>JBBMJY010000004.1:5611467-5664604 GCA_037833715.1 Toxotes lorentzi
CACACACACACACACACACACACACACACACACACACACACACACACACACACACACACACACACACACACAAAGACCTTTACAGAAACAGAGAGACGCAAGCATATAAAGGTATTTGCTATCCATTAGTGTGGATAAAGGCCCCCGCAGCCTTGCAGCTACCTATGAAAACTCAGTTTTGTCTTTCTAAATCAATATTTTCCTCCCTCAGTCTGAAGTTCAAAGCTGCTGAAGCATGCATTCAAACAAGTTGTGAGGTTTAAGAAATACACTGTGAAATCCAAGGACATTAATCAAAGTTGACTCGAAGTATATTAAAGGACAAAATTATGAATGGAAAAATTAAATGGTGAGCGGATTTAAATATCAGATACCTATGTTTTGTCATGTGCCCGGCATCACTCTTCTGACTGGGGCTGACACACTCTCTCCAAACCTCTTCACTTGTATTTGTCTCTGTGGTGAAAGGTCTGGCTCAGCTAGACTTTCCTCCCTGTCTCCCTGAGTTCTTACAAATGCAGACAGTTTATTGGAGGTTAGTAAACTGTCTGCTACTTGGGTCTATTAGGAAGTAAATGATGGAATTACTGGTGGCTTTTTACAGCCTGGTGGCTACTGTGTGGACAGCTCTTTAAAACCCTTGTAACTGCCTTTAAATGAGAAATTCAAGTCTATCCGAGTGGACCAGGGCTGTACCTTTCTCCCAACAGTGATCTTAACACGTCCCTGTTTGAAGCAGCCTTCCCCTGCTGACTAACTCTGCTTGGCCACCTCTTTATTATTTTACCCACTGATGTCAGCAACACAGAAGCATTCAGTTTTCCAGATTAAGAGGGAGATGTGCACATTGTTCTCTTGGCTGCACAAGAGACATGACACTTTGGTGTCATGTCAGCCTCTTTCATCACACTGTCCATTCCTCATAGGATTAGACCACCGAGCCATGTAAGACCCTGTTGAAATTAAGCTCGTCCACCCTGCTGTGGAAACTAGAATCTGGTTTCATACTGTATACATTACATGCAGTTGGACTTTAGGTCATGAAAAGAGTACTCCACAGATTTACCATTGTATTCCTATAACATGCTGCAGAACATCTTTTGTACTCCACACGCTCTTTTTTTTCCTAGGGCCTACATTACCCACAATGCAACTCGAATGCTGAGAGCTTCGTCAGAGATTCAGGTGTGTTATGCTTGAAGTGGCTAATGTAGCCTCGAGCTCCTAGCCTCAAGCAGAGATGAGGGGTGGGCTAGAGGAGTCTGGTAAGCTCACTTCTTTGTAACTCCAAGCCTCCAGATTTTTTTTTTTCATTTTCGAACTTGTAGTCCTCAGCACCAACAGACACTGACTCGACTGACTTGAGGCAGTTTATTAGACCGCCCAGCTCTTTCTGCAGCCACAAAAGGATTTATACATCTTCTGTCTCGGATCCTCCCTGATGCCTGTAAACAGACTTGGGTGTGCAAAATCAATCGAGTTCCCCTTTAAAACATGTAAATAGACTGTGATCCTCCTTATATCTGAAGGACGAAACTGATCCATTTTGAGTTAGACTCTAATAAGAGGTAGATTTTACAGTTTTTCGACAGTTCACCTCTCATTAAATGCTTTCAGAGATCCAGTCAGCTCGAGCTGCAGCTTATCTGATCCAGACATCCGCCCTGTATACCCTCCTGGTCTGAGTGATAAAATCCAGCCTTCACCCTGCTCACCTGACACTTGCCTGGATTACATTCCTGTATTCCTGTATTTTATGCCGGGTTATGCTGTGTTGTTCATCATTTATACATTCCAAGTTTGTGTCCAAGTTTACTTTAAACGCCGTCATTTCAGTGGAGGAAGGAAGTGGCCTTAGGTTGTGAGCGTGTGCCCGTGTCTTTGTGTTTCTTCCACAAAAGCCAAGGATAGTTTGATAAAGAAGGCCATTAAAGTGTCATTAGGCTGTGAGCTTTGAGGCATCGGGCCCCTGCAGATAAAACATGGGGCCACGTTTAAAGGCTGGGAGGGATGGGTACAGGGCTGAGATGCAGACCCTCGGTGAGCTCCACAGAGAGATACTACAACAGGCTTGACAAACTGCATTCAAAGAGATACCTCTCCTGGACCCATTCACACAGCTTTCTTTGTGTTGTCAGCCCATCACTCTGCTTTTCTCTACCTAACAGTCATTCCCAAAGCTCCCAGCGTGCAAAGAGAACATCAGTGAGGGCTTCCTACCTCTAGCACAGTCCTTCACTACCCACACAAACCATCGATTTGATGCTCATACAGCTATTGCTTTGTAGCTCTCACATGAGCACTGTTTCCCACTGACCATCAAGCTTTGAAAGCAGGAAAACCACCATCTCCTGAAATCAGTGCAGCATAATAACTGCTCTCTAGCACAAGTTCAAGCTTTTCCAGCAACCCCAGCTCTCCAAAGCTTAAACCAACTACGACACCTGGCATTGTCATGGAAATCCAGCCGGCACTGGATAAAGTGCCGGCTGGATCAAATAAGAGCAGCAATGATAGCCTGTAGCGTGGTCGATAACTGCTTGGCATCACAGGCTGGGAGACTTGACTCAATTTGTAAAAGTGAACCTCTCTCTGGCTGCATGGGCGCTGAGCAAAGTGTCTGAGAAAGCTGATGCCAAGTTCAGGTCGAGCTTCTTTTTCCGAAGGCTCTGGCGTTTTGAAACGAGGAGTGTGCAAATGGATATAAAGAGACATGAATCACTTCGCATTAGAAGGTTCTGTCAATTACAGGTCATCAGTGGTTTTGTTGTTCAATACATTAAAAGCTCTGTTCTGCCACTACTGGACTTATAAAACTGTCTAGGTCGTGATTTATTTTTCTATATATAACACAAGGCAACAAATCATAAGTCTCAGTGCAAATGGAGGTACTTCAGCAGTGATGAAATATCTAAATTACACACTTGACTTTGAGTCAGACTTTCTCTGCAAAACCTCTACTACCACCAAGTGGCTCTGAGGTGGCATTTCAGTATCGTCTACACATCTAGCAAGTAGGAGGTTAAAGGGTTGGTTCCCTCAAAAACCCCCCAAAAAACCCCAAAAACAAACGAAAAATGAAGAACACCTTTTCTCTCACATCAAACAATATCTAGCTGTGCAGATGGTTTTAGATTCTTTCATGTTCAACAGTTTTTATTTCTTTTGAATTAAAAGTGTTCACAGTGACAAGGACACTTTTTCTTTTCACGAGCACCACACATGAAATTCTATTCACCTCCATTGTACTGTTGTGCAGGCAAAAACAAATATTCAAAAACTGGATAAATGATACCGAAACTATCTGAACGACTACAAGAAAAAAGCAAGGTTTTTTTGTGAACCAACCAAGTGAACCAACTTTTTAAGAGTTTGATTATAGTATAGTATTTTTCTATAAATACAATTTTACCTTAAAACTGTGAGAGTCTGTGAGAGAATAAACTTCCTTCTCCCAACAACAAATGAATATACTGTTCACTGTTTAATTTCTTGTATCTTCTCTGCAGTGTTCATCATGGCTGCCGGACTGCTGGTCTACCCCTTTGGCCTAAACTCCTCTCTGGTCAGATCCTTCTGCGGGGACTCTGACATCTACTATGCTGGCGAGTGCCAGATCGGCTGGGGCTACATGCTGGCTATTGTCGGAGTCATGCTCACTGTCTTCTTGCCCTTTTTTGCCAAATATGCACCGAAGGAGCAGCTGTCCCCCACCCCTCTGCCCACGCTGTTATAGTGCGTTGAAATGAAGTCTTGTTTTTTTCCTCTAATGACCACCCTCTCTAACCTGGGCTTGATGTCATGGAGAGACACCCGCATCCTATTTTTAAAGGCGATGCTGATTAGGAAGAAGCCCCACTCAGTGATAACTGAAGCTGACCCTCAACAACGAACACTGTCTTCCTACATCATTATGTAATTAGTTCCAATTCAGTTCATTTAAATGTAAAGTTCTATGTTACAATAAAACTCTGTGGTTATCATTTTTACCCTCAGATCTACAGATTTCCACAGTTTGACTTATCTGTTTCCTTCATGTCAGTTCTGGGGAGAAGTCACGAGATACAAAGAGTAATAACCCCATTTCACGCAAATTTAAGAACCTTTCCATAAACATAACATACTTGCTTAAAGTGTAAGTGTTTTTTCCCCCTCCTTTCTTTTCTGGAGACAAGTCAGCGTACACTACACGACATTCCAAAACAGACTGGAAGTTGTCTGCATAAAGACAGTGAGAGTATGAGACTGCGTGGCAGCGTGACTCGACCAGTCAAATAACATTTCAGTACGAAGGTTGTACAGAACGTTTGAGTCAAAGTAAGAGACACTTTTAATGGTCGAAATGCATTTGGACTGTTCATAGGGTCTGGATTTAACAGAGCTGATGTTTGAGGTTTGAAAACAACTAAATAGAAAAAAGAGCTCTGACACTTCGAGGGATTTTTGCTCTTCAGACATTTTCTGTGATCAGGCCGTGAACCGCTGGGAGTCCAGAGGATGTTTCAACTTTCAACGAGAGTGCTTTCACTAACTGTCATAAAGAAAAGGACAGTAAACACAGCATCTGACCTGCCGAGAGGATAAATGGAAATCCCTTCTCATGACAAGGGAGTGAATCATATTGGTATGTAGTGGTTTCAGAGCAGTGTTGTCAAAAAATATGTTGGGATACTGCATCCTTTTGTTAACCTTTTCCCTAGAATTGTTTGTGTAATGTAACTCCGCTTGTTAAACATGAACAATTTTTGTTTCTGTCTGCAACACACAATACTAAACACTCTAATTCAGGAAAAAAAAAAAAGATTGCAAAAGGCAGGGAGATGTGGGAATTTTGTCAAAAATGCATGATATGATGGGCTTTGTTAATGGTAGAACAATTGATCTAGATTTTAAATGTGATCTGACCAACTTGTGCCTTTTAACATAACCAAGACAAGTGTTAAATACAATTATCAGGTTATCATCTTTTTCTGCTGAAAAACTGTGGCTCCTGTTGTGTGAAGTGGTTTTTTATTTTTCGTTTTTCCTAATATATTATTTCCTCTCAGTGGTAAAGTGTTTCATGTGTACTTGATACAGTATGATCTTGAGAAAATGTTCTGGAGGAAATAAAAAAAGATGTCTTCTAATCCTTGGAGGAATTGGCAGAGAGATGGAAAAAACAAAAGGAAAGCAACGCACTTGTGTTCAATTATACCCTGAGATATTTTTTGCCAATTATCTAGAAGAGTTAAATCTCTTGAATCGCTTAAATGAAAAGGTTGTGACATGCAGCTAACAGATTAATTCCTTGTCTTACGTGATTTAGAATTTGAGTGGTAGAGAAAGGAGCTGTACAAACTGAACTTCGCCTTTTGTTATCTGTGCTGAGCTGACACATTACTCACATTATGTGCAAAACGTGGCTTAAAATAATTCGCTCCTCGAATAAGCAAATGTGTTCGTGTGTTTTTGTCAACCCACTTCTCCTTTTTAAGCGCTGGCACCGTTCCTGTCATGTTCCAAGGACGAAATGTCTTCTTCACCGCTTACTGTCCCTGTACACTGCCAATTTCATCAAGCTGGACTCCCTTTTCTAGTGGGTGTTTGTGTGTGTATTAGTGTTAAATAATGGGTTGGAGTCTGATAATGGGTTAAACTTTAAATATTCCCAAAATTTGGGTTCCCATAATGACATATCCTGACATTTAGTAAATTACTGTGATTATGTTGCCATATTTGAGAGAAGGTCAGGAGAGAAGTGTTGGAATTGTATTGGACCTCATACTGTGCTTGACTGTGGGAATGACTGGCATGACTGCACTGGACTTGCTCCCCTCTTTGTTGAACCATTGTGTGTAAAGTCTCAGCACTGGTGAAACTGTTTTGGTAGAGTAGATTATTGTTTTTTCCATTGTGATGTTGGACTGTAAATAAACTAACTGTACTTGATATCACATGTTATTCTTAACTGCCCCGTTTTTCAAAGATATATTTTGAGATATTACCTCATCGTGTTTGCTTTACCTGACTTAACCTTTAAACAATGTTTGCTGTTCTGTGAATTTTCTTTGTAATAAAAACATTTCAGAACATACAAAAAGAGAAGCTTTACTTTCCATTAAAGGTTTGGTTAAATTGAACAACTCTTTATGTATAATTGTTTCATGAATAAATACAAAAACATTTATGCTAGAACATGTAAGTGAAGTCAGCTGCTTAAGTACATGTGCATTTTGTTTGCATACAACAAACTAATGGCAACATCAACTTTTATAGGTCAAAAACATAAATAATGGCCCCAAATATGCTTTTTAAAACCACTGGGACTTCTACCTATAACAACAGTTATGTATGAATATATAGCAGTAAGCTTGGCTCTCATGAACCCTCATCAAATACTGGTATCCTCTCTTCTTATCAGTACTCACACTCAGACTTCACTGAGTGATTTGACCAGCGCCCTCATTTCTGCATCGGATGCTCTGACAGCCTCATGGGCATTCCTCGTCTCTGAGGGCAGGCCAGGCCTGACGGACACACACATGAGGATATCTCTGCTGCGGTCATAGTTGCCCACACAGCGATGAACTTGACCACGGATGAGACGGGGCAGTGCTTGCTCCTTTTGGACAAGAGGCCAGAAATGAAGATTAACTCTAATAGGATTGCAGTGCTATTTATTGTATTACCTATACTGTCACTACTTCTAAAATACCAGTATTTAGCAATACCTCCAGATTTTTGAGTTTACTAATAGGTTAACTTGTACGGTTAATATACAGACACAGTGCATCATAATCACTATACTGAACATCCATTACATCTAATAAAAGGGTCATTATTTTATCTGACTGGGACTGAGGAGAGTCAGAGTAAGTTAATGTGAGCAAAATGACATTGTCCTCTAGTAAACTCGGGAGACATTCATTGGAATGTTTCCCGAGGCATTTTTTTCCTCACATTTTCATAGAAGACACACTGCACAGCCTCCTTCCCGTCTCTCATGAGGAAGGTCTTGGCTCCATGGTGACCCAGTGTAACCGCAGAGTCTAGAGTAGCTGGGGGAAAAGTACGGCCTGTCAGATTAATCATGTTTAAAAATGCTAAAGAGCACATAACAGAAACAGAAGCAACTCCTGTTCAACTGACCAAATATCTCAAATAAGTAGGGGACTTTGTCTTTGAACTGGCTCCAGTGTCTCATGCCATCAATAACTGTAGTCAGGATCCTCAGTGAGTTCTCAATAGCTGGCTTCACTGGAAGTGTTTCCTGCTGAACACAATTAAAAATGTTACACTGGTCAATAACAATATCAATAACATAAATGGCTAAGTCTTTGTATATTATTATATACTGTATTTTCCATGTCTCTTTCTACCTGGGTTTGAGTTGGTCGTGCAGTCTGAGGTTGATTTGAGCTCCTTTTGCCCAAAGAGGGCGACATCTGTGGCCCAAAGCTGTTGGTAAATTTCCAGGAGTTGTTTTGTGGCTGCACTGCACAAGCAGAGGGCCTGCTGGGAGGTGGGACAGGAGGAGGCAGAGGTCTAGACTGCTGGGGATAGTAATCTGTGGGATTGGGCGGTCTGTGAGATAACTGCTGACCCATCTGAGAGAACCCAGTATGGGGTGTTAGCTTGCTTTGTGAACTCTCACTGCTGGAGGGAGCTTGATATTTGCTCTGTCTGGAAGTAACACTGGAGCTGGAAACCTGTTGTCTGACTAGGTAACTGGGCTGTCCCGTCTTGGAGCTGAAATGAAAATAAACCTTCTGTTTCCACATACTGGGATATAAACTTAAAAGCCAACACACACCAGTCACATGCCACACTATTGTCTAAACTTTTGAGATGACAGCATATGAATTTCTTTGCTGTCTGTTGCTGCTAGAAACAAAGTGGTGGTGTCTCAGGTACTTGGATGGTTTTATATATATATATATATTTAGTTTAAACAGCTTTTGGGTGTGACATTTTAGATTTTATGCCATTTTTCATTATCACTGCATTATAACAAATACCTGACTACCATATAAAGGTCAATAAAACATACTTTGTGCTTCCAACTTTGTATGATGGATATGGCATGGGTGCATAGGCTCTTTTTGTAGGGGCAGATCTGCTGCTGTCATACTGCTGTGGCTGAGCAGATTGTGGGACACCCTGTCTGTTCCACTGGTGGCTTTGTGAAGCACCAGAAGATGGATCTGAGACCTGGTAGCATCCATAAGTACCTGAGGAAAAGTACAAGAAAATATTATAGGAGCTTCCACTGTCTGAAGCTGAGAATGGTTATCTCAATTCGTAGGGATGTACGAAAATGTACGTTAGAAGATATTTAGATGTCCTGTATAAGTCACACTGTTGAGTGTCATTTATAACAATGGTGGAAAAATATGGTACATATGAATAACACAAATATCTCAAACACGGCCAGATATTGATCCGTTGTTATTTAAAATCCATTTACATTTTTCTGTGGGTGTACTGCCACCTAGTGCCTGAAATAAAGTAGAAACATAAAGATCCTGACTGAATGCGTCACCCGGTGTGCTGAGAGATGTAGCTGCGCTGGTGCTTTCCATGTATTCACTGTGGGAAAAGAATTCATTCACAGACGGAGCCGACGTCAACGGAACTCTGCTTCTTTTCTTCTGGTTAAAGAGAGGCACAGAGAGGCAGCCTGATGGAGACACAAATGACCATATACTACACATTATGCACAAATTGCTACACACACACACACACACACACACACACACACACACACACTCATATATGTATTTTTTTCCCTCAAATTTTATTTTTCAAACTCACTACTGCAAACTACAATTGTATATAAAAATATCTAAAACATGCCACAGCCCATTTTTATTATCTTTTCCACAAGACACAAAGTGAACCTTGTGCTTTGATTCATTTCCTCATGAATCAAAGCATGAGGAAATGAATACCCTCTTTTACAAACCTGCTGTTGGCCTTGAAGGCTGGTTTTCCTGTCTCCTCATTGTGGTTTCTTAGAAAAAGCAGTTCATCCAGCTAACTGTTTATTAGCTATAAAGAGACAAGCTTCAGACAAAAAAGACCTTAAAACTGATGCTCAGGTTAGTGTTGGTCACTCACTTCGTTCCAAAAAAGTGCAAAAGTGAGAGGTTACATAAGTTGCAAAGACTTAACCTGTTAAACCAGCTGATTGTATTGCTTCAGTTTAGCAACAAGTTAGCCAAAAAGCTAAACTTCAAGTTAGCCAAAAAGCTAAACTTTAGGGTAGGTTATCTAGCTAGATAGGTACCTTGAGGCTGCCCTAATATTACATCTGTAATGTACAGCTACTGCTGGTGATTTTTGGTTAAACAATCAATACTGAACCAATCTTTTTTCTATGAACATTGTAATTAGTTACTAACGCTTCGGTGTCAGTGTCAATTAGCAAAAGTTTCACCAAAGGAGGACATGTCCTTTCAGTGCAGCACCTTGGAAAGCGCCTCGTGCCAGAAGTAACGGATGTTGCCTTCACGTTCCTGTAGTTAGCTCGGAGGTCTTAGTTACACCGCAGATTAGACTCAAACGCTTTAGCTGGATAATAATAAAATATATTTTCTGTGGCTGGCAGCGCTTGTTTTTGGTAGGATAAGGGATAAAGCATGAGAGGCACATGTCAGTGATGGTAGTCTACGTATCTCATCGTATTCATACTCATTGTGTGCACCACCTTCAACCTTTGTTGACATGACTTCACTGTTTCCAGGCAATAATATAATGCAATATTTTAATATTTGGCCAATGTTCCAAATAAGAAACGGTATAATCATGGACAAACATATCTTTTACATTAAATAAGGATATTTAATCTACGGTACAGAAAAACATGTAAACCCTTTGGAATCACTTTTTTTCACCTGCATAAATTACACATCAAATGTGATGTGGTCTTCATTTAGTTACACAGGTATAGACAAACGTGCTTGTGCTGTTAACACACAAACATTTATAATGGTCTGTGTCTGTTCTGAACACCTCCCTTAAACACTCACAGTGCTGGGGAAAAAGTAAGTGAACCCTTGGATTTAATACCTGGTCCAACCTGTCAGGACTCCGACTGGGCGACTGCAGTAGGTGGATTTTCTCTGTTTGGAGTCATTCTGTAGTAGATTTACTTTAGTGTTTAGGTTTATTGTCCTGTTGCATTACTCATCTTCTACAGAGTTTCAGCTGGCAGACAGCCACAGGGACAGTATCCTATAAGGTTCCTTAATAAAATTTATTTTCCCTTCGATGACGGTGTGCAGTCCAGGCCCAGAGGCAGCAGAGCACCGTACATCACCGTTGAGATGATGTTTTCATGTTGGTGTAGTGCCCTTTTTTTTAATACCATATGTAGTGCTGTTTGTTCTTCCCAAACAGTCCAGCAGTAGTTCCATGAATCCACAAAACATTTTCCCCATAGTATTGTGAAGCATCATGGTACTATTTGCAAACTTCAGGTGCAGTGATGATTTTTGGAGAGCAGCACCTTCCTCCATTGTGTCCTGCCAGGCTCCATCAAACCATGCACCATGATTTGCGTTTGGTAAACTCATGCACAGAGACGTTAAGCAGCTCCAATGGTTCCTTTAAGCCTTTAGTTACACTAGGCTTCCTTTTTTACCTCACTGAGCTTAAGTGTTGTGCATTTGACATCTTAAAAGGGTGCCCCCTTCTAGGGAGAGTGGCCACAACACTAAATAGTCTCCATTTATGGACAGTTTGTCAAGCTGTGGACTGACGTACTCTCTAACCCTTTCCAACTTTACTCGAATCAAAAATTCTTGATCATAAATTTTCTGACGTCCCAGAAAACAACATTTTCAAAAATGAGGAACATTTGTGTAACCTCATAGCGAGTGCTGCTGCTCACAGTGTGTATCCCTTTATGTTCACAATTTACCGTCTTCTAATGGCTCCTTTCAACTTCAGTGGCCTCCCCAGTCACCAGATCTGAATCCAGTAGAACACCTTGGGGTTGTGGTAGAACAGGAGATTGGCAGCATTAATGTGCAGCTGATAGATCTGCAGAAATGATATGATGAATCATGTCAACATGGAGCAGAACCTCAGAGGATCTTGTGGAATCAATACACACAAGATGTGAAATACACAGAGAACTGAGGTTGTTTGTTTAAGTGTGGTGTTCCTAATAAAGAGCTTGGTGAGGGTATGTAAATACTACCTGCATTACTGACAGTAGATAGAATGTAAACAACCATTATTGACAAGGCATGGGTTTATCATAATTAGAATTTATTTTATACATCACTCATTGTAATAATGTAACAGCTATGATATAATACAAAAACATCAGTACCTCCTTCCTAAAAAAAAAAAAAATCACAAATTCACTCTTTAGGATGTTAACTTGAACAGTTTGCTTGCTGAGGACCCAGGTCTCTGTTGGCTGGCTCCTCAATAATTAACTGCCCCATCTCTTAGGCAGAGAAGATAAGTGGTAAAAATCGGCAAAGCACTTTTCCTTATAGCTGTGCCAGGATTTGCTCCACACAGGTAACTTATCTGTAAGAAATCAAAATCATGGATAAACAGTGGTTATTTATCACTCATTACATTGACTGGATGTACTCTGTAATCATGACAGAGCAAGTGGCAACCAGGGAATCAGAATCAAATGATAAGAATTAAGGAGGAAATGGGTATCTAAGGTGCAAGTAATGGATTAACTTTGACAAGGTCCAAGGAGATATTTGATGTTGATTAAATTAAATTAAACATAATATAGTTTTATTTGTTACCTTTTTGTTTTATATGAAGTCTGCAGTAGTGACTTTCAAATCAAACCTTTACTATCACTGTTTTTATAAGTATTTGTGGGGTGTTATAATGTGCGGTGTACATAGGCCAATTGGGGAACAATTCTTATTTTTACTTTTTCTGTCAATTTCAAATTAAAGCTATTTCCTATGCATCACAGTAGATGGTGCTGTTTTACGATTTTGGGAGCTCACCGCAGATACCTCCCCTCATCACCCCTCATAGCTAGATGCTGAGACCACAGATTCTCAGAATGAAGTTTGATGCTGAACTCGCAATGTCTCTTCTACACTGCTAAACAGCTGTTAATGCCAATGTTGGCTATGTAGCAATAGCAAAAACGTACATGTAGCACCTTGTATGAGTCTTAAGATATAACAAGGAGAAAATCATTAATGTAGAATTGTTATTCATTCTAATTAAATTGAAACAGTGGTTCTCAAACTGTTTTGTGGGTTTAGATTCAGTGTTTCAGATCAAAACAAATGTCATATAAAATGACATATATAACAAATAAAAACTTAATTTTCCACATTCAAAAAAAGGTGAACTTTAAGACAAAACAGTGGTGTGGAGGCAGTATCATGGTTTCATGGTTTGGGGATGTATGAGTGCTGCTGGCACTCATGCAGTATCATGGTTTCATGGTTTGGGGATGTATGAGTGCTGCTGGCACTGGTCACCTCACTGTCTGTGATGGCACATTGAACTCTGCTAAGTATTGTGCCATTCTCCAAACCCACATGCTCCCTTCTGCACATGCAACATTCCGTCCAGGTCCAAACTGGATGTTTCAGCAAGATAATGCCTCTTGGCTGCAGGAGCACAATATCCAGGTCTTAGAGTGGCCCGCTCAATCCCTGGACATGAGCCCCATTGAAAATCTTTGGTGGATTATCAAAAGGTCTGTTTCAATGTGGAAACCAAAGAATTTGGAAGAATTAAAAACAGTAATTGAAGAAGAATGGGAGAAGATTACCCCTCAACAGTGTGAAAGGCTCGTGGAGAGCTAAATATTAATGTTGTTATTTGATGGTTTATTTATTTTTTGTTCAGTTTTGAACACATTCTTTGCTATTTGTTAACTTTGATACCGGCAATGTTGAGAACTGACATGTTGACACCATCAAGAATTTAGTTTTGCTATTTTTTTTTCTTGATACCAATAAACAAAAGAAATCATTTGTTTTGTTTGTGTCTGCCTCATGCAGCCACACCTGGTGAAATACAAAAAAGATTTTTCTGCAAATATTTGAGATTGTGTAAAATTTAAGGGGAAAACTTTTTTCCACCACTGTACAGTTATGGAAAAAAAAAACAACAACTGTGAGAAACGTGTTTGTAATCCTCACAGGCCATCTGCACCTCATTAATAGTGAGCTTCTGTACATCATTTAATGAAAATGTGATGTCATAAAAATAAAGAATATTAATAATGAGTATTGATTAATAAAAACAGCATATGATGGCATCATATTACTTAATTAGTTCCTATAAAAGCTCATACATTGCACAAACTGTAGGATTTACTCACTGATTTATCAAGAGATTATTTGTGTTCAGGCTCTAGAGAGAAGTGATTAGCTCCAAGCCTCCTCACTTCCAGTCTTGGACCCAGCTGCCTCCCTCATGTGTCCCCATGTATCTCTGTGCTTCTCGAAGAGCATCGGTGCATCTTGTGTAACACATTCTTGTTTTTTTACTTCATCTTCTAGAAGATTCAGTTGTTGGGCTATATATTGTCCCTCAGATTACCCTTTCCGGTGAAACGTAAATCTGAACGTTGATTACGGAATTTCTTGGTCTCAAACTGGCAACTTGCATATTGTTCAGGGGGAGGCGCTAGTCCGCAGTAGTTTCTGGAAGGAACCTCATGCTTGCAACATGGAGAAAGTGAGTGTCCATCAACTCTTCTGAATTAATATTATTAGAAATAATAACTGAATAATTCCGACGTAATTCTCCGAGTTACTTTAATTTTAAGCCATGTTACAGGGTTCATTTGGAGATGATTGTAGTTAGCCACCTCTTTATTATGAGACTTCAGTGTTTGCTAATGTCAAGCAGCTAGCTAGCGTGTTAGCTTAGCGTCAATCCGGTAGTGATGTGTTGTAGCTGTAGTTGATGTTGTGTGATTGGGCTCAATCATGTTTCTCAGCACAATACATTTTAACCACGCTAGTCTCCCGTGTAGTTAAGTAGCTAAACTTTTAATTATAAGACGTGCTAACTTAGCTGTGTTAACAGTTTGGTTATTTGTGTGCGGTTGTGGCTAATTTATGGCTGTACTCGACAAGGTTAGCTAACTATTAAGCTAACGTGTAGGACTTAAATTTGTCACAGCTGCTGCAGGAAGGTTTTCCTGCCCCTGTAGCCCTTGTCCGTGCCTAGATATAACGAAGCAGTTCGCTAACCCCCTGCAAATTACCGGCAGCATACCCCTCACGAGTTAACAGCTCACATTAGCTCACAGTGTGAACGGTATCATTAGTAAGGTGAGGGACAAATGAGAACCGTAATCACATTCTTTTGTTAAAATGTTGAGTCAGAAGATCGACAGCTTAAACTGCGGCAATCGGTCAGTAGCACATGCTGCAGGAGTATTTTTGGATCAGCTTCAGTGGCTTCCTCAGCAGCTTGCGCTCAGACCGGAGGATCATTCTAGGCGCACACGGCGCCGCTGTCATGGCTACAGCCGCATTTTGTCGTCAACTGCCGCGTCGTCTCGAATGTTCTGCGATTGGCCAGTTCAAGTGTGTTTAAGGGTTTGTTCAATGGATTCGCCTTATCCAAATTATTATTACCGCGCATGAACTCGACACTCATCATAAACGATCAGGATAAAAGAGGGCACTATCTGGTTATCAGTATGCTGATGCAGTGAGGTTTGTTATTCAACACGGTTATTTAATAAATCGTTCAAAGAGAACAAAGCAAAGTCAGTTCTACAGGTTGTCTCTTACTTTTCATTGTCTCAGTGTATCACAGTGATTATCTCAATGTTATAACATATTTGAACTTATTTGCTGCTCACTTAAAGGATGTGATTGTAATAATTAAAGTGGATTAAGACTGTATGCACACTCACTATGTCTCCATCACAGAGACTTCAGTCACCAGCTTTCTTTCATCAAATTTACAGCATATTACAGCTCACAGACTCACAGATTTTAATTTTTGACAGTAGATCTATGGGTGTTTGATTATGGACTATGATTTTATTCCTGGTGACAAAAAGAAGTGTGCTTGGATTTCATGAAACACCAATGACCTTATCCAAAAGAAAGCATCATCACCAACCACCAGATCTCCCTGAGATGAATGCTCTTATCCATCCTTTGCTCGAGTTAATCTGAAAACCTCCCTGAATCAGTCTTTGCATGGACTTTTAAAATTATGTGTAGTCTTAGTGTATTCTCATAATGTTGTTGAATACATCCCTGCTTATCCAAGTAGACAGCTGTTCACACGGCTTAGGAGAATACTATTATCAGAGTTGCAGCTATTTGGGTAATGGAGCAAGGAATTGTAAAATATACTGTAAAGTTTTTTTTTTTTTGTTCTCAATGGCCCTCTCGGTACTCCTTGGCCCTGGAGTACCAAGAGGGACTCCAGGGCAAGTAATACCAATCAAACAACCGCGAGGGTTTACTGAAAATTGTTAATGCCCTTTAAGTGTCGTCATGTAGTCGTCAAATGAAGCTAGAAGAAATGAAGGGCCTGTTTTTAGAACAGAGTGGCACTTCTTTGCTTTCAGTGTGTAATTGATTCTGTCACATACTGTAGAGACACAGTATGATTTACTTGTCAAACTGAATCAGGCCACCAACAAATGACAAGGAGAGTTGCAAAACAATTTGTACACACTCATACTTTTTCATTTTCTCTCTCCCTGTATTTTAGCATCATCAGTACTTGTTGCCTTTGTCTGTGTGAGCAGGGTGTAAACCATGCTATCTTCTGTATGCAGTTGCAGGGAAAACTGTCTCTTAGTTTAAAATACCCCAAGCTACCGGGTTACTGCATCTATTTTCTGAAACTGAAAAGTGGTGGATTTGAACTTCTTGCTGTGATGCTATTAGCTAACCACTGAGCTGCCTTGCCACCAAGGGTCATGTCGTTTTCAGGGTAATAGCGTAAATTGCACCTAGAGAACCATGAATGTGCATTAAAAAATAATGGCATTTTTATCTCTCTGCATCTCTGCAGGCCCCGTCTGACATGAACAGTTGAGTGGTTGTTGCTTCTGGTGACAGCTGCAAATTAGGGATTGTGTGCATGTGCATTTGCCTAAGAGTGATACAAAATTTAGAGCAGGAGAGCTATAGTATTGAGAATTTGTCTATTTGTGCTTCATTGATTGTATCTTCCTGGCTCATAGGTTTCAGCATTGAAAGACCAGGGCAACAAAGCGCTGAGCGCAGGAAATATTGACGAGGCTGTGCGGTGCTACACCGAAGCCTTGGCTCTCGACCCTTCAAACCATGTCCTGTTCAGTAACCGCTCAGCTGCCTATGCTAAGAAAGGCAACTATGAGAGTGCTCTCCAGGATGCCTGTCAGACCATCAAGATAAAGCCTGACTGGGGCAAGGTAAGATAACATTTGTTCTTTCAGGATTTTGTAGACAAGACATGTTGTAATTATAAGTGAGAGTGCAATTGGTAATCTTTCCATTTTGATTAACCAGGGCTACTCCCGCAAAGCCGCAGCTTTGGAATTTCTGGGCCGATTGGAGGATGCCAAGGCAACTTACCATGAGGGACTCCGGCAAGAGCCAAATAATCAGCAGCTAAAGGAGGGTTTACAGAACATCGAGGCCCGGCTTGCAGGTAGATGCTGTTGAATTTGTGATGATGTCTTTCACTGTACAGAAAGTGGCATCGTGATTTGAAAATTGTGTGTCTCATTTTTTTCCCCTCCTACGTGGGTAGAGGCTCTGGAGATGGCTGCTGACAAGATCAAAGCAATACCACAATGTGCTCAAGTTTTCAAAAGAGGAGTAGGCAATCCACTCGTGTTTTGAGTGTTGTGATTCATCCAGTGGACTAGTAGTTAGGGTTACAGAGAGAGAGAGAAAGCTGTGTTGAATTTAATCCTAGACCAGTGCAGGTTGGGTGGCCATTCTGAGGACTTTTCTGTGACCACATAAAGTTACACTAATAAAATCCATTCTTCCTTCACCAGAGAAATCAATGATGAACCCATTCGCCATGCCCAACTTGTATCAGAAGCTGGAGAGTGATCCTCGGACCCGTGAGTTATTGTCAGATCCCAGCTACAGAGAATTGCTGGAGCAGCTCAGGAACAAACCATCGGAGCTTGGCACGTATGTGCATTGTCATTTTCTGGTGTATTACTAAAGAATCACATCTTGAGGCTGGAATGAGAAACAAAAGGGATAAAGTTGGATGTAGTTACTTTGAGTAGTTTGATCATTGCACAGAAAGTCTTAAAAATTTACGAGAAATGTTTTTGCACAGTATCAGTACTGTCATTGCACATATTTGTATTAGCCCCGAATACTGTGATAATAAGAAATGCATGTTTTTGACTGTTTTACAGGAAGCTGCAGGATCCCAGAGTGATGACCACACTCTCTGTTCTGCTGGGACTGAACCTCTCTGAGATGGAGGAAGAGGAGGAGCCCGCCCCCCCTCCTCCCCCCAAGCCCAAAGAGACTCAGCCACCTCCACCCAAAGAGGAAGACCTTCCCGAAAACAAGAGAAAGGTGAATCAGTTTGTCGCGGCGTTCACTTTTAATGAGTTTTCAGCAGTTGAGCCTCGTTTAATGAATCACTGTTCTTTAGGTTTGTTAATCCTCTAATTTACATTTTTTTGTACAGGCCTTGAAGGAAAAAGAACTTGGAAATGCTGCATATAAGAATAAGGACTTTGAAATGGCGCTGAAACATTATGAAGAAGCAATCAAACATGACCCCACCAACATGACGTACATTTCTAATCAAGCAGGTACATATTCTCACATGCTGGAAAACAAGTGATCCACTCGTGCATTTGAGGAACATGTGTTTCAGAAGATCTCATAGATACATAGATATAATTTGGGTTTTTCCACCCAGAAAGATTCTTGGCTGGAACAATCTTACTACTCAGACTTTGTGATCGGCTGTGATTGTAAATCAGTAGTTGCAGAATTGCCACTGGGCTGACCGTACAAATGAATTCTCACTTTAAAAAATGTGATTACACACAACCCATTTCTAAAATGCAAGCCTTCAGACATATGAAGTGCACTGAAATATTGACTTTTACTTTACTGACAAACGTTTAGTCTGGCTAACATGACATTTAATTTTTAATTTGTACTTAACATGTTAAACGTGTGCACTTTTTTTGCTATCCCCTCAGCTGTGTACTTTGAAAAGCAAGACTTTGAGAAGTGTCGAGAGCTGTGTGAGAAGGCCATTGACGTTGGCAGAGAGAACAGAGAAGACTACAGACAGATTGCAAAGTGAGTTTTTAAAGATTACATAATTTCCAATGGATTTTTAGCTTGAATTAATCTGCGCACATTCTGGGGGGAGTGTGGGGGGACTGGGGTTTTGAAGCTTTTTGACCATTTGACAAACTTTTCTGAAGAAGTATACTAATATACTGACCACTTGACAAGCATTTGATGGGAGAAATCAGCTGTGGTATAGGAGAACCACTAGATGGCAGTGTTTCTCTGTTGCTTTTCAATACATACCGGCCAAATTTGGTGTAGAGATGTTGAATTAGGACACAAATTACCTGTGCAGTTAACGTGTACTAACATGTTTATTATGTTCATTTATTCTCCTTCTCTGTTGTAGGGCCTTGGCTAGGATTGGCAACTCATACTTCAAGCAGGAAAAATACAAAGAAGCTGTTCAATATTTCAACAAGAGTTTGACAGAGCATCGTACCCCTGACGTCTTGAAGAAGTGTCAGCAGGTGCAGTGAAAGCTGATTCCTTTATCTGGACTTTTTCCGTTTTTTTTTTTTAGGTTGTGTTGGACCTGCATACGGATGGATAATGAACATATTGTGCATTTCTTTGACACCTTGATACTCTTAATTGCTTCTACAGGCAGAGAAGATACTGAAGGAGCAGGAGAAACTAGCCTACATCAACCCAGAATTAGCCCTGGAAGAGAAGAACAAGGGCAACGACGCCTTCCAGAAAGGTTTGTGTAAGAGTTGTAGCGCTTGTTGGTTGATTCTCATCTGATTATTCTTTTTTGACATTGTAAGAACCTGAGGTTATCTTTTCCCTCCCACAGGAGACTACCCATTAGCCATGAAACATTACACTGAGGCCATCAAGAGAAACCCCAATGATGCCAAACTCTTCAGTAACAGAGCTGCCTGCTACACAAAGCTGTTGGAGTTTCAACTTGCCCTGAAGGTATTGTACTTCCTTCCCTTGCACCTTCATGAATCAAATTATGAGAGTCTACCCTGATAAAAAAAGTGTTTTTTTTTTATTGCATGTAAAAAAATTTGCATTTGTTATTTTATTTATTTATTTATTTTTTAAATTCTATTAGGATTGTGAAGAGTGCATCAAACTTGAGCCCACTTTCAGTAAGTTGGAAACTTTTAACTAATTACATTTTAAGTTATGGTTTAAAATATAATTATATAAAAAATTAAAGTTTAGATATGGAGCCCTGACTTTGTGACTAATTTAAGACATCTGCCCACAGTAAAAGGCTACACGCGTAAAGGAGCTGCTTTGGAGGCCATGAAAGATTATTCTAAAGCTATGGACGCGTACCAGAAGGCTCTGGAGCTCGACTCTTCCTCAAAGGTATTTCACAGGTTACTACAACGTTCAGGAAAGTCTAGAAATAAAAGGAAAACATATCTGGAAGATTCCAGGCTTTTCAAAGTTTACATATATGACAAAATAAACTTTGGTAAGTTGGAAAGTTTTCAATAAGTTGTTTATGTTTATAGATGTAGTCACCACAAATAAAACTGCAAATTATCTTTTCAGCAGTTCATTGCCTTTATGAAAAGCGGAGCAGGTTCTGTGTAATGTATGTTTTCTAGTAGTTACACCATCAGTGCTCAACTCAAATATGGTGACATTTCTTCTATTGCATGCTATCAATACACAAAGCAAATGCTTTCTATTGTGAGTTGGTGTTTATGTATAGAGATTAGTGGTATTGTTGGGGGGGAAATGGCCATCAAAGGTTAAAATCAGAGCAAATACTGAGCATAAAAGTTGATAATTCAAATCAAGAACTTAAAAAAACATATTAAAATACTCTGTGTGATTGGTAAATCAAGTCTTAACCATATTTGCTAAGCCATTTAACTTCTCCACCTTCAGGAAGCCACAGAGGGCATGCAGCGCTGTATGGTCAGTCAGGCCATGAGGAATGACAGCCCTGAGGAAGTGAAGAAAAGGGCCATGGCTGATCCTGAGGTGCAGCAGATTATGAGTGACCCAGCAATGCGCATGATCCTTGAGCAAATGCAGAAGGACCCTCAGGCTCTCAGCGAGTAAGTTTACCAACTTTCTGTCAGTTTCTCTCTCTGCCTTAAGTCAGTATTGTGCAGATAAGCAGTGATCCACAGAAAAGCATGAAGAATTGAATTTTTTTACCTGTTTGTTCCCTCAGCCACTTAAAGAATCCAGTTATTGCCCAGAAGATTCAGAAACTCATTGACGTTGGACTGATAGCCATTCGTTGATGAGAGCCAGATGTGTGAAGAAACTCCCAAGACTACAGTGGAACAACATGCAAAACCCTCCAAAATATTACATCCTCTTTTTTGCCTTCAAATTCAAAATTATATTGTCCTTAGTCTCACTGAGACTTTGTGTGTATGTTATGTTTTTTAAAATTTCACAACTTTTACATTGTATCCAAGAAAGCATCTTGTTCTCATCTGGAAAACTTCAGGACTCCAGAAATCTTTCTCTGGAAAATCTGGATTCATGTGTACAGATACTTAAATACATCTTAAAATAAACATCACAACGCAGTGCACCTGTATGTTCAGTGTTTAAAGGGGAAATCCACCTTAAAGCAGTTCATGTGTTCCTATCACTTCATTGGAGTAGTTTCAGGAAATAAAGAAACAAATAGAAGACTTTCTACACTCAGCATCTAAGTTGTAATATAGATCACAAAATGAAATTGTCTACATTAGTTATTGTTCTTAACTTTTATGTTGTCCTTCTTAAAGCTATCTACTGTCTGGTTGGTATTTTCCGTACTCCTCATATCAGGAAAGCAGTGAGTGTTTCCTTGATTGTGGTGGAGAGAGGACTCATATGGGACTGGAAGAATGCTGTTTATTTTATAATCAAGGGACATTTTGCCATGATATTTAAGGTTTATCCTTAATAGTTTAATAAATAAGTTCATATAGCAGTTTAAGCAGCAATGTTTTCATTTCTGTCAGTCAACAGTGAAAGGTTTGGAGTCACAGCTCTTGTGCCAGGTGAAATATCAGTAAGACTGTCTGAAAGTCACAACAATACTGCTGATACTGCACTGATCTGTGAGCAAAAGCATAATGATGATTTTCCCTGACGCAACAGTCCTCACACCATGTCATGATTTGGTGATCGGGTTTTAATTTAAGGAGGCATGTTGATAACTAAAGATAGACACTTTTGGCTGACCTCAATTTTTGCCTTCTAAAACCTGAAACTAGAGCGCAGCATTACAAAATGTGACAACTTGCCTGGTCTGAATATGTCAAGATAATAGGAATAATGTGATTGTTAAAGGGTGGATTTACCTTTCTAGGCTAGTAACTATTGGTTCAGTAAAGGGGATCACAGTCATCTCATGATGCGTCTTTAATATTTGTTGGCTTGTCTTTGAGGCCCCAGTGTTACCTGTCACTAGTTCCCCATGTGTGTATTTCAATTCTTAAGGAGGATTGTTCCAGCCTTTTTTGATGTAAATTGAAATGTCCAATAATTTATTGGCTTCACACGTGGTGGTGGAAATTGTCCTCCTACAGCTGCAGACTGGTCAGCTTCTGTTTTCAGAGAGGAAATACATATACATGTTAATATTGCTATTGACCATTAGGCCACACGTGGCTTCAGATACCTCAGTGTCACCACATTGTCAAAGTATCAGTGTGCTGTGGTTTCCATGAGGGGCTCAAATATGCTAGAAATGAACTGTAACACCTCTTGTTTTTACATTTCTAAAGCAGAATTGCTCTTTCAGGAATTCTCTATGACTTGTGGGACACAATACAGCAGAAAGGGGGGTGTGGGCATTCTTACCCTCTAAGTCCCATTGTAATCGTAACGTACATGCAACAAATGTGTAACTCTCACATGATGTAAAAGAAAGTGTCCAAAGACATGTCATGTACTAATGAAAATCAGCTGTACTGTGAAATATACAGTATCTGAATGTATTTTAAAGGTCGATGGTGGCTTCTCTGTCCTCTAAGACCAACAGTGTTGACTCTGATTCAATGCAGTGGGAGACCTACATTTTATAGTAGGATCTTAGTTAATGTGATTGTAACACCTTACGATACACACACACACCAATAAAAGGTCCAGCTGAGAGATAAAGACTTGTGTGGATAGTTATACACTTCACAAATAAAGCATAAAATAACACCTTCATTACATTGTTAATAGATATTTGTAGTATATATTGGTAAATATCCATTTCCAGTGTGAACGTTAAAGATGAAGGTAAGCCTCGTGTCACAAAAGTCTGTGGTTTGCCAGAGCAGGACAAACTATGGTAGGTGTACGTGGACATATACATTCAGTATGCATGTCAGCTGTCATTTTTTAACAGTAAATAAAAGATGCTGAGGACTCTATGCCACCCTAGACTGTGGAAGTATTGGCCCAAACCTACAGTTTTAGTCATCAGTAAATTAAATTATTTAGTTGTGTATGGTTAATAAATGTACATATATTTATCTACAAATTTCTCATACGAAAAGAAATCTTAAATCTTAAAGTACATGTATTAACACAGGATGTAATCTTTCCAGGTCTTTAAAGGTCCCCCGCAGCGTCGCTCCGCCCACGCGACGGGTTCACGTGACTGACCGTCGCCCAGGTTGTGTCGAAAGCATCCTGGTGTTAGCAGCTAGCGTAGCCTCTGACAATAAATACAAAGTGAAGTGTAAACGTTTTCATCATGGGCGAATCATTAAGTGGACTGTAGTGGAGACAAAGAAGATTAGAAACTACCCGACAGTACCTACCCACTACTGGCCTTTTCCATCATGGTCTGATCGCTGGTATCTGAAGAGGACATTTGACATAGCGAACTAAACATTAGCCTTAGCCAACGTTCAAACTTTGACGGGCAACAGCGGCAGTTCGCTAGCTAACGGCTAGTTTGCAAATTTACTACTACTAGATCAGCTAGCTAGGTAGCATGTCTCGTTATTGTGGAAATGTGCTAACTAACTAGCTGGGTAGTTGTTTACACGCCGACTAATAACGCGTTATTTTAACGTTAATCTTAACGTTTTCACCAAGTACCGTCAGCCAACACAATGTATAATGACTAACGCTTCTGTTAAGCGGCTAATGCTAAAAGCTAACGGTAACTGTGTAAGTTACACTTAAACTGTGGCTTACGTACACAGTTAATCAAAATCAGTGTTGCTGTTCTTTCTCTGAGCTAATAGTGTACTAACCTAACGCGACCCGCTAGGATACATCTGGAATCTGAATCGCTGTACACCTGTGTTTTCTGATTGATTTCGGCCAATCACATTAGATAAATAATGCGAAACACCAGGATGTCAAAGACGTGGGGATTAACGGTAGGACAGCAGTATTGTTTAGAAAACACAGCTGTCCGGTCATTTCTATAATCCTTATGTTCATAATGCAGCCACAGTAGATTCTTTTTAATTGTTGAGCGCGTAGTGTGATATCTTGTAAATACATTTGGGTAACCAGTTGATCGTGAACAGTCATAGGCTATAGTCTACTTTTCTTTAAGTTATGCCTGGGGACGCATCTGGTAGTAGTGATGACTCCGATGCAAAAACAAATGAAAAGGCCTGTACCGTCAAGCATCAGATCACCAATGGTAAGTCAAATGATTGTAATCAAGCATGTTATGTGCACTGTAACCAGAAAAATACAAACCAGTGCACGCAGTAATTCATTCCATCATTTAATGAAGACAGCGTTTGTGGAACATAATTTCTGATTGTTGAAGCTTTGTCAGAGAGGTGTTGATTCAACTCTGCGGTGGAATACAACACAACCCCAAAACGTACCGTTGAATTTAATCAGCACACATTAAGTAGCATTCTCAATAATACTAAGTACTAAATACCAATAAAAATAATAAGCTGTTACTACTGTGTTGCGTTCCATAGCATCATACAGATGTTTCTGTTTTTCATCACTCTGTGTATGTAGAGCATGGATTTCATGACCTGTAGTATACACTCAAGTAATGTACTTGACAAGATCTCAGCTACCCATGTGTCAGGCTTTCAGAGCATCAGGGTGTCAAGCCTGACGAGCTTCTTAACAGTGGATATATGCACTGCCCTCAGAGAGGTGTTGACTTCATTTTTAGTCCTTGAGTCCTGAATACAAAATATAATGAGGATTTTTTGTTGTGGTGGTGAGGATAAAAATCTTGAAGCAAAGTTTTATTGGTTTGAATTAATTTGGAGTAGTTGCTCTGGACTCCAGACCAAAGTAAAAGAGACCTGTTGTTGACTTATAGTTTGTTTATGGATACTATATGTATCCTTGAATACAGTTTATTGTGTAAATCTACAAGGAAAATCCACACAAAATCACATAAAGGAGAGAACCTTTGCTGTATCTTCAGTTGCACATGTAGCCATACCTTAATCAGTAGCGTCACTTCTAGTTTTTCATCAGCTGTCACAGGAGAAATGTATTGATATACTTTCTGTGCCATTGATTGTGGTGTAGATACTGAGTAAAGTGCGAAAACCTTTTTATCAAAAGTGAGCAGAGCAGCAGGCAGCATTGCAATAAGTTGTGAAACATTTGCAAATAGTGAAGCAAAACAGTAAGATAATTGAATACATATTTATATTTGATGTCTGCCTTTCACAATTAATAAATATGTAAGAAGCTTTAAAATGATATATATTACTTTCTGATTGCAGGTTTTTTGTGTAGTGTTTTTTTTTCCTGAAAGTGAAACAGTTCATGCATTGCTCACAGCCAAACCTTTTATCTCTTTTAAGGTAGACTGCTGTTTTCAGCTTTTTTTTTTATGTGATGCTAATGCACTTGTCTGCCTTTGAAAAAACGTCTGTGTTTGCACAGTACAGAAACTGAACATATATACTGTATGTCTTGATTGTGGTATTCTCTCTCTGCCTCTAGCTAACCTCACAGGTCACACTGAGAAGGTTGGCATGGAGAACTTTGAGCTGCTCAAAGTTTTGGGCACCGGAGGTAAGCATCTACATGAAGCATGAAATATATGAAATACAGTTTGGTTTAAACCAGAAGCAAACTTGAGTTAAATGTGTTTATGAGGTATAGTCAAAAGAAGACAGGATGTATTCTCCTGCCATGGTTAAATATCTTGAGGGCAAAGTGTCTATAACTGACTTTTGTAGTCTGTAAAGAGAAAGTGCGCCCGAGAACTTCAGTGCTGTGGTAAAACATCTTTACATTCATTTCCTGATTTTGGAGTTTCAAATCATCAAGGCAGTGAATTGTATGTGAATGTTTAGAAAGTAGACCACATGCTGTATATATCCCTGTTTTTAGATCTAATTCATACTGAATTCCTGGGGGGGCGCGTTAAGAGGCTGTTCCTATCAACATAAAAAACACCTGATTAAATTTTGTGTACAGGAATGTTTTTCATGTATTCGGCTGATTTCCAGATGCTTGAAATCATTTTTGCACCTGTTCACCTTGTGCTTATGTTTCGCAGTGGCCCCAGACCTAATTAAGGCACAATCTGATGATGCTTGTTTGTCTTTCTTACCGGCAGTCATTTGAATGACTTGAGGAAATATTTGTTTGTCTTTGTCTAGCTTACGGAAAAGTGTTTTTGGTCAGGAAGAACAGCGGTCATGATGCGGGCCAGCTGTATGCTATGAAGGTGAGACTACCAGTTGAAGTAATGAATTAAATGTGATCACGAACCAGTTTGTTAGATTAGAAATTAAAACCTTTGAGCAAGGTTTTAAACTGAAGATTGGAAACCTTTTTGTGTTTCATGTAAATGATTCCTTGATTTTGTTTTTATTCAAAATGTAAGTAACTTTTTTTTAGTACTTGCACAGAACATGATGGATGTAATTGTAAATAATATGCAGGAGAGTGAGGACTGAACCGCCGTTCACGGAAAGTTTACTGAGGGAATTTAGAAAAACAATGTGTTGAACTATTTTGAGTTGAATTTTCTCACAGGCAGATAATATTTGATATGTGACGTCTAATTTATATGTTAATAACTTAACTTTTTTCTTTTCTTCGTTCTTTATTCTGTGTTCATAATTTACTTCATTCAGGATGTCTGTTATAATTAAGTTATTTTAATTATTACCCTAGGTATTAAAGAAAGCAGCAATTGTTCAAAAGGCAAAGACAACAGAACATACCCGCACTGAGAGGCAGGTGCTTGAGCACATCCGCCAGTCTCCCTTCCTTGTCACGCTCCACTATGCTTTTCAGACACAGAGCAAACTACATCTCATCCTGGGTGAGTGGTGGAGCACTAGAACCAAATATGGGGAACTCCTGTCTCTTCAGTCTTGAAGCGCTGAATAGATGTTCTCTCTATGTTTGTCTGTTACTGTACGTCTGTTTGTTGGCCTTATGTGCCTTATATGTGTTTGTGTAACTTTTGTATTATATCTATTCAAGCTCCCCTGTGTATTTGTCTGTGTGTATGAGTACAGACTATGTGAGCGGAGGGGAGATGTTCACTCATTTGTACCAGCGAGATCACTTTTCTGAGGAGGCGGTGCGGATTTACATTGGGGAAATAATACTGGCTCTAGAGCACCTGCACAAGGTGGGTGTTTCTCCTTCCAGCTCCGTAAGGTAAAGCTACATTTATCGATTTTTGGACACTGGAGGAAGACAAAGCATTCTTACACTGCACATAAGTAGGGGTGGGAATTGTTTTACTGATACCAGTGCCACTATTGATTGTGATCATGGGCCTGATTCTTAATCAGTTTCTTTAATGTTTCTGCTAAGCTTGCCTACGTGGCGCTAATGTTATTATAGCACAGGATATTTACCCTGGATAACGGACATGCTGTTCGGTTGTGAAGCAGTGGCACCCATGTGTAGAGTGTCTAATACGTGGCATTCCTAGAGTTTAAGCTCATGTTGCGTAGAAAGATGTTTTGTTCTTTACCAGATAGTCACTAACTGTCTGTCATTTGGTGAAGGGCAGGAAGTCTCCCCTGGGCTTTAACTTTAGTGCCTGAAATACTCTCCTCATGTCTTCTGGGCAGTTGTTTACTGTGACAAAAAAAGGGATAAGAACTTCAGAAGATTAGAATCACTGAATGCGCTTTAAAAATGTTGTGATTAGAGGCAAATAGCAAATTGATAACAGGTCACTTCTGTCTTTTTCATTTGTAAAAATGTTTACAGTACACTGCATGCATGTCTGTTCACTTACCATAACTTTACAGCAAGATTTCACTGTATTTCTGCACAGCTTGGGATTGTGTACCGAGACATCAAATTGGAAAACATTCTTCTAGACAGTGAAGGCCATGTGGTATTGACAGATTTTGGCCTCAGCAAAGAGTTTCTGGAAGAAGAGGTAAGTGATCACAGTACCAAAACCTAAGCATAGTCATTTGTGCATGTGGTAAATTGTACACAGAATGGATGCACTGTTTTAACAATATTTTGTTCATGTTGTTTTTACAAATGTAGTTTATCTCTCCTTTTTCCTCATTACAGAAGGAAAGGACCTACTCTTTCTGTGGCACCATAGAGTACATGGCACCTGAAATCATCAGGGGGAAGGCAGGACATGGCAAGGTAGATATATGAAAGAAAAAGATATAGCGTTCAGATGATTTTGGTAATGTCAAAGGTTTGAAGTGGTCGCACATCAGGAGCTGTAAAGTAATGTTCAAGTTCTATATGCTTTATAGTTAGATGTTTCAGGATGACAGGGAGATCCATTATCAACATGTAGCTTGCTGTTAAATGCAATAAGTGCTGTAAGTCACGTGAGTTTGTGTAACTAAGTAACACGTACTTTAAACACTATATACTGTAGGTTGACGTAAATACCACAAATTTCGATTGTGGTATTTTATTTCAGTATCCGTCAGTATCACCACAGACAAAGTGCACTAACAGAGTAAATACACAGTGGGTGCATCATCTGCACATATTTTGTTCCTTTCCTTCCTTTATCTAAGGATTTCTAACTCATCTCTCCCTTCAGTCAGTAGATTGGTGGAGCCTTGGGATCCTGATGTTTGAGCTGCTGACAGGAGCATCTCCTTTTACCTTGGAGGGAGAGAGGAACTCCCAGAGTGAGGTGTCAAAGTGAGTGTTGAATCCATTTTCATAGAACGTGTACTCAAACTTTAAATTAACCCCCCTGGTTCTCCATTTTATTAAAAGTCATTTCAGCCATGGTCATGTAGATACCTTACACTTGCAGTTATATAATTATGCATGTGATAGTTTGGAACACAATGGAAATCTTAAAGCCGAATTTGAATTTTTGTTACCTCTCCATCTCTTCCACAAATCTTCACTCAGACGTATTTTGCGCTGTGATCCACCATTCCCCTCCATGATTGGGCCGACTGCTCAGGACCTGCTGAGGAAATTGTTGGTGAAAGATCCCCACAAGAGACTGGGCTCTGGACCGCGAGGGGCCGAAGACATCAAAGCACATTCCTTCTTCAAGGTCTTACTTCAGCTGCCATTTACTCTCTCTCTCTCTTCCCCTGTCACCTCTTTTCATCCATCCATAACTCCCATCTGCTTTTTGTTGCCTAACAGGGATTAAACTGGGCTGATTTAGCACACAAGAAGGTTTCAAGTCCATTCAAACCAGAGCTGAAGAACGAACTGGATGTGGGAAACTTTGCTGAGGAGTTCACTGGGATGGATCCTGTCTACTCTCCGGCTAGCACACCTCCGAGCACTGACCGCCTGTTTCAGGTCAGTCCATGCTGACTGGCCTTTAACCCTTATAAAAGTTGTATTTCCAGTTTTAGTAACCATCTCAAAAAAATATAATTATTATTATTGTATTCTCCCTCTCACTCAAAATGTGTTACTTCTTCATACATACAACATGGCTTCTCTGTTATTTTAGGGTTACTCCTTCATTGCTCCCTCCATCCTGTTCAATAAGAACGCGGTCATGGGAGACTTCGTAGAAATCCAGACTGGCGCTGATCGACCAGGTTCGGCTTCTGTCCAACGCAGTGCAATGTTAGAGGTATGGATCTTCAACCAGTGGATTTTGGCTTATGAAAATGTTTTCAGTTTGAAGTAATTTGAGCATTAGTTGTTGTTCTTTACTTTAAGGCAGAGGGGAAGCCTTGCAGAACTGTTGCAGTGTAACCACCGTAACATAAAGTGTCTCTTGTCTTTTTTGAAAACCCTCCTGTAATCTAAAGAGGAATGTAAAACTGCATCTAAAAAGGTTCAGCAGTGTTCGTTAATCAAGGCAGACAGGAAAGAAGAGAGGAAGAGAAACTAGTTTATTTAGCTTAGATTTCTAACCCAAGTTGGCTTACCTTATTTCACAGCATGTTTTGTCATATTTTATCAAGAGCTGAGCAATATGGAGCAAATAACACCAATCAGTCCACTCTGTTCTAAAGCCATTATACAGTATCTGTTTATGAATTTAATAGGGTCCGGTTAGTTTGTCTAGGTGATGTTTATCACTTCAGGCTGCATGCTGCCAAGGGAAGTCAAAATGGAGCTACACTAATGTTTTCAACATTCAGTTGAAGAGAAATCAGACTTTGTACTTTTGCTTTGTATTATTAAATTAACAACCAAGAATATGTACTACAGCTTATGATGTAAAGAAAATTGTAGTAATAGATGATAAATGTTTGGTTTTAATGTATTGACCAGCCAAGTTTCATCTGAGTGTAAATTCAGATTGTATTCCTATATAAATCCAAACATACTTCTTTCTAGCAAACCCTTCTCAGGTACATACATATTGACTTGCCAGGTTATATCACTTACTGGTCAGTGTACAGCAAAGTCAGATCCTTTTTCCGCTGCTGAGAGCCAAGTCCTGTTGCACAAGGAAAACAAAAGAAAAAAAGCAAACAAAACACATCTTTCTTAACAGCTCAGCGTGACTCACACCATCCCTTCTTTGTTCAGGAATCTCAGTTTTTTCATCACTATGAGCTGTGTCTTCATGGGCCACCCTTAGGTGAGGGTAGTTTCTCCGTGTGCAGGAAGTGCAGACACAAGCAAACTGGCCACGAGTATGCAGTCAAGATCGTGAGCCGCAGGTGAGTTGAGATGTGATGCTGCTACACCATGTTAGTAGTAGCTTTGTGTTTGTGTACTTATCAGTGCTTCACTGTATCACTGTGCAATCTGAATGCCCTTTTCAATATTTCATTTGTCTCTGTTAGAATGGAGGCAAACACGCAGAGGGAGATTGCTGCTTTAAGGCAGTGTGAGGCTCACCCCAACATCGTCAGGCTGCATGATGTCTATACTGATCAGGTAAAATGGAGGGAACCCTCACAGCAGGACATGTACAATTACTGACATAACATTAACAGAAGAAGTAAGAAGAAGAATTTACTGTATGTACATTCAAGGATGTAATGTTGGCATGTGCAACAACAAAATCATCACACAAACCCTTGTCTTTCCTCAACTCTCTCCCTATCAGTACCACACATACTTAGTGATGGAGCTTCTGCGAGGTGGGGAGTTGCTGGAGAGGATTAAGAGGAAGAAACTTTTTGGTGAGGCAGAGGCCAGTCAGCTGTTACAGAGCCTGGTCTCTGCTGTCAGCTTCATGCATGAGGCTGGAGTCGTGCACAGGGACCTCAAACCAGAGGTGGGCTGTTTACTTAACAACTTGATTAACTCCTGAAAATAAACAGAGTCACCCACTTAAAAAAGATGGTGTGTGTATCTATAATATGTAAATATTTATGATGCTGTTATAATTGTCATAACTGTATACATCATATTGAAAGTACAAATATATTCCAGTAATCGAAAATGAAACTTTGCCAGAGAAGTTAGAAGCGAGGCCACAGTGTGTGAAATTATTGGCCACAGTAATGTGGTGAGAAGGACGATTAGAGGGGACGAAGACAGAGTGAATTTTTAAGTGGCTCTGTATTTTTCCACTGTGGACTGCATGTGTCCTGTTTGGCCCTAAGTTGTCTCACTTAAACCATCTGAATACAGCCATAACCAACCCGTTGCGTGCAGACATTAGTGTGGTTATTTTACAGTGTTGTTTTCACATTCAGCTGAGGTAAACACAGCAGAGAACAGTGTAAAACGTCTTTGTGCTGCAGATTTATCACACATGTATCCTGCTGTCTTCAGATGGCTGTGGGGTATAATTAACTGAAGGCTTTCATATAGGATAAAGCAGCTGTTCCAGACAGATAGTGTTAAGAATCATTAACTTCTAGTTCTGCACACAGTGTTTTACTGATATGCCAGTTTAATCGCAAACTTTTTATTTTGGTTGCAGATATAAACGCATTTTCTGGTTGGAGAGTCTTTGATTAAAGCTGTTTATCTACAATATCCCACAATTCATGCACATTTTCTCTTAAGTATTGTGTAAAGTACTGAGAATCAACAAATGATGAATCATGGATGAGTGACGTGGATATAGCTCTTGTCCTCTGGCATCTAATCTAATTTTTACTGAAAATATCAGCAACTAATTTACGGTGCCTCATTTGAATCTGTTTGCCTTCTACTGCCACCTTTGTGCCACACATGCTGCACTGGGCACTAAAATGCCATACACACGGGCAAAGCATATACCAAGGTCAGGAACATGCAAACCTGTAGTAGTAGTAGTTGTATTTACTGGTGGTGTTTAATAGTCTAATAGAAAATGGAGCCCTGAGAATAAAACGTGAGGGGAAATCAGAGTGGATCAGCATTGTTTTTCTTTGTTTACCTTACAGAACGTGCTGTTTGCAGATGAGGGGGAAGACTCTGTGCTGAAAGTAATAGATTTTGGATTTGCCCGCCTGTGCCCTGCAGGCAGCGCCCCCCTGCAGACTCCCTGCTTCACGCTGCAGTACGCTGCGCCTGAACTTTTTGAGAGCGCAGGGTACGACAAGGCCTGTGACCTCTGGAGTCTTGGGGTCATCCTGGTAATTTCAGCTTCATACTCTTGATTCTGTCATTCAGCCAGGTGAAGCGGACCACTAACGACTCTTTGTGTTTTCATCAGTACACCATGCTGTCGGGCCAGGTGCCATTTCAGAGTGAGCAACGTGGGATGACCTCGTCATACGCTGCTGACATCATGCAAAAGATAAAAGAGGGTGATTTCTCATTGGATGGGGAGGCCTGGAAGGGTGTATCAGACGATGCCAAAGAGCTTGTCAAAGGTGTGTGATACAGTGTGTTCTTAGCTACATGTTTGCTTTAGATAATAAGGCCACAATACATAACTAACACTGGTAAATGCTTTGCTAGAGGTCCTGACCTGTTTGAGAATGGGATGGTGGATGTTTTAGGGAGTTCCCACTGTTTTTAAGACTTGTACAATGCAGTCAGGGAAATTCCCACACCCTCTCCTAACAGATGTTTTGTCTGTGTCCTTGATATATCTTGTTCTCTTGTTTGTGTTTTTTTGCCTCTTTTTCTCCTCCCTCTATGATAAAAGGCCTGCTGACTGTAGACCCAGAGAGGCGTCTCAAACTCTCTGATCTGAAGGAGAACAGCTGGCTGCAGGGTGGGGCATCCATGTCCACCACTCCCTTATGCACTCCAGATGTGCTAGAGTCCAGTGGGCCAACTGTTCGCACCTATGTCAACGCTACCTACAAGGTAATAGCATTGTGTGCTAAATTTCTCAATGCTCCTAAAATAGATGGTAAGTGCATATCCCGGATGTTTCATCTTGCCGTCATTTCCTTTTCTTTTCTCACTTTCCCCTCTCACCAGGCTTTCAACCGCGGTAAGAGAGAGGGCTTCTTTCTGAAAAGTGTCGACAATGCTCCCCTCGCAAAACGACGGAAGCTGAAGATGACAAGTACAGGTGTCGAGACCCGATGGAGTTCGTCCTCTTCCTCCTCGTCTTCTTCCACTTCCTCCTCTGCCTCCGCAACAGCATCCAAAGCACAGCCAAAACAAACTGTGATCCCAAAGCAGAGCTAGCCTAAAGGGCAGGGGAGAGAGCAGGTGGGAAATGAAGTGGGATGTGGCAACACAAAGTCCTCCGGTGGTGATAGCGTCAGTTGCTTTCAGAAATCATACTGGCAGACCATAAGGCTGGTTTAGGTTAGTGTTTTCAGTACAAAACTGAATTCCACATTTTAACGGTAAAACTCTTCAGTCATCATGTCACATTTTCCCAAAAAGCAAGCTCAAGTGGTTGGAAGAGAAGATGGTAGAGGTCTAGTTTGGTGTCTTTAAGATCAGTGGCCTTCAGACAGATTAACTCGTATTCAGTATTCACTCACCAATAGTTTGGTGACGTCACACACTAAAAGTTAAAAATGAGACATTTACCTGGTTTCACTGTGGGTAAGAAACAGTGCCTGGCTATATAGGGATAAAGGGAAAAAGGAGCCATAAATGAGCAGAAGCCATATATACAGCAAAGCAGTGAATATGTGAAATGAGCCGATGTGAATACACACAAATTTGCACATGGCAAATAAACAGTCCTTCCAGGAATCTGCAGACAAAAATTATTTGATTGCATCTAATTATTTTTTACTTTGCCTCACGTATAATGATTGGAGGAAAACCGGTAAAGGTTTGGCCACAAGTGCTGTGCCCCACGTAGGCACTTTGTGCTGTAAGAATAACAGTTTTGTAAAAACTGTTTAGCATTTTTTAAATTAGTTTAGGTTGGGCAAAAATCTAGTTATTTGCACTTTTTGCAGAGAATGTAAATGTGAATGATCAAACGGTCAAAAAAAGGCTAATTTCTGGAAGGACTGAGTGCAGAGGGAAATGCTTGTGGTCTGTGTAACCTTAGAGATAGAGCAGGATAAATAATGCTGTAGTTGAAATCTTCTCTATTTGATACAGGTATAACTGTGTGATGATCTGTAGCCCACAGGGTGCCACCTTTGCAATGGAGTTGCACCTCCAATACACTACCAACCCTACAGATCCCACTGAACACAATGTGGAGCGCATGTTTGCATAGATGGCTCTGAGTAAGTGTTTCGATGAACAATCAGAGTTTGACTTGAAGTGGTCACAGTACTAACCAACAGTAGCACCTGTAAAAAGAGATGGAGACACAGAAGCGGTCATGACATACAAGTGTGATTTTTCTCATGATACTTGCTGTAAATTACTTGCATTATTGTGCTGGTCTGAAAAATGTCTAGCATGCTAATCTGTTGTGATGATGAACTAAAAGAATGTTTTTCTATATTTTGGTATATTTGGGCTTACTAAGAAAATGTCACCCAGAATGTTTTTTATGCTACAAAGTGCAGCTTGAGTGTTTGCACGCAGACTGGAGTAGAATCCATTTAGGTGATTTTGAGTGTACACTGCCTTGGGCTTGTGAATTTTAAAAGGGTATTACAGTTTTGTGTTGGCCCATCAGACCAGCACCATATGCGGCTACCACAAATAGCATCTTATTTGATACAGTCTGCCGATGAAGCTCAGCTTGTTGTTACCTGGGCTGTAAGGGCGTCACCCATTTGTCTTTTTACAGAAGTAGTTTTAAAACATTGAATGGCTTTGAAATTTAAATTATGTCACAGAATGAGACACTTTGTCATGACTTTAAAATGACTCTTTTAAGACCATCCTGCGAGGTCTGTTGTGTAAATACTCATCCTTGATTTAGAGCAAAAAAATATGTATGTAATGATTTAAAATTTGTTTTAATGGTTTATCAGTCTCCTGATGTAATTATGTTTTTATTGGACTTTTTTTTTTAATGTTGCACAGTCAATTGATCAATTAAACACATTTCAGCTTTAAAGGTGCTTTTACTGATATTTATTACATGTAATTGATTTTAATGCTGTGGTAATGGGATTATGATAATTTGGCTCCTGTTTTGTACCAGCACCGTGTGTGTGTGTGTGTGGCTGTGTGAGAGCATGAGTGGCACTGGAAGATTGGATTTCCTGATATCTCTGTACCAGATGAAGCATTATTGCAAGTTACTGTATTATTTCCTTGTTGTTCGCCGACTTTGTCTGGTAAACGGTAATTGGTTGTTTGTGTTGGAATTTTTACTTAAGAAACTGTGCTTTTATTGGTGTTGATATTCTTTTGATGTAGTAAATGATATTTTTTCTCTTTCTTTTGTTGAGCATTACTATTTTACTGAGATGCACTGTCACTGATGTCGTAACTGGGAATTTATCTTTTGCACCAAGATTTTTTTGGGTCGGTGCAAAATAAACATTACTTTTAAATAGATGTTTATGTGATTTGTCTTTCGAGTGTTGTTAGCGTTCTTCAACTGACTGTGATCAAGAGTTCTCATTAGTTTGAGTGCCGTCTGCAGTAAGATCCTTTAATATCGATGGTAAGAGTTATTGGTACTAGATGCAAACACAAAAGAATTATAGAATTATAGAAGTTTGATGAAACTTCCATTTGACAAAAGCTGTTTCAGATTTATTAGTTTGTGACAGGAGCGAAAAATTCTCATTAAAATTCAGTGATGCTTTAAATAAAATCAAAAACAACTTGAAAATATATCAGTCAGCTCTTTCTTGCCACAAGTAAAATCACATAATCTGATCGTGAAGCCATAACTATAAAATCTGTTATTTTTTCAAAGGTATTTTTAACGCTCTGCTCAATGCCTTGAACAGCATCTGTTACAATGACTGAAATGATTTGAATTTCTTTAGCAGGTGGTGCAGGCACACATGACCCTGCAGACAAGAGGCGCGGCTGTAGAAAGCTGTTGAGCTTTATTCTACGTTTGTTCTTAAACTTGACCTTGATGTCCTTGAAATTCCTCAGCCTCATAACTTTTGAACCAAAGATGATTTTCTAGCTGTCCTTTCAAAATAAAGCTCCTATGTATTATCTTTCTGAACAGCTGTATGCTCATGGTCCAATGACCCTTCAACTCCATTTCCCAGTCAGTTTCTCTGTTGATAGCAGGCGGCTACAGTAGCCCATCATGTGTAATGAGCTAAATGTACCATTAGGTGGCTGCTGTGTGCTGTCGTATGTCCCTAGTGTCCTTTTATTTTTATTTTTTAAATCTGTCCCTGCATCTTGTCCTGTGTCAGGTGTCCCCTGTTGCATCTAAGGTGAAAGAAACTGATTTGGCAGTGTGCTCAACAGAAATCAATTTAATGCTGTTTCTAAAATGCCTATTGCTGCGTTACTTGATTATTCTATGTACTAATCCAAATGATGAGTTACATGAGACATGTGTGTACCTATGGATTCAGACTGTTACGTGCTGCATTTCCCTATCAGGACCAGGAATGTTTGAAACATAAATCAGCTCAGGACACAAGAGTTGCTCTGTTTAGCAGCTGTTAACAGTTTAACAGTTTAGCTGTTAACTGTTTTTATGCACAAGCCCGAAATTAATGTACCCACAATCCAACGGTCACTGTTCTTTACCCTTTTTGATTACAGTCATAACCCTGGTCTCCTTTGAAAGGTAACACTTTACAACTAAAGAGTCCAAATTAACATAAGAGACACTGAACTAAAGTTAGAGGCACAAACATCTTTCTTTCTTTCTTTTTTTTTTGCCACAGCCACAGGTCTGAGCAAATTCTGTGTCAACAGCTGTTGCTGTGATGTCTGCATAGCAATAGTGAGAATCCTGAAATGCCTTGCACAGATAGAATGAGGAGACTTAGAGTTTTAAAAACATGTATTTTATGTCAAGGTTGTTTGAAGGTTGAGCCCAGTACAGACCAAAATACACCTAAAGTAGCAGTGCCAAGGCCAAAGTGTCCCAGTGGTGGGACAGCGTATTTAAAAAGGTTTAAATTTTGACCTGCTAGTGGTTCTACAGGAAAAATCAGGGATTTAACAGTGGCTGGGATTTACCCTCTGGGAACCATGAATGTCTGCACAAATTTTTTTAGCAATCCATTCAACTAACTGTTGAGATATTTCAGTCTAGACCAAAGAGGTGGATTGACAGGCGTACACGTCCACACCTTGAGCCACCAAAGGTAGCATTATAGTGGTGAGGATGCATGTGATAACACAAAAGCAAGGAGAAACCAATGAAACTGATTGGCATGCTTTGCAGGCTGTTCATCGATCATTGGCAGCAGATGAATCCCCCGCTGAGCCTCCGGGCTAATCAAACTCTTTGCTTCACAAATTCCACAGACTGTGTGCTGCAGCACAGGCCACTGCTACTGGCACTGCATCGCACACAAACAGCTGCACTTTCTGAAGGGCAAGATTTTCGTCTCTGCAGGAAGAAGCACATGTTTACTCATTTAAAAAAACAACAACACACACACTTTCATATGGGTTATTTTTCCTTGCAGCTTTACAGAATGAGTATGTGAGAGTTGCTGCTTTTGCACAGCTGCCTGGTGTAAGCTTTATTTTAAAAACTGTACATTAAGGGTTTCAGCTGATGAGACTGCTTAATGAAATATTTAACAGACTATTAAAATATGTGGCTCATGGTAATATGTACTGTCGGTCTCGAAATGTTGCCCATCATGAACCCACGGTGCACCGATGAGTTTCATGAACTGTCCATGGTCCTGAGTGCTGCACCATAAATTCCACACCACCGGGGGTCAGTAGGGTGCTTGGCACTGACAGCATCAGAGCCACAATGAGCGATTGAGAAGCAATGGATAACATGAATATAATGTGTCACTGAATCATTAATCAGATCAGTCCCTGGGTGAATGATTTGCACAAAATAAATGTAATATATTGAGCATGACAAAGACAGATTTGGAAGGAACACTTGCTCAGTATCATCAATTATAATCCGTGCGGCTTGGAAGTGACCCAAGAACAGAGTGCACTTCCTTCAGTCAGCAGCATGCACACACAAAAGGGGGAGAAATATTTACTGGTAGCACCATCACACTGCAGGAATTCACTTATTAATGAGCTTTCATAGCAGATCACACATAGAGATGAGGTCTTAGTTTCCTCTGTTAACTAACCTTATGTTGCAAAATGGGGAAGCAAGGGGCATGAATGTGCAACATCAAATTGCTGGACCACCCCTTCAAACACAAAGTTGTCCTTTTCTTTTTTAAATTAATGCCTGAACAACAAAGCAAGGGAGAACATTAAACATGAAGCAATACAGTTTCATGTTGCTTCAATTTTTTTTTCTCCAAAGTGTCAGGGACGGAGTATTGACCTGGATGAACTGCATTTATTTATTTTTTGGACTTTATGCCACTGGTTTGGAGAGGTTTCATTAACCCGATGGTCAACACATTTCCATAGCCCACGGCTTTCTATAATTGGAGTTAGAAATTAAAAATAACCAGTTAAGAGGTTTCCACCTGCCAGTGGCAGACTGTAAATTAACAACGGTAAGCAAATTAATACTTTGCAGCTAATGAGAGGATCCTCTTTCTCTCTGCATTGAGAGTGAAACTAATGGCGTGCTTAGACTTTATGAAACTGCTCTGTGAGCTGCCGAGTGCACCGTATGCCGACAGCCTTGTGCTGGAGGACAGGTAAGAATGATCCTTTGCCATGCATGTCTACTTCCTCCCTCTTACCTTTGTCCTGCTCTGACTCAGTGGCATTTACACAAGCAACTTTAATTTTGCAGTACCTAACATCTGTGAATAGATTTCAGAAAACCGAGTCACACGGCGCACACAGAGCTGCTCTCATGCAGGTCAACCCAAGACATGCAGCAGAAATATGCTGCTGGAGAAATACACTGGGTAAAATAAGTATTGAACACGTCACCATTTTCCTCAGTAAATATTTTTCAAAAGGTGTTACTGACATGAAATTTATGACAAGATGTCGGTAACAACCCAAGTAATCCATGCATACAAAGAAAGCAAAACAAATAAGTTCAGAAATTAAGCTATGTGTAATAAAATGGAACGACCCAGGGAAAAAGTATTGAACACATGAAGAAAAGGAAGGGCAAAAAGGCATGGGAAGCCAAGACACCAGCTGAAATCTATCAGTAATTAAAAAAAGCAATCCTGCCCCTTGTCAGTGCAAATTAATATCAGCTGGCTCATGCCCAACTGATGGCCTATAAAAAGGTGTCTCATTACCAAGGTGTCACACAAGAAACATCTCATGATGGGTCAAAGCAGAGAGCTCTCTCAACACTTTCGCTTATTGTTGCAAAACATATTGATGGCATTGGTTACAGAGGGATTTCTAAACTTCTGTTGGGGCCATAATCCAGAAGTTTAAAGAACATAATTTCACCATCAACCAGCCACGACCAGGTGCTCCTCGCAAGATTTCGGACAGAGGAGTGAGAAGAATGATCAGAAGAGTTGTCCAAGACCCAAGGACTGCTTGTGGAGAGCTTAAGAAAGACCCAGAATTAGCAGGTACAGCCGTTTCAAAGAAAACAATAAGTAATGCACTCAACCGCCGTGGCCTGTATGCACGCTCACCACGCAAGACCCCGAAGCTTGTTTAAAGTTTGCTGCACAACATTTAGACAAGCCTGTGAAACACTGGGAGAATATAGTCTGGTCAGATGAGACCATAATTGAACTCTTTGGATGCCATAATACACAACAATACACACCGTGTTTGGAGGTCAAATGGCACTGCCATCACCCGACAAACATCATACCAACAGTGAAGTTTGGAGGTGGGAACATCATGGTGTGGGGCTGTCTTTCAGCATACAGCATTGGCACACTTCATGTAATTGAAGGAGGGATGAATGGAAAAATGTACCGAGACATTCTTGATAAAAATCTGCTGCCATCTTCCAGGATGATGAAGATGAAACGAGGGTGGGCACTTCAGCAAGACAATGATCCCAAACACACAGCAAGAAAACTCTCAATTGGTTTCAGAGAAAGAAAAGAAAGCTGCTAGAACGGCCCAGCCCATCACCTGACTTGAATCCAATAGAAAAGCTGTGGAAAGAACTAAAGATCAGAGTTCATAGAAGAGGCCCACATAACCTTCAAGATTTGAAGACTGTGTGGAGGAATGGGCCAAAATCACACCTGAGCAATGCATGCGACTAGTTTCTCCATACAGGAGGCGCCTTGAAGCCGTCATTACCAACAAAGGCATCTGCACGAAGTATTAAATAAATTTCAGTGAGCATGCTCAATACTTTTTCCCTGTGTCATTCCATTTTATAACATTTCTTTGTATGTATGGATTACTTGGATTGTTACCGACATCTGGTAAAAATTTCATGTCAATAGCACCTTTAGAAATATATTTACTAAGGAAAATGGTGATGTTTTTCAATACTTATTTTACCCAGTGTATTTCTCCAGCAGCATATTTCTTTGCTGAAATGACTGGTTAGATAGCCTTGGAGCTGACCTATTTAGATTTTTTTTTTTTTAAAAAGAGGAACACAGTGAACTTGAGATGCCTTGTGTATATGTTAACATGATGAGGTTTCTGTTATGAGTGTGTAAGAGGCACATATTTGATTGAAAGGTCTGTCTCATTGCCCCACACCCTCTCACCTCTATAGCAAAAGAGCCTTCACCAACAGACAGGTTCTCAGAACAAAGAAACTGAGTATTGATTCAGCAGCTAAAAAGGCATTTTCAATTCACGTATCGTTGAAACAGCCTTCCCCACATTTTTTGCTCCTCCAGTTCCATTAACCTCACCCTCCCCTCTGGAACCCATCACTCCTCTCTCTGTCTGTTAACCCTGCACACCTTATTCTCATCTCATCATTTCTGCTTCAGCTGAGACACTATCATTACCTTTCCGAACACGTCCATCTTTAGGCTTGATTGCGTAACGATACAAATGCCACTGTAATCTAAAGTGTGTTGTAAAAATGTAAAATCAGGAGTGTTAATATGCTCAGGACAGTTTCCCTTTGCCAGTGATCCACTTTAACAAGCCTGTTCAGACCCTTATAAGATTCAGTTGGCAGCGGTGATGCCATGTACAAACAAATAATCCAAGTCTGTTAAAAAAAAAGGTAAACACTATTACAGCGTATCAAAAGAAAAAAAAAATCACAGCAGAGCTTCAGCAGGGCAAACCTGAAAAGATGACGAGGCAGCTTTTAAACGTGTTGAATATGTCAAAGTGAGAGCGTGTGGCGTGAAAAGAGCTTTGACAAAGAGGAGGAAGGAGCAGAGCAAAATGAAAAGGGGAAAAATCATGGAGGGTGCACTGGTATGATTTCTTGAGCTTTTGTGTAATATAAATTATGAGGCAGATCTATCTCTCCGGCATTGTTAAGTGCACCTCCTCAGTATCTGATCTGCAGGGCTGTGAGCAGTTTATTAAAAATGGAAGTCATTCTAAATGAGGCCGTAATGCTCAACCCTTTCAGGAAATCTTAATGGATCCCAGCCTATCTCTGACAAGGTTAAATGCTTGAGGAGACAGCCAGAAACGTTAACAGACTAAATCATGGAGAGAGATGAATACTAACCAGCATGTACTGTAGATTCAGCTGCAACATAAGACACCATAAATAAATTCAGTCAGCGTGTTTACATGTACCAAAGACGAGAACAGCTAAAGAACACGTCAGAGGTGCACAGCACTCATGTCATTGATCCTTCATGTTGGCTCATGTACTGCACGATTGTAACAAAATTACTGGACTCATCTCTTTGAAATTCACAATAGGGCAGCTGTAATTTTTCAGCGTCAGCATTTCGCAGAGGTGAATTTGAAATGAGCGGGATACTTTAGTAGAATACATTTCTTTGCTCAGCATGGTCATTTTACCTCCAGAGACAGTGAGGAAAAGCCACTGTTGCTGCTGGCAACATTTACAACTGCACAAAATGAGAATCAGTAAAATCCAAATCCTCAACCCAAGATCATCAACGCAGCCAAATTGTTGGATTACGGTTCACGAGGTCACGTAGAGTTAGGTGAACTATAAAATGTAAATGTTCTAATGGGCTGAACTGTCACCTCGTCTCTACAAGGAGTGTGTGTGTCCTTCAGATGACAACGCTCACAGGATAAATTCAGCCTCATTAACTCGGAATAACTCAAAGCAGAAGAATTTGTGGTACAGTTTCACGACACGAGATTGTCTGAATAATACATTAACTTTGTTTGTTTGGCGAGGAGCGCTTTAAAGTCTGTTTGTATGCATCTTTAATGTCACACTCACACGTCCTCATGTATAATGAATAAATATAATGGGAATATGCTCACAGATGCCATGGAAACTGTGCTTAAGTTGACATTGTGGTACGTGAGCACATACTCTGAATATTTTTAGATCTTCTTGTAAGTGGAATGAGATCCTGGCTGAGCTTTTTGTGAATGTTTACATGTCCAAAGTCAAAGCCATACATCTTATGTATTAATATGAGGACGTTGTCCTGCATGACCACTTAAACTGTGCTGTAAAAAATAAACAAAAACAACTCATGGTGTGCAGCCAAGCTTTATGTAAGTTTAGTTTCCCAAGTACACAAAACACTAATGTGTATAAAGTGTGTGAAGTGATGCCCAAGACATCTAAATCTACTTCCATTTGGTGGAACGGTGCAGCCATAAAAACATGGCGTCTTCTGATTCTGATGCGTCATACTTTTGTACAGTGTGGATTTGTTTTATAGATTCAAACGAACGTGAAGCGAAGCTCAGGAGTTTATAGCAGACCATTCGTTTTGCGGTCAGGGTAGAAGACATGGAGGCTGTAAATGGCCAGTCTGCCTTTTAGGACACAGGGCATTCAAAAGGACAACCTGTCATGCATTATTATGTCTATCTGTGATCTGGGTCAAGCCCTTGTAATGCATGAGTGCATCTACAAGCACACACACAGGACCAACATGCAGCACACAGGACCACCGTTTCAGAGGAAATACAATCAGGTCTCTTATTAACAGTCTCTAAATGGCTCCTAGTTGATGTTCATGTGTATGGCAGCTTTCAGAACGCCCACAGCTATCACTCGAGCCCCGCAGCAGCGATGCATTCATGGGCCACATGCATATGTGCCGCAAATGGTACAAGCTACAGAGGAAGACATGAAATGCATTCCTGTCCTTGAACACAAGCAGCAAGGCATAATAAATACCACTGAGATGCTTCATGTGCTGAATGCAGGAGGAGTTGTGGAGGTGGTGGTGGTAGTAATGCACAATGAAGGAATAAATCTGTGTTGTGGTAGCACTATTATTAATTTAGTTCTTCCTTGTGTGTTGCCTCGTGTATTGATCCTGGACTTACTTGCATAGGTTGCACAAACAGATACTCACTCCTCATGTGTGAGGCGAACTTTCTCACAGCGAGGATGAAGATCTACTGTATGTTTAGTATTCAGTCTGTTCAGGAGCTTGTTTGCTTGACTAAGTTAAAGATATGGCAAAGAAGTCTGTAACTGCACACTCCAGCACTTTATACTAAGGTTTGCTCATGAATGAAAAACTAAATGAATTTAGAAATGCCATTTAATCATAATATATCCAGTGATATATTTTCATTACTGTCAAGGCTAAAACCAACAATGAATTCATTCCTCTAACAATTATTGCCTGTGTAGCCACAGCCTGATGTAGATTATTCCTTTCTGTTCTGTACAAAAACTACTAAAAACGCTGTGAACCTCATTGTTGCACCTGGTGACATGTTGTTTAATTATGATCAGCATGGGCTCAGTACTTTATTTTGAATCAATCCCTGTCCTTCTGCTGGAAAGAATAAAAATACTTTTAGGGCACCAAATACGTTTTAAAGCACAGCTGAAAATAGTTCCCCATGAAATGCACCATTTACTTCTGTTTGAGTAATGCCTGCTAAAAACTACACTGCCCAGCTGTTTTACTAAATTACTGAGACTTTTTTTCTTTCTTTCTTTTTTTCCATGTTTTGTGAGCAGTTTTTTAAAAGATTTACATCTTCATTAAAAAACCAATGTGCTTAAGAGCCATGGACAGGACAGAGAAATCAGAGAGTACTCCGAGACGAATGATTGTTGGTTTTGGTTTTTTCATGAAATTTGTTGACAAACTGAAAAATATTGGTCAATGCCAGCCTTATCCCCTAACACTGTGGGGATGACGGCCAACTTCACTGATTTAAATGAAATTATTTTTAATTCAATTTAAAAAAAAGCCAACGCTGAGCTCAGTTTTAGCAGAAGGTCATTTACTGTAAATGCTCAGGTATATCAGGGGGAACATCTGTCCCTGGTGACCTTTTTGATCCTGTTGAAGTTCTGGCAGATGTTGCACTGAGCAGGATAGATGAGAAACGTGTGACAGAAAATAAACAGCAGCATTTACTGCACCAGGGAGCTGGACACTGCTCTGACCTCCTAGCAGACTCTGAGGCTTTTCTGCCTCCTCTTGCCATAAAACTGTTTTGGGTTAGTGGAAATAAAGGACTGTATTGCACTCGTGACTCCCAGCCCACATGCAGAGCAGATCACCGGATCGATAGCTGCCCTCAGTTTCTCTCCCCCGTAGCTCTCTCTGGGAGAGAGAGAGGGCTGTCACTGAAACTGCTGCCTCAAATAAAGCAGTTTCAAAGGTGCATAACATTTCTGTCCCCTACAACCCAGCATCTTCACTGTTTTCACTGCTAACCCACAGATTAGCATCCTGCTCTACATGTACCTTCTCACTTCTTTCAGGTTAACTTATTAAATACTTATTTATAATCCCCTGTTCTGTTATTGCTGATTACTTTACTTTAGGCTGGAGCTATTTCATGATTTCTTGGGCCAAAGATCACTTCTTAATTCATGTACAAACAGCCTGCATAGGTCTCTTCAAGTCCAAAGGCCAAAGAGTAGGTGTAGAGCACTCATGTTAAAGAACAGGCTTAGAGGAGATAAAAAGTACAAGAGAGCCACGTTAAAAAATGGGACCTAATCTGTTGCTTTTGCAAAAAAGAAAACCAGAGCTCAAAATAACTAAATGAATGTTCTTATTATAGTTGTTATGCTGACTTCTGTTATTATGCTAGTTCACCTATATGACAAAATATCAGCTGGCTAATTATACTGTAGACATTTCCATCTGTATGCATTAATTAGATCTTTTCTCTTTGTTTAAAAAAAGCAGCTTTTTCATTTCTTGTGTCATGTTTCATGTAGTTAGTGAAAATCTGCTTTTTGGACCACTGTCATCTGGATTTGATAATTAAGTTTGTGACATAAATAAAATGTTGTGTTTACTGGTGATTAAAAGTTCTTCTGAAATCCATTAATCACTGCAGCTACAAAATTATGCCAAATACAACAAATGCTCATCACAAGTCATAAGAGCTCAGAGTGATATCTGAGATGATTATTTTCATCAATCATAACCCTCAACTTTGCATTCATGTAACTGTTTCTGGCTAATATTAGGCATTAGTGTTGCACATTTACAAATCTGAATCAATTAATTTTCGTACTTGAATCAAATAAACGGTTTCTCAAAATTTACTCTTGTCGGATGCATGAACTGCACCAGTATATAGAGAGCTGGAAACTGGAAGCACTGGCTTTGTTTCTGAAATGGAAGAAGTGCTACTGTTACTGTGAGTTAACAAACCAACAAACATGTCTTTTTATAAACTGATAATTCTGTTTTTGTCTGTTTTTCCACAATAAAAGGCCTTACAGTATATGCAAAAATAATTTTGTGTGCGATTGACTGCACTCGCCTTTTAACACTGTGACACACCATGATAATACTGTAATATATATTGTCCATGTGAGGCAGGTGCTGGTGATGTGTGAGGAGAGAGGGTTCCCTCTTAATACTCACTCACACCCCCCAAACAATATGCATCTGCGGTGATTTTGTCTCCCTTCCCTGCCTCCAATATTTCTGTCCCGTATGCTGTGGAACACGGTACGTCAGCCCAGCGGTGTGGAAAATTAGATCATTAATTGGGAATCATCAACAAGGTATCCTTGATAAGTAATTTAGCGGGTCTTCTGTGGTAGTCCTCTGTAGTCTATGAAAGGATGAGGCTGGCACTATTCTATATTGTTGTTTCTGTCAAATCCCATGAAAAAGAATAAAACAAAACAAAGCCAACAGGGTGTTAGTCCGTCCAATACTTTCTGACTTCTCTATCCTGTCTGTGGCACTCAGCCCAAAGTCCAGTCATTCCTACTGAAGATGTATGTCTTTTTATATAATATAATTTTCTTTTTTTTTAAATGTAAAAGGATAAATAATTTTTTAAAACACCTGTACCTTTTTGTAAAGCTCATTCAAACAGGAGGAAATAGTGCATTTCTTGGGGACTATTTTAAACAGAGGATTAATACACATTTGGTGCTCCAGTGAGTAACTCTAGTGAGTATTTACAGCAGTGTGATTGTGTATATGGGGTCGATTCAAGATAAACTACAGAGCCCATGTTCATGGTAATGAAGGAACAAGTCACCAAGCGTAACAGTGCGGCTCACTGATGCGTTTTTATTAGTTTTTGTTCAACAATGGAGCTGTGACACAAAGATATGAGATAAGGCTTTGGATTCGCAGACAGTATTTGCTAGTTTGATCAGATCCCTTCTGGTTTTAGTCTCTTCTTGTGGTTTGTTGAAGAAAAAGAAAAAAACTAAACATCAACAGACTTATTCCTGCAGCTGACCCTCCATCATGTGCTGATGCTGTGCCCAAACACCTTAACCCCGAGCTCCTCTCACCCTTCCTTTCATTTCCTCTCCGACTCGCTCGCCCCGCTGTGCCAACCTGCTCGGCTGCCAACAAACAGTGCCACATCTGCCTCTGCAGGGCACAAATGATGGCTGCCATGTGGATTTAAGAATGTGCGCCTCTGTAAATATTTGGTTGTGCTTTGGTGGGGCCAGTCTGTATGGCAAAATAACTAAATGCTGAATCCCATTTCAGTCTCAAAGAGTCCAGCCTGACACTAATTCTTTTTTCCCGGCAACAGCGACAGGAAGAAGATCCCAGGTGTCTTTAGTGAAGGAGGGGAAACAAGGACAGACATAATAGATGAGACCAACATTACTTTTACAAATATAATTAAATTACCCACAAGGACGGACAGAATATACTGAGCAGTTAAGGATTTATTTGTTAGCAGTTCACGTCACTTAAGTTGAATTTGACAGCTGCTTCGGGTTTAGATATGTGGTCTGACTCAGTTCATCCAGTCAAAATGACTCTCATGCTGTAATGGATCACTACCCTTTGCAGTGCAGTTAGATGGTTTGTTGATTGCATGAATAGAAAGAAGCAATATTAAACCCTAAATTGAACATTTGAGCTCTTTCCCTCCCTCTTTCAGAGCCTGTTTTTCACCTTTTTTTTCCAACAATAAGACATTTCTCTTTCTTCCAGTTTAAGTGCTGACACGGTTTACCCATCTATTGCTTATTTAATGTGTCTCTTAAGAGAAAATGCAGCCAGATAAATGCTTTTAAAGGGAGAATGAACACTGAAATGTCTGTGTGAATGACAAACTGAAAGCGTGATTGTGTTTATAGTCTGAGGCTCCATGGAATGGTGATATGGTTGGAAAGCTGACATTGTTATGGTTTTCACAAAGCCCATTTACTTTCACATGAATGTGAATTTTCCCGCAGTTATTAGCAGTCCTTTGAACGTTACATGCTTTCCTCACTTTTATCTCACTGTCTAAAATTGGATGATGTGACAGGTGGGGAAATTGCAACTTCACTTCTTTAATCTTTATACTGTCGCAATTCTGAATATGTAAATGTGTTTAAGATAAAGACGGCTTTGAGCCATTTATAGTAAAACTGGCTGTGATATGGCCCACTGTTTCAAGCTTCACAGACTGCACGCTAAATTTATTATCCACAAATTATTCTTTGAATGTGGTTTACGAGCTACTTACACTGGGGCTTGAGGGTTTTTGTGGAAATTCACTGCACTGATTTATACCTGTTTTTTAATCCAATTCCTGAGTTTATCTAAACGGCTGTGAGAAACTTTTTAGAAACACAGCATCCAAAAACTTCCAAAACCACAGCCTAAATCTTGGACACAAGACTGATGCTGGAGGACCTCTCTGAAGTGAATGTGTCTAATGTTCCCATTCAGTATCAGCGTTACACTCAGGAACCAGCTAACCTCAGTCAAGTAATTCTTCATCAGATGAGCGAAGTTTTAGAACTGAATCGACCACAAGGTAATGACTCTGCACTGAAATGAGAAAGTAATGGCTGCACCATGTTTGTCACAGTAGATTTTATCTCTAAATCATATGACAAATAGCACTTTAAATGGTCATTTGCAATAATTCATCCAAATGGGTGGAAGTATTTTGGTGACATAAGTCGAGCTGTATAAAATGTTAGTGGTTATGCAGACATCGTTACATTGGCTGTGGGCTGCTGGAGATTTAGAGTTTTAGATGAAGAGGCAGACTTCGGGGGTGGAGGGAGGGGTAAGGAAAGCGAGATGTTATTGGAATTTATCTTTTGGCTGAAGGGAGGGTCTAACAGTCTTTCTCACCTGAGACATGTAGTTTACTCACGTATCTGTATGTGCTCAGAAAGTGCTCAAAAAGTTGTATAAAGCCTTTTGTGCACAAAAACTGATAAATGTCCTCAAGTGATTTTTAAACCCGATAATGTTTGGACAGTTCCAAGTGGTATTGTTTTGCATCAATTCAAAATGGTTTACTGCAAATTACCTGCACTTAAACCCATTCAGAGATGCAGACACTGTCATTACAGAGTGTAGGATTCCTTCTGTGAAAAATAATTTTTCTTTATTAAATTCATATTTTATCTCTTTTAAAATCTGTTGTGAAGCACCTCGGATTGCCAGCGTGTTTAAAATACACAGATAAAAACTTGAATTTGTCCCGGTCTCTTTGCGAAGAAGATGACATTTGAGAAGTTCACGGTCAGACTCAAACCCGGTCACAGTTACACAGTGTGTGTTGACTTCTGGCTTATCAGGACAACCCAGTGATATCATTTAGTCGGCCGTAATTACTGAAGAAACTTGCCAGATGAGCCGACTCTTTGCCAATTTCTGTGTGGTTATACTGTGACCCGTGACAGATGCAGCTCATTTGCTGAAGTGCACATGATTATTCTGATGCAGAATCCAGCTTGTTTGTGTGTTTGCTCAGCGGTTAGCTCTCTTTTCCCTGTGGCGAAGGAACCGTGGCTCCACCCAACACCACATCAACTCCTCATTAGTGGTTGATCGTTGGTGGAGTCAGTTTCATAGTCTTCAGAAGTGTCTCTGTTGTCACCTAAAATGTAATATCTATCCTCTTCTCCACCATAGCTCTCTCTCCTCTGAAGAGCCCCCCCACACCCCCACCCCCTCCGCTGCACGTAATAAATCTTCTTTCTCACTCTTGCACTCAAAATTCCCTGTTTCTTTAATTAGTGTTTCTCTATTATAAATGATCATTCTTGCTACACGGGAAGATTTGTTACGTTCATTGTCAGAGCCCTGTGGCTTTGACTCTTGCACTCCTACTAATGGTCTTATTAATGCTTAGCTGTAATGTTAGGCTGTCCAGGAGTCTAAGCTTATTCTAGCATTACACTAAATGCAATTTGCCTCAATGAGTAAAAGTAGATCAGGATTGTCCAATTTGGAGAAGACTGTAGGTTTATCAGTATTTGTTTCCTGAGCGATCATGACAAACAGGAGCATGGAGGGGAGGATAACCAGGAAGGTGACACTGCACTTAGTGTCTCTATCAATGTAGAATTCTTCGAGCTGACTCAATCTGACTACAAGATTTTCTATCAGATTTCTGTCTTTAAAATTTCAGTGACGGCCCTCTGAGCAAAGATTTGGGCCGTGCTTTTTCTTCCATTCTGACTCGTTCCTGCTTTTTTAAATTGCTGTCAACAGCTGCATCAATACTGCACTTTCGTGCCGGGGATGGAGAGGTGTGTTTCCACGCCAGCTGCTACAGTTCTGTGGGCTGTTTTTCTCGGCCGTCTTGACATAAGTCTTTTGGTGTGGTCATTAAGATTTTGTACCTTGCCTCACATGGTTTCCAAAAAGTCAATAAGAACCACTGTAGCTGTTGTGAGGCAGCAGTGTGAATGTAATCAATGCCATTTTTCTAACTGGTGTTCATAGCTTCAGAGGTTCATACGTTAAGAAAACACAGGAGCAAATGCACTTTTGGCTGAAAAGGCCGTCGTGTTTGTGGTAAATCACACCCAAAACAGACTCACAGCCTGTTTACAAGGGGAGAAATGTAACACACTGGTCAGGGTGAATAATCGCCCCTGACGGTGTTGATTAAATGACAGTGAAGACAAACTGAACTACCCTTCACTCCTCTGCTTTCCATGGGTTACCACCTGACCTGACATAGATATCGCTGCTGGCCGCCTGCTGAGGCTTTTCGCAAAAGAACAGGGTGGTAATGATTACTGAGCAGTAACGCTGCAAACGGGTTTCAGTTACAGATCACACAACCACCAACATCAATTTTTTTGTGTTTCTATTCCTTCCATTATAGACCGAGCCAAGAAACATCTTAAATGTGCCGTAAAACCAATGGTGATGGCTTGTACATGTGCGTACGCCTTGTAGAGGTTGTACTCAGCTGTATTCTGTAATATAAAGTCCATATTCCCCCCCCTCCCCGTTTTCACTATCTGCTTCTCTCGTTTTCCCACTGGGTGGAGGAGCTATAAATTAAAGTGGGGAATTACTGCTAACTGTTGGAATAAATTAAGGCGCTTTTGCGTCTGTAAACACGGTCTGACTGCGTAATTACACTCCCACTCCCACAGAGACGCCGTGGAGAGGGAGGATAAGGAAAGAAATGCAGCATAGATGGAGAGCACTGGCAGCGGGAGACAGGAAAGATGAACAAAATGTCACAAGGGGCGTCAGATATTAGATTCACGCCATCTCTGAGTTCTGGATGCTGGCTGGGCACTCCTACAGATTAGGGGGGAGAGTGACTTTGAACATTATGATCTCAATCACCATATTGTTCATTACATCTCAGAGATATGAGGCGAAATACAGCAAACTAACTCTAAGCCACAGCAGACTGCAAAGGCTTTCTGTGGAGCTGCAGGTCCCTGTTTTAGGGAAGCTTTGTGGAAGATTCACATATTTTAGCCATGGGACTTTGTGCATTTTCATCCAAGTATAAATGTGTTCAACATCATTTCTCTCAGCCTGTAGTCTAATTACAGTATGGCAATGTTAATGGAAAATTACATTTAGCTGTACAATAGTTCTTTGGATGGACCGAGAGCCACTTAATCATGAAAGCATCTTAACAGCTGGCAATAACAAGAGCCAGATACACATGGCCTTCAAACACAGCAACGCCGTCAAGCTTGAACATATAGCAAATCACAGGTAGCCTGTATTATAGGAATCACGCAAATTTAATTACCACATTTGAAAATGCACACGATCCTGTACACCCACATCAGCTGCTGACAGTGAGTCATACACTCAAACAAGGTTGTTGACATTAGCCTGTACAACACAACAGGAGCAGTGGTCCACTCACTGTTTCAATTTGCAGCCCGAGCAGCCAAATAAATGAGGGGCAGAACACATAAAGCTCAGCTCGCCTCACCCTTTGATTGCATGGCTCCTGTAAAAAAAAAAAAAAAAAAAAAAAATCAACATTCGGCCTTCAGACCCACGTCTGGACCTGCCAGCGTGAGTCCAGCAGTGATTGGAACTATGGTCGTCTTGAACGCACATCACGGCAGATAGCTCCTCTGATGGTGTTGTATATTTCTAGTTGCACATGTCTAAGGTGCACTGATGCCACACAGTTTGCCAGAGGCATGCACCTTTCACGAGTAACTGACAACTACAAACAAGTTTTCTCTGTCGAAAATCCCCTGCAACATTATTATGGAATCACAGCAGTGTGGTGAAAATGTTGGAGTTTTGTGGCTTGACAGTGAACATCACACAGCTTTAGATTATTAGGCTGCACATTCACTTACATACTGGATCAGTGTGTTGTGAAGAGATGAGGCCTGGGAAACAACACTATTCCAACAGGTTGAAGTTAGTTAGTTAGTTTAGGTTAGTTTAGGTTTATAGGTCTCCTTGCCTTTCTGTCAAGCTTCATCTCTCAGTGAGGAGAGCCACACTCTCCAACTACCGCTCTCTCTTCAGAGGTCTAAGGTTATCATGTTTGCCACGCTATAACACTCTCAAATGTTACAGTAATTGTTTCCCGGAGAAACACTGACATAAATTTGAAGTGCACAAAATTACATCAAATGCACTGCGAGCACAGGAGTGCATGATGGCATAGAAAGCTATGAGTAGCTGCACTTTTCATTTCTGAAGGTCCTGCTGAATCATTAATGTTATACGGTGATGCTCTGCATTGTAATTATATGAGCCACTGATCTTTGCTCACAGTTTTGCCTTATATGTAGAAAATTTTGCTTTTCTACACAAATCACAAACCAGGTTTTTGATGGAATATGATTGAGGGGCGTAAAACAATGTCAGAACTGTAGAAACAGCACATTTTGTGCGTTGAAGTGCGCATGTAGGTGGGGAAAGAGAAGCTGGAGCCATGCCACACCTAATCGCAAGCTCTCAAGCTGACAAGTATTGGTTTTTGATGCACAACTGAAATGTAAGCAGCTGGTCTGATCTCAGCCCCACCGGTGGGATTCACAACACGGAGTCCTCACACGGTTCCGTTCCTCCCACAGCAAACCGTGGTCCACATCACTCTGGGGACTGTACCAGATGCCCAACCAATTTGAGGACCATTTTGAAAACACTCTCTGTCAGCCCTCAGACCAACAGTGCCATGATGGGACAGAATCATAACCTGCCCAACATGCTGCGCTGAGCTGAGTGGAGCTCTAATTAAAAAAAAAAACAAAAAAACATCTATCAGTGTGACAAAGAGGGACTGACTGTGACCAGAGCCAGAGCTAAATCTGTGGGAAATTTGTTTTTCAGAATGCAACTGCACAGAGTCTCCTGGTGATGATATAATTCATTCACAGTGATGGATTCTAGGCAAAAACAGTGCAGGTAGACAATGTGCAAGGCAGGAGACTCTAGACAGACAGACAGATAGACAGACAGACAGATAGATAGACAGATAGATAGATAGATAGATAGATAGATAGATAGATAGATAGATAGATAGATAGATAGATA
>JBBMJY010000004.1:5664704-5727842 GCA_037833715.1 Toxotes lorentzi
AGATAGATAGATAGATAGATAGATAGATAGATAGATAGATAGATAGATAGATAGATAGATAGATAGATAGATTTGAACATTTTGTTCATCAGCGGTCTGAATGGCTTTTTTTTTGCACAAGTTCACAAAAGAATAAATAAACGGGGCCGGATGAGTGACAGAGAGACAGAGGGAGAGAAAGAGAGAGAGGGGGGGAGGGAGGGGGAGACATTTGGGAAATATGCACCGTATAGCTCACTGCTATCCAAAGGACATACTGAGGAAAGGCTTTCACAAATGTGATCCAGCCTCCTCCTCGTTCTCCTTTAATCCTCTCCATCCTTTACGCCTCAGTCTTTCTCTCCTCTGCTCCTCTTCTCCGGCCCCAGATTGGAGATTTTTTTTTTTTTCAGAAAATAAAACACGTCTCAGGGGCAATTTATTCAGTGCAAAAAGCGGATATAGCTGAGAGCCAGCATATTTTGCAAAGGTGCACGGATGAGCAGGCAAGGACCGGTCCGGCGACTAATTACCATAATAAGGCGCACAAGTTCGCAAGCGAGTCAGGCACGTTTTATTTCTCCGTATGACCATGTAGCCAGTGCCGCAGCGGGGAGATAATCGGGCGGAGGGAGCAGTTACAGAGAGGAGACACAGGGAGAGAGAGAGAGAGAGAGAGAGAGAGAGAGAGAGAGAGAGAGAGAGAAAGGAGAAGGGAGCACATGATCACACAGGCTATCCAGTCACTGTGCAACTGGAGCATTCGTAATTGCGCTGGCGACAACATATGGGAATACAACACGGCGAGATTGTGGTCACACCTGGTTCTGGAGGACACCGGGGAACCGGGGAACCCGTACGGGGGAAAAGGGCGGCCAAATCTGAGGGACTTTGCATCAAACACAGCCCAGAGAGAGCGTGGCATCTGAAGCACCATCCGGTAGGTGAGCCTTGATTGATGTGCACGGACTGCCAATATGTTTTTCATCAGCCGATCAGGCAAAGAGGGGGCAAAAAATCACCTCATCAGTGGTTTATCGCGCCTTATAGCCCAACAAGTCTTTGACACATTTTCTTTTTTTTTGGTCTTGTGTTTTGTGGCACGGTTCAAGAAACAATTGGGTCTGTCTGTGAAACAATACAATCGACTCTTTGCAAACGCCAGACCACTTGATTGAGGATGCGGGTTTCAGTGAATAGCTGGCATTTCGTTATATAAGCCGTGGACTCTGGTTCGAAGGCCCGGTCTGGATATAAATTCAAACAAAGGAGAAGACACAACATAAAAGCGACCGGAATTAGGAAATAATTGGCGCAGGGGCTTCATGAAAGAAAAAAAAAAAAAAGAGATATTTACAACATATTTTCACTGTGCATTTAGTGGAGTAAAAGACTGTATTTTAGTAAGAAGGAGGTTAGGTGAAGAACAGTCCATAAAAAAAAGGCTTTCAAGAATCAGACTTAAATCCTACATAACCTACCATTATGGTTTGTAGGTGAGTGAGGATTATAGGCTAAAGTTGGTCAGGTGAGTTCTAGATAACCTGTACCCCCCTCAAACCACACTGCCACTACACTAGGTTTCCACTGACTTATCTGACAAAGACTTGTGGACAGAATTACTGCAGATATTACCCCTGCAGCAGGGCCTCCTACCATGTATGCCCATTAAATTGTCATTAAGTTGGTAAACCAGCTGAAATCAACACAACATGGCACAAATCTAAACGTGTAAAACAGAAACACAGTGGTTCAGTGGATTGCATTAACCGTGGAGCAGCTCATGTATCCATACCCAGCCTCATGCACTCCCTCATCTACTGTTGACAAAAATGGAAATAACACAACTAATGAGCAAAATGAGACAAATTTTTATAGCTTTGCAGCATCTTGTTGTGTATTCTAGTTTGTCCGTTTGTTTGTTTGTTTTTTTTTCCATCAGAGCAAGAATCAAAATTCTTGTGTGTAAATGTCTTGTCCGTGTCACGAGGCCAACCTTGAAACCACATTTCAAGCATTAGCATCTGATCATGGAAGGGTTTTGGTTGAGGATGTTGACCAACCCTGGTGATATAACCTAACCCAGCCACCCATTTCCACTGCAGCTCAGTGAATAATCCCATGTTTTGAATATCAGAATGAAGGCTGGCACAAGTAACCTCTGGCAAAAGCCCACAGAGGGGCACTTCACAGAGGTGAAACAAAACAGTGACGAGGACTCGTGAATAAGGAACCGCGGAGACTTGAGACATGTCTGCAGCAATAACTTGATCTTACCTGTGCCCATGGCACACGGGTGATAGACAAACAGATGGCAATGCATCTTGTGAAAGTTGGAAGGGATATTCTCGGATGGGCTACCGTCTGACACGCTGGCACGGAGGCCTGCTTCTAGCAGTCATGGTGAATGGCCTAATTACATTGCTCAGCCTTGTGACCTACCCACACCTTTCAGGATAGTTAAATAAATAAATAAATAACCCAACCTAAACCCTTCCAGTTGCACCGTAGCTGTGATGCTGATGCTGCAGGGTGTTGCAGAATTGATTTGCATGGCTTCATCATACATCGGCAGAGATGCAAGCAATTCAGATTTGCAGTTGGATGACCAGCCACCATCAGGAACAATACAGCCTCTTCCGCCGCTATTAGATGCCCGGCCATTAACATGCTTATTGAATAATGTGGCTTTCTAATTCATTCATTTGTAGACAGGAGGCGCCACATTATGGTACAAGGTGTTTGTACTAAAAAGGTCTTTGTGTGGCGTATTCAGGGTGTTATTTATTTGATACTGTATTTGAAGTTATCCTTAGTTACTGCATAGTGGATTCGGATTTATTTAGAGAACACAATACTTGTTGTTGCCGGTCAGAGACTGGACTACAGTCCTGTTGTTTATGTTGCAGTTGCTCCTGTTCTTTCATGGTGTAGCCATAGATGCTAGCTGCAAACGTTTCTACGGCCTCAGCTCTGAGCTGCCTCGTTTACTTTAATTACTTTATTGCGTTAAAAGAAAAACATTTAAAATCAGTATATTGTGTCAGATGATTAATGCATTTCGTAAGCAGCTATGTAATGAGCAGGATAATGTATAGGGAGTCGTTCGTCGTTGCATTTCGCCTTGGGGCTTACTTTCAATAATAACCGGCTGCCTGTAAGTGTGCCTTACTTGGCAACCTGTAGCAGATCGGAGACTGGGGTTGTTGCTGCCAGTGATAAGCCAGTCCCAAATCATTACTGCTCATTTCAGTTGGCGGTGAACAGAAGGTGATATTACTCACTGACATTTGACTTACTGATGTTATTGACATTTGACTGATGTTTATTTAATTTTGCCCTGATCTTTGACAGATTTCTTTCAACAAAAAACAATGGCTATTTCATGTAGAAATCATTCAAAACAGGCAAGAAAATGAATGAATGAAAGATTTTACGGAAATAACGTATAATCTAAACGGATCAGGTGGCTGCACATCTGCAGTGTCACGGCTTATATATGAAACCTTCACCTCATGCCACAGAGTAACCTTCAAAATCAGATAGAAATCATACAGTTTCAGTCCAGCCGAGCTAGCTGACCTCAGCTACAGCACATCTTCCTCGCACTGGGAATATGTGAACTTCCTGTCTTTAAAACATAGCAGCATAGCCATTATATTCATGACAGCACAGTCATTATAGGAATGACAGCCTTCCCGCTACCCATTGTTGCCATTACAGCTGAAAAATTGATGGTTTGCAGTGTCTGTGGTGGGCAGTAGGTGGAAACCTGTCAGAACAGACTGGAGGTGGATTGAGAAACAGGATTAAAACAGCTCATGAAAATAAGTTCAGATTAGTTTTGATGGAAAGCACCTATAGTCACTATCGACTCGTATTGTTAATTGCAAGGTAAGTCATTTCAAGAATGCCACTGTGTTATTTTCACTGCCATAGTGGTAAAACAACGCTGATAAGGAAATGCATGAGTACTAATTAGTCCTATTCTGTGACAAAATGGACAATTTATGAGCATGTATTCAAATGATAGGTATAAAAGGGGCTGTTTGTCATCAAGCAGAGCATAAAGCTGCATTTATCTGGTGGAACACAATGTAAGTACTCTGGCAATTGTAGCTTTTCAGCCTCTTTTACTGATCTAATTTCTTCAAATTCTCTGTGAGCACACATAGTTTTTTCAGGAATTTGTCATAGTTAAAATGCATTTTGCATCCATTGTTTTTTTTTTTTACAGCTTTAATGAAAGCCATTCTCAAGCCACTTGCCATTTGCAGCAGCGGGAACAGAAACACACGTCCTCCTCTTCTTTGGTGTAAGCGTTAGAGAGGAGGAAGGGAAGGAAAGGAGGTGAAGGGAAGGCTTTCTGGAACCAGTGTGGCCTTTGGTGTTGGTGCCCTTGCCATGGGCCTGTGCTGAGCTGGACAGACTCTATCTTTGGCCATGACCACAAATTAATTAGTTGTACATTTGCAGGGTAAACAGCACGTTGAACTACTGCTGACAAAACTGAGGTTCATTGGATCGGTGTTAGTCAGCTGGCTGGGAGACAAGAGAGGGGCAGCTTGTGACAGGATGTGTGTCTCTACCTCCAGTTAACTGAACAGCTGCATCTCCATAGGCCAGTCTCAGCTCAGTCTCCACTCACATCATCCATCGGTCTCCTTTTCATGTTCCTCCAAACTGGTAATAAATAAAATATTAACTCAATTTACATGTAAATTATGGCATTGCATCATCTTCTTTGTGTGACTTTTCGAGCAGCCATTAGTGTATTTCATTGGAGAAGGGTTGGCAACATTGTCTTTGGTGGATTTATCCAGACATTTATTGTAAACTTCCTGCCATCCTGTGCAGCAGACGCCTGAGTTTTATGAGTGCTATTTATTTGGCAGAGCGGGAATGGCGAAATCAGCACATGCACTCCAAATCCAAAGCCTTCCAAGGCAAATAAAATACAAATGGACATGAAAACATTTCCAATTGCTCCATAATTGCCGCTGATTGTTGTAATGTTGATTGCAAATTAGCACAAAATATGATATACTAATGAATCGATATTAACCACCACAAGGACATGAATACTTTTAACAGTATGCAGTCCTCAATGCAACACTCACTTTTGTGTGAGGCAATTCACGCTATAGCAGGTTTGGTGGTGAAAACAAGGTATTTTGTCCAACAGCAACTTAAACACAATCATGCACAGCAGTTAAATCCACCTCTTCATGGCTCTATTTCTGCAACCTGGCATGTAATTTAACAGCCACCTCAGAAAAATAGCTCCGCTCAGGTGCTGTTATGTATGAAATGGACGTTCACACATGGCATTTTACATGTCGTTTCCCAGAATGAAAATATAATTAAGTCAAGCCGGACTTAAAAAAAAATACTGTAATAACCATAAATTATTATACCTATGACACAATGCATGCTGTTCATCTGTGCTGACAGTCACAGTCTGTCTGTTTTGACGTAAGAGCAGGCAGCTTGTATCTCAACCAGCTTCTAATTCAAAATATTCTAACCCCAGTGAGAAACACATAGTCCCTTTTTATTTGAACAGACTGAATCAAAGATGAATGGATTCCGATCAACAGGAAATAATCATTAGTCACTGATGGTTGTCTGATGTAGATGGCTGATTGTTGACATAGCGAAAATAAGTGAACACATGATCGAAGTAGGCGCTAAAAATAATGGATAAACGGCTTAAATGATCATTTCCGTGTTTATATAATAGTGTTACTATAAATTACATCCTGTTTTAAATCAATTCAAATGAGCACATGGGACATGAGGTTGGAGGTGAAGGTGTGCTTGAGCTCATCTGACAGGTCTGTGGGTGTACACAGCCGGTCCTACAGTGCATCGACACTCAGCCTATCAGATTATGGGTCTTTTAGAATGCGTGATTTAAATTCACATTCTAAAATTGAGTCTAAGACAGTGCAGGTGCACAGATGAGAGATTGACACTTACATGATATCACTAAAAAGACAGACAGGAACTGCTCTCCCTCCCCTGCTATGCTTCAGTTTTGCTGTGTGTGCAGTGCATATCTTTCCCTGATTACATCAGCTGTGATGCTGATATAACCATTTACTGTGGTTTGGGGCTAAAGAAACATAGCTTCCTGCATTAATTTTGTGTTTTTGGAGTACTTTGTCGGTCAGCCATTTTGACAGAAATACAGTAAAACCTCTTGAGGCCTTGGTCTTTTCAGAACAGAAAGCCGGTTCAACGCTGAGTAAGAGAATGGCTTCACTTCGGATGTGCATGCAGAATGACCAGTTCGTCCATAGATGAAAGATAAAAGCGGAGTGAGGATGTGGAGTCATCATTGCATTGCCATTGTTCAATATCTGGCTTTACTTTCTTAGAGTCCCATAAATTGAATGTTGAATAACAATAGTTGCGGGAACAGACATCAATAGCTTGAAGCTGCTTGTGAGCGTGTACTGAGCTGGAATGAAATCACAATTCATCTGTCTCAAAAGAGCCTGTGTTGCTCTACCACAGGCAATATATTATTTCCTTCTTTAAACATTATACTGCCATGTTGAGAGCCTCCTCTCTCAATTTACATTCATATTTCATTTTGGTAACAGACTCTGGGAACACAAATGTAGGAGACATAATGTTGATAATCTTGAAAAAAAATAAAAAAATAAAAAAATTCAAACCTTTGACCTTATTGCCCGAACACAGTTTTCCCTTTGGAAATTTGGTTTTTATGGCAGGTGAATTTGATTTGTTGTAGTTTTTTTTTTTAGCTTTTTACCCTAAAAAAAAAACAGCAGTTGTGTCAAATGTATACACACCAGCTTCTTTTAAACAAAATGTAGCTCATAACGACTATTAATACAACTACTGCATGTGTTTTTCTGAGTATAACAACAACTCTCAGACATTGCTCATGCAGCCTTGAACAAATGTTTCATGTTCAATGTTTAAACCTGTACATGTGCATGCTGGGTGGATTTGTGTTGTTCATGTTGTGTTGCTCTAATAGATCTTGCTGGAGTTTGAGGCCTGAATTGAGGCTTACACGCTGATAACTGTTATTTGCTTGAATGATTTTGAGCATCCTCTGTTTTTATTTAAAAGCCGAGTGCCAGCCAGCCGGTGCTTTACCTTTATTATAATGAGGTTCTAAAGGAGACATGAAGGCAGCTTTCCGAGGCTCAGTGGTACAGACATTAGCAGACGCTAAAGCAATTAAATCCAGCTGATGTCACTGAATGTGTCTTCTAATGATTTACTGATCCCTTGTACGTCTGTAAATACCGGAAATCAGTGTCTTACGAAGAGCCTAAGCATTCGTGTTCAGGTTTGTTTTATTAGTAGCAGAGCTGTGTCTGACATTTGTTGACAAAATATACACACATAAATTGTCAGAATCAGCCAAGATGCAAAGCACTGCCCAGCTGTGAACCAGCGTACGGGCCACAAGAATGAAATATTAATGTTTCCCATGAGGTGGAATATGAGCAAGTTGTATCTGCATGTGTGTCATGTCCACTCGTGTAACATGAAAGGCTTCAAAAAAAATCTGTTAATCTGTAAATGTGCTGCAGCAGAGCGAAGAATATCGAGCAACTTCATGTCAAATCAAGTGTACAATATGTGCTGATACACAGTATTTTGAGCCCAAACCTCTGTGCACATGCTGCTGACACCTTTTTTCGGAGTAACTAAGCTGAAATTCTCTGTGTGCAGGGCTGTGACTGTACAGTAGGTTGATTGATGGTCCCAAAGTCAGACAGAGAAGTCATGACATCAGATTTTTTACAGTGTGTTGTTAGTGCAGCAGGCTCCATTAAGGGTTCACAACAGTCCTCATTCATCATACCAGAGTAGAAAACAAGCTTTTCTTAAAGACATAATGCTCATTTTTGGCCTGTTTACTAGTAATTGTAGTTTACTGGTAATGGTAATGGGGACGGAGCAGCTCTAAAAATCTGAATGACTCCATTTACTTGCTCACAAACCTGCAACCTGCCGCCTGTGTACTTTGCCAAATGTGGCTTCACATCACGTTTTTCACTCATATTGATGAATTTGTATTTTCATCATATTTTGGAACCAGTTTTTTTTTCTTTTTTTTTTATTGCTGGCATAATATACTAAGGCCTGTGCATGCATAATGAGAGAGAGAGAGAGAGAGAGAGAAAAAAAACCTAATCTAAGCCTAAAAAGATGTCTGGTTTTTTTTTTGTTTTTTTTTTTTTGTTCAGGCAAAAATTTGTCTTTTTTTTGTTCCTCATGTGTGGAGCTTCTCTTTGTACAGAGGAGCTTTATTTCTCCCCAGTCTGTCCTAATTAGTTTGAGGAGTACTGTAATGAATACTGCAACAGGCTGTGGGTAAACCTGTACTCCTCTGCAAACAAACCAATTCAAAGTATGCATAAAATACCATATTTTTGTATATTGATAATGCTGTGAGAAACACTGGAGTCATTTGGACTAATGCATTAAGAATCGCTATGTTTGTGGCATATTTAGTCATATTTCCGTCAGCGTGAAAAATGGTTGGTCATATTTCTTTTCCATGTCACACTCGCTCTCTTTTTCCATTTCCTTCAGCATTGTTTTGTCCTTTTTTTTTCTCCGATGTCAACCTCCCTTCTTTGGAGCTGCCATGGTTTTGTTATCATCATGTTATCATCAGAGAGACAAATGAGAAACGAGAGAAAGAAAGCATCGGGGCTCGTGTCCTCACATCATCACCACTCCCTTTACCCCCCCCCTCCCTTTCCTCCCTCTGGTTCTCTATCCTCCATCTTTCTGTCTTCCTGAGTGACAGCTGGCAGCCAGTAGGGTACATTGGGCATGCCAACCCAAGTGCAGATTTTTGCCAACTGACTTGAGAAAATACACATTTCAACGTGACTGACTCATGCGTGCTGTAGCTCTATTTCTCCGATTGCTGCTCTTTTTTGGGTAGCTCAGACACATGCAGCACGCATTGCGCTCCCCGCTGCCTGTAGAGCTTCGTGGTCATTAAAACATGCAACAGTACGTTCACACAAGGCCCGTAAATGAATCCAGAGGGACGGGCTCGAGGCACAGGCCACACAGACAGCAGCCATAAAATCAACCATTGAAAGCAGCACTACGTGCAGAGGAATTGATCAGAGAAGGGAAAACACATAGATAGAAATATCCTTTATTCCATTCCTTATACGTCAACATATTCTGATGAAGATGTTTGTGTTTACTGTTCCCAGAGCCACTCAATTATTTTCTTTTATGTTTCAACTGGAGCAATAATTAAGGTCCGCTTTGTTGCTCATGTGGCTTTTTTCCTCCCTTTTTCCTTCTCCTAAAAAAAGCAACTGGTGCTTTGCCTTTAAATTCAGGAGCTTTATAGCACACAGCAAAAGGAAGACATCTCCTGTAATGACTCTGCAATATGCAAACGGCACCTTTTATTTCACAAAAAAGCTTGTGCTGCCCTTCCACCCCCCAGTGCGAAAAACCTCACGGACATACATAAGTGCTCAGCTTCACATAAAGCACTGCTGGTGCTGAGCTGAGTCTTGTGTATGAGATATTCTGGAGGTGCAGGCATGAAACAAGAGCAGCAGTTACCATGATTATTCTTTCATAATTTCAACTATTTTTTCTTTTTCAAGAATTCCCCAATGGCAGACAGCTTTTCTTCTTCTTCTTTTTTTTTTCATTCCTTCACCCTAAATGGGAAGTGACATTTGGGTCAGGTTCTCTGGTTGATTTAGACTGAACAGCAGCACTAAAAATCCAAGATCAGATTAGTGTTTTGTGGAGGCTGGATTGCTGAATTTTACAACAATTTATTGGGGGGGGGGGGGGGTCGGTGGCTGCAAAGAGGAAATTACAGGACATGAGATTACATAAAACATACACGGAGAGTAAAAAGATGGAGGTATGCATTTACACACAAACGCATACACACACTGAATATCTGTGTGTAATCTGGGATTATTCAAGTACACAAGGAGGGCATGTCCAGCACTCCATGCAGAAATAGAAAGAAGGAATAGACAAAACACAAGGCTCAGACTTGAACCTTGAGGGATAAAGCGAGACAGGCAGTAATGAAAAATCAAGGATACAGAGATTTGTTGTTTTGCTTTGATGGAGGGCAGAGAGAGAGAGAGAGAGAGAGAGAATCAGAGTCTGAGACAAAAACACCAGCAACAATCTCCTGGAAACATGAGGCAGTTCACAGACATTTCTGTACGACTCTGCTTTCTGTGCGAATGTTGTCCCTGCCATTAATACCTGTTATGTTTGCATAGTAACACTGATTTCTATCTTTAGCTGAGACATTTGTTTAATTAACAAAACAAATGGGGGCAGCCACCTTAAAGCCTTTGCTCTACAGATGACATGTGCCCTTGTATTTTGCTGGAAATCTGATAAACTTACTTTATGGCACATAAAGGGAGGTTGGTGGTGATTGGTGGCACAGGACATGAGGAGTGTATTTTTCACAATTTGCTGACAATTTATTGACTAAACATTTAAAATGTTAATCAAGAAGATTATCTGTAGATAAATTGATCATGAAAATAATGGCCAGTTGTGGCTGTAATCATTGTTCTCTTAGAAGCAAAAAGCCCATTGTGTCTGCTTTTTCTTTACTTTTCTTTACATCCTTTTTTTTTTTATCAGATAACATAACATTTTATTGGTCAGATGTAATTCAATTAGAAATACTGGGAGCATTCACAGTGTGCAGACGTCATAGCTTCGTCAGTCGGCCTTTCTTATCTCTTGTTTCTTTAGCCCCCCAGCTAACGTCCACCACATTTTTGTGATTTTTATACAGAGAAAATAAAAACTGGGACATGTGTACCCAAACCGGAGTGATGCATTTTAAGCCTGCACTATGTTGAGCATGTCGGCCTGCTGAGGCTGCTCCGCCCTCTAGTCATTTAACTCGCACTTAGGTTTCAGTGGTCATTGGGACTCCTTTTTACGATCCCACTGATCAATCAGTCCTGTAATTCAATCCCGCGGTCAATCATGTTTAAATGAATTATTCACTCTGTGAAATGGCTCACAAGCAAGGTGCTGCCCTTAAACTGCAAGGAGACCTGAACGGGATGAAAACAAAATAAAACTAGATACGACAAAAGTGTAGTAAAGGAAAGTGAATATTTGTGGATCACTGTGTTGTGTTCAGACACTGTTTGAGCAACAAAGCTACAGGAGAAAAAAACAGAACAGTTTCAAAGTTGAGGAATCATGATGGCCTCAGGGTTCGTGGTGCTGACCATGTAATTCCAGTGTTTCTCTGATTTTAATATTCCTTCTGATAAAATAGAACAAATATTAAAAGCTTGAAAACCAATTTTCTCAATTACTTTTTTACTATAGGTGGTGGGGTCCTACATCAATAGGAGTTTAGGTTTTTACATATTTGAGATTTCCATTTTTTCTTCTATGTACTCTTCTCACTGGCTTGAAGTGGGCGAGGGTCAGTTTTAAAATCACGATGTACTTCCGTGCACCAATCAGGACTTGTCTTTTTTCAGCAAATGTTGGTGTACTGTTTAGTTGTTGTCAATTAAACATGGCACCCACAGTCAGACCCACACTGTCCTGAGTCCTGTAGCAGATTAGCTTTTGAGCTGTAGAGTGTCAAACACCTAAAGATGACTTTGATTCTTGCTCATGTCATCATGAATATTAACGTCATAGTGAAATACTGAAGACCAAAATTACACAACCCTGTAAAATGCTTCAGGGAACGGTAGTCATGTGTGGCAACCAGATGCTTGCACTGTTTATATGCAGTGACATTTGCTTGAGATCCTGGATGGAGAGGTATGGGCAGCCCTGTGTGTGTCGCCTTGCCTATAGCCTATAAACCTTGCTTACCTTGTTTGTTCAAAGCCTCTGTGCTTTTTCTTCATCAGTCCAGTTCTGGTATGTCTTTGATTTAATGTTGTAGAGACGTCTTGCAGCAGTCCAAACTGTTTTCCTCCACCTCAGCTGTCCAGTACACTCTCACACCACAGACATTTTTGCTCACCATTCTTCTTTTCTTTTGTTTGTTTACTGGTATGTCACCCTCGGGCGATACACAAGCGACGTGTTTAAAGAAATCTTAAAGAGAACATCTGGCAGCCACTGGACCCAAAGACTTAAGATTAGAATCTTTACATATAACACACTGTATGATTTTATCTGCTGACACCAACCGACCCAGACTGTTCTTTGGACAGACCCGGTTCATCGTCTAAATCATATTTATAATTCCTTTGACAGTTGTAATGTGTGTCCCTGCCCTAAAAATGTAAGTAAATTAATGTAAAAATGCTAGAGCTATATAGATAGTCTATGTGTAAAATAAAGTAGTTCAAATCTGTACTGATGCATGAGGTTGTGCAGGATTTTAAATATGTACTACAGTACATGGGATGGATACATTGGTGAGAAGCAGTGGAAGAAATGTGATCATTAGAACATGGTACAAAAAGTATAATGCATATATATCATTTGGATGTATTATATACACTGCTGCATAGTAAGCACCTTTGCCTGTAGGATCTCTAAGCTTCACACAAAATAATTTCCTGCTCACAGCTTTATTTTTCTTGAGTTTTTCAGTTTTTGTTTCAGATTAATGCCTCCCATTTAGTGCTCGTGTGCAGTCAGCTTTGGTAATTGCTATGGCAAAGGAACAAAAACACTAATAATTTGCCTGTTCTAAACTTTGTATCTGCACGAGACCAGAACATAGAAGCAATCAGAGCCTGTTGCACCGCCTACACTAGGTCAGATTACAGCGACACATCAGCCGCTCGCAGTGTGGACGTCTCTGTCAGGGTGCAGTAACCACCAGCCCACACAGACGAGGCCCAGATGGACAGGTTTACTGTTTCTGATTTCCTTCCCTCCTACTGCCACCGAGCAGTCCTCTCCCTGTGCTTCAGGCTTTGTGCTTTGTGAACTCAAGTGTGATGATCAATTGCGCTGAAAATTTCTCGGAAGGTTTAAAATGGAGTTCTGTGGCCCTGGACTAGCTCCTGAATTTTTTAACTTTCCTGTGTGCAGAAAGACAAATGACTGCCCTTTCTGGAACAGCCTGAAGCAGTCTGATTGTTAATACTGTGTTTAATATTACAGAAGAGTTGTTGAATATACAAACACATTACAGTACATTTTAGAATTTATGAGCCTTTTAGAAAATTACATACGCTTTTTTTTATCTGCTTTCTCTAGTTTTTAACCTATAGAACAGGAGCTGTTGACCCCGCTGGAGTCCTTCATTTGTATTTTTACAGTGCCTCAGTTTGCTGTGTCAGGGTAACAATCAGTCATATGGCCATGGATTATTTCCAGCACATACGCTTTCTGAGAATAAAAGAATGGATTGCAAATATAAAAAAAAAAAAATGCCAGGAAAACATAAAATTTCTTGACATTGAGGTTATTGGTTTTGTGACTAGAGAGAAGGTTTATGGCAGGGAGCGTTTCAGAGGCTAAAAGGAGACAAAGGAAGCTAATCTCACTTAGAATGGTAAAATCTGCTATATAGCTAATGAAGTATTATACTGTGGTCAATGAGGTAGAGGCACTGCAGAGAGCCTACGCAGTGTGTATGTCTGTGTGCGTGCACAGTATGTGTGTGTGCTTCTGTGTGCTTTTTTGGATGAGTGGGGGTTTGTTTGTCAGGAGGTTGCGGTGATAATGCTGCCATTAAGAAGTCTTTCAAGGGAGAATGAGCATGTACGGCAGAGAGAGAGGGAGTGAGAAAGGTGAGATTTCCCTGGAATAAAGTGAAGGGAATTCAGAAACCCATTAAGAAATAGAAGGGCAGTGAGACAAAGCAATAGATACAGTATGAGAAGCATTTATATTATCCAGCAAGGACCATTTCAGTTTTTTTTTCATTGAAACTTTTTTTGTCCCAAAAGTGCAAATTATGCAACCTAATGTACAGTGTAGAAGTTTCCATTTTAAATGTTTCTTCCAACCTTTCAGACAGCCATTGGTTTCCTTTAATTTCCAAGATTAATAGTCCACAGCCTGTAGGTCCTCTGTGGGGCCGGACCACAGCGATGGACTGATCAACACTGTCATCCTTTTTAATCAGTATTTTTATATCAGCACTGGTTCACTTGGCTACGCTTTAGTGTTTCAGATTTTTGGATGTACGTTACAGAGTCAGTTGACAAACTGTGGGTTTGTCACGATGAGACCTCTTCCACTATAGTCGGCAGTCATTTCTGTAAATTTGAGATAAGTGACTTGTTAAAATATGCACTATTCATACTGTAAGTTGAGATTGATAGCACTAAATATAAAGAGATTTCTGTTCAATTTTGTTTTTCAAAAACCTTGAAAACCTTGAAACCTTGAAACCTTGAAGACTCAGTGTAAAACACTGGCGATGACTTAGCTGGGCGGTTTAATTCTAATTCCTATTTTTAGATTTAAATATAAGTCTTTCTCAAATTCAACAAATACTGTAGTTTTCAAAACAAAGATGTGTACATAATAGTGCACAGTATTAATATATGGTTGACACTGTTACAGCACAGTATTTGGGTATATATCATTACTGTGATTTGGTTAACGAGAACATATGTGTGTGTGTAACCTGAAGTGAGTAATCTTGATAAATGTGTATTGAGTTGCTCTGTAGATCCTAGTCAAGGACGCAGAGTTTGAAAGATGACAACTATATTTTCCTCAGCAGGAGAGCAAATGTCACCAGTCCTGAAAACATGTCTGTGCTGTGGTCAAGGGTCATGAGAGAGAGCTTTTTTTTTTTTTTTTATTTTGGAGGCGTGCAGGTTTAATAGTAAGGATAAAAACCTGGTTGACCTCAGGGGGGAAAAAATATGGAATTCTAGAGGTTAAGCTAGTGACGCTGCTGTTGACTGGTGTTGTCCACTCTGTAGATTATGAATCTACTCTGACCTCTTAAAGAATTCACTATGTACAGTACAAATCCTAGTGAAGGAAACAATAGCTAAACCTCCAAGACAGCACAGTGCAAGATAACAGATATTATTCATATTCGTCTTGAATTTAATTTAGATTTTGCCTGATTTTGCACATTTGTTGCTCTTGATGATCAGGGTCCCTGTGGCCATGTGAGGATACCCTAGAGGCTTTTTCTCTTAAGGATGAGGGAGGCCTGAGGAAAGAGCTGGAAAGCGTAACTGCTGTTCTTCTCCTTGTGTTGTTGGTTTCTGCTGCCCTTCATTTTGTCAAATCCTGCTGTATCATTTTATGCTTCACTTTCTTTTCCTATTACCTCATGTACAGACAGTATAGCAGCCCACGGGATATGTCAACATGCAGACCCATTAAATTATTAGACCTCGTTTATTATTAACTCTGTAGCATACACAACTGGCTGCAACCTTTTAATATTCATGCAGCATGACTGTTCCCAACTGATGCTAACAGGACCAAGTGGGATCCCATTAATGCCTTAACACACACATGCAGAAAAAGACAAGCAAGTACACATTTTGACGTGTAGCTTTTTAATAATTAGTGCTGTTACGGGTCAGCATATAGATGGACTGCACTTATACAGTGGAACAGAGTGAATTCACATGTGAGGGATCTGTGGAACAGCCAGAAGATAAAGTCTGTTGCTCTGTGCAGCAGTCTGGTCAGATTGACGTGGCCGGTCGTATCAGCTCGGGCTATTTCTGTCTTTTCTGGTCCGAGCTCGCTACAGGCAGGAGGAGGTTGGAACACTGTCCGCTCGGCTGAGTGGTCGAGTGAGGGCGACCCATCACGCAAACAGGAAAGACTTTTCAGAGGAAACATTTTGGGAGGTGAAAGTGCTCACTGAACTGCACCTCCTCTGAGCTGAACGCAGTGGTCAAAGCTGCAAAAACTAAAAATGATTAAAAATGTAGCTTGGTTGGTGATAACATGGTCTGTTGCTCTCTCTCATGAGGCTGTAAATTTGTCATTAAACTGGCCTTTCAGACATGAGTCATCTGTGAGAGTAGTCTTTGTTTTCCTTGTGCCCTCTGTGCCCCTCTATTCTTATCCTCCCTAATTTCCTCTCCGTCTCACACGTTTTTTTTTCCCCAGCACGTTGACCTTGTCCCTTATTCAACCTTGTTCGATTGTGAGATAGTCCGCAATGTATGTGTGACTGTGTGTGTGTGTGTGTGTGTGTGTGTGTGTGTGTGTGTGTGTGTGTGTGAGGGGACAAAGAGGAAACATAGAGATGGGATAGACAGGGGTGGAGAGAGAAGGAGAAAGAGAGAGCAGTGAGGTGTCCAGCACTTAAATTGCCTGTTTATTTCCAGTCATTGCGTCAATTACACTGATACAGCTTACAAACGAGTGCGCTGAGTGTGCTTATGTGTATGTGGGAGATGGGGGTGGAATAGAGAAACAATTAAGAATGATAGATATAGAATTTTTTGTGCTGTAGTATGCAGTTTATGGCTTCACGCGAGTCACAAAAAAAAAAAACACATAGGGGACAGAAAAAAATTATTTTTGTTCTGTTGCCAGGGAGAGAAGCAGCACAAACTCTGCCTGTATTTTGACTGTGATTCGTTTGACAATCAGTGAATTCATGCATAAAGAGCGTGTGTTTGAGCGTGTGCATGCAGGGGGGCTTCATGGGTGTGTCCTCAACTGTGTGTTGTGTGGGGTCAGGCAGTGGCTGCCCTGAGATCAGGAGCGTGATCGTCGGCTCTCTGGGGAAGAGGGGCGTGTCTGTGACAGGCTGCAGTGATTAGTGGAGCTCAGCGGGCAGAATTTATCAGACTCAGCCAAGGCCATGAACCGTTTCAGCCTGCAACTCTGCAATTTGTCTCCCACTTCGCGTCATGTAACAGCAGCTATGCGGCTTGCGTGTGCACGCTTGCAGTATGTATGATTATCTCGCCTTTCTGTGTTTCTGAATATGCCTCTGATGGTGTGGTGCCTCTGAACTGATGGATGGCGAGGTGCTTCCTAATCATATGTTTGCATCACAAGGCCTTTTGCAAGAGGGAGCCATAACGCTGTGAATATAATATGATTACTGTTAGTTATTCACAGTGACACAGTGACTGTGCTTTGAATTAATGTTGCATTCGAAGCTTGTTTGGGGAAGAAGACTTCTCAGGAGAAATCTCTCCTCCAGCAAAGACATTATGAAGACGCACTGAAAGGAACAGCTGATAAATCGATTAGTTGACAGAAGATTAATCTGCAACAATTTTGATTGGGAGTTAATCACTGAAAGTAATTGATCAAATAAAACAGCCTGTGTTACACTTGTGCCAGCTTCATAAAAATTATATAAATTTAAACTATATATATGAGAAGGCAATTTTATTACATGCTTCTGTGATGATGAACCCATTCAGTGTTTGGTTTCGTTATTTAGTGTTTCCTGTTTTAATTTGAAGTTACATTCCTGTATCAGTTATAATGTTACTTCCTGTCTGTGTGCTTTCCCACCTTTGTGATAGTCTGCCCCGTCCTAATGTTTTCACCTGTTCCCAATTACCTCTTCTTCCCATGTGTATTTAAGTCTCTGTGATCCCTTCTCTCTCCTGGTCAGTTCATTTGTGTTCGTTCCCCCTTTCTGCGGATTTGCCTCTTTTGTTTGTTTGTTGTTTTTTTTGTTCATGGAAGAGTTCCTTTGGTTCCATTAAGTTTATGTTTCAGGTTTTGTTTTAGGTTTTTTTTTCCCCATGTGAATTTTTTGTTTGTCCTGCATTTTGTTCCTGCCTTCCTGGACTCTAGTTTCTCCACCCTTCAGCCAGTAAGCCAGTTTTAGTTATTAAAACATCTGCGTTTGGGTCTTCTCCTTGTGTTCTTGGCCTCTACTGCAACAGTTTGTCTGCTGCAGAATACACATCTGTTATGAGTCACATGTCCTGTGTCTGCATCTGAAACAAATTCACTATCTGCAATAATTCACTAGAATGCCTTTTTGTTCTCCGTCTACATAGATGGAGAACTTGTTTCCATGGAGGCAGTCAAATCTTTGAAAGAAGCAGCAACATCTTCCCTCTAACAGTGTCTTCACTGGACAATCCTAGCATCAGTTGATGTTATATTTTAGTTACACGTCTTGTTAGCCAGTTTGTGATTGTTTATTAAACAATTGTATCGCTGCAGGTGAAAATGCCTCCCAAAGTGAATCAAGACATCTTGTCCTTTTTAAAGAAGAACTGAATTGTTCGTAACTGCTGAGGTTAGCTGATAAGAACGTTCTGTAATCAGTTCAAATGTTTATGAATATAAATTATAAGGTGAATTATCCACCTGGTTTGTCTGTTAATTCTGTTATTCTGAAAATCCTATGAGCAGCAGCCTGAGCAGCACAGACACAGGTGAGCTGCAGGCTCTCAGGTGACCTCTGACATCCTTTTTTTTTTTTTTTTTTTTTTTTGATGTAATGTAAAGATCAGTTTGAACATCTCTGTGGTTCTTTCCGGAAACTTTTTTTTTTTTGGTGTGTGTGTGCATATCAATGAGGGTAAAAAAGATACACAACACAGCAAGTGCACATACACAACTGTTTATTTTGGGCATACAACAAAAAATGTCTCTACTAAAATAAAACCAAACCAAGACACTGACAATATTTTTGAATACAAAGAAGATTGACAGTGTTGGTTCACTGGAACTTTAAACCAGCAACAGCTGCTTTTTCTGGTTATTTGGGGGCAGCCACTGACTTAAATCCGTAACATGAAATGATTCACTTCTTAATCAAAACAACAACCGGGAGGTGGATTGCTAATGAAAATACTGTAATTACTGTATTACTTTCATCACTGTTACGAAGCTGTTATGGTTCATGTGTAGGAAATGTCAAAGTAAATCCTCGTATTAGAACAAACTAGTTTTAATCAGCCTCTGAACAGCCAATCATACTGGTCTGGCTCATTACTGTCAAAAGCAGAGAGCATGAAAAACGTGGATGACAGATTTAGTGGCCTGCTTCTATCCCTCCGGGATGCATAGGTTTTATGGTAAGGGAAACAATTCATCACCGGGCAATTCATCAGTGGGTAAATTTTAATTAATGTTCAAACCTGCGGACCTTTAAAATGGCGACCTCAGCTCGCTCAGTGTCTGCCCTGTTTGTTTCCTTCTCCTGACGTCCACACCTCTTCCTCTTCTCTCCCGTCTTTGTCCTCAAAGTGTGGTTGATCTATTTACTCATCCACTTTCAGTCCAACACTATCCCAACTCTATTTTCCCAGCTTCCCTTTTCCAATCCACTCTATATTCCCTCCATGTTTGAATTAGTCTCACTGGCAAGTCCTTGCCGCTCAGCCCCTGCCAGTATTTGTGTTATGGTGAATGCTGGCTCCCATTTCCAGCATTTTATCTTCTTAATATCTCTCCCGATCAGCTCATTTATTTTCCTATATTTGTTTTTTTCTTCTTTTTTTTCTGTCCTCTCCCTTCTCTCCCCTCTCCTCTGCCCTGAATTAGCAACATCAAGGCTAAGAATTAAAAGAAATGGCTGATCAGAGAGCGCGGTGGAAGAGGAAACTATTGGAAAGACTCAAAATGGAGCCAGTATGAGCAAATTGGACAGTCATAAGTACAGAAGCGGGCTTTGATGTAGAAAAGTCCACATAATAGAGGGAAAAAAAAGAGAGAGTTGGACAGATTGATTCTGAATGAAATTAAAGAGGACGAGGGGGAGAATGAGAGAGTAAATTGAGCATTGCATACTGCATTACAGTGTCTCTTAATTAACCGTGTAAAAGCTTTCTTATTAGAACTGATGCACTCCTCAGTTAACAAGGGAAGAGAGAATGCTCTTTTGGTTGTCATTGAGATGGGCCTCGAAGGAGAAAGAGAAATAGTAAGGCACTGAATGGGGGAAAGAGAGAGAACAACTTCGAGACAATAATAGAGAAAGGTCCGAGCTAAGTGTTCATGTGAAATCAACTCACTTAGTGCGTTTCGTCCCAATTATTCGTCATCTTTGTCATCCCGGTCTACACTGCCCCCCACCACCTCCCTGTCAGTGAATAGACACTATGTGCAGCTGCGTTAAAAGTCTGATCACATCGCGGGGTATCTGTGTGTGAGAGTAGTGTGTGTGTGTGTGTGTGTGTGTGTGTGTGAGATCATTTCAGCTTCAGGTTCTGCACCTCTGCTGTCTATCACTATAAAATCACAGTGAAGGTATAAACAGTTTAAAACACATGCACACACTCATTTGAATCTTTTATCCGTACCCACATGGAACCAGTAACTTCAGGGTGCACTAAGGCAACACAGATCTGTAACAAAGCCTGAACCTTAACATGGGGTTTTGTAGGAAAATTTGATCCCTAAATGATGATTGGTCGATTGAAATGATTAGTCAACAGTTTCAAAAGCAAGACGTATACAGCCCTGCATGTGTAGACAATGACTTTAATGAATAAATCAATATTTTTGATGTATGCTTATTTGCTTTCTTTCTTACGTTACACTCTACAGAGAAAACTGATATCTCACAACTCGCAGTTTGAATTTCTCACTAAATCTTTGCACATTACATTTCATGGAAATGATCATTTGAAATCGAAGTATGGTTTTGTGTTTTGTGAAATTCAGAGAAAAAAGGAGGCGTTTTGAGCAGTTTCCTATAAACTTTCACATTGCATCAGATGATGTCACATAAAGAAGGAGGTTTCCCTGAGCCTGTCAGAGCGTACTGAGCAGTAGTTAACTGCATTTCCCTTTTTTTTTACGTTATGGTGAATTATTGTGTTTGTGCAGGTTGCACAAATTCCACTTTTTACATTTCTGTTCATGCACGGTTTAAACAAATGAAATATACAGAATCAGTTTCAGAGTTATGTAACTGCAGACAGAGCCAGGTTAGCTGTTTCTCCCTGCCTGCAGTCCTTATGCTAAAATAATCTCATAAGCAGCTGGTTGAAACTTTACATTCACTTTACAGATGCAAGAGCGTTATGATTCTCATCATGTGTATTTCCCTAAATGTTGAACTATTCTTCAAATGTTTTTTCCCTATTATCAGGTGAGTTGGGAATAAAAAAAGAGGATAAAATGACAGCAAAATACTATGAAAGCACAGATGCCTTTTAATTGCATTTTAGAAACTTGCTGTTTTGATTCCTCTTTAATTTCATTTCAGAAATCCAATATTATCCAATATTAACAATCTGAGATGGTTAATGTGATATTGATGATAGCATCAGGATTGTACATGCAAACAATCAAACCTGCACACAGTTCATTACCGCTTCCTATTACGGTTATGAAGAAACAAGCCCAAGTATATGTTGAAGTTGAGTTTGACAGTTGTCTTAGTGCAGTCATTTTCAGGTTGCTCAGCCAGATCGGAGCTGCAGCAGTCCAGATGGGAGACAAAGAGTGTTTGTACAAGCAACTGGGCCTGAGTCAGCAGATTTTGCACAGAACAAATCTGCAATAGCAGCTGTAGCAGTTGGTTGTCTAAGATCAAACTAAACGTGGGTCTGGGCAGGAGCGACTGCGCCGGTGTCATTGTGATTGACGGCTCTTGTTAAGGGCAGGATTTCTGAGAGGAGAACAGCAGCTCAGTCTTGTCGAGGTCAGTCGGGAGGTGTTTGGCAGGAATCCAACTGGAGATTTCAGCTAGAAAATTGGAGATATGCAACCCAACCCATGTGTCTGAGCGGGGAATCAAAAGGTCAGTTAAGTGTCATAGCAATGATAGGAAGAATTATGGGATGTGGTGACAGAGCCGTGAGGTTTAGAAGGGAGTTTGGCCCTGTTGTACCTCCTTGGGGAGGAAGATGCGGACTCTTTTGAGGATACCTGTGACACCGTGTTTTCTAAAAGCACCGACAGTATTGGTGTTAGAAGACACCAAGAACACCTATCTGCATTTAAAAAAAAAAAAAAATTACCTCCAACCTGCACTTGAAATGGAAGATTTCGATCTGCATTGTACGTCTGGTCTCACCACCACTGCTGCTGCTGTCTCTTCCAACAATATGCCACTGTGTTTGCTTAGTGGTAATAACTTAGAGGCGCTCCCCTTATGGCCACAGCAAATTATGACAGTTATTGTGATAATAAAACTGTTGCTGTCTTTATTTGTGTTTCTAACTGTCACAGTCAGAAACAGCTGTAAATTTGCTCCTTTCTCTGGTATATAAGTCGAACATGAGTTACCATGCTAACCAGATTCTCTTGTCCGTGTGTCAGTTTGATTTGACTCAGTATGCTGCACTGACACCTGGCACGCAAGATTGTGCAATCATAACACAACCGTATAAATGATGATATACTGGAATGAAATCACAGGCGAGGTGTACTGTGTGCACGTAGATATTGGGAAACTGCTGTATTCAATGGGAGAGTTATATTCCTAACATCAGGAATATCACATGTTTTCAAACTGTGAGGTGAGCCTCCCCCTGGGATGCAGGAGAGCTGCAGGGGCGGCACGAAAGGGAGAGACGTGAGACAAAGACACTGTGTGAGGTGAAAGGGACAGGTGCGTGCCAGTGGTCTGAAAGCAGCAGGTTGGGTACTGTAGTTTGGCCTTGTCAACACCGTCAGCAGTTGGAGCCGCAGCAGCTGTGACGCACAGCTCATGGAGGCAATTAAGGTCCATTAAGCACCCAACTGCCACGATTAGTGTCAAAAACCGCGTTCCTTCTCCGAGTCATAGCTCAGTCAAATCAGAACACACATTCATGATACACAGATTTTCACTTTCACTGTGACTTACACTTCCTGACATTGTCTTTACCTTTAACGCTCATCGCAAATAGACATCCATAAATCTGCTTAGAAATGCCAGACTTTGAAAACCTCTGAACTAGATTAAACAATATTAAACTATTTTGCAGATATTGTGTTCTTCAGTAATGTTTTTTGTTGTTGTTTGCAATTATAAGGTAATGACAGAGAATGTGGGTTATGTTTCTCCTCAAAAGTTGTAAGATCTACAAGAATATATTTTGTATTTTGAGACGAGCTGTCAGAAACGCTGGCATAAAAAGACAACACCTTGCTATTTTGGTTACTGTGGAAAACATTTTTATGGAACTGATTCGAGGTGGCATGCTCAAGAATTTAAGAAAAATAAATGTTAAAGGAGCAATAGCTTTAGATGTCTGATCAGATGAGGTTTGGTTTCGTGACAAGAGGAATAAGTTGAACTGACTCCAAGGAAGATGGCGTGCTGGATTCTGTCACAACGTTAGCTGTCGATGTTAGTCGATGTTAGGCCTGATCAGCATCGATGTGAAGGAAAGACAGTGAGATCCAGGCAGAGGGGGCTGCTGGCAGAGTTGCAGAGCCTCATCTGGGAAAACAAGAGAGGTGGTTGGTGGTTGGGAACTTCAGACGTCACTGACCATTTTAAGTATGTGACTAAACCCTCTGAGAGCAGGTGTGAGGGAGGTCGAGGAGGAAGGAGCAGGACCGTAGTTTTGTCATATACACAGCAAAGACTTGGTGGAAGGTTTTGCGTTGGTGGAAAACTTCCATGTCAACACATTTTCATTGATATTGATTGATAACTTACTTTGAGCATGTTCTTTGATCTTACTTTGATTTAACAGCCTTATAACTACCATGGTGATGGAATCATAAACTTAGTGGGAAGGAATTAAATTTGATGGAAAATCAAGGGGAAAGTAATGGGTTTTTAAAGTTTGCTGATTTTATATTTTTTATAACTGGTGCTAAAGCCACTTCAGGAGAAGGTTCAGTCTTTTTTTTTTCATTTAGAGTGTTTTTGATTAAATGCCATTACAGCTATTACAACTGCACATCTGATTTATTTGGAATAAATGTAATGAAAGTTTGGTAAATGAAGAATAAATCACTTAATCCTTTAAACAAGAGTAGATTAAGTTGAGAGATTAAAAATGAAATACTGTACATGGCATACAACACAACACACGTGACAAACAGAGAGTCATGGAGTCAAAGGATCTGTAATGACATTACAGTTTCATCAGAAACTGTGAAATCTTTGCATCTGATTGACATCGATGGTCAGATGTGATCCCTTCTCAGTCATTCTGTTTCTCTACAGAGAATAAATCTGAAGCCAGAGGTGACAACTAATCTGCATCGAAGCTGAACATAAAAACTCAGAGGAGAGGAGTTGGGTACCCACCGATACGCACCACCTCCAGCATCAGCCTCCCAGAGTTTACGGACTACATGTCGACAAGAGCCGAAGAAGCTACACTGAAGGAGCCGTGCTGGGAAGAATAGTGCAAATGGTGCCGCAGGACCTCCTCCCCTGTCAGCCCCACTTCAAAAAGTAAGACGATAAAGAGGATTTTCTTTTCTTGATTTAGTTTATTTATTAGAAATGTTTGAGCAGTTTATACCTTCTGCTCTGTGGTTTACCATGTGATCAAACCATAGTATAATCCAAGTATTTTCCTCTGTATTTGAGTTTGTCACTGACTACTTTGTGTCTCCTTGAGCTATTTTAACCCTACAGCCCCCAAGTATTACCATTACATTTGAGCCTTAGCATCCATTGCTCCGAAAAATTCATATCAAGAGATCTTTAACAAACCCAGGAAGTTGACTGACAACAAGTAATAGTTTTCTGAGCGTATTTCCAGTCTTCAGAATCTTGAAAGACTCTTCTGTCCAACACTGCGTCCACTGTACGATGGATAAGATTTTTAACTCATTTCCTGAGTTGTCTTTTTCACCAATCCAAACAAAGATGTTAACTGACATGAAATGACATTTTTCCATTGCTCATCGACAAGAATTCAAAATTTAACGACATTTTGTCACATTTTGTCTTTTGTTTTATAAGAAGATCAAGGATGTGATTAGAAAAAACACAAATGCAACTTGGGAAACTGATCAACTGATCTTTTTTTCATACAGCACACAATATGTTTCATCCACATGGTTAGAGGAGTCTGGTCTAATGAAATCTAATCTAATGCAATTATAAACATTTGTATTCAGGATCAAAGTCACCAAAGCATTAGCCTACAACAGACTCAGTTCAGTGCAATGGACAAAATGCAGTGTAATTGTTGCTTGAAAGTACGAAAACATGTTTGTGTGCCTCTAATTTAGTTTCATCCTTTTAACACTTTAATGGAAAAAAAAAACGTTGACAGTTAAAAGACCTTAAAGCAAACAGAAACCAAGCGAGAGGACCACCTTGACTGTACCTCTTCCTCAAATGTGGTGGCAGTAATTAATAAGAGATAAATTAAGCCATTAAACAAACTAACCCTTATCAATGGTTAAACAGTGAGCAATAAAGCGCGATTATCCCCCTCATTTTCTCCTTTTGGGCAGGATGCCAAAGAAAGCCATCAGTAAAGGTTGCTCTAAAAGCCAGTCCCCATTAACAAAATATACTAATATACTGCTATCGCTCAATGATTTGAGGTGGACTGTGTCTCATGACACCATGGCTGCCTCAGTTTGTTTTTTTTCACATATTCGCTCACAAGGGCACAAGTTTTAGAATTTTTTTGTTCTCCTGTATATTATTTCCAAAAATAAGAAATTCTGTTTGATAGATTTGAAAAATAATTTTATATCATATCATTTTCATAGATTTAGTCTGTAAATCAGGAAAAATACAATATGTTCTGAGTTTTTAACCCAATCTGACCAGATTTCAGTGGTGCAAGTGAGGCCGTGTAGTCATAAGGGAGTGGAGAGTTTTGAACGACCGCGTGAGGCATCTCGGCATTCAAAGCAACTTTTGCTTAAGATCCAAACACTCCTACAGCTGATATTTCATGCAGGAGAAGCCCACACACACTGAGGAGTCAAAGTCAAGTGTACACTGCTCAGGATCTTTTCTGAGCCCCCGGGGGTGGCCAGTATATATTTATCCACTGCGATTTCTCTTATGGTGAAAGATAAATGCATAGTGTGTGATAACGCAAGATAGGACAAGAAAATGCAAGCAATCATAGTTTGAGCAGTCTCCACATTGTATCTTCATCGCTGCCCAAGCCCCTAGATGTAGTTCTGTTTTTGAAGAGATGCCGGAGCCTCACAATGTGTTTGCAGTTGTGAATAGTAACAGGAAACAATACATTTTCTATTAACACAATGAGGAAAGACATTGATGCTTAAGTGAGATGTTCACTAACAATGTATTTTTTTGTAATGTTTGTTAGTTTTTTTTGCTGTTAAAATAGCCAATATTGCAGTACAATACCCAGTCTTGTAATGATCACAGCATTATTACAGTTTTTAGGGTTGTCACACTCTTTCCTTAACCTTAACCAAAGCACTTTTGTTGCCTTAACCAGAGACTGGACTCTACATGCAGAACCAGCAGTTTCATCCACTGGAATCACCTCCTGGTGTCTGTGATGCAGTTCATAAATTTAGTTCTTTATTCAATCTAAAAAACAAAATGTTGTTTCTGAACGTAATACAGATAGTAATTGCAATTGTCACCACAACATAACTGGGAAAAAAATGTCATATTATATAAATGTAATATCTAGGAGACAGGTTTGTGGTTGGATATCAGTCTAGCTCTCTAACATGCAACCATTTAATCAAGGTTTAATTTTGAAAATCTTTGTATGTTAACTCCTTGTAATATCACTCTTTGCCTAGAAAAGAAAACCATCACGATGTTAAATCAACAAATACATGTCTTCATCGTTCATTCTCATTGTAATGTCAACACTGTGACAGCTGCCTTCCAGAGAGTGAAGTTAATGGAAAAGGAGCAAAGAGTGTTAACTTTCTTTTTAATGTAACATGTCATGACTTTCATCCAGATACAGAAAACAAACAATGCAAATTTGCCTACTCTAAAAACACAGCTTGAGTTCTTCATGGGGAAAAGTGGATGTTTACTCATTATCTTTATTTTTCAATAAACAAATTAAAGGGCTACTGCAGCATCTGATTACACATTAAAAAAGAGTAGCAGGAAATGGTTTAAGAACATAAATTATGAAACTTTGAAAAAATAGTTGCAGTGGAAATTTGTCTTGACTAGTATCCTTTAGGGCCTCGACTAAAGTCAGGTGTGTTTACTAAATGACAGAGATGGTCATCAGCGGTCAACAGTTGCATACATACAGTGTTTCTCATATCATTTTAGCAGTGGCGAGTTTTAAGTCCTGCTCAGCTGTCGGACCTCCAATATGGCTGCCCACATAACCCGACAGCCCCGTAAAGGTGTCAGGGATACACAGAGGTTTTCCACTGATGTTGTCTTTTTGTTTTTTTTTTCCTTTGTTGTTTCTTTGAGGTGGAGGCTATTTTTCACCCTGAAAGCACAGCGTTGTCTTGTGACTCAGCTGCCTGGGCCTCCCACAGCCCTGTATTTATATTGCAACTTGTCAGGCTTGAATTCAAATTTAACCAATTAAGCTAACCAACCTCCCTCTCCCCATTTTCCCACAAATACAAAAATCCAATCAGAGTCCTAGCTGAAGCGTGACAACCACAGCTTGACTCCTTGACTTGAAGGCAGAAGATAAATTTGCCTTTATAAGTCCCGTTAAAAATGATCAAGTACGTTTTCTCAAAACCCAGAACTGAGACGCTTCTCGGAAATAAACAGTTTCCTCTATTTTATTAAAAGCATTGGAAATGATTTCAGAAGCCAGTTTAGCATTGATCAAAGACTGTATTATGACCACTGACACAGACTGACACATCTAAAGTTTATTCGCCAGCTGGTCTGTCAAGCCTGTGCTATCCCACTGTATCATCCACCAGTGTGGCAGAACAGCAAATCTCCCATTAAATATCAAGACCTTTTCTAAAAAATTGCTTCATAGATAAAATCCAGAGGCATGTAGGTCAGTTTTGTTTTTCATTTATTAGCAAACAAAGGCAGGGAATGCTTGCTTTACAATTTTAAAGTAATTTAATATCAGAATCAGCAATTTTTTAGATCACTTCCAATGTGTAAATTGATTTTAAACAAGACTAGGAGTCTACGACCATGCCAGCAGCTCTGTGAGGCTGTGCTTCAGCATAGCAGTGCATAGATCATCAGTATGCTAACACGCTTACAGTGAACATACTGATGTTATAATGTTTACCATTTTCACCACCTAAGTTTAGCCCATCATGATGTTAAAACAAAAACTACATTGCTTCTTTGTTCATTGTGACTATAATACAGATGTTGTGACAGCTGCCTGCCAGAAACTGCAGCCAGGACATTACATTACATGTTAATGTAATCTTTAATGTGAAATGTCCATCATTGTCATCCAGGAACAGAAAAGAAAAACTAAACTAAACCTAAAGCAAAAAGGGTGTCACAGAGTGGGACCATCCCTGACTGTGACTGATCACTAACAAAACTGAACATAGATAAGAAAACAATAAGACACTTTGGTGAAACACTGATCTGGTGCAGGGTATCCTGCATTAATCTCAAATCAATTTCATGAGGTTAATATACCAAGACTAAGATTCTACAGCCATGCCAGTGTCTCTGTGATGCTGTATTGAGGCACTGCAGTGTCTTGAACTAAAATGCTAGGGTCAGCATCCTCCCACGCTCACCATCACATGGTGAGCAGGTATAGTGATTATCATTTTCACTACCTTATTTTAGCCTGTTAGTATGCTAACATATAACAAATTACACCTGAGGTTGATGGGAGTGTGGGTTTTTTTTGTGCTCTTTTTTTCAGTTATCATGACTAAAAAGTCAGTTGGTTTTTGTGATTACTCAGTAATGTTTTTGAAATACAACGATCATTAAGCCAAACATATTTTTGTAAAACTCATCAATAAACACATCCAGTTCACTTCAGTAAAGACGACTTATTCTATAACTTGAGCAACACCCTTGAGAAACCTGCTGGATTACACTACTGATCAGGGTTAGCAGGTGCATTTTGAACATAACCTTCCCAAAACCCTGTGAGTATCATATCAAATTTATTCTTACCTTTGTACACAATACAGGATCATATTGCTGTAAGGAGCTTTGGTCCTTTTGCTAATACTGAAACAATTTACCTGTGATCTGTCTTTAGGAAGAAACACTGAGCCAAAAGAAATTGATGTCAGCAGCAGCTGCAGTGGAGAGGATGTGGAATGAGACTGGAGTCACGACGGATCATATTATAGTGCTGTAAAGATAAAACATGTTATAGTGCTGTGGAGCTATATATTAAGTCACTTCCTGGCCCTGTGAGCTGCATACCCACCCACAAACCAAAAACTCCCATGATGAATCCCCAACCGTAAATCATGTGAAACACTCCATACGTGCTGTATTTTGTCTGTTACTTTACTGCAGCATGCAGCACTTTACTCCAGTATTATGCCCTGTCTTTCATATTTATATGGCAGTTGGATGCAACGTGCATTGTCATAAGCATACACGTGAATATATGTATTGAAATTATTGGTTCTACTTTTATTTAAATGTCATGGACCCATATCTGACCTCACATTTATGATGTGCAACTTTTCATTTTTGGTTTGCTCCTACATGTAACTAAAGAACATATGCTATACTCCTGTAGGTCTACAGATCTTGTTTTACTCGAGTGTTAATATAGACTATATGACAAAGACAAGAACACTATTTTCATCTGAAAACACAGATCTCTCTATATGTCACATATCCGGGGTCTTGTGTCAGCAGCCAAGATGAGAAACTGCTGAGTGTAAATCCAATCACTTCTTCATGCCAGGAAATTGGTGCATAAACAAAGGAAAAAACAGTGAGTTAGTTTGGGGACGACTCTATCACTAGCCTTTAACATTCAGTCTAATTCTATAACATATTCACATAGTGTGTTTTCAAAGAAGAAAAGATGATCAGAGATTTAAAAGCACTGTACTGCATTGGTACATCAAAAAAAAAAAAAAATTATAATTTATTATGAGCCTCAAATCCAAGGACTCATTTGGTTTGAAAATATATGATGAATCTAGATGGCTTTATTCAGAACACTTGAACGTCACTTGTGATGATGACAGTAGTTCCTGTTTATTTGACATAAAAGTGACAATGAAGCTGTTGATTTTACAAATGTGAAATAAGCAAGCTGTGGAGGGTTTCTGTATTTCCTTTAGTTCTCTGCTGTGTTGCACATTTGAGCCTCATTTCCTGCTTTTTGGGGATTAAATTCCACTTTATAGGTCCATGTTTTACAGCTTGAAGATTATTGTACATTATTGCAAAGACATGGTCTCAAATAAAAACCCACCTCTTTGTGGCTCCAACAATCACTGTGATTAACCAAAATGAATAGGCCATGCTTTCCTAACCTTTTATTTCTTTCTATCAGTCTCTCGATCTCTCGATTTATTTCTGTCATCACCTTAACCATCATGTTTTGCGTCATCCTTTCCACTTGTCCAATCTGTAAATCCAAAATACGATCCATGGACATGGCATGTAAGATAAGCTGTGGGCCACTATTATCTTTTCCCTGCCATCAGTTAAATGGATTTCCTGATACATCAGCAGCCCCTTTGGTCATCCAAAATCCGGTTTTCCAGATTTCCCTGTCCTATCCCTCTGTGGGGGCCTTAATGGGGAGATGGGATTCAAAGGTCTTGCTCAAAGCTGCTTTCTGTCACTCTCACTCTCTCTCTCCCCCTCCCTGTTTTTTTATGTAAATCGATCCAGTCTTGGGTTCCAGTATTAGATTGGGGGTTGTTGTGTGTACTGTCCTCTGCCTGAGGCGGCTGGCTGTCTGGCTTACACATTACCCCACATCCCTTCTTTACTCGCCGCTACAGATAACTGAAATGTAGACTGCAACTATATACATTGTCCACATGTGGGTTAATGTTGGCAATTTGATCGTGCATGGATGGACAAACACACAGCACCTTCGAAGCAGAAACATTCACACGCACAAACACAAAGAGTAGCCACGTGCTCTTTATGCTTTCATATCTTTCTCTAATAGAACAAGAAAAATGAGCAACCATAAGGCAAAAAAAAAATCCTGAAATGTCTGTCTGCCATTCTTTGTAGCACCTGCTTAATCCAGAGAATCACAGCTCAATATGCTCTATTAATCCCTCTGGCTCTCTGCACCACTTCAATCTCACACCACATCTCTCTTGTTTTTAAAGGGCTGACCCAAATACTCAGTGTTCAAGAGACTCGCTGCTGAAGCTCCTGGGATTCAAAAGTCATCCATTCTTTAGCACTACTCTGCCTCACACACACGCACACACACACACACACACACACACAGATGCACACACAGAGCCCTTACAGTGGAGTACAGTGTTTAGTCTTCGTAATAGTGGCGTACCATCAGGATAAGCAAGGCAGGTAGTGCTTTGACCAGTTAAAACTAAAAATAGACAACAGTTAGAACAATACTGAAGTGTCCCGTTTACAAAGGCTGGGGCTTGTCCAGCAGAGGAGGGAACATCATTTTTTGGATGTTTTGTGGATAATCCTCGGATCTTTGATGGGGTGACTAGCTATAGCTAGCTACAAACACGTGTGCTTGTCAAGCTGCCCTGCACTCAGCTTCCATTGCTCTGAGATCAGTTATATCATTCAATGCATTATTATACACGTGTGCAGATGCTTGTGGAAACTGCACTTGCGCATTAGATAATTACAGTCGCTTCTTCCTAAGCGATAGGAGGTAGCAGTCACCACTCCATTCAGTTTAACTATTCAATTGACACAGTTCACCATGTAACATAATACCCAAGTATTTTAATTCTGTTCTGCTTTTTAGTTATCGTGTTAATATCGTTTCCTTTCCGTCAGTCAAGGTGTAGGGTTCTCTGTGTAAGATCTACCGTAAGTTTGAGAAGATAGGATTCTGCATTGTGACTTAGTGTCATTGTCAGTTAATGGTGAATATTTTGAGGGGTACCATAGAAGTGATTTGTGATTGGTTCTTCAGCTCACGCTTGTCTGTCTGTGAAAATGACCACACGTCACTGCTTCTTCGTCATAAGAAGAATCAGTATCAAAGTGCTCAAAGTAACAGTGTCAGCGCTTTAAATTTTAGAAATTATTTTACTCTCCAGGTTCCACTTAAAGTGCACTGACACCACTCCAGTGTAGAGAGGACTGTAGTAGAAAAAGGCTTGAAAGGGGAATAGTGGGTGGACACAACACACAGATGTTTCTCTCACTTCAAGTCTGGCTGAGTTGGGAGATGTTTCATAGCTGATGCTGATGGACAAAAATTGAACAAGAAAAAATAAATGTGAACTAAGGCTTAAACTTTCAAAATAATGCGTGACAAATGGTGACATTGTTAAGGCCAGCATTATTATGGATTTATTTTTGTTGAACGCTATCATTTTGAGGACCCAAGTCTTCAAAATCACAGAGAACAGATTGTCAGTATCATTGATAGCAATGATTTCTTTGATAATTTGCCCTGTCAGGGTTATAAATGTAGAAACATATTAACAAAATCTGAATCGAATAGGAGGATGAAATAGAAAATGCTCTGAAGAACCAAAGTAAGTGTATTTCCAATGTGTTACTATTCTATACTGAAGCTAGCTAAGCTGGAAAGTTTCTGTTCTGAACTTGCTTTATTTTTTATTAAGGTTTCACACTTTCCCCTGCTTTAAAAATATATTTCTGCGTAGGACACATTCGGCTGCAGCCAAATATATATATATATTACTTTCAGCCAGCCTCGTTCACAGACATTCATTTTCTCATGTGTGATGCTACATAGTGAATTATGAACACGTTCATATCAGCTCTCAGTGGAGAATAAATACAATCCTCTGTTAGTAAGAAGAATTTTCAAAACATTTGGACAAATGATAGACAGCAATTACTTTGCCATTATATGATCTCTGGCCAAGCATGGCTGAACAGCTGTTGCTGTATTTGGTGTTTTGATTTTTTATTTTGATTTTATTTATTTATTTTTTTAAACAGTGATTAATTAGTAAAGTTTGTTCTCCTGATATTACCAGTATTTTGGTAACGAGTAAGTACATACAGATTAGTGTTTGCAAATATGTATTCAACAAAGTTAGCTCCCAACAGAGTTGTCATTCATTTAGTTAATTATTGTGCCGTCTAACTTACACTCCTGGGAATCCTGTAATCTGCATGTGAGCCGACCGGCTATGGCAGATCACTTCGGCTTTGTGAGGAAATTAATACTACAGCCAGACTATGTTTGCTGCTGTGTGGGCCTTAACTGTCTGACTAATGGCCCTGGTTATTGAAGACTGCGATGGGCTCAAGTTGTCACTGACAGAGTGCTGCAATTTACCAGTTTCCAAATCTCTGTAGGCAAGACTGTACTTAATGTTATAGCATCTCTCATTTCATCAGTAACAACAACAAATCATGATGCCAATCAAGTGGTGAGCACAGCTCATGTAGACTCCCGCAGCACGATTGTGGTGGCTTGAAATTCTTAATGAGCTGCTGCATTATCTGCATTCTGCTGCAGATTATATCTTTCCATTACTATTTTACTGTTCTTTATTAATATGATATGACTAAATTAAGAAGATGTGATTTGTGGAGAAGTTTTTAGTGTCCAGTGCCATCCTAACTGCCTGATGAGAATTTCGCTCCTGGAGACTATGGCTCTGAGCTAAAACACATTGTTTCTGCTTCATAATGAAAAGTATCTTCAGCTCTGTGTGGCTAATGCAGCCATCTGCTGGCAACTCCTAATGGAGTTATGGGGCCTCTCAAGATCTCTTAAATAATTAAGAAGTGGAGTGTATTCTCAAGACTTCATGTGCACAAGGCTTAATTCTAAATGTAGGATTGGATTTGTCAATTCCATAGCTGCTTTTCCGGAGACTAAATATTCACTCTGCTTTGAACATTCAGTACAGTACACACCAAACTTTAGTTTTATAACTGTCTGTAATCTTGGATTACTGCTGCTAAGTCAACATAATTATTGCTGGCTGTGCAGTTATCTTTGTGTCTTTTTGGCTTAGAATGGATGGCAGAATGTTTTCAGAGGCTGTGATGGGAATCCTCACAAGTCCGCCCATGTGCACACATCCCTGATGATGTGATTATTAATTGTGAAAAGCAAAAAAACTATCTTGTTATTGAGAGCATGATGCCTGTGTAGGTTCTGTTTAGATACAATTATTGTAGCATGTTGTTAGATTATAATATTTTTGAGATAAGAGAATGAAAGTACAGTGTGACGCTGCTCATAAAAATTCCACGGAAATCAACTTAATTGTCTTGCCACCTGTGCCCATTAACTAATTCATTTGTGCACCAGTGCTGACTGTAATTTCTCTCTCCCCCCCATCTCTCTCTCTCTCTCTCTCTCTCTCTCTCAGGGTGGAGGTCACAGGATTCCAGCTCACAACAAGGATTTGAGGATTAAGCATAGACCTGGAAAAGAGAGAGACAGTGCTTATGTTCATCATAATGGCACCTGCAGGAGTGGCCTCACTGTGGGCTCGGCTCTTCCTGCTGTTTCTTTGCTTGACACTACACGCTGGCATGCTTCAGTTCACTGCAGCCACGATACAAGGGTACATTGGAGACAGGGACATGATATGCCCGTCTGTATGCAGGTGCGATGAGGACTTCATCTACTGCAATGATCGTGGCCTGAACTCCATCCCATCACTGCCTCCCTCTGCATCTGTCCTTTACCTTCAGAACAACCACATAAACAACCCAGGCTTGCCCACCTCCTTGGAGCGCCATCTTGCCGTCCGTGTGGTCTACCTCTATGATAATGAACTGGATGAATTCCCCATGCACCTGCCACCATCCGTGCGCGAACTGCATTTGCAGGACAACAACATCCGCACTATTCCTCGGAGTGCGCTGGCTCGGATGCCCTTGTTAGAGAAGCTCCACTTGGATGACAACTCTATTTCCACTGTCAGCATTGAGGATCAGGCTTTTGCTGACAACCCACGGCTGCGCCTGCTTTTCCTTTCACGCAACCATCTGTCCAGTATCCCCTCAGGTCTGCCTGCCTCTTTGGAAGAACTTCGCCTGGATGACAACCGAATCTCCACAATCCCAACCCATGCCTTCCGAGGCCTCACCTCACTTAGATGTCTTGTCCTGGATGGGAACCTTTTGGCCAACCAGCGCATTGCCGATGATACGTTCTCCCGCCTTTCCAACTTGACTGAGTTATCTCTAGTCCGTAACTCCCTGCAGACCCCTCCTGTGAACCTTCCCAGTGCCCATCTACAGCGCCTGTCTCTACAGGACAATGCCCTCACTCATATGCCACGTGGTTCCTTGGACGGCATGCGCAGGCTGCAGAGGCTGGACCTGTCCGGAAACAACCTGACCACCCTGCCGAGGGGACTGTTCAAAGACCTGGACAGCCTGGGTCAGCTGTTGGTGCGTGGTAATCCTTGGCACTGTGGCTGTAACCTGCGTTGGTTATATGACTGGCTGCATGCCCGTGGTAATTCCATCACTGTCAGAGGTCTCACCTGTCATGGACCTGACAGAGTGCGAGACCTGGCTTTGACAGACCTGACCAGCGAGATGGAGGAATGTGAGGTGGTGAGGACAGCAGGGACCAGAGACAGAGTTGGTGGAGGTGGAGTGGATAGCTCTACTACTCACACCCCTCCACAGGGCTCTCTTTTCACCCTTCGCTCAAAACGACCTGGACTGGGGCTTCCTGACTCTGGCTTAGACTACACTCTTAGCAGCAGTGGTGTGGGGAAGAGCCTTGCCCTCAACGTGAAGCCTCTCTCTCACAACAGCGTCCGTGTTACCTGGAGTGTGGCCCAGCCAAGCTCCTCCTTCAGGTTAAGCTGGCTCCGTCTGGGCACCGGGAATGCCATGGGATCAATCACAGAGACGTTGGTCCGGGGGGACCGTCGAGAGTACCTACTTACTTCACTTCAACCACGCTCCAGCTACATCATCTGCATGGTGCCCCTGCCTGCCAGCTCAGAGAGCAAAGGGACGATTTCTGGCGATGCTGACTCTGATGAAGCTCTGGTGTGTGCAAAAGCTGAAACGTCAGACCTCAGCCCGTTGGAGGAGGAGGAGGATGAAGATCCACAGCAAATGACAGCACTGCCCTTGGCAGGGATTATTGGTGGTGCTACGGCTATTGTGTCTTTGGCTCTTATTTTTGGCATCTTCTGTTGGTATGGACATAGGACTGGGCATTTGTGCTCCCGTGACCATTATACTCGCAGCAGCTCTCGGAAAAACAAAAACTATGACGATTACATTGAGTCAGGCACCAAGAAGGACAATACTATCTTGGAGATCCGTGGCCCGGGGTTCCAGATGACGCCTATGGCGGCTTGCCAGCCAATGCAGCCTAAACCCCTACGAGAGGATTACATCATTCATACCATATTCCCCTCCAATGGCACTGGCCTGTACAAAGGTGCCAACCATGTTTCTAATGCAGGACATGGCACCAACCGTGGATATAGAGAAGGAGGAATCCCAGATATAGACTACTGTTACACATGATGTACTGTACCAGATCCTGTTCACAGTGTTATTGATAAACTGTATAGATGCACAATTTCCCTTCGCATGGACACTTCTGAAGCACCCCTCTGTGCCTTCTTCTTCTGGTCACCCATTCCAAATTACCTGCTGTTCAATGCACTGAAAGTACTGTATGTGATTAACTGGAACTAAAACCATGTGGGGACAGTTCACTGCAGGAAGCAGCAGCCAATGCCCCAGGTGTAAATGCACAGCTGACCATTTCTTCACCGTCTTAGTAATGGCCTGTGTATGTTTTCTTTTCTGCTCTTTCCCTGTGACATGTAAACAAAGAATGTATCCACTGTGGAAAGGTCAAGCTCAGCATAGGTGCAGGTAGAGTTCCTCTTCCACACACGGGAGCCACAGTAATCAATTCTAAACGGATTAAGAAATGATGGCGAACTGACATTTTTGGTACTCATTTCCTGCTCACTGATCATACACAGTATGTAGTCTTATCAACTCATTGTTCCAAATGCCTCAACTATATTGATGTGCCCTACCAGCTATCCAAGGAAAGGGCTTTGTAAAGCTGTGAATTGTTCTATTTCAAACGATCCAATAACCACTTGTCTTAAAGTAGGCTTGTTATTACCTTACTCATTAGTTGTCAGGTTGAAGGGCTGTTCAGCCTTGGTTATACCTCTCGAGATCATTCACCTGATATCAGTACTGTTGCATCAGATAAGATGCAGCACAAGTGTGTAGATAATTTACTTAGAAACCGACTGGGCTGTGTTTGAAAAATGCTTTGCTATTTTTATCAGTGGTTTGTTTGGTAATCAAATCCTTCACAGCTCTGTTTATTTATTTATTTTATTCCTTATGTGATGGTTTTTGTCTCTGCTAAAATGACTTTTTTTATTTTATTTTCACCTTTATGTTTGTCATTCCTGATGAAACCCAGCTTTGATAAAAGACTGTGGATTTGGTTCATCTAAACAGCAAAATACGAGAAGTGAAGACACTAACCCTGATGGCTGTCTCCAGGTTCATGTTTTCTTAAACGCAGCAGAGTGAATTTGTGAGTGAGACTGTTTATAATATGTAATCTCAAAATTAGACCCCACCCAAAGACAAGCATGTCAGCCCACTGAGACGATAGAAACCAACCTCAGTCCCTCTTTTCCCATTTCGTGCCTGTGTGCTTAACCTGTGACTTCATTTGATGACTAATGGTTATAAAATGTTTCTTTCACATCCTTAAAGTGATGCCAGTATTCATAGAGAAACCAGACTGGACAAAATACCAATGTGGAGCCTCCTGTATGAGGCAGACTCTTGTGAGTGGACCTTGAAATGAGGGCGAGAACTGTGAGTGCAACTGAGAAGACTCAAACCGCAACACTGTTGACCTGCACTGTGGGGCAGCGGCCAAGCTGTGGGTGGGTGGATGGACTTGTGGAGGAGTTTGGAGGTGGAGCGATGTCTTAGTGAGAGGACATCATTGATGTTTGTTTTAGCGAAGGTAAAAGGCGTCCACTCGTTCCACCTCTTTTATTACTGAGCAGCACTAAATATGTAAATGTATTAGCACTTAGCAGAGAACGGGGATAAATGTAATGACAAGCACGGGGAGACGGAGGGTAAGGAAACATCTCCAGGCGTTGACAACGATACAGAATAGATGGCTGTGGCGCGGTGGAGTTCACCCATGCATAAATCATATTTCATATTCAGCTTCTCCCCTTGGGTTTAATACTGTCCATCAGTTGTTTAGGGGAAATGAATTGTGCTTCCTTGACTGTGCTGTCAGCCAGAGTTTTACACTGGTGTCAGACAATATGTCAGTGGAATGTATATTTTATTTTGCACCCAAAATCACTGGCTTAAAAAAAAACAAACATCTTACTGGCCTGGCTAATTCTGTTTTGGGGAATGTTGATATAGTGTAATTGGTATTTTATAGTGGGTCTATTCAAGACATGTACTTCCTGATCATTTGTATAAATAAATCCATGGCCACAGCCACATATTTTTTCTGGTCAAAATATAGAAAGTAATGGTGCCATAACTTTGCGTAAAAAAAAAAAAAAAAAAAAAATTATTTCAACCTGAGTGTGGAATTTGCTTTATAAATTCATCTTCAGAGGGGATCAATAAAAAGTTTTATAATCTTGTTATTACTGCAACCTGTCATTTCACCTATAAAATATAACTTCTTGAACTGCACATAACCCTGCATGGATGTTTCTATAAGTAAGACCTACAAATTGTTTTCATTTGATGAGCAAAACTGAGATAAACCATGGCCAACTACAGCCTGAGGTCTGACACTTGGAACCTGCTAAGATTATATGATGGAGCTGAGAAGAGTCAATGGGCTGCTGCCCTCAGTGACTTTATATTTACATGGAACTCCAGGAGGCTCAATGAGCCCAACTCCAAATGAACTACTTCATCAGAACACTTTTCAGATGAAATGGAGTAATCAGTCCCTGCCAGGCTGAAATTTCAGTTCACTTTAAAAGCTTCAGTTATCTCTGAATTTCACTCATCTATGACACAGGCATTTGGTGATTTAGTAAAGGAAAACAAAGTTGTTTCATTTTCAGTACAAATTAGTACAAGTCAGTTACCGTATTGGCCTATCTATACTTTTTTTTTCTGAAAATTAGATTTGAAAAAGTAGGACTGTCTTACATTCAAGGAGTAGACAATTACATGTTTACAGCACCTGATATTCTTTTTGAATGAGACAGTACCAGTGTAACTACAGAGTGTTGAATTATGAGTTGTTTGTGGCCTAGCCTAGTTGCTAGGCTAACAAGTATTTTCAAGTCCATTTACATTGTTTTTTTCGGAGTTAGTCAGCCCTAAAAGTGTTTAGGTTAGGCCAGTTTAACCTGCAGGAGTTTCTGAAGACTTGTGTAATGTGTTCTGTTGCCACAGTGAAAATCTTTGATGACTGAAAATGAGTTCATTGCCCCTCCCAACGTCTTTACTGCAGAAAAGATCCAAGGAGAATATCTGTCAAACAGCCCAGAATTACGGCTGTTACAGATAATGAGCTCAAAAAGACTGAAAAGTCTGAAAAACGCTGTCAGAGAAAATTATTTTGACCGTTTTCCAACGGTCTGACAGGGGAGAGTGTCAATTTGTGACTGATAGATGAGCTACACAAATGTGAGTTTTACTGTATTTCATGTTTCACCTATACCAGAGAAAAGGCTTCAGCGATGAGGACTTGCATCTCCTTGGAATAATACTGTCTCAGGGAAACCTTCCCGACAGGATGAGTGTAAAACTGTTTCCTATCTTCAGAAAGTCTTTTCCTCAAAAACAGATATTGGGGACAGGGGAGGGGTTGTCTTACAATCAGGGCCGTTCTGTATCTGGGCCAATACAGTAATTAATGAATTAAAGGTCCTGCCTATAAAGAGTAACAGTGATGTCACAGTGTACTGACACACTCTTGAGTGCACTTCTATATAACTGCATCAGGTTAGGAAGCTTAGCCAAATCGATCAACAAAAACACAACTTTCATGGGATGCTAAATTACTCTTTAAGCAAGCCAGTGTACAAATCCTCAGATTTGTCTGTGACAGTGCAAATTTTAGTTTGAGGAATGTGTAGTACATTAGTATTGGTACTATCAAAATGTATTCTTTGCTATTGTGCATCGCAAAAAGCAAAACCTTTGTGAGCTACATCATTGCAAGCTGTAGACATGAAACTCCTTTGCTTGTAAACAGTGAACACTGATTGAGTAGGAATGGAGAATTCATTGGCAGCCTTTGTGTACCCACAGTCATGTTGTGTTTGTCTGTGTCAGAGGAAAGCTTATTCTTAACGTCTGGTGTCTGAATAGTGGAATTACTGGGTGTTAGACTGAAAAGACACTCAAGAGAACCACCAGCTGAGAACTTGAGGTACAAAAAATTGATACTCCAAATGAAGTCAGTCTTTGCTACTTTATGGCCATTGCTGTGTTTTGTTTATGTGTTTGGTTTTATTTTGCTTCTTCAAGGAAAACTTTCTTGAGGTCACAAACTTGACTGCCACAGAACTGCAATGTGCTGCCATTTTTTTACTGTCTAGGCCTATGGGAGTGTGGTGGGTACATGAGAGATTTGATGAGTATCAAAACAAGAGGAGCTAAGGTAGATTATATTAGACTCTCATCAACATGCTGGAGCTGTAAGTCAATGCAGCACAAGTTAAATCATTTTAAGGGTGATTGAAATATATAAGGTTTATACATACTGTTTCAGTCAGACCCTGAATGAAAAGTCAAGAGGGAGCGAAACATCTGAAAGTATCTAATCACATCTTTGCCAAAACGTCTACAGACTCCGTCCAGTTATGGTTGAACTTGCACATGAAAGCATTTACAATCTGCAGGTATCACCACCTACAAGAGCAATTTTGCCTGGTTTTAAAGGGGAACTCCACCAGTTTTAAAGATCAAAGCCAGACCTGTGTAGCCTGCTCCTCATCTCTGCTTGAGCATTGTGGCTCAAGGCTACAGGTCCTTCAACCAGTATAACGTGCCCTAATCTCCCACTGTCAGAGGTCGAGTTACAATGTGAGTAATGTGAGTACCAACCCTGGTGAAGAAGACTGAAGAAGAATGCCGGTGACCATGTCTAAGGTTCTGCTGCATCGATTTTTATATATTCTTTTTAACTGTCCATTGTGAATCCAACAGTGTGTAGGAAAGTAATGCAAAATCTTTTTAGTCACAGAGACCTGAACAAGGATAATCATAGTTTTCTCACTTAAAGACACCAATTTAAAGTCAAATGATATCCATGGAAAATCGGTAAGATTATAGTCAGCAATCAGAGTGGAGAGGTGGAATATGTAAACTGGGTTTGCATTAAGAAGGATGGTTAAGAAAGATGATTTTTCTTTGGCTATTGCAACCTTTGTCCAAAGGAGAACCCTCTCTGGCCTCATGGTCGCCAAAGAAGGCTTCACTGCCAACAGCACATAAGTCTCTGATGGTCTTGGACAGCGTACTCCCCCTCTCTAACACCTTTTGTGCTCACAGAGATGAAAGAGTATCCTATTGTCATGGTCAGCTAGATCACAACTCAAATAACTGTGACCTGAAGGTTGGGCAGTAACCTATTTCTTGCCTCACTCCTGGACAATTTAAGACCATCCCCTGTAAATCTCATTGTGCAGTGCAGAAAAAGGCCAGGGAAATGAAATATGAGAAATACGTTATTGGGAATGAGGTCAAAGGGAGGGATATTGCAGAGAAAGAGATCATGGAGATGTTGGCTATGGGAGTCGTTGAGGAGTCTCACAACAGATGGGCTTGCTTGGTTTCTAACGCAGAAGGTTTAATAATGTTTTTCCAAGATTTTAACTGTTAAGGGTTGATAAGCTGGCAATCTCATCATCTCGGATAAGCGTAATATAATACTGCATGGATTTTGGAAGGAACGCCTTGTCTGAGCCCTTCAGATCCTGAGGAGAAGACTGCATTGGCTTCACTCACAACACAATAATTAACAGCAGAGAGGCAAACTGTATTGGTGGCTCTCTTGAGGGTAAGCAACATAGTCATTCCAAACTAAGCACTGAGTTTTCATTATGAGAAGCAAAAAACTAATTCTGGACCTAGCTGCTGACCTAGCTGCAACTCATTACTAAAGATCATATAAAGACCTTATTTTCTCTTGTTGGTTCATTTGTAATCACAGAATTGAATCTGAGAACTACATGCGCCCTGCAGTATAAATAGAGACAACAGCCCACAGCCGCCAAAAATACCCTCTGTGCCATTTTGGTAAAATGGTAGTAAAAAAAAGATACATGAGAGGTTGAAAAGGAAGGAAAGAAATATGAGTTGAAGAACATTCAGTACTCTCTGCATCAGGAGGAACCTAATTATGATGGACCAGACAGAGGCAAGGACCAATCATGACAATGGCACTGGAAAGTCTAAAATGTTCCCTCCTGGAATGCCAGTTCACTCTTGACACTGGCCATGCACCGACAGCCTTGATATCTGTGAGCAGATAAACAACTGCAGATTGGAAGTCAAACATAATCCCTGTCCATGACAGACATAGCTGAACTTGTTAGCTGGAGCTCCCTGGTGTGACTGTAGCAAGAAGTGGACCTCAGTGCTATATATTAGAATTACAGAATATGCTCTTAAACCCGTATTCATCAATCAACTGAGCTCTAATTACTATATGTGATGTTGGTTTATCATTTAAATTGAACAATTTAAATTCAAAGGGACCTAAAAGCAGTTGAGTTCAGCTTTTGTTTTTAAAGATCTTTCAGTTTGTATTTTCTCTACTTCAGTCTGTGATTTTACTTTCCTCATGTGAAATCCCAACAGTTATCAGCCATAGTCTCTTGCTTTCAGACATTTTATTACTGTACAATGATCCTTCTGTAATACTATATCAGCTCCCTCCTGTTATTCTTGTCTCTTGCAAGGTCTCAGAGACGAGTTGTGACAAAGATTTTCAGAAACCTGTTCACATGCTCAGCTTTAACAAACCATATCATTTTCTTGACTTGCTACCATTAAGCTTGCATTCTTTTTTTAATTGCTTAATGGAGGAGGGAAACGGAAACATAACTTTTGTGCATAGGTGAGAGATTTTTTTCTCTAAGAGTGGATTGAAGTAGAGTGTCATCAAAGACAAATTTGTTGCAGCACAAATCTGTACTGTAGGTACTCACCTAACATCTGTATGAAGTGTGCTATTTATTCTGAAGTGGTCGTAATCACGGTGATGTGGCTCAAATTACTGAGGTAGTGCTCCAGACTGGAATAAAATTACATTTTGTAAACCAATTTAGCTTAGCTGTTTTACAATTAGATCAGGGGTGTGTCACTGTGTTGTTCTGGAGAGTAAATACATTCTACAGGAGTCACTTATTAAAAGTAATGCCATTAAGAAAACAGTTTTATGCATGATGGTAGAAGATGCGCAGCTTGGACACTTGCAGCTCGGAGTGTTTCTGTGCAAAGGTCCTGCTGTGACAGTTACAGGAACTGGACAAGCAGCATGTGTGGACGAGTTCTGGTCTGGCCATGCTTGTCAATGTTTGTGTGTGTGGGCCAGGATTACAAAATAATAATAATAATAATAATAATAATAATAACAATAATAATAACAATAATAATAATAATAATCTATTATTACAAAATAATAATAATCTATTATTACAAAATAATAATAGAGAGCACAAACGAAACACTTTTTTATAAAAACTCTGTCAAGCTTTCTGGGAAATTGGTGCTCATCAGTGTCGTCATCACATCTTTCAGTGTTACACATTACACATGGACCTATACACAATGCCCACAGCCAAACCTGCATGTAACTGTGATTGTAATTTTAGTATTCAGTCAGATGAGGGGTTCTCAAACAGGATGTTGTGTTTTTCTTCAAACTTAAAAAAAAAAAAAAAAAAACAAATTAGCCAACTTGACTGTTAGCAGGAGAGGATCTTTTTTGGTCTTTTTGTCTAAACATATTTCCTTTGTGTGTTTTTGTAAATTACTCCCTTTGTTGGACCCTGTGTCACACCGAGGGGAAAAATAAATATTTTTTAGAAAGGATGTCTCCTCGCTATGTGATTAAATGTAAGCTGTGGAACCAAAAAGTTAGTTGTGGTTCCTGGACAGGAAGGGTTTTGTTCTAAAATTGTGTAATCATTATACTCTCTGACTTACTTACATTACTGGAAATTCAGTTTTAAAAGTTTATCACTGATGAAATTTAACCCAAATGACTCTTCAGTTTCTTTCATAACCAACTGGTTTTCAGTTTTTGCCAGTTTGTAGCCATACTAGCAGCATGGCTCCAAGGATGGCGATGTGGGTCTGTCAGTTGTTCCACCATTTTGGTCCAGACATTCATCTTGTCAACTAGCATCATCATCAGGTCAATATTTTATATATTTTACAATAGTTTGGTTTATGACTAAATAAAACTAATATTCTCATCAGCCTCAACTGTACTCTAATGTTAGCATGCTAACAAGCTAAACTAAGATTGTGAATGTTGTCATCTTTATATCTGCTTACGCTTTATGTCAGCATGTTAGAATCTTGGTATTGGCATTTAGTTCAAGGCACCACTGCAACTCTACGTAGAGTTACGTAGAGTTGCCAGCATGGCTGTAGACTCTTAGTCTTGTTTAATGGTAGGTATGTTATCCAGTTTTCCAGTATTATCATACAGTAATAGATGCTCAGTATAGCAAACTGCTGTTTTGTTAGTATTGCTTTATGATTAACATCTCCTTATTGTATCAGTTCGGATCATCTGGCAGCATCCTGGTTGAGTATAGAAGAACCACTGATTAACATTGCTATAGCCTTCCAGTCCGTTGCCTTCCCTCTGATAAAAATTTACATATTGATCCAGCTGTTAACACATCACATAACCTCTCCACCTCATCATTAAACTCTCAGATATAAACAGCTATCTTCCCATGCACCTATGTTGTTACATTCATACTGTGCACTAACATATTCATATCAGATTGACTCATTTATGAAAAAAATATCTAAGTGCTAAAAAATGGCAGTCAGCATTTATAAGGCAGCAAAGGGTGTAATGTAAAAAGTAGGTCCATCTTTCAACTGTTTCATCTTTCAAAAATCTCACTGGAGATGAACAGTCTTTGAGTCAGAGAAGTAGTTATGACAAATTCACAGTGACTACTCATCTTTATATCAAGAGTTATTTTCTGTCCATGACAGATCCAGTGGAGTGTTCACTTTGAATCATCTGAGATTTGAGCAGTGCTCTGATGTTGTCGACAAAGACATTCTGATCAAACTCCTCAGAGGTAGGTGATACTGACACATCACTTGAATGATTCATCTCCTTCAGATCTGACTGAACGTATCCATTACAGTGAACAAATCATTGTCATCAACTGCGCTAAAAACTACTGCATCTTCGTGGTTTTCGCTCCCATACTTTAATCTTTACACTTTCCATCACGGAACCGAGGGTGTGAGGGAAATCTAAACTATCAGCATGACAGATCAATCTTTTCTGTTTTAAGTGTGCTTTGACATTGAAAGGTCAAGTGCAATTTAAGCTTGGTTAAACTGGGCCTAACAGAACCACTGGGTGATGCGAGTCACAGATGGCTCACTGACTTACAGACAGCCTCTGGACATTATATCAAACCAGAGAGTTCACAGATCGTGGCCAGCAAAGCCCTGCATTCTCCTCTGCCGCAGATACGAAGGGACACAGCTAGAAAGCTATCGGTGTAATAACCATGGATCAATAGGATCAACCCTGTTCTTCATCTTCACTCATTCAAACAATTCAAAGGATTTGGGAAAACTGGGGTCAAACAGTTAGTCGGCAGCACCTTCAAACCGGAGCCAGCAGTGGCCACGGCTGTTGATAGCAGGATTTGATTTTATCAAGCATGCAGGTTTCCAGAGGGTGAGTCAGTACACATCACGAACAACAGCATAATAAGACCTCTCTGACTAATTCAGTCTCACTGAAAAGGTCGACCCTGTCTGTCCCAATGAAAGGGAAGGATGACTAAACAAAACATTCTGAAGTCAATTTAAATTTATTGTGTGGCTTTAAAAACACAAAAAAACAACCTTTGGAAGCAGTGATCGGCTTCTACACAAGTGTACTTGCAAGATAAGAAACTCCTTTCAAGTTCAATGCTCAGCAGCAAGATGAGGAGATCTGGCCTAATTAGCGCTGCTGCAGCAAACAGAAACATAGGGTTCTTTTTGGTGAGCTTGGTGAGTAAAACTCCAGAGTCAAAAACTGAAAATCAAGCAGCCGGTGGTTCATCTCAGTCTCCCACCCTGTCTCCTGTAAAAAAAAAAATTTAGGCAATTAATTTGCAGCAGTGACCGGATTACTTCTTCTATTGACACAATGAGGACATGTTGGTAGTTGGTATTTTCATATGAGTAAAGTGTTCACAGTGTGGTTATGTTTAGGCAACAACAGAACTTTGGTTGGAGTCAGGGAAACATCATGGTGTTGTTTAACAGAGAAAAAGGTTTATGGTGACTTCAGATACAACATGTTCACTTATATTTAAACAAAAACACAATCTCTCCCGCCACCTGGTTAGCTCAGTTGGTAGAGCATGAGACTCACTTCCTTGGGGTTGTGGGTTTGAGCCCCACTCTGGATGGCGGATAAGCGGAAGATGATGACATGACTATCTCTCCCTATGTATCAGTTGTACACTTTGTATGCCCACCAACCACCTCCTCTCTTGATATCTAGTTATTAAAGGTGCTTTATTCACTTAAAAAAAAAAAAAAAGTTGCCTCTGAATGTATCTCTAAATACTGGATGAACTGCCATGAAAATTTGTTTTCATGGTCTCCAGAGAATGAATCTTTAGTGATACTCAGACTTTTCCTCTGTCGCCACCACATGATTCACATTTGTGGCTTTGAGTTAAATGTCTCAACAACAATTGGATGGATTGCTATGAAATTTGGTGCACACATTCATGTGGGTGTGATCCCCTGACTTTTCATCAAGTGCCATTATCAGGCTAAAACTGCAATTTGGTAAATAGCTGCAAAACTAGCATTCTCATCAGCTTCAACTGTGCATATTAGCAAATGCTAGCATATGCTAACACTCTACAGTAAGATGGTGAACATGGTAAGCATTACACCTGCTTAACATCAGCGTGTTGACATTGTCACTGTGAGCATGGTGGCACGCTGACATTTGCATTTAGCTTAAAGCACTGCAATGCATAAGTACAGCCTTGTAAAGCCAATAGCATGGCTGTTGCCTCTTAGTCTTATTATATTAACCTCACTGACTAAATGACTATGTGTAGAGATTAATTGATGACACCCTGATCAGTGTTTTACCAAAGTGTTCTTGTTGTCTTCTTATCTATGTTCACAGTCAGGTAGGGCCCCTCTCTGCAAGATCACACTCAAGGTTTTCTTTGTCCATCATGAGATCTTCACAGGACCTTTATCTTGTACTCACTGAGGACCTCATATTGGGCAGTGTCCATTTAATTTACTGTCTCATAAAGCACGGCACTTTGAGACTTTTACAGTGATTACAGGCCATCTAGAGAACTAATAACAGCTGAGAGCTGGCATGTGGAGGGGCACCTTCATCCTCTGCACACCTTCACTCCCTGTGAGCCAAAGCATTTAATCTTTGCATGCATTCTCTCTGCTTTCACAGGTGAAACTCCACTGTAAACACTGGCTATTGCTTCATCTGACACTGGCTGCTGGTGTGGTGTCCCCTGTCTTGATCTCACAAAAGGACAGGGATGCACTTCTCTGTCTTTTTTTATCCACAAAGGTGGTATCTTCAATCTCTGTCATTTCAAAAAGTCTGGTTGAATGTTGGCTTGATCCAGTCGTTGGAAGCTTTGGATTTGGATTTGAACAATGCCATGCTGGGACATCTTCCTAATTGGCTGAAGATGTGTATAGAAAGTTTTTCGGTCTTAAACGGCAGGAGGAACCAATAATAAGGCTGATAGGGGGTTAATCCTGGCTGGAATGGAACACAGTTTAGCTGATTAATAGAAACTTTGCAGAACTGTATGCTAGGAAAACACACTGCTCAGAGTAATACACAGTACATAGCAGGCATCTGTCAAAGAAATGATTCCTTAGAAAATACTGGCGTCAACCAGTGTGTGTCTGTGTGGGAGAGAGAGTCTGGCAGTTGGACAAAAAGCACCTAATAACCAACCATTCATTTTCATTGTGTTGATTATTTTGTGCTAGAATGCAACTGTGTCTATTTGTTAAACCAAATGAAACACAAAGAAAACATTTGCATGAATACACATTATGTGCATGACCCGAGGATGCATAGTCATTTGTGAAGCAATGATGTTTTATGTTTTATCTCCCACTTTCCTCACCGAGCTCGGTGGACAGTCTAAGTGCTCCAGACCTCTCAGTCTGTTATAAGATTACTGGGTCTGAAATTAAATAGAGGCATGTGCAAATGTTGGAAGGCCAGGCAGGAGTCAGACTGGGCTGAGGTAAGGTCAGCGTGTTTCTGATCTTTATTGGGAGTGACACAGGCAGACCCTCCCTCCAAACAAGCACATACACACCCAAACACACATGAGCGCATTTCCCTGTATTGATTAGTTGAAAAAAAAAGGGCTGAGGTCAGCAAGCATATGTCTGAATTTCTTTCTCTCTGTCTCTCACACTCCATTTGTCTCTGTCTGATTCAATACTCTCCTTCTCCCATCAGGGGGCCATGCTTCATGCATATATCTGCGACTCCCCTCCCCTGACCTGCTCTCCCACTCTATGGTTTCTTTGTGTCCATCTCTGTGCCCTTCACTTGACATACATCAATCAATCAGTCAATCCAATTTCATTCAGAATAAAAACCCATTGCTGCCATATGAATGCATTACACATTTTATTAATTTTTTTCTCTTGTGATAGCAGCTAGTTGTTTTCTCTTGTTCAAAACTCTTCACAAACTCGTGATTCTACTCAGACCAAACATTGAAGGATTTTCTCATTGTTTTGACACAAAATGCATTCAGCTCATTTACAGTAAATGCGTTCACTAAATGATATTCACATTCATCTAAAAATAGATGTACATGAGCTCAGATCCAAGCCTTGAAATTTCAAATGGATGACAGTTAGCAGTGATAGTGATCACTGACGACAGTGAGCGTGATGGTGACTCTTTAATTACACAGTGAGAAAAAGCTTGTTAACATCATCCTGTCCCAAATACTTAAAGTTATTTTATTTCTCCTTTCCTCTAAAATGCCCAGTTGATACACACTTGTTCCCCATAGTCTACACCTAAATTTAAGTAACAGAATGAACCAGTAAGCACCTTTGTTATTACCTGATTCACCACACTGTAAAAGGTTTGGAAACAAGCACTTGCTATTGTAAAATTAAACAAATTTAACTGAAACCTATGTATTGAAAAACTGCATGTCACAGTGTAGTGACATATTATGCCTAATCCATTTGATCAACAGTTCCAGGAGCAATGAGAAGTGATTTGCACAGCTCATGGTACATTTGTGTGTAAGACAGATGTGTAGAGAATAGTGGGAGGGGTGTGAAAATCATCAGCGGTTGTGCAAGACTTGAAAATTTCCAGACATGACAGAACACGATGTGTATAAAATTATTTTCTCAAGTCCTAAACACTGTGACAAAGCTCGATAGGACTCAAGCACGGTGGAATGAAGCATCTCTCCCATGAGACAGATCTGAATCACTCATGCACAATTAAACTGACTAAACCAAAGCAGAGGTTTTAGATGCCAGTCTGTGATTTTGAACAGCGTATTAGAGTTTTGATTACAGATTATAGATTATTTTGATAATACTCTATGTGATTATAGAGTTCTTACTGGGTTTTTTTATGTACTGTAAATACATCTTTAAAAGGCATAACACATCAAAATGTCATAACTCAAGTAAACAATGGCCACAGCAGACTATCAGCAGCCCCCTCTGATTTAGGGGCCAATCCCTTTACACTCACATCAGTGAACTAATACATTAAACAGGCCAAGCCTGAATCTTAGCACTTTCCCTCACAGATAGAGCTGATAGCTGATCAATAGTTGCCAGACTCAATCAATCAATGGGCTCCTGTCCAACCCGACAACCTCTCCGCGCAGTGTTTCAGACCCAGCTGCCTCAGCTCCAGGGCTGTTTTGTCCTCCAGTGCCTCAGTCATTTGTCTTTAGATTTCCCTTCCATCTGAACGCACCAGTACTTTTCAGATGCCCTTTCCACATGTCCTTACTCCCTGTCTGTGATTTATATGTGTCCCTGGTCATAACTGAGGACACTACAAGATCCTGCTCATTTGCACATAGGCATTTAGTCTCATATTTATATTTTTCTTCTCAGCTAGAAATTAAACAATGGGGGTGAAATGATCCCACTTGTATCCACAGTTGTTTAAGCATGCTGTTTCCAAAAATTGCCTATATAGCAAGAGTGGATGAGACCGAAGTGCTCCACTGTGTGTCTACTTAATTGTTAAATTTAAATTTATTAAAAATATTACAGTAAGTTAATTAATTTGTAAATGAGAAAATTTTATGCTTGTATACAAAATTTGAAGGAGGATTTTTCGCTCAATTGCATTAAACAATTTTTTTTTTTTTTTTTTTTCAGTGCCAAAGACCTTATAGATGTACAGCACATATGTACAGGTGTTTCTTCTTTTCATTTTCGCTTCACTCATTGTGCTCTCATCACTTCCCTCCACATGCAATTCACATGTGCAGTGAACTGTGAAGTGTACCCTCATTCTCAAATAAATTCATGTCCATTTACACACACAAGCATGCATATTGTAAGCATATTGTAAAGACAACGTCATTATTATGCATGCATGCACACACTGATGTCATTACTATGCATTTAAAAATGCTCGTGTGCAGGGCTGGATCGAGAGCTATCATGGATGCCATGTGTAAGCTGTGAGATCCCAAGCAGTGGCTCTGAATGATCAAGGATGGCCGAGCTTTTTATGACAATCATTTCCTACATTTACAGTCCCTTACTGTCTCTTTTTTCCCCATCTACATTTACAACATTTGGCAGACACTGTCCTTGGGATCAGCTTCAAATGTTGCTCATTAACACACCATCAGATCAAATGAACACACACATTTTGCTGCAGTCAAATCAGCCCACTGATCTGCTGATTATAAGTGCAAGAAAAACTACACTACTCCCTCATAACATCTGTTCTCCTCTGTCTTCTACTGGTTTTGATTACATCAGTGTAGTAATTCAAATGACTGCAGATCCCTGCAATCATTGATATCTCTGTTAAACACCCACACATACTGATAAAAGATCTAAAATCTATGATTACATTTTGGAGTCTGCTATTGAGAGGCTAACATCTTTATCTGCACAGAAAGTGTTTGGTGAATAACTGAACCCAGCATTTGGGTAATGTACTTTTGGTAATAGCTAATATGCTCTTGGCTGTCAGTTTGTGCACCATCTGCTGAGTAAACACACTAACTGCAATCTGACACGCACTTGCCAAGTACAAAAAGGGCAAGAGCCCAGCAGAACAAGTAACTTTTTTTCCTGCTATCTTGAAAGGAAAAAAATGTGACATGTTACACTTGACATTTTCAATATTTTGATGTCTTTCTACTATAATTTACGACTGCACATAGGTACAAAGAATATTTTATTCTTCACACTATTGCATATTGTAGATACTCGTAAATTGTAGGTCACATATCTATACTATATATTTATGCTTGTACTTCCTTTTGCCACTGTGGGATCAATGCATTTTGTAATATATTATTTTTATATTACCAAAGGACATAAAGTAGATCAAGTGTTTTAAAAAGCTCTTACCTGTCCCTACAAAAAATATGAGAGGGTTTAGGGCAACAATATCAAACCACAAAATCCACAGTAAAAGGAGGCAGGCTATGCCCTGTCTGTTAAAAGCATTTTAGAGTCAAATCCAAACCAAATCAGCTTCAACTTGTTTTTCATTTCTGTGGTGGATTACAATTTATTACTGAAGTATGTCTGTGTCGGCTTAAAGTCTAGGATGGGAAGGCAAGACAAGGTGCTTTGTAAAACAATACAAAGTGAGTAATTGAAATAGTGAGAACTATTAATGTGTGTAAGTGTGTGAATCATAAAATGTAGGATCCACTAGAATCTGACACAAGATAAATTAGAAGACAATATAAGAGGTCACTCATTCTAATTCATATAATTCCCGTCAGTCTTGACTGATCTCAACAGATAAGTCTCCTCTGGTACAGTATGAAGTGATGTACTTTTTCACACTCATTTAGGATGTGCATATAAATATAGCAGCTACTAAAATTTTCCCTTAGTAGTTACTCAATATACGTATTTCACTAGTGGCTGTGTTGTAGAAACAGGAGCGTACACTTGTAACACACACTCCCGCTCAGCAGATGGCGCACACTGCAGCTTTAGGTTGGTGACAGAGAGGCACGAAGCGGAAGAGACGTGGCACATAAACAGAGAGGGGAAGGAACCAGCTAGCTGCAGTCAGGTCTGCTGATGACAGCTTGTGGAGCCGCCTTCAGTGGGAATCTGACAACAAAGCTTAAATGACAGCCGTACAACACCTGAAAACCAACGGGACTTGACTGAAGTCTGCGGTAACAGGTAACATATAGTTATTTATCATTTGCGTTGGGAATTCCTCAACTCCAGCAGCTAGCTTGATCAGCTCGCCAACGTCACCTCACCTGATAACTTCCAGCTAAGCTAGCAGCTAATGTCAGCCCTGATAAATGTTGGAGTGAAGCTGTTGGAAGGTGCTGGCGCTAACTAAATGTGTCAGTTGGTGCTGAAATGTGAAGTTAGACTCATGACCTCGTTCAGTGTTTTAATTTGTGTTAAGTTGGCTAAAACCACACGTTAGGGGCAGTCAAAGTCCAAATCACGTTAGCAAACAGTATGAGTAGCATTTAGGGCTGGGTGTCTTTGATGAATAGCTAATAATTAAATGAAATGGAGTTTTAACCAAATAACCTGTCGATAGCCATGATATGACAATCATTCGACTATGAAAATGACTATGAAAAAACATGACGGTATACTAGTGTTATTGCCACCTCATTTCGGACTGTCCCATCCACTGCATGTGACATGACAACTGAGAGATATCAAGTTATGATAAAGGCCTTTCTCCATTGACACAGTGACACACTCCAGTGACAGTGCATCCTGTATTTTCCTGCCTCAATATGCCGTCTTCTCTAACTGCAAGTTTTGCACAGAGAACACTACACCTTGATCAACAGAACAGAATTAAAAGACTTGAGTATTATGTTACATGGTAAACTGTTCATTCCTGTGAAAACATTCCTTGACAAAGGAGGAAAAGCTTTTCCACAATATACGTGATCAGTAAGACAACTTATACCGATTTGAGATGATAAATCACAGAGTAATTTGCTCATTAACTTGCTATTGCGGTCTCAACGCTTTGGAAGAAAAGGCTGTTGAAGTGGAGTTTCCACAAGCATCAATGCATGTGTATAATAATGTGTGCAATATCATAAAACTTATCTCAGAGCGGTGGAAGCTGAGTCAAGGCCAGTTTGACAAGCACACTTGTCTGTAGCTAGCTGTAGCCAGTCACACATCAAAGATCCCAGGATTATCCACAATACATAAACATCCAAAAAATGACAGAAATGATACAAATGAGACAATAGCCTACTCCGGCCACAAGAGGGCAGTAAAGTACAGTCAATTTCAGATCCTTTATAGGACAGAATGCTGTTCTGACAAGTAAGGAAAGATATCGCTTTCACTTCAGTATCATTGTAATGAATGCCTTTTTAACTGGTCAACCATGGGATGCCACTAATCACAACAAAGAAAAGCTTTGACCTGGGATAGCAAAGTTTTGAGAAAAACATTTTATGTTCGTTTTAAAGAGCATTGCTTTCACCAAACACCCTCATTTTAAAATCTCTAAGTCAGGTCACCTGCACTGTTTTATTTTTCTAGAGACAACCGTTTAGGCTGATAGAAGACAACTAAAAACTGAAACTGTTATAAGATAAACTACCCAGACAACAATATCTGCTTTTGGCTAAACCAGAAAATTAAATAACTGGCCAAGCAAGGTTCTTCATCACAGTGATGCAAGGATGCATTTCCTTCTATTTTTAATGAAAATATGAAGACACGGAGGAAGCCTGCTACACTCCAGCAAAAATATGCCAACAGTCAGTGTGCCTGGGGTAAATTCAGGCTGTTAGGAAAAAGGAACGAGATAAAGTCACGTCAATCTTTGCCTCTATTATGTTGTTCAAGTCTCTAGTCAAGAGAACATTAGCCTGAAGATAAATTGATTCAGTGAGAACCTTTTAATGTCACATGCTTTTGCTAGTAATGAAGACACATTCTTTTTGCTTCTAGCTTCTGCTCACACCGAACAGGAGGGCAGTCTGTAATTTACAGGGCGAGAACTGATATTGTTGTTGTTTATGTCCTCAACAAATCTGCACTTGTTTGTTAACCAAACATCACAGGTGGCTATGGGTCTCTGCAAGTGCCCGAAGAGAAAGGTGACCAATTTATTCTGCTTCGAACATCGTGTAAATGTGTGCGAGCATTGCCTTGTCTTCAACCACAACAAGGTGAGTGGGTGAACATGTACTACGTGATGTGTATTTGTGCAAAACTTGTAACATATTGTGATCACATTAAAATTCTGTATTTTCACTTGCTACCCTTCAGTGTATCGTGCAGTCATATCTGCAGTGGCTTCAGGACAGCGATTACACCCCCAACTGTACTCTGTGTAATACTCCACTGATCACCCAAGACACTATCCGACTGGTCTGCTATGGTAAGATCAAGTTTCTGTTTATTATAAACTAACTGAAATACACAGTCACCTGATGTTTAAAGGAGCAGTTCAACCGCTCCTTTGAACATATTGACGTCCCATCCCTGTTGTTGTGACATGAAACTGTTTGTCCCATCCACAGATGTGTTCCACTGGTCCTGTCTTAATAACCTGGCCTCTCGGCTGCCCCTCCATACGGCCCCAGCAGGATACCAGTGTCCCACCTGTCAGGGTCCAGTGTTTCCCCCTTCCAACCTGGCCAGCCCAATTGCAGAGGTGCTGAAAGAGCAGCTGTCATCTGTTAACTGGGCAAGAGCTGGTTTGGGGCTGCCGCTGGTAAGAGCCTGTTATAATAAAATCCCTTGTTTGGTCATCTCCCAACCATCAGACAGTCTCCCTGAAAAATGAGAAGAAAACGCACATTCAGAATTGTGCACTCTGGTTGTATTTAATGAGCAAGTTGTACAGATGTAATGTCTAACATTAATAAAATGTGATCTTTGACAGATTGAAGAGCCCATCGAGGAGACCACAGCTAATGATGTCACTGATTATACTGACTGGTCAACATTTGATGGTGAGCCCTAATGTTTAATTTTCTGTTTATTTTAATATGTACATATTTATTACGTACATATTTATTAGTTACTGTTTTGTAGCTGTTTACACACAGCTGTTTAAGGTGTTCAGTTTAACTCTCTCTTTTCTTTTTGTTTCCACAGCACAAGAACAAAGTAACATTTACCCCAGCCACTCTTACAACACCAGCCTCAGCCCACAACCAAACTCGGTCTCAACTCCAGCACAGGAAGACCTTGGAGGTCTTCGTAAAAATGGGGATCCAGATAAGCAGGAGCACTCTGTGATCAACTTTACCAATGCCAATACCTGTGACACAGTTACAATGCACACAGGTAAAGCAATGAAAAGCCTTTGTATTTCTCTATGGAGGCTAAAACATTCAAAAAAGAGAATTATGTCGGTTTAGTTACATCCTGAACATTTAACATAGCGTTTTTGTTGTTTTTGTTTGAAAGATTAACTGGATTGTTTGTTATTATTTTCCAGCCTCATCCCCTAGAAAGCTCTACGACACACGGGACGTTGGTCACAGCTCTGTCACACAGATTGACTTTGATGACGACAAGTACCGGCGACGACCAGCCTTAAGTTGGTTTGCTCAAATTCTCAAGTTAGTATTATGAGTTGGAGCTCTCCTATTGCTGTGACACTTGGAATTGTGATTTTCTTTTTTTTTTTTTGTAATTTTCATTTATTTACATTTTTTTCACTTTCATCTTTTCAGGAACCGCACAGGTGGAAAGCGGACATCTCTGTCCTGGAAACAGCGGGTCTTCATGCTTCTTCTGGTCGGGGTGCTTGGATTCTTTACACTGATAATCATCATGGCTAAACTTGGACGTGCCTCAGCTGGCTCAGACCCAAATTTGGATCCTCTTCTTAACCCCAACATTCGTGTGGGGAAAAACTGATAACAAGCATTGATTCCTTCTTTTCCTTCTGTGTTACACAACATAAGCCTGTGTTGAACGAGCTGAATTGGGACTTTCCAACACATGGTTAGCCCAGTAGAGGGAGCCGTTTACCCAACTTGAATAGAAAGAGATGCCTCACCTCTTTAGAATGGAGGCAATCCCTGGATCCATTCATTTACATCAGGCTTTACAAACATGCCATGGCCCTTCACAGACCATACATACAGGAGGTTTCCTGTGATCCCAGCAAAGCAACGTGCAAACTCCAGTGGTGACCAAGGCCCAAAGCATATAGAGAAAGTATCCAGTAATTGTTGCTTTGACAGAGAGGGGCTGTGTTTATATTTACTATTCCAGCTAACACTTGTCAGTGACCTTTTAAAGTTCATTTTTTAAATTTCAGTAGGAACTAAATAAACACTGTTGATGTTGAAATAACATCTTTTGCTGGTAGAAATGTCAGAATGTATATAATCAGCTCTGAAACGTTCAGTAACGTTCGCAAGGTTATAAACTGATTCCTCATGCTGATTTCAACTGAGTGGCTGTGTGCATTTCTCCTTTAGAGAAGAGGTGGCCCTCAGACCTGGAATCAAACACACACACGATGAATACATAACTATTTATGGGTGTCTGCATTATTTCTGAAACTGAGTGCATTGCTTTTAGATACTTGCATACTGTATGTACATTTCCCTGATGTTTTTTGACTGACTATTAAAGGGGAATATGACAGAATTTCAGCATTTTAATATTTTTTAAACAACATGACTCTTGACCATCGTCTAATGCTGTGCATAGGCAAAATGAAGAGTAAATGATTTATGAAATGTCAGCGCTATCACACAGCTTCAATTAGAATGAATATGAATAATATTCATTTATTAAACATTTAAAAAATATAGATATGACTGTTTCAGATTTGTGTGCAGTAGCTCAAACTGATTTGTTACTCCATTGCAGAGTTCTTATAAAGCGGCTACTGGTTGTAATCATATGGATGCTATCACAGTAAATGGTTGCACTCCTTTTCAAAGCAAAATTTGCACTCAAGTGACAACATGTAGGAATAATTTTTCAAAATCACAAAGAGAACTAGAAGGGTAACGGCACATAACTACTCTTTTACTCTCATTGACAGTCTTTCACTGTGGCAAGACACTACATATATTTCTGTCTCCATAATAATATTTAAAAAAAACTTACTTTCAAAGATAATGCAGTTTGTACCTTCGTTCTGCTCAGACCATCTTTGAATAACTACAATGCGGTTCTGTAAATATAAGCTCATATAGAGTCAGGTTTTGTGTGCTGATTGCTGTCTCAATCTTTGTGTTAACATTGTGAACATATGCATAATCATGGGATAAGTTTTATAATGACTAACTTGTCAAGTTCTTGTTTTGTGAAATGGCATTCCTATTTGCAGTGAAAAAAAGTTGTCATTAAAAAATTATTTTGTACATAATGTCATATTGTGGTATCAAATATGATACAAACTCTTGCACAAATGGTAAAGAATAGGCTCTAAAAAGAATAGATTTAATGTCCAGTTCTTTTTGAAGGAGATTAGATATTAGAAACTCTAACCTTGTGCTGTACACTGTGTACTTTTACACAGACTGGGAAGGAGCAGTCAGACCTGCCCTTCAGATGACACCCTATGAATGGAATTAGCGTGGTTCTCGGTCTTGACACTTCTGCAAAATATTTTGCACATCACTCCCCCTGGTGGTTCATGTAGATCAGGGCATTACTTCTCAGTAATGCCCTGTGACAGTCAGTGAACTCGGGACGGAGACCAGGGTCAGGTCTGTGCACAGGCTGTTTGCAGAACTGTCTCAGTTACGTCAGTGGCTTTGAAGGGCTGCACTCCCATGTGAGGTTCTACACAATATACACCTACGTAATAACGATCTCTTAATGTCAGTTTCATTTCTTACAGTGCCAGTGTACTGTACTATCATATAAGGTATTATCTTGTGGTGTAATACGTGCATGGGTTAGCTGTCCAGAAAAACAATATTTCTTGTCAATGAGTTTTAATTAGTGTTTTTATGCATAGTCAGTATAAACTTTGCCCATCAGTTTTATTTTCTCAGCGAACTAATAGTATTATCCAGCCTTAAACCCTTTACTACTTCAGTTAATTTATAATTTAAATTCAAATTCACTAGTTTTTCCATTCATTTTTTGTGGCAATGTGTGGGTCTGTCTTACACTCTGCTGCTCTGCATGTTTGATGCAGAGCAGCAGGGGATGGCTGCATGTTGATCTGTTAAAAAATCTAAACATTGTAACACATCATCCTGATATACTGTATATACTTTTGCAAGTGGCTGGAGAGCCACCACAGACAGGCCATACGTTTGGTCAAAGTCTCAGTGAGTGTCCCTAAGAGATGCTCTGGATCGTTCAGCTCTGACACTGGCAGTGAAACAGAGCTCATGTCTACAATTACAAGTACATGTGGAGATCATATTTCCTTCTCACAAATTCTGAGTCATTTTACTGGAAGCTGTAACAATTAGTTGCATGTGAAAAATGCATTCATTAGTAAATAATTCTATAATTAAAAGTAATTTCATAATTCCATAGTGTACTGGTAGTGTGGCCGTGTTTCAGAATAGAAGCTACTGTATTTTTTATTGGGCCTATGATGTGATGTAACCTTGTCACGTGGTGTCCTTGAGAATCCACCCCCTTCAAGTGTACATATTGGCATTTGAAATATTCACCAATAGGTCACGTGTGTGTATGTGAGATAGTTGCCTCCTCTAACTTTCCATTGTGTCTGGCAGACAGTCAAGGCAGCGTAGGTTTGCCATTGATTGTCAGTGGATCTGAGCCATGTTACATTGATGCAGGGAAAGCTGCCGGCAGCAATGAATATTTATACATGATGCCAAATTACAGTGAGGATGACAGATCTGGCACTTGTGCACACCACAGAGCTGTGGTTTCTATCATCTCATATATTTCTTTGACATATAAAATGGTTTCAGTAACGAGTGGTTTAATATAACATCATGACGCCTTTTGGTGTGTAATTGCCTTTGTCACTCTATTGGAGTTCAATTATTTCTCAGTAACTCTGAGTTATTAGCTGTCCCATTGCAGTGACATAATAGGGACATCCTGATCAATAATAATAATGCTAGTTTACAGTTAATGCACATACAGTAAGCAGCACTAAGCAGTTTTTCTATACCTCTGCTCTACACACATGACGACAATCACAGATGGAATTTTTTTTTTGTTGTTGTGCCTTTTTACTTAAATGTTTTGTGGTTCTTAGCTCAGCCTCATCACAGGAACATTTTCTCATTAACAATGCAGGCAGTAATATATTCCGAGAAGTAGGAGAGTGTTTAGTAAATATTCACTGATATCCACTCACATTACCATCCTTCAAATTATACAGAGTTTTCCTCTCACATTTTGGTACAGTGAGTCAGATCATAAGACAGATTTCTGAATGGTTTAAAAAACAAAACCCTTATGTCTGTAACCATTGTGGCATTGTCCAAAGATCCAAGAAAAGAAAGAAAAAAAAATTAAAAAAAAAAAAATTTATTCATTTATCAGTTAATTCGTTAATTAAATGTGTATGTGCAACAAGCAAGCCACAGGAAGAACTGCGTATTATACAAATGTACAGTATGTACTGATCATTTGTTTGTTGTATTTTAATTTATATATGTGCAGTACTTTATACTACTCATTCATGTTGGTATCTTTAAAATACATATACAACGCATAACATACAGAGCGATATGAAGGAGAGTTTAATTAAGTTCAAAGTAGTTGCGTGCAACAGCTGGCCCCTCTGTCACTGGATGGCACAGGCCTATATATTGATGTGTGACTGAATGTTTCACATGTGGTTCCCAATGCAATTTAAAGGAGCATCACACAGACAGAGAGTCACTGTGTTTCCGATACAAAGCATCAATGAACACATCTGCCTGTGACATTCGTGGGGCTTCTTTGAGAACGTAAGTACAGGCTGTATCGTTTTAACTTAAAGACAAATATCTGTCTCTGTAACTGTGCTCTTGAACTAGAAATTACTGGCATTAGACTGCTAAAACTTGTTTTAAAAAATTCAATGTGTCATAGTGTTGCTTGTAATTTTGCAAGGTTGTATTTTGCACAAAGAAATCTGCATGGGACTATTTATTTGTCTTTTTACCCCATGCAGCACTGCATTCATTATGTTTAATCATACTAGTCATACTTTTTCTATGTGCGTGAAACTGAGGAGCAACCATGTAACTGCTGTAGTAAACCAGTATAGTTTTATGACGAAGTAATTATTAATCATATAATATGGCATTTTCATCATCACCCTGGTTTCCCTAATTTACACCAATATCAGTATAAATTTAAAGAAGAGCATAGTGGTCATGGCAAAGTTGATTATGTAACAAAGTTGTAAAGACGGAAAATATTTCCCCAGGGATCAATATTGTGCCAGTTTCTGAGGATGACTCTCAGCTGATGGAGAAACATTTCCATCAGGACAACAGAGACGTCAAAGATCATAATTCCAAAATGTGTGACCATCAAGAAAAAGACCACAAGCGTGGAAAGACCGCCAACTCAAAATCTCAACAAATGAAGCGCCATCACCAAAATCAAGGCCACCGTCATCACCACCACCAGCAAAAGTTACATCAGTCAGATGACAATGATAGCCAAGAGTAAGTCTGGCAGTTTTTCTGCTGTGACTACATGCCTGTTCTCTAATTCAGTTCTAAAATCTGTGTTTAATTTTTTTTATGTTTTATTTTAAGTTTAAGAAGGATTAAAGAAGCAGAGTATCCAGTGTGACTTTAACACCCATGTTTTCTTTTTGAAATAGAACCCACTCAACAGCAGAGGACAGCATTTTTAGTAATCAACCCGACCAGCAACTTCCACGTGATGATGGCCAGACCCATCGTTCCCACTCTCACCATTACCACCACAAGCAAAATCATCGCCATGTTTCTCTTTCTGAAACCTCCTTGAGTTCCTCAACTGGTTCCTCTTCATCCTACTCCTCTTCTTCCTCTTCATCAACATCCTGCTCTTCCTCCTCCCCTTCCTCCTCCTCCTCCTCCTCCTCTTCCTTCTCTTCCTCCTCTTCAGCATCTTCCTCTTCCACCAGCCTGTCCTCTGAGACCAGCAGTGAGTATTTGGATAGATGTCCACGTAAGAAGCCTCAGCATTCACAGTCGTGTACTGACATTTCGGGGAAACACAGATACTTTGAAGAAGGAGACGACACAGCCCCTTTGATAGATAAAAGAGGTTATCTAAACAGGCCCTCTGCCAAAGAGAAACGGGAGAAAAGCAAGTCCTCTCACAGTAGCTCTACCCAGAGCACCCTTAAAAACACAAAGAAGAATACAAGAGGCTCGAAAAATGATGGAAGTTTCCGCAAGTCCAAATCAATGGAGGCTCTCACTAGACCCAAAGAAAGAGAAGGGCATGGAAATGAAAATGAAAATGAACAAGAAAGGAGGAAAAGTGAAGCTAGGAAGAATTTAATGAAGGAAAAAATGAAGTTCTCTGCCTTCCTTAATGAGATCACCCGGCAGGTGCTCAGCCCAATGAGACTCACCACTCTTGGGGTTACAGATGCTCAAAGACCCACCAGTCCACGGCAGGCCTCTGTTAGATCTGGTAAGGGGGACAGCAGCACAGAGAAACATGTACAGCAGAGGAGTCGGCCTGGCAGTACAGACTCAGTTAGCTCCAGCAAGTACTCGCATGGCAGCAAGCACTCTACTCGACTCTCTCACTCTAAATCGTCCCACCACCACCACCACAGTCACCATTCTGTAGACTCACCCCATCACACGCAGCGCAGGCCCAGAAGCTGCACTGATATTAGCTGTTTGAAAAGACATCACTCATGGTCTCAAACTCCTCAGCGTCGCTCCCGCTTGCCTTCTTATAAGCACTACCACCACCGTCACCAAAGAGACCACACTTCTAGTCTCCATCATAACCATGAAGACTGCAACAGCCCAAGTCATCAGCATCACCACAGAAACCACCACAACACAAGTCATCACCATCACCATGGACACCGCCATCAACATGAAGATCACCATAGCCCCACTTATCACCACAGTGACCACCACAACACTTCTCAGCACCACAGAGGCCACCATTCTGGCGACCAACATCATGGAGACCGCTACAGCCCACCTCACCACCATGGAGACCACCACAGTGCAACTCCTCATCATTACCATGAAGACCACCATGGCCATGCTCATCACCATCACCATGGAGACCACCATCTCCATGCTCATCACCATGGAGATATTTCAACTCATCGTCATCGCCATGGAGATCCCCACAACCCAAGTCATCAGCATGAAGGTCACCACACCCCAACACATCACCACAGAGACCCTCATAGTTCAGGTCACTACCACCATAACAACCCAAACAGTGAGCATCCTACAACACCTCGTCACCATGAACACCACAGTCTATCCAGTGACCATGGAGAACATCACAGCCCACCACATCACCATCACCATGAAGACCACCATGGCCTCGCTCAGCATCACAGCTCTAGCCATCATCATCACCACCACCACCACCATACTGATGAGACTGAACCTCATCAGCATCACCACGGAGACCACCACAGTCCAGACCATCAGCATCACCATGGAGACCACCACAGTCCAGGCCATCAGCATCACCATGGAGACCACCACAGTGAATCTCATCAGCATCACCATGGAGACCACCATAGTCTAGGTCATCAACGTGACCATGGAGAGAACCACAGCGAAGCTCATAAGCATCACCATGGAGACCACCATAGTCCAGCCCATCAGCGTCACCATGGAGACCACCACAGTGACACTCATCAGTATGACCATGGAGACCACCACAGTGAATCTCATCAGCATCACCATGGAGACCACCATAGTCCAGGCCATCAGCATCACCAT
>JBBMJY010000004.1:5727942-5751948 GCA_037833715.1 Toxotes lorentzi
CATCAGCATCACCATGGAGACCACCACAGTGAAGCTCACGAACATCACCATAAAGACCATCATAGTCCAGGCCATCAGCATCACCATGGAGACCACCACAGTGACACTCATCAATATCACCATGGAGACCACCACAGTGAATCTCATCAGCATCACCATGGAGACCACCATAGTGCAGGCCATCAGCATCACCATGGAGACCACCACAGTGAAGCTCACGAACATCACCATAAAGACCATCATAGTCCAGGCCATCAGCATCACCATGGAGACCACCACAGTGACACTCATCAATATCACCATGGAGACCACCACAGTGAATCTCATCAGCATCACCATGGAGACCACCACAGTGAAGCTCACGAACATCACCATAAAGACCATCATAGTCCAGGCCATCAGCATCACCATGGAGACCACCACAGTGACACTCATCAATATCACCATGGAGACCACCACAGTGAATCTCATCAGCATCACCATGGAGACCACCATAGTCCAGGCCATCAGCATCACCATGCAGACCCCCACAGTGAAGCTCACCAGCATCACCATGGACACCATCATATTCCAAGCCATATGCATTACCATGGAGACCACCACAGTGAAGCTCACCAGCATCACCATGGAGAACCCCACAGTGAATCTCACCAGCATCACCATGGAGACCATCATAGTCCAAGCCATCAGCATCACCATGGAAACCACCACAGTGAATCTCATCAGCATCACCATGGAGACCACCACAGCGAGTCTCATCAGCATCACCATGGAGACCACCACAGTTCAGGCCATCAGCATCACCATGGAGACCACTATAAAACAAGCCATCACCAAGGACATCACCCTGAATCCCATCTGAACCAATCCCACTCCAAACACAATGACCTTGAACATGATAACCATGATGACCACCGCACTCATCCTGCTGGAAGTCCACCTGCACACAGGAAGCCAGAGTCTCTTTCCAGCAAGGCAGATTCACCCAGGAATACCAGCAGCACCTCCAGCCAGGATGAGGAGCAGACAAGCTTCACTGGGTCATCAGTACATACAGTATGGAATTACTTAAAAAAATTAATATAATGAAAATTATTGACAGGTCAATGGTTGCACGTATTTTACATGCTTGATTAACAGGTTATGCAATGATGTTCCACTCATTTGTTTGCCTATTGATTTGGGCACCAATGTGCATGTCCCTGTGGACAATAGATTAGTTATTATGGAAACAATAGATTAGTTGTCATGCATGAACTTATAGTAATCAAACTGATATGCTCTTTGTTCTTCTCTCCCTTTTTAGATTATTTTTTTCACTTTACTTCTTGTGCATCATAGTATTTTTAAATGTCATTTTTCTTGTCAAAGTCAGTTTGCTTTCTTTAATACAGGAAAAGGCACACGAGCTGGGTAGAATCATGTAAGTGATTTAACTCTGGTGGTTATATTAACTGGTAAAAGTCATAGTCCAAGTCACAGCTGTGGCAGTGATAATGTGTACAGACTGATTGGCTCAAAACTGCTATGGATGTGAATATATTAGGAAACACTGACCTTTGTGATTTTTTTAAATGCAATCAATCAAAAGCTTGCTAGCATCACTCACTTTGTGTGTATCCATCCTGATAGGATACTACAGGAAAAGAATGAAGGCCTGCATCAAAGCTTGCTGAAGACAGCAGTGAGGATGGAGTGTTTAGGAGAGGAATTTATGAGCAGCCAAAAGCTTTTGGAGGCAGAGCTTCAGAGGACACGTATGGAGCTGAGCAACCTCACAGAGAGGTTTAAGAGGTAAAGGATGCAGTTTTAAAGATATTGCGTGTACACTGCAAAACACTGTACTATTGTTGAATAACTTGCCCCTCTCTCTCTTTCTCATCTCTGTCTTATTTTAGACTACATGATAACTGCTCCTCCACACAACAGACCAATAATCTTCTACAGCAAAAGCTTCACTCAGTGGTGAGATTGCTAGTATTTCTATGTTTCCTGTGCATGAGCTTCAAAAGCATAATTTCCTTAATTAATATGACATTAATATAAATACATATTTAAGTTTTGACACATGTAGGAGCCTTTTTCTGCTGAGTCATTAAGTTTGGTTTAAAGTTATTAAAAATCTTTGGAGGGGCTACTGAGGGGCTAAGTCCCAAACTTACTGAAAGTTCATCTGTGATAACTGTACTTCCTGTACTTCCTGTGTCAGGCTCAGAATATGGAAGCAGAACGTGAGAGGCTGAACCAGCGTATTTCAGTGCTGACAGAGCAGCTTGCTGATGCAAAATTTGTCAACAGTGTGGAATCATTCAGTGTAAGATCTTTACCTCCCTTTGGGATCTGGGCATACAATAGCAACACAAACACATTAAAATACAGGGGAATAAAACTGTAAAAAAAAAAAAAAAAGCAGACAGAAATATTCTGGTATGATTTCTGTTAGCCACTATGGGCAAGAACTGACAGACTAAGTAATACAAATATTGATAAACCTCTGCAAAATTGTTTAATGTGCATGTAGAACTCAGCATTAGTCTTTTCTTTTAGTCATACAAAAACCTCTTCTTTTTTCTTTGACTTTGCACAATTTAATCAATAATCTAATTTTTATAACCTCTACTTACTGTAGGCAACATCAGTCCTGCACAAAACAAACCCCCACTTTCAGTCAGATGATGAAATTAATCAGGTGGTTCTCCCCATCACCCCCCCTCCGGCTCAGTTCATGGACAGCCATAACTATGGGAAAGTTAAAGCCGGTGGGCAGGAGCAAACTCTGGGGTCAGTTCCAGAGGAGGAGGAATCTGACTGGTCAGAGATGGGGGAGGAGACCTCACAATTTATACTGATGGGATCAAACAGAAATCATGCATGGAGACACCAGGAAGGAGACATGGACAAAGACAGCGAGTCAGGGAGTGAGGAAACTGTCGGAAGACACTCTGCAAGATCACGGCAGATACCTCATCTCCATTTCACCATCCACAATGAGATTTTGCCGGCACCCCAAACCATAGGTGAGGGCAATTACAGGATCACCTCAAGTCCAAACCATGGTTCTTCCATCCTGATCCGGTCAGCTAGCCTGGAGGAAATTTCTCTTACACGCCATCACATGCCAAAAGAGCTAAGAGGCACAGAGGCCATGATGGACCTCCACCATCCAAGGGATGAAGCTATTGAGGACTCAGATAATGAGATCATTCATCACTGGAGAACGTGCAACGACAGGGAGGAAGCTATTGGGAGGCCAATAGAAAGCAGGACGTCAGACGCAGATAGCAGCTTCGCCAACCTGAAATCCGCTGAGGAGATGCTCAACCACTTCATATGCGAACCACAGTCCAGTGAAGGAAAAGGTCACAGCAGGGCTGAGATGCACGGCTGGACAGGAGGGATTCCAGACGAGGTGTTGAAAGGGGAGCGAACACAGCTGTGACGCTAACATGAGTGCACTGTTTCCTGTGTCTGGAAATCATAATTTACTTTGATCTTTATTTACCAGGGAAAGTTTGATGAAGTTTTTTTTCAGCTCATTATCTGACATGTGAGGAGACTTAGCCTTTGAATTTAAACTGTAAGTGTATGTGTTTTTAAACATAAATTATATTTGTCTGTACCTTGAAACTTCCTCTACAGCTTAGATTTTGTCACTTAATGGTAAAATGGATGTGTATTTTTGTTGCATAGATGCAGATATAGGCATTTCTTTTCCTTTTCTTTATCTCTGCTGAAAAAAGTAGTCATTCTGTGTATCTTTTTGTTTTATTGCATGAAACATTATCTAGTCATATAATGTGTACTTCTTGTGTGGGGGTAGCGGTAATTATGCATTGCTGATGGCATTCTCTAATTCCTGTACACTCCAAATAATCACCAAAATGTAAAACATCCTAAAAGATTGTTGTTTTTTCAGTGTTTTCTTGTTAATCAGTTTTCCTGTTGTAAAAAGTAGTCTTAGTGGACATGTACTACGTAAAACAATGTATAGCCTACTTACAAATACATCTATGTAACAATGTTAAATACTGTGAGTGTAAATGCAAACGTATTGTCCTGTCTTTATGTCCTCTGGTAAACAATTATTAACCTGCCAAAAGAAATGCTTGCAAATTAAACTAGAACTAATTCTACAAGCTTGTGTAAATGTTTTCCATGTAACTCTGTCCATGTAACATCTAACAAAGCAAATAAAGAAACAGCTGTCCACATTTGTTGTGTTTCTGATCAAGGTGGTAATTATCCAGCCTCAGGATTGGATTTGATCCAGGTATCAGTAAGAGTGGACCAGTTCTCTACTGTTTCACAGGTATTGTTCAACCAGCGTGTTTCATAGAATTGGACAATGGACAGGAAGCAATTATTATTATTATTATTATTATAAACACAGTTGATGTGCTGATTTTGTCCTCATTCAAACCAAAAGCCCCTGTTACAATTTATATATTTTTCACAACCGTAGGTTCATTTTTAGCCAAGTTAGTGGTAGCTCTGTGGATGGTAGTCTGTCCAGATGGAAGTAGCTCAACAATTATTATATTGAGGAATATGAAATATTTTAGACATTCATGGTGCTAGGAAGATAAATACTAATGACACTGATTATCTCTAGTGCTACCAGGTTCACCTTTGGTTAGGAAAATGTGTCAAAAACGATTTCATATTCTGCTATCAGCCTTAGCTGCACTGTTAATTTAGTGCTAATTAGCCAACATGCTAAACTGAGATGGTGAGCATAGTAAACATAGTACCAGCTAAACATCAGCATGTTAGTATTATCATTGTGAGGATGTTAGCAAAGCTGTTTCCCATTTACAGCCTCACAGCTGCTAGCGTGGCTGTAGTCTTTTAGTCTTGCTTATGAGGTGTTCAATACATGTATGAACAGTCATTCATTTATCAATGAATCTACAAAGTAAACCGATTTACTGAATCACCATCGTCACTGACTGAATCAGTAGCTTTTAGCAGTGGGGCAGCTTAACTGTGATTCAGGATCGTCAGGATCATTTCATACATTTTAAACGATGGATCTTGCACTTGCGTGTGGTTTGTATAAAACGCCAGGTTCAAGGTGGCAAAAAGGGCCTGTTCATTCTGCACTGGCACTGCATTAAATGTCTTCAACTTCTGCAGACAACCCAACCTTAGGATTAGCATGTGGACACCAAAGAGAGAGTTATATTTATCCCTCTGAGCTCCTCATGGGTATTATAAGATAATCAACAGGTATTCTCTCTGCCGCTACACATTCCACAGCTGAAGAGAAACACTTCTTCAATGTACATTTAATTCACTGACCATAGACAGTAATGTTGTTTTCCTTTTAAATTCACACAGAAGTATGAGAAGCAGAAACGGGAAACAAATGTAAATGTTTATCAAAATTCTTGATGAACTGAAATACATATTTCCTTTCTTACCTTATCTGATCTAATTATCTTTTAATCTCACATTTATTCCAGTTTATGTGTGCATGTGATGTTGTGTCATAGGATATGTGTTACTCAGTTAATGCATTATAATAATATCCATCCCCCTGTCAGGTTCAATTTGGTTTGTCATCTATGTCCCTCTGTATGAGTGATGGGTGCTGAGCAGACAATGGCCTGGATTCACAGATTCACAGTTTAATAGGATAGGCAGGCATTAGAGGTAAGACACTCCCAGCATCTCAGTTTGCCAAATCCAGTGTGCCAAATCCACTGTGTGGCACACTGGACGGTACACAGTGGTCAGTGGAGATAACTGGACTTTTTTCCGGCACTTTCTGGGGAGACAAATAAGGTGAATTTTGATGCCCTGACATCTGTTTAGTTTAGACGCACCAGTTGGGATATAAAGTTTTAAAACCTCGCTTTTTGAAAAAAAGGTTTTTTTTGTTTTTTTTTTTTCAAAAATGTGTTTTTAATTCTGCTTGCACTGTTGCTACCGGTCTATTTTTTTTTCCAAACTCAGTGTTGCATTTCAGTTTTGTCATCTTCATCTGTGGAGTCCTGCCTCTCACCTCTGCTCCTCTCTCACAGACAAAGCACAGCATCGTCCCCCGTTGCCCCGTCACTCTCCTTCCCCTCTCCCCCGGTAAGACTCCGAGTCCCTCGCTGCAACCATGGTGGTGATGAAGATGAAGTTCCCCTTTCAGAAAAGGGTGAAGCTAGCCCAGGGACTGTGGCTCCTCTCCTGGTGTGCCGCAGTGGCCGGGGCCATGACCTTCACCCTGGGGTGCCTCCTTAAGACGGAGCTCCGCAGGAGGGCAGAGGTACTATGTCAAATTTTAACACTAAGACTTTGAAGCTTTGTTCATACTTCCAAAGCTGTGTTGTAATTGACAATGTTGTTTGAGCTACCAAAAAACTGCATTGATTGTAGTGACTGTGTAATGTGTATTGTAAAATGGGTGACATGTAGTGATATTTCTCAGTGTAATAGAGATTATGTTGTGGTATATGTGTTCCACATGCGCTCAAACTTGTGACAAAGAAAACAGATAAAACACAAACTACCAATAATGATTCTAAACTCGACAGTGTGCTGTAAATATCTTTATTTGGGGACAACATAAGTGATTACACACTAAAGTACAGATTTACACGAATAATATCAAGTACTCCTGATAAATGCCATCTGTGCCTTACATACTTTTAAATTGTTGAGGAAGAAAACTTGAAAATGGGACAAAGTTTCTTGAAAGAAAAAATTGGATCTGATACAGGCAAAGACATGGAGACCAATTAGATGTAGGTACCTGTGACCCACTTTAGATCCTGACTCATCACTTAATAAACCAGGCTCTGTCAGTCTTAATCATCCTAATCCACACCTTTGAAGGCTGTCATCATAACTTTACATTATTAACGAAACTACATAGTTTTTTTTTCTTTTAGCTTATTTCGTTGTATTTTATTCTCACATTGAAATTGATTGCATGATTGAATTATTTTCAGCCTCAAAAACATGATTATACACTGTCCCAAAATATCTTTTTCACTGGTTAAGACATTTTGTGACAAGAAGGGCTGATCTATTTTAATAGTTAAATCCTTTGACAGCTGGTGCCATGATATTATTGTGTTTACACACTTTAATGGTAAATGTGGAAATGCACATGCGATGATATGAACAGGAAAATGAAATGATAGACATATGCAATAAATAAATAAGCTACAGAATCTATGAGGGTTACAAAAATGTTATCATCTCATGCAACAATATTTATTATATTGCAGTTTACACTTTCATTTTGCACCAAAGTAAAACCAGTGTCATCAATGTCAATGAATGTAAGACATCTATGAAACACCCCCTCAATCCACACACACACACACACACACACACACACACACACACACACACACACACGAAAAACTGTGAAAACAACTGAACTTTGAAATTTCCTTTTGACTTGAATCAACCATGTGTCAGCTGGTCTGTGAATGTTCAGACTTCAGATCCTTGATCCACATGCTTAGTTTACCAAAACAGACTTCATTCAAAAGGATTTAACACCACACATCCGGTTTAAGGAGTTTACCCATTTCCTGTTTAATATGTTGCCACCAATCTGTTACCTTTTTCACTTCTGCAAATGTAAAAACACAGGAACCAGAAACTAAAAACACATTTGCACAAAATATAAAGCCTCATACACATTATAACCTCATAGTGCAATAGCATTGTTGACAGGGAATGGAGCATAATTGTGCTTGTTCATATTTTGGCTTTTGTACTTGTTTTTCACTCTCTTCAGTGACTGTGCTTGAACAACACATTTAAGGCCCAAGAGCTTGGAGTGCTCAACAGACTCTGATCAAACTGCAGTGCTCTTTATTTCTGACTTACTGTAAGGCCGATACTGAACATCTTCCATGTCTAAATAAATGACTTTTTTAAATATACAAAACCAAACAAAACAACAAACAAGCAACTTCTGACCCTTTGAGGATTCACTGACTCACCTGTTGTGTGGTCAAACACCATCAACATCATCAACTTTAAATACAAGACTGAGCAGTCAGACTGAATTATTTGATTATATAAAATGTGGCATCATGCTTTTCTTTCCATCTACATTTACAATTGTAGCCACAGAAGATGTATGGTATCTGGAGTCTGAATATTTTACCATTACAAATAAATAAATAAGGAGAAAAAAAAATATGTAGTTAAACTACTAATCAAATTTGTTTTCTTATGGGTGTCAAAAATATAGGATTTGATGATGAATTTTCAGACGAATGTAACATATTGATTTGTAACTTATTTACAGGTGATGGATAACACAGACATACATATTGTGCCCAATACCCTCATGATAGTTGGTCTGGCCTCCTTGGGTATCAACTACTTCGCTTCAAAGATCTGTCAAGACGCCCTGGATGCCGGCAGATTCCCTCGTTGGAAGAACTTCTTGAAGCCCTACTTTGCTGTCTCTTGTTTCTTCACTGTCCTCATGCTGCTGGCTGTCATCATGAGCTACGCAATGAAGGGGAGTTTGGAGTTTTCTCTGAAGGTTGGCTTGAGGAACGGCATCCGCTTCTACAAGGACACAGACACCCCAGGCCGCTGCTTCCAGAAACAGAACATCGATCGCCTGCAGATGGAGTTTCAGTGTTGCGGAAACAGTGACTTCAGGGACTGGTTCGAGGTCCAGTGGATCAGCAACCGCTACCTAGATTTCAGCTCTAAGGAAGTGAAAGAGTAAGTTGTGGAAAAATGTTAGGAGTGTGATTCACATCAGCGAATACGCATGGAAAAAGAAGGACATTATAGTGTTGATGATGATGATGAAAGATGAAAAAACTGACACATATTTTCCTTTGTTTCCTTAGCCGCATCAAGAGCAACGTGGATGGCCGTTACTTGGTAGACGGTGTCCCTTTCAGTTGCTGTAACCCCAGTTCTCCACGGCCATGCATCCAATATCAGCTCACCAACAACTCAGCTCACTATAACTATGAATACCAGACCGAGGAGCTCAACATCTACCTCCGAGGTTGCAGAGAGGCCCTGGTCAACTACTATATGGGTCTGATGAACACCATTGGGGCTGGAGTGCTGTCGGTCTTCATCTTACAGGTATTATACGAGAGGACTAACAGTGGTCCCACAATGACTCCATGCAGGGATAGAGGTTCTATGGTGTACTTTTAATTTGGTGGTTGGTCACAGCATGAGATTGGCTGTATTATATGTATTTACATACATATAATACATTTAACATTGTGTGTCAAAAATGCAATTCCAGCAGCTGTATTATTAATTTATAGAACGTTTCAGTAGATCCCTTAATGATTTGCTATCACAATTTATGCAATATCCATCATTCACTTCTGTTTGCTAGTCCTTAAAGATGAACTATAATGGACACTGCTTTACATCTAACTTGCTCCCTGATTTCGCCACCTTCCTCCTTCCCAGGGTTCTGTGCTGGTAAGCTTGCGGTTCCTGCAGACGTCCATGGAGGCAGTGGCAGGGAAGGAAAATACAGAAATCGAGACAGAAGGGTACCTGCTGGAGAAAAGCGTGAAAGACACCGTCATGGAGTACATGAACCCTGTGCTGAAGTTCCTCCTGCTGACAAACCAGGTGGAAGAGGGCACTGCAGCAGAGGCAACCACCTCAGCTACCCCCTAAACCACAAATTATGTACACATATGTAAATAATTTTTACACAGAGAGGGCAACAAAGGAATGATCATTTAAATTTGAAAAGATAACATGAAACACAGATTTCTATGAATTTCACAGATTTAGGGATAGTATTTTTTATTGTCAGATGACTATCACAGGTAAAGTTTACAGTACTTGCCCATTCAGATTTTATGTGCTGAACTGACCTTCTCTGTTAAACACATACTGTATAAGATACCCACAAAAGTGATTGTAAACCCATGATTTCTACCGTTTTTGAGATACTTGTCAGTACTCCTTAAAAGGAATAATGTGCTCAAAATCTCTGAACACATTCTTTATTTTTTGTTATCTCTCAGTTTTATTTTTTTCTGTCATTTACATGAACGATAAACCCTTTATTGTTATAATTGTTTGCAGTTTCACAAATACTTCACTGCTTCTGAACGTGATGCGCATTGCTAATTTCATTCTCACAATACTTGTCTGTATCAATCATCAGTCAATCACTGGGTAAACAGTAATTCATGAGGCAGTGTACAAAAATGGTCCTACAAAAACAAGGAAGTCAAGCTGACTGTAGAGAGACATGAGGCCCAATGCTCTGCTGTGCAACAGGACTATGACTAACATAACAGATGACTTATTAAAATTTGAAGTTACTAATTTCCTTATAAAGTGGAGTCACTTATTCTTTTTCTGATGTAAATACAATTCAGGCAAACATTATAATACTTCACAAGTCTCCCTCCATAATAGGTGCTCCAAAATGCTACTTTATCCCTGCCTCACTTCTACCTGCCAGTGAAAGGAATAGGATTAAGAAGATTGATTAATCAATGTCAGTAATGCAGTGAAAGCCATCAAGTACGTCCTCTGTTCTCTCACCTTTATTAAAGCTGTTAATCCCATTTGTTAATACTCAGCCTGCTGCCCTTGCAGTTAGACACCTGCGTCAGGTGGATGTAAGATGCAGAGTGAACTATGCAAAGGCATTGTCTGCTTGTAAAATTAAAATTACTGAAAAAAAAATTGAGATTGATCTAATTGGGATTTCACTTTTCAAATGCAGTGTGAAGAGTTTGTGATCTTTGGGGTGCATTGGCCCTTTGAGTAAGAGATTTCCTGATTTAGCCACACAAAAGAAAAATAACTGAACACACTGATGCATTTTCCCCTAAATTTTCCCCAGGGTGGTTAAATAAATATAAAAGAATTACATACTCTCTATATCACCAGAAGCAAATGATTGATTTATCTCTGAAATCTATTTGTAATATCAACCCATATGAAAAGCTTTATTAAAAGCCCCTTTGAAAACATGACTGTGTATTGTGTGATTGTCTGGGGCTAAGCAGACCACCTCTGACAACAAAAAAGAGCTTCACATATTTGGGTATAAACTCATCAATAAAGCTGTGAGAGGTTTCCCAGGTATTGTCATTGCAAAAGAATCAGGCTGTACATGTTAATATGCAAAAGCAGCCATCAGTGTTGATTAGAATCTTGAGTTTGTAACTATAATTGCTGGTACACATGCTTGATTTTTTCTTTTTTGAAGCTTTAATGTTCTTACCTACCACTAGATGTCCAATACTTCCACCACATAATTTGGTGATATTGCATACTGTACTGAGTAATTTATGTTGTATTTTTTACATGGTGGCAGGTTATAAACCTGAAACTGAAACTGAGCAACCTGCAGACCACACTACCACAAGTGAAAACCACACAGTACTTTTTTTTTTTTTTTACTTACTTTAGTGATAGAGTGATACAGTATTTTTGCCCACCTGGGGTACAAATTAAACATGTAAATAATACAACAACACATAGCCCACATACTGGTCATTAACATAGAAGTGGCGCATGACTCAATGGAGTAAAATGTATTTCAGTATAATACAGGTAAGCTGCAGAACGTTTTACCCAGAGAAGGAACCTTTCTAAACAATCTGAAATTAAAGTAAAAAAAACCCGTGGTTTAACTTTGGCAGCGTGCTACAGGGTGTGGATGAATACATTAACAAACTACAGCAGATAAATTAATTTGCTGCTTGCGTGTTTACAACTGGAAGGACGTTGTGATCACGTGACGGGACGTCGACGCGCTTTCTGGTGTTTCGACTCATTCTCGGGATCGTTTCTTTTTTGAATCGGTTCCGTGCAATGTCGTTCAAAATGTGTTCAGTCTGTCATTGACTGTGCTTTGCAGCGAACTCCGGACAAACACCTCGGAAATATATATAATATTTGCTTTTAGTCGTTTTAAAAACTACTTCGTTTACGAGAGTTTAAGTTATTGACGCATTTGAAATCTCGCAGTGTCCCACCCTCTACAGAGAGACTCAGAACAAAACTAATCGTTCGTCCGTCACTCTCTCTGTAACTGTTGCAGCTGCCCGGAAAGCTAGTTTTACACAGCTGACTAACCAGGTGAAATATTAGCAAATTGTTGATCAGCTAATGCATTTAGCTACAGTGTTTATAAAATTAGCGGGATCTTATCCGGGATAAGTAGCGAGTGGAGGAAAATTTACGGGACCTGGCAGGTAGGTGGAAAACAGAGACATTTTGTTCCATCACTTGCCATTAATAGAAGCTGTATCAGAGTGTCGGCCAAAACACCAAGAATTGTCTAGCAAACCAGATAGGTCAAGATAGGTCAAGGGACCAAGTGGTTATCAACGGATGACTAGAATGTATTAATAGGTCTAAAAGTGTGGTAGTAATGTCAGTGCGTCAATTGCTAGCGCGGTCGCTTCCCCTGCTTTCAAGCTAACTTGGCTAACGCTAGCGAAATGAAGTTTAGTGGCGCTGAGTAGTTCCCAGGAATATGTCAGCCATTGTTTGGACATGTATAGGACGATTCAGTCAAACTTGGGTCGCTAGCTAACATTTATCGCACGGGCCTCGTGCTGTTGCCGTGATACACGTGTATTTACCACGTTTCTGTAACGTTGTTTAGACGATTGTGCCATTGCTCTAAGTCCTGTTGAAACACCAGTGGGGCTGAGTGACAGTGAAATGTTGGGGCCAAAGGATAATTTCAGATCAGCAGGGTGAGGTCAACCGTGGTCGCCTGGGATGTTCTGATTGTACAGGGTCTTTTCCGGTCTATTACCACATGGTGGCACTGGTGCATAGTGAGACCTGTGCTAAATTAGCCTGGTTACTTGTTTATTGAACTATGACTCGATGGAATGGATGAAGTGGTATGTGTCAGTGAGAAATAACCATCAGTGCATTTAGCTAATATCGGCCTTGTCAGCTCTGAAGTAGTTGCTAAGTGTTTTTCTGAAGATGAATGAGACTAAAGCAGTAGTATTACAAATGAGCACCGCATGCACATACACCCCTTAACTGACCACTCTCGTTAGTCAGCAGTACATAGATAACTCGGATTTTAAGAAATCATGAAGTTCAGTGCTCAGTGACAAAATAACACATTTTTGTACATGGCCCATCACACATACACTTCTGGTGTAAAGTTTTAGAATACATCCCTTTTTCTAGTTTTTATTTAGGTTTACATAGTTTAATGTCTCAGTGTTTCTGGAATTAAAGCATAGAACAAATAAACAATTGAAGTTTAAGCAAAAAAAAAAAAAAGGACTGAAGGAACTAAATTAAATCAAAATCTTCAAAATCTTTGACTCTTTCAGCAGGTGAATACACTTGTGACATTATTTGCACTTGTAGTTTGTTTTGCTTTCATGTTTTTTTTTTTTGTTGTTTCTTTTTTAAAACCCATCTCAAGCATTAATGCTGGTATGGACTACTTTTCCAGTCCAGGCTTGCAGGCTTTTTCAGGCTGTTATTGTTTGTATAAATATACATGCATATGTGTATCTATACACACATGTGCATAGTGACAGATTTTGAGTTTGGTCACTGTGTTTGTGTTTCAGATTAGAGATGGAAGGAGATGACTGCAGTTTTCCTCCAGATTCAGATGATCACTCGCAAAGAGGAAGTGTTGCTTCTTCTGCAACACTTTCCCGTGGTACGGCGCAAATAATATTAGATCTCCTTGAGGATGAAATCACCTTCTGTGCAGTACTTTTAATGTGTAGCAAACATATTTTACAGAAATTTTTATTGGTGTCGGCTGGCTTATTTCTGTTTGTGATGATGTTTTTTTTTTTTTGTTTGTTTAATTTCATATATTTGTCATTGTTTACACAGCTCAAGATGTACTTATATACCTGTTTGGTGACAGCGCAGTCCACTTATCAGTAGAAGGGCTCGGCGGTGTCACTGTGCAGGAGCTGGGCCGCAGTGTTCGTGAAACTCTCCATGTTCCTGAGTCTGCACAGGATGTTTTTGCCTTCTGGTTGTGTTCTCCCCTGCTCGGTAAGATCTATTTCCCCCGCACTCACCACACTCGTAAATGCTGCGACTCTTCATCTGGTCAGATGATAGACAAAAACGGATGTTATTAGAATGTTGATGTGTATATGAAAGCTTCTTCCTTAGTGGTTAAAGTGGCTACAAAATATAACATAATATGATATTTTTGACACAATGTCAAGCAGAATATGGCACTACATGCCTGTGCCCTAAAGATAAAGACTAGACATATATTAAATATAGCACAAGAATCAGAGCAGGGAAGCAGATATATTTCTGTTTTACATTTTTATTTCCTCCATACTCCCCAGAATTGCAGTTAAAGGGGAGGCATCACCCATACAAACTGTGTCGACAGTGGCAGGACCTGCTGTATCGCTTCACTGAGGCCTCAGAGGAGGACATTTCACAAGGTGAGAGTTTGTTTATATGCATTAATAAGTAACCTGTTTTTTTTATTCAAGCATTCAACCAGACTTTATTTGTATAGCACTTTTCATACAAACACATTGTAACAGAAAGTGCTTTACACAAATACTGTCCACACTGGAATTTCTGAACATTAAAAAAATGTTCAGATGTAAAGAATGTCTTAATCTTTTTTTTGGGCAGTTGATCAACCTAGGGAATAATTAGCAGAGTAATTGTAAATGAAAATGACCATTAGTTGCAGCTCTAAATCTAAGATTGTGTGTAGCAGTCAAGTGAATTTTATACCTGTAATGTGATATAGATACTTAATCCATTCCAAATGAATACATATTGCATTACTATAAGTACTACAAACCCATAGAGTATTATGATGGCATATAATAATCATGAAGTATTACAATGTATCTTAAATGCTTGTGATCATATGTTGTTATGATGAGAAGTTCTAATGCACACTTACAATACCTTCTGACATTGTATTCAAGGATGCAACTTTTATGACGCAGTGTGTTACAGTTGGTTATACAATCCACTCTACAATGAAGAATTGATGAAGGCAAACCAAAATCTCCACAATGAATGTGGTCAAGCATACAATGCCCTGTTAGGTCAACTGGGACAAGACTGAACTGAGATTTTATTTTTACAAAGTTCAGCTGTTGGTCATTGTCCATCAAAATTGTCACCCACAGTGGACTTTTGGTGAAGTGTAAGTCTGGTGTTAACTCTCATTACTTTGCCAGCCAGAGTAGAACAGTCCACACATTTGTGTGCTTTTCGTTCAGTGATATCAAAGAACTGGTGACACAGCTTACCACTGATAAAACAAAAATGATCATGAATGCATTGCATAATCATTTAAATGCTCTTATGTGTTTTGGTGGAGCAGGTAGGATACCACCCACATCACAGGACTGTTAGGCAGAGTAGAGTGGGCTGGAGGGGGCTTGAGTGGTAGATTTGATGTTACCCCTACATCTACTGCAGTGTTTGTCTCTGTAACCTCACTCCTCCACTCTGAGGCAGAATTTCACCCATTTGAATAATCTGAAAATACAGTCAGCTAACCCTAATACATCATTGTCCTCCGCTCTTTCCTCAGATGAGCCATGTCTCCAATACAGACGGAATGTGTTTTATCCTAAATCTAAGGAGCTGCAGGTATGTTTAACTCTAATTCATTCAACTCTAAATATTCATTAATCTTAGATATGAGTGAATTATAGAGACACTGTTATCCATCATTTTGTACTAAGGATCCAATTTTAGTAAATGTCTGTCTAACTCACAAAATGTTCAGTGGGTGTTAATGAAGATTTTTGTCTGAAAGTCGTTAGAGTGCATAGAGTGCAGTGGTCATAATGGGTTTTCCTGCCATTCCATCAGCTTCAAAAGGGAGAAGTAATTCAGAAGTAATTTTTAAAACCCTGAATTACAAAATGCTTCATGTAGGTAGCAAATAAAAATCGACCAAATTGTAAAATCATTACATTAGATCATTAGAAGCAATCTCGGTACATTAAGATAGAAGAAATAAGAGGAAGAAGAAATAAACAGAATTTCAAGTGAAATTTTAAAAAAATCTCTTGTAAATCTTCTTTTCTTTTCAAAGATATTGGGCTCAGACTAACTCTGAGTTTACTGTCCTGTCCTGTAACTGTTGGATAATTGTTGACACTGTCTCACTCCTGAGCAGATCGATGATGAGGTGGTGCTGAAACTTCTGTATGAGGAGGCAAAGAACAACATCCTCACAGGTCGATACCCCTGCGATCCCGAGCACTGGATGACTCTTGGAGCCTTTTCTCTTGCTCTTCGTGAGGGAACTGATCTGGACAGTCAACAATTTGCCTCTACCATAAGGTAAATTAGAAAGGTTGGTTAAAAAAAAAAAAAAAAAAAAAAGAGCAAATTCTGAATGTGTTTGCCTCTGTAATTTTGTTTACTATAGATAATCCCATTGCTGACTCTTCTCTTAAAGCTATAGTTTGACACCTCAGGAAATATGCTCTCGCCAAGACTTAAATGAGAACATTGGGCCACAGATCTATTAATCACCTCCTGTAATTTGCACAAACTAGTGAGTTTTAGAGGTTTTTATACAGATTAAATGGTTGACTTTTTAAACTTTTGGACATAGCTAGGTTACCTCCTTTATGCTAAGCTAAGCTATCAAGCTGCTGACTGTAGCTTCCTATTTAATGGACAGTTATGAGAATGATTATTAACTTTCAATAAGTGAATAAGTTTCCCAATATGTCACACCATTCCTTTTAACAAATTAGACTATTATGAAGTAAACCACTGAATATGTCTAAAGTTGGCAGTAAACCTATGATTGAAGTATGAACTGTGGGCCTATAATGATATAAAATTAAAACTGCCATTTTCTGGCAAGTTAATGATCACTTTGCTGAATATGATGAAAATAATATTACTTCACTTTTTTTTGTCAGCACATGATCATACTTGACTCTGTTCTCTGGCATACTGTGTTGGTTCAGCATCTTGGAATACTTCAGCACAATCAACAGCAACAACACAATTTGATGAAAATCCACAGGCACTGTGAAAAAGGTCAACAGTGACTCTTATGTTTGAAGAGGCTTTATTTTTTTCTTATGTTGATAACACTCATATGCCTCTACAGTAATTTTCAGTTGCCTGTTGGCTGGAGCAAAGTGCAAGAATGCACAAAATGACATTTTTGATTAGAGTGGGATGATCATGGGAGTGTCTAACTTTTTTTTGTTTTAAGCCTTTTGAGACAGGATAGTGAAAGGCTGAGAATTATAGTGTATGTATTTGGCAGGGTCTACGAATCACTGTATGTGCAATACAGAAATATTAAAGGAGTGTAGTCACTGTTCTTAGTAACAGATACCTGAATAGATGTGTCTCATAATACTGTGTTTTAATAATGTTAAGTTTGTGTCAGTGGTTTTTATCTACACCGTGATTATTGAACAGAAATAGACCATTTGAGGTGCATTAAAACAAACATAGGTGCTTCATCTCAAAACTCCAAAGATTCCTTCTTGTTTCTTTATTTTTCTCTTTGACCTTTGATCATAATATAGTAGAGGAGATGAGAAATGAAGGTATTCATTAGTTGACGTTTTTATGACGAAGAGAAGCTGTCCCTCTTCAGGAGATTTTTTTTATGGCGGGATGTGAGTGGTAGTACTTGAGGAGAAGAGGTCAAAACTTGAGCAACACTTGTTCAATAAGTAACTTTATTGAAAGACCAGTGGGTTTTGACCTGTGGCCCTCCACTTAAAACACATTAAAGAGAACATTTAAATGGAATGAGCATAAAAGGAAAAAAAAAAGTCAGTCTGTAGCATTGTGATTTGCAATGCCTGCAAGAGTGACGAAATGAAACGATTTAAGGAGAAATGTATTGCAGTGCAGCTACACAGTCACAGTAGCACAAGACAGTAGGGATCGTTGATGTGATGGACTGTTTGTGCATCATGAGACGCATCGACAGGAGCAAAAGACAACATGAAACTAAGTACATGTTAGCAAAGGAGTAGTGAATTGAACAGAATATTGAGCCTAGATGTGCACAGATAAGATGCACTAAATGTGTAATACAAACTTGTCTTCTCTGCTTTCCACAGAGAGAAAAAGCTGTCCTCTTTTCTGCCTGCACATGTTGTCATGGGGAGTGGAGGTTTACTCTCCACTCTGAGAGGGAAGTCGAGCCGTCAGGCAGGGCTGGAGCAGAGCCTGTTCGAGGAGTACAGAAAGATCAGCACATCTGCTGGAAGCACTCCTGGGCCCACACAGCTCCTACACCAGTACCTCAACACATGTCACACTCTGCCTTATTATGGGTAAGAACTTGTGTAATGAGCCATTTATTCTCAAAGACAAATCATAGTTTAAAAACTTGAAGGCAAAGATAAATATACCTCAAATTAACTGACATACCATGAATCATGTTCTGTTTATATGTTAATTGACGTAAACTGCAAAAACAGGTGTGGTTTCTTCTTTGGGGAGATCGACAAACCAGTGCAAGGGATTCTCCAAAGGGGAAAACGCAAGGCTGTCAACATTGGAATCTGCCTGGATGGAGTTTATGTGATGGATGTCAAAGAGAAGGTGAGCACTGGATTTGTCAACAACACAATGCTGTGTTTCTCACTGTGTATATGTGTGTGTGTGCATGTACTTAGATAATCATCATGCACACTGCAGGAATGTTGAAAGCGCTTCTCAGTTCTCTTCACGAAAAGATTTCTCTCCCTTAAACGCCTTTTCTCGCAGCACGTACTGCTTGGCCTGCGTTTCAATGAGCTCTCCTGGGACCACAGCTACCCCGAGGAGGTGGGGGACTCACACATTCTGTGGCTGGAGTTTGATGGAGAGGAAGACGGCACTCCTGTCAACAAGTTGCTAAAGATCTACTCAAAACAAGTAAGAAAATGTTTGTGAAATGAAATTTAATTCACAAATCACCTGATGTGTTTGTATTTAACATTTGCATATACATCTGCATGGTAGAATTTGAAGCTTAGATTGTCTCAGTACTGTTGAGTGTGTTGTGTTGATGGGCTTGTGTTTTATTTCCTCACACCTGTCTTGACCTGGTTGACACCTTCGCCATCTCTGCTGTAGTTTGAACACGATTTTGATGCTGGAGAGGGTGGCAGATGCAGTCCTCTTCTGTGTGTCTCACTTCAAATGTTTTCAACAAGCAGAGAGGATATGCAGCCATCTCTGGAGAGAACACTGCACCTGGTGTTTTTCTGAGCTTTAGGATCAGGTGCAGCTGCTATGCCCATTTGTACATAGAGGAGCGTAACACTTGATGTTAGGGGTGAAACCTAAAAAAATTTCAAGTAATTTTCAGTACTCTCATGTATAGCATCCTTGCTCAGTAATGTTGGGGTGAAACTGTCTGAGCCAACAGATGGTGAAGAGATGTTGCATAATGGTAGAGGCAGTCATAAATAATCACACCAGGCCCTAATCCGGGGCTGGCAGTGTGACTCTTACATGCCTGTGGTTCACTAATGGACCATCAGAAAGTTGAGTACAGCTCTATTTCGTGTACTTCCAAGAATCAGACTTCATAATGTGTTTGTTTTTTTTTTCTCTCGAACCAGGCAGAGCTAATGAGCGGCTTCATCGAGTTCTGTGTGGAGCTGAAGTCTGCGTCTGAGGGAGGAGCTGCGGCTGAAACAGACGGTGAGGCGAGTCTGTCTCAGCCGCCCGCCGGGCAAGACGGCAGCAACAAGAACGGACGTGGTGGACGGCGCGGGAATCTGCAAAGGCAAAGCAGCGTCATGTGCAGTCGGGTCCATTCACTTAGCACTATCAGCTACGTGGACAATGGTGAGTGTGATGGTTACAATTAGTAATCCAGGCCTACTTACGGTAGGCTTCAGCTGGAGAATTTTATCAATATTTGTTCATTTTTGTCTTTCAGGAAAAGAAATCAAGCGCTTGAAGCCGAAAAGAGCCGCGTCCTTCTTCACCCGACAGGCGTCTGCACCCACGTACTCAGCTGTTCAAGTGACAGAGAGCCTGGAGCAGGGTTAAACTCACTGATCAGCTCTGCCCCGTTCTTCTCAAAGACCAAACCTGAACATTTTACACTGACATTTAAAGAAAAGACTTGACACGAGCTTAACTCATAATATATGAACATGCAAAGGACCAAGCGAAGTGCGTGTGACAATGTTTATCTTTTGAAGTTGTGCATATTAAGAGAGTACAGCAATGTGAAAAACAAAATGATATATTAACAGCAAGGCTTCCAAGGTTAAACTGAAGTGGCTATTCATTAGGTGGCCTGACATAAAGAAAGTATTCTCTGAACACCGTATGATGGACAAGCCTCAGAGAAATCTTCAGACGATGACTGTATGATATCTCGTGACCTTTCTGCAGTGCTCTGGAGACATTTTTACTATTATTACTAAAAAATGTTAAACCTCAAATGAGTATAACCACTGCATTACCTCTTTTTACTTTAACTCTTCTTGGAAATTGAAAACAAAGAACATCGCAATATATCCCCTGGTATCATTGAACATCCTCCTCAGAACTATGAGAGTTAGCACAGACTCTTTACAGTCAGCATGACAGACACTTTCAGGGGACGATCGAAGGGCGTGTTGCCACTATTCTGCTTTTTTAAACTGCCAGTGCCTTGTTCTCATGAAAGGGTGAAGCCACTTTAAAAAAGTACTGGTAGAAACATTTGGTGCTTGGTGTTACTGATAATAAAAAGTCCATATGGGAGCACATTGGCTGTGCTGTGGAAGTTTCCTGTAAGTACTATCTATTTAAGAGTTTGACTTAATTAATATTTGCAGCTGGTTAATGTGAAAAGAAAATGCGGGTGGCACATCCCACATTTTAAAATGATTTTTTATTTGTAAAAGCGGAATAGTATGAATTTGGTCTAAACATTTAAAGGAACAGGATAAAACAGGCATTTTACAGCATTCCTACCGAAAATATATATTAAGTTAGTCAAAGAATCGAGGAAAACTTTTGTCCTAAGCAATTAATGTACTGTACCATGCTGCTATTCCTGCCACTAAATGGTCTGCAGTTGTTGTTCCATTAGCAGATCAAATTCGAACTACCAAATCAGCATAGTTCCATGAACTTGTGCAATTTCTGACATGAGAGAGGCTAACATAAAAAAACCTTCCTGTTTTAACTGTTGTTAGCACTACTTTACACAAACTAATTCAAACATCAAACCGCAACTTAAATGTCTAAGTTCTGGTTAGCCATTTAAAATGATTGTTTTCCTTGCAAACACAATCATGGTTGGTATTATTTGAAAGAAAACAGGGAACACTATCTTTGTATAATGTTGTTGATGCCTTGTTTTCAGCTTTGTGACAGTGCATTTACCATACAAATACTCAAGTGGGCTTAATGCAGGAGTAGACCATGCAACTACTAATGGTAGAAAGTAGGACAAGTTTTCAACCTATAAACAAACATTTAATGCTTCAGTTTATCTGATAAATAAAAAAATTGCTTAATTCTGAGATATGTGGTTTTCACCGGACAGTGACAGTCTTCACTGTACTTATAGCGCAGACAAACTGACTCAGAACTTTCGACTGCTGTTGAAATCTCCGTCTGTACACCAAAGCAAGCCTGTCTAACATGCTGCAACACAGTATTCTACCTTAACGCTCCAGAGACAGATTCTAGTCTCCACCTGGCAGTGTCCCTCCAGGTGTCTCTCTGAACTTCACCCCAGTCCTGATTACTGGCAGTTTCTGTCTTTGTTGTACATTTAACAGACTCATTCACCTCACTAACAGCCATCAAAGGAGTTATACATCTGTATAATGCTGCCATATGTCCTCATTTGAGGTGTGGTGGCATCATGTATTCTTCCTGATTCTCTCAGCATGCAAACTACAGAATGTTCTTACATTTCAATGCCTCTGACTTGTACGTCAGCTACTGTCTGTACCTTAACTGCAGCAGTCCAGTATATCGTTGCTAATGTACACTATGCATGTCACATTGTAGAATAGGCATTCCGACAGATTACACATCATGTGATACTGCACTATTAATACTAATACACTGTTTGTAAATCTTTTACATCTGCGAATTGTTTTGTATTGTTTATTAGCTTTTATGAGAGAATATTTTTACTTTCCCTTTCATATACCTGTCAGTGTTTGTACACTAGAATGAAGAAATAGGTCATTTTAAGCATTATCTTCTCAACTTTGCAGAAATATAAAGTGCCTTTTAGTTTGTTGGTGTCCGAATGACTGTTTTGGTGCTTGGAAACCATGAGTTTTGGTATTGGTATGGTTTAAAATCAGTTTGTGTTTTGTATTGTATTTCCCACATTTTCAGCCAGACAATGCATTTCACCTTTCCTAGCTGATGTGAGTATGTAGGATAACTACACTGGGCTGCTGTTGAACAGTGTGTGGTGGTTCCTCTCAGTGCAGTGGTCAGTGAGTTCTGCCTTTCTTAAAATATGTCCAAAATGTTTGTTTGTTTTTTGTTTTTTAAATAAACAAATGCAAAGTTTCCCTGTTTCTCTGTGGAAAAGTGTGTTTACTACGTTACTACCAACACCCTAAGTGTACTGAAGCCATATTAATTTTAACTAACATGTTATCTTGTGTGTGACTTTTTTCAGCATTAGTATTTTTATCGTGTTCTGCTCAGTCATGGACTATTGTAAATTTCTTTTACAATTAAAGCAGCAACTTGTTAGACCAGCTGTATCATTTCATCTCAATGCATTTAATAAGTGTTTGGGAAAATATAGTAGTATTACAATTTAATGTTGGTAGTATAATGTGCAGTGATATAAGGGTTACAGATCACTGTAAATGCATATTTAGACAGTTTTGTGATTACTCCTGTGGAAATGGTTTTACATATAATTGTGTTATTAAGTATAATTCAATTAATTTTCAACTACCTGCTTGAAATCACAGAACTATACTCCATTGTTACAGTATTGTCCATGAATCAATATTTAGATTTTTGCCAGATTTAGAATCCTTGACCATTAAAATGAAATTTGTTCTCTCTTAAGATGATGCCTGTCTCCTTCTCTTGATTCCCCTTCTGTAGATCTGCCTGCAGCTTTTGTCCTTAAGGCCACAATTTGGAGTTCAATACAGTATTACAAATACATAATACATCATGTACATTTATTTCATTTTATAAAATGTATTTGTTCTCGTGTTTTTGATTGGTTTATTTCATTGGAATAATTTTGAACTCCGAGCATCTGCAAACAAAAATAATAATTATTAAAATCAGTAAATGCAGTTAATCCTTAATCTTTGGTTCGGTTTACCACTGTCGCAAATACTGTGACATGCGCAGTAGTGCACTTCCCGACTAGAACTACAACATTCCTCCTGACTTCACGCACTCTTTGACGACGTAACACCGGATAGGCTACACACCCGGAAACAGTAACGTTTGCAAGTCAGCTGCCTGTGTTGTTAGGAGAAATATGACATTTTCTAATGAATTATTCTGAAAAGCCTTCTTAATATTAGCAGACAGCTAAGATACACAGATATCAGTCACTTTTGAGCAAGACCTTACCGTGTGCAGGTAGCGGTTGAGAGCTGTGTCCCGCCAGCTGGACGCCTGTCATCTTTGTTTACCGTCTTTTTATTTGTACATTTCTCAGCTGGCCGGTGTTCAGTATGGACAGTGAGGCGGACGGCACGGTGTCGGAGAATTGTGGCCCCGGTAGGAGGCGGAGGGTGCACGGCATGCTGAAGCTCTACTACGGGCTGAACGAGGAAGGAAAGGCCGCGGAGGAGCCGGAGTCCCTGGATCCCTGCGACATCAATGGGCCTCACTTTGACCCCGAGCTCTACCTCAACAAGGTGCGAGACTTCTGCAGTCCTGCCACCTGTTCACACTGTGCTATTACTCACATAATAGCCTCTGCGCTAAATGGTTTTTAAAGCCGAAATCAGTGTTCCAGGAATTGCTGTAATTTGTGAATTTCCAATGGGGGTGAATAGAGTATCTATCTATCTATCTATCTATCTATCTATCTATCTATCTATCTATCTATCTATCTATCTATCTATCTATCTA
>JBBMJY010000004.1:5768009-5798863 GCA_037833715.1 Toxotes lorentzi
GTGTGTGTGTGTGTGTGTGTGTGTGTGTGTGTGTGTGTGTGTGTGTGTGTGTGTGTGTGTGTGTGTGTGTTTTATTTTAGAAAATGTGGATGAAGTCAGTGATAAGATTAATGTCAGGGTGAGTATTAATCATATCCAACCACAGATCACTAGAATACATTTACTGGTGTTTTTAATGACATGATCTGAAACACATTTCAAACACTGGTGCAGATTTTTATTTGAAACATAAATCACTTCATTCTGACATGTGCCTTCAGTCCAAGTGGACTACAACACATTTTAAGAAGTGAGCATGCACCTCTCTGTGGAGCCTATGGTCACTATTCTCCATCTGTACAGTGGGTGGACAAAATAACAGAAACAACTCACAATTAGATGCTGGAGCTCTGCAGTAAATTCCGCTGATTCATCAAAACAGTCAGTGTGGAGGCTTTAGGTTTGCAGTATTAAGCACATGTGCTAGAGTTTCCAAGTCTCATAGACATAATGGCTGTATCAAAAAAGTTTGTTTCCCAATCCAGCCCTAACCATTGTGATTTTATTTTTCCAAATTTCCTTCCTGCCCTCAAAACGTAATTATACAGTGTTTAATACTGATGCAGAATAAAGGAAGGCAGCAACAGCCTGTCGATGTTCCCCTGTAAAGTGCCTTATGTTCCCTTGAAAACTTCCTAGAATGGTGACTGTCAGGCTTTTGTTGCAGCTGACACATAGTGCTCATTGGTATTCAACTTCATATGACTCACTTGTGTAGCCGCCTTTGTAATTGAGGTGTACAACGGCTTCTGCCTTAATTGCTGCAGCAAAAGTCACAAACTGCTAAATGATGCTCTCAAAACACACACATACAAAAAACATAATGACGTATTCCTGACAGATTTAATCTGCACTGGCAAAAAGGAGCAGTGGTGCACGTGTATGTAAAGCCCGTCTGCAGAAACACTGACTGAAAGACAGAAGCTGATAAACACTCCAAAGTGCAGACTCAAAAAAATGGCCATCAACACTCAGAACATTATGAGCTTAATCAAACTGGTATTCACCGCGGTGCTTTTGTGTGACACACACTGAAATGAAAACAGTACAGCTATTTGCAGAGGAGGGTGTGCTTGATTTCAGCTTGTTTGATGTAGTTCACATCATAAACACTGATGTTGTAAATGAAGGTGTTCATTTCCCTCTGTTCTGATGAACATTTGAAATTTCTTATTTTCATCAGTGAATCAAAAACATTTTATAGTTTCCTTTGATATTATGTTGTGTTTTTCTTATAATTTATTCCAGTTTCCTCATGCTTAAAAGTCTATGTTTGCTTCTCTTTTCTTTAGGATTCTCACATCTGCTGCCTTACTTCTACATCATATATTTCACCGTGTTGCTGATTCACAGAGAGGCCCGTGATGAGAGACAGTGCAGGGCCAAGTACGGACTAGCATGGGACACCTACTGTCGACGCGTCCCCTACAGGATCTTCCCTTACATATACTGAAAAAGAAAGCAGATGGGTGGAACAGGACCAAAACTGTCGCACAATATCCTTGTGACTCCGAGGACTCACAAATCCACACAAACCCAGCAATAACGTGAAATGTAAATGTAAATGTAACAACTGGTGCTGCTACTGGGAATCTGCAGGGAGCTCACAGTTTTACTCAGCCTTCCTTTGTAAGGCTACGGTCCCATTACAAAATGATGCGTTGCTACTTATAATTCCTTGCATTTTGACTCTGAAACCTCACAGCAATCTGATACTCTATAGGTAAAGTCAGTTTACATGACACACGTCTCCTGCTCTGTGTTTCCACAGCTCCAGTCGTCCCGGTATAAAAGGTTAAAGCTGTCAGCCTTGTGATTCTTTTCTCATAAAAATGTAATCTTGTCAAAGTCAGGAAAAAACATAATTAAAAACATCATTGTTTTTAATGAGAAAACATTAACTGAAAAACTGAAACAAAATGGTTAACATCAGTGCCTTTTTTTAAGCCAAAAGTCCTGGGTCTCATCATTTTATCATGTTTTTTTTACAGTGTCATTTTTGTGAAGTGTATTGTTACCTGTGAAACACATTTGAAATAAACAAAACATTAAAACAGTTCTTTATCATGCATCTTCATTACACTTTTTCATTGACAGTCTTAGAAAGACAAAACAATATCGTCTTAATATGGTGCAGCTCCAATTTCATTACTTTACATTATATATGCAGACAAATACATTTTTCCATTGTTTAAAGATTCAAATCTACACCTTTAACAGACAGCTGAAAGACCAGAGCAGCTATTAGCCTGTACAGATATCAGCTAATATTTGGGTAACTTTTTTAATAACCTTTTCCAAGGTGACAGGTGGTTTTGTTGTTAATGGACTGGTGCGTCACCTCAAGGACTGTTTTTTGAACGGGTGCTTACTAAGAAGTAAATGGTCCATGATGGTCTGGTATTATGGTCAGCAAACAGATTTAGACTCCTGTTCTATTAACAGGCAAAGCAGTTTTGTCCAAAAATAATGTACATCCTATTTGCCCTTTTCAATTACAAATCACCCTGCATTTATACTGCAAATGATATTTCTCTCGCATGCAGTGAAATATGTGCCTGCTGATGACAGAGCTCTCTGCAGATGCACACCTTCATTTTTCACCTTTTAAGCCCATTTACAGTACAGTTGGCCTCTGGCCTCGCCCACACAGTGCTCAAGCTATTTTCTGTTGTTTTTCAAATGCTAAGTGCTAATTAGGAATGTGCTTGTAAAATGCCATGGCTGTCTGCATGGTGACTGGATTCATGCTGAATTAATACATAAGCTTCTTAGGTTTTATGTGTGCATATTTACTGTGTTTATGTTTTATTTTTTTCCCTGTTTTATGGCTCTTGCATCACTTTATAATTCTGTTAAGAACAGTGTGTGGTAAAATGTAATATTGTTATTCTCATATGAGATCAGTCATTTGTATTAGTCAGTTAATTAAGAAAGATTTCATATGGTGCCATCCAAACTACAGGTGGAAAGTAATTCAGTACATTTACTCAGATGTTGTACTTAAGCATGGTGTTGAGGTACTTGTATTTCACTGGAGTATTTCCATTTTATATCCTTCTACTTCACTATGTTTACCTGACAGCTTTTCAGAGAACTCTTAATCTTCTTTTCAGAGATTAAGATTTTGCAATATTTATCATTAAAAAACACAATAAGGTCATAAAATACAAGACATTTGTTTCCTTGTGACAAATTCACAAGGTGTAGATATATAAATATATATACATCAAAAAAGTTGCACAAATACACTTTATCTTCCTGGGTTCTCAAGTTAAAAGAAATTCACTCCATTACATTAATATTTACAGATCAGTTCATGCATCAAGGCTTTTAGTCTAAAATGGATCCACAGGGGGACAACTCCAAAATATGTGGAAAGGATTTGCATCTCTGTTCAGCATCTCTGATCTTCAGCAGTCAGTGTGGTTTGAATAAGATTTCTTTTGGGGAGGAGTAGAGACAAAACAAATAACATTCTTCAGACTAAATATCTCCTCCCATTTCTCTGGTGTGATTATTAAATTGCCCTCTCATTCTCATTTAGTTTGAGTGTATCTTGTGTATTGCTAAAGGCTCCAGTATAGCTTTGAAACACCCTTTTTATAATCTTCTTATACTCTTGTAAATATTTGGAGTAGCTCATTTTCTACTGTCACATTTTGTTTTTTAATTTTAAAATTTGTATTCTCTTCTTTTCCCATTGATCATCTCACAACCCCTCAGATTAATCTTGTGACATATTGGAGGGGCCCTGACCCTTAGGTTTGGAACCCCAGGACTAAGTGTAAGTAAAGGAGTCAAAATTTGTTCCATATTGAGCAACTACAGTCAACTAAATGCTGCCTTACATATTCATGTATCAGTTAAAGTCTAATAGTGTCAGTCTCAAGGGCCATTAATCTGCGGAATGCACTGATTTCTGTAAGTAAAGTTTACTGATGATGCTTCTGTGCTTTTACTTCAGCAGGATTTTGAGAGCAGAACTTTTATTTTAAAAGGACATTCCTCTGCTTTTACATTATTGGTACTTTCATTTAAGTGAAGGATCTGAGTATTTCTTTTACCTTTGGACTGAACTGAACAGCTGCTTTTAATCTATTTTTAGTGAAGGTGAAACATTTGGAACAGCAGAAACCTGAGATGTAAAAAGCCTCCGGGCCTCATTCATAAAAATCTGATCTTAAAATTTAATATTAAAATTATGTGTGAGCTGACCTGTCTGATTAAAAAGAGTCTTACAACTGAATAATGCTTTGTCTATAAAATAGCTTTGAAATTGCCTCAGGAATTTGACCATACTTCAACAGCCTTCATTTTCCTGTATTATACCTGTTTCATATAATCTTTAAGCTGTTTCACAAAAACACCAGCAATGCTACTGGATTGTTTTCCACATCTCCTCCTTAATAAATGACAGCTCTGATTTGGTTTTCATTTTAGTAAAAACACATTTTGAAGGTTGAATTTTCTAATTTGTTTTATAGAATAATTTGCAATTAATTGACAAATGAAATGTGATTTAAAAAAATTAGGTCATTAATTGAAACTTCACTTTTAGTTACAAATGATAGCGACAGATATTTTTATAAATGAGACAGCAGCTGACAGTCAGAGTGAGTCACGCTCAAGTCTCTGTCTGGACAGACGATCCCCAGTCCAAATAAAAACATGAGTGTGAACAGGTTTGACACATTCCTGGACACATACAGCCGCTGTTAAGGAAGCACATCTGCTCCTTTTTCATTCGTAAGATGAGAAAAAAAACAAAAATCAAACATCTTAATTTTGTAATGACAAAATGGAAATGATCAAAAAAAAAAAAAAATAGAGCCAATAAAATGAATTCAATGACGACAGTTAATTTGTGAATAAGGAGAAGATTTTCAGGTGAGAATTGCCAGAAAAGGGTATGTGTTTAAAACAATTATAGTTTCATTCAGTGTTTAGCTTGAATGTGAGTATACAAGCCAAAGAGGCCAAAAAGGAACAATTAATTTTCTCTTGTCTCCTTTTTCATTTTCAATTAAATCTCTCTCCTCTTTTTCTCTTGCTTGTTGTGCTGTCATGTCTCAGTATCTCCAGCATCTTTATCATTGTGGTTTTCTACCAGTACAAGTTAACATGAAACTTCACATCACATGTTTACTAATCCAGTCCATGACCTCAGTATCTTTCCTTATGTTTCCCATATATACATACCTGTACAGCCACAATGACATGCAACAACTCAGTGACTTGCATAATAATGAATGAATAAAATGTGTGTCCCTCTGTGCATGTTTGTGTGTGTGCACCTCTGCATGTGCGTGCACTTGCCAATTGTGTATGCCAAACGTGACGTTTCAGTCCCATCAGTTGTAGCCAGTTTCCATGGCAACATTTCTCTGAGAGCACAGACGTAGGAGAGAGGGGAAAAGAGTTGAGACAATTATCGTGGTGGAGGGTGCTGAAAAAGGAAGAGCCCGGGATGATGAGTGTGAAACAGCGTGAACCGTGGGATGAGACAGAACGAGAAACAGATGCATGCGTTACGCAGAGAGCGAGCAATTGTGTGCGTGTGTGCATGCATGTCTGCATCCTGGCACAAGCAAATGTCATGTATGGATGCACTGGGGTTGTGGTCGTCATGACGACATCCATGAGACTCTTTTTTATATATATGTACTGGCTGTAAAATACTTTTTTTAAAAAGATGTGCAGAAAAGCAGTGCTTCCAGGCATGTACACCAACTTGAATCGGATTTTTCTGTTTTGAGTGAGAGCCTCAGAGTGAGTCAACAGGAATCTCTAATACAATTTAGTTTCCATGGTGACAGCGGGGAATGATAGGCCCATGTCCTTTTCAAACAGAAGGAAAATGCCAGCTTGAAGCCTCGCTGTTGCTGTTTTCTGTCTGAATCATTATTTAGACAAGTGATAACCTGGCAAACCTCACACACCCTGCAAATGAGTCCCTGAGTCGGCCTAGAGACACACTCAGCGTTTTCTGATCTGCTTCCTTTTTCCTTTTGAAATCAGATGAAATTTTTGGGTTTTTTTTTTTCATCAGTGATTTCTTGCTGTGGAGATGAGCTCTATCAACTTTGTTTTGTTATGCAATCTAACAGGCATCCAGTGCCCTATGATTTGAAAAGTTAGTATTCTGGAGATACAGACATTAATGAAAAGCTATCATCCTCTCTCTGCTGCCTCTCCAGTAGGAGCGCTTTACTCATCAGTGAGGCATTTTCAGGGAATTCAGTTATTTTGGTGCCTTTTAAGAGATTGTGTGAATGTCTCTGAAACCTCTTCTGGATGCAGCTGTTTTTCGACAGCTTTCAGTGTGAGGCAAGTCTAATGCACCACTTAGTGTCCTCGCTCATGAATTGCCCTCATCATCCTCAGAGTTACATTTTTCTCCTCTAGTACATCTCTGGCGTTGGCAGAGCATCACGTCTGCAAAACTCCTCACAGATGGGAAAAATATTAACCCTCAACGGACAGGAAATAAGAAACTCGGTTTGGCGTTATTGTTTTATTAGAATACGGCATGTAAATCGCTGTACATCATAGTGTAACCTAATAAATATAAAGTAATCCACCAAATTTACTGTAGCATACGTTGATGATAAATGTATAAAAGACAGATACAAATAGATATACTTCAATACAATTTTCTAAAATGTTTTGTTTAGAGGAACTACATGACATTCGACCGAGCTGTATTTTTCCTCCTTTCCTCATGTTCCTGTGCTTTAATAGTGATTGTCCAGACTCAACACACTCACATTGTTGGCAGAGTTTTGAGGTCTCAGCGTCCTGTGATTACTTTCATGGGAACATCATTTGGCACAACACGTACTGTGTACTTAATCCTCGTGAACACTAACAGACTATTAAAGTTGCTTCAGTCAAGTAAAAATGTTGCAGTTTGGTTGCGGACACTTTGAGTTGCTCCCCCTAAAATCCTTCATTGGCACTCCACTGATATGAAATGATTTGTGATTCTCATGAGATGTGTGTGTTTGTGTGGTGAAGCTCTACTACAAAGCTTCCTGAACTAGTGGCATTTAATTTCTGTGGCAATCAAAAAGGTTCTGTCTCATTCTTATATGGTTTGAAATCCTGACACAGAACGACCACTGTTGGTCACAATGTTTCTTAAACTTGAAAGTTATTACGTTTTAATTTAGTTAAAAAAAAAACAAAAAAAAAACAAACAAAAAAGATGGTTCCTAAACTGTGAAGCATGTGAAAGGTCAATCAGTCAGTTTAGATGAATTTAGATCATTTTAAAGTCATGTATGCATCAGTTTTTTTAAAAAGATATTGGGAGTTAAACTTTCATTTAAAGGATAAATCTAGTGATATACCATATTTTTCTCATTAACAACAGATTTGATGAAAAAAATAAAACTAATAATGAACTGATCCTTGTATTGCCTCTGCAGCAAAAGCCTAAAATAGCTTCTTCCTTTGTGGCTGCACTGCTGTCCAAACACTGTTTATGAACATGGGCACTGAAGTTTATTTCAAACCCACAGACACGGTCCTGCTGCCATAAAAACTGGTGTGTCAAATGTGTATTATTTCGCTGCTGAAAATAGTCCCCAAGTAATGCACTATTTACTCCTGTTTTGTTAAAAACTAAACTCAAAGAAGTTATTTAGCCTATATAAAAATTAAACAATATATTTGTGACCTGTTTTTAAAGATTTACATCTTCAGTAAAAACAAATGGGCTTGGGCCTGAGAGCCACAGACTGGGTAGGGAAGTCAGAAAATGTTGACATTGCACATGTTAGTTTTAGTCTTTTCATGAGATTTGTTGGCGATAGCTAATGTACAGAACTCTGCCAACCATATCCTTTATACTGGGATTGTTAATCAATAAATATCAGTATTCATATGTGCTCCTAATGAAAATAAATTGCTAACATACACAACATGCACTGCAAGAATGATTTATGAACTAATTCAAATTTTTCCCATTTCAGAATGATAAAAGTCCTGAATGTCAGTGGTCGTCATGGATCAGTGATGTTACTACTTGTTGAATCTTCATTTAATTTTAGTTGTAAATCTAGAAAATACTTCAATAGGCTGCAGTGTTCAACCCACTTTCTCCGATGTGAGTCCCACAGTTTATGTACCAGACGTGTCACCACCACCATCTACTACACGTGGAGCTGGTGTACGATAAACATCACAGTTTGTTCGTAGGCTCCAGAGTTTCTGTTTTTCTCCTGAAAATCACATGTGAACCGTCACTTATCTACAAATAGATCAAACTTATGAACACATGATAGCAAAGGCAGCACCAGCTGAGGAAAGGCTTTGCTGCGTACAAATCTTGGTCATTAACGTTAACGTCTTACGTCTGTCCCTTGAAACTGTGACATATGATTGTTGACGTATTGAGATGACTTCGCTGTCTTTACACTTGTTAAATAACTGAGACACCATCATGGACTCATTATTGTCTCATCTGTCACTTGTGTCCCACTCACTATTAGTACATACACTTAATAACACTGCATCGATATGTCTCATGAATCATATTACATTGCTAGTTTGCTGTTTTTCATTGCTTTTTGTACATGAGATTTCTATAATCTACCCAGGGGTTAAAGTGGGATTTGGCAGGTGGGGGGAACCCTAAGAGCTGCAGTCCCAGAACGCGCGTGCAGCACGTTCTCATGCACACCCTGAACGACAGGCACACAGAGAAGGCCGGCAAAGAGATGACAGATAGAAAGGGCTGGAAAAATTAACAGATTTCACGACAGTCCACTGACCCACATTATTATGTATGAAACTGCTGATCAGATTTATTTACTTGTTAATCGAAGCTGCCAGATCGTTCTGGTCCACTTTAACCCCCGATTCTACCTCATATCACAGAAAAGTTGCTGTGCTAAAATGACTATAGTATAGATGCAGATGGCTAAGAGTAAACTTCACTGGAAATAGGAATAAGGCGCTCCCTGCACACGCACAAAAAAAAACAAACAAAAAAAAAAACAACAGAAGTACGTTTTCTAAAATGTTTTTTCAAGGCAAAAAACATTGCGCCAAAACCAAATGTGTGTTAAAGAGTGAAAACAAAGACAAGGCCTGACAGTGCCTTAGCATGTAGATGAAGGCACTTTCCAACCTCATTTTCTTTTCTCTTCTCCAATTTGGCTTTTTTAATTTGGCACATTGTTTTTCAGATATAAACTTTTGGCATTATATGTCTGAGCATAAAGCTCTTTGGAAAGCGTGAACCTAGAATGTAGCGTAAAATACGTCCTTACAGCTATGGACATACTTATTTCGAATGCACATTACAAGCATTGACTCTTAAAGTCAAACTTATGATTAATTGTTGTTTTAGTTACAGTGTGATTTCTGACTTTTGTCAGAGGCTGGAATCAGGGAAACTTTGTGTTGGTCTATGCTTTGTCTTCATCCTGGTTAAAAGTGTGTGTTCACACACATTTGTTATTTCCCTGTGCAGCCTTCTACATTTCTTACAGTGCTTTAAAGTTCTCCTGCACAATTTAACCTGTGTCTTACAGGTTAATGTACCTGTAACACTGTCAAAGCAGGAGTTTTATATCAGAGGTCTCTATCATCTTGAAATGAAACCAAAACAAACCTGCTTTGAGTGCATTTTCAAACTCAAAGGATACATACATATTATTTTGTCTTCCAGCCCCTAAGTGTTTGGAGATTCACAGTGAGTTGAGTGACTGGATCAGTAAGAGCAGCATGGGAAAACTCCAGCCCTTCATATTGTTAAATCATATAATGGGTCAAAGGCAACACAAACACCTGCTGCGTCCTCTTTTTGTTTCATTTCCATCCTCCAAAACTTTGTCCAGCCGTCCGACAGCAGCCGAGGCAACACCTTTACATTCACATTATCACTCAGATTGGTCTTCTTGTTTTGTCCAAGACTGTTAGACTGTTGAAAACCCAAGCCAGTGATGGGAAGGATACATGGAGAGGAAGAGATGATGTCTCCATTCATTCTTCTGATTCTTCTGGGTCTATCTAACAGATACTTCCTTTTTTTTTTTCTTCAGATCTTCAGTGTGTTAGAAGCTCACCAAGGCGTAGACCATACTTCAGCAGGAAATAGACCGTGGCAACATGAAAAAAAAGGAAAAAAGAGTAATTGAGTTTTATTTAGTTTTATTTATTTATTTATTTATTTAAAAACACAACAAATCTCTATCTATAGGAACACTATATCTGAAAAGACAGTGAGTTTATACTCACCTGTAGAGATAATAGAAGAAAGAGAGCAGGTAAAAGCCCAGCTTGCACCAGGACTCCTTCTGGCAATAGTTGAGAATGTCGGCATTCATCACACTGACGGGATCATACATGACCTCTGACCCGTCAGCTGGCCGGTGAAAAAACCTGCAAAAGCACAGACGTTTGGCTCACTCACCCACCAGACCAACAGAAGCTTGTCAGACATCTGTTATGGGACTGTACCTCCACAGATGGTAGAAGAGCAGTGGGATATTTAGGCCAAGTGTGACCCACTCTCCAGCACACATGAACATCAGGCAGAAGAGCCCGTGGATGGAGTACTCCGGTACCACCAACTAACCAGAACAGACACAGAGAGTCCAGTTATGGGTCTGCATTTTGCTTAGAAACTGAAGTGATTAGGTAATCGCTCTTCAGCAACTCCTCGGAAAACACTGAAACACTCATGGGGTTGCGTGTTGTGATATAACTACAATCTACAAAACCAAAATCACACTGCGAGGCAAACACTTTCACACAGAAGGTGTAAATGTTACTCATGGCTCGCTGCTGTTACGAGCGCAAATATAGTTTCAAACACATGTAGACTGGTTTTTAGATGTTAGTGGAAGATGATGTGGTTTGACAAAACTGGTCCAGGTTGCTCGGTTTGCCTATGTTGCTTCTAGACCTCTGAAGTACTGCCTGTATCGCAGATTTTTTCAGTGATTCAAATAGATCTGGTGCTGCACTCATCGTTCTCCGGCTGGAAAAACAGCTGAGATGATTAGAGATTCATAGGTGGGATAAAAAAAATGGAGACATCATCTTCCTGTGTCAGAGCCAGGCAAATAGCAACAGAAAAATGGTCACAGGTGTGAGCATAACTGATGCGGCTGCACCGGTCGTTGTTAGTCTATTCTACCTCTTACACTCTCTTTTAGCTTTGTTTTGGTTCTCCACCAGCTCCTGAGGGAAATACCTGGTGTTTTAGCTGCTAAATGCTCTGGTATGTTCAACAGCTAGTTGCTAACTTTGTCCGTCTGTCGTTAGGTTCATTAAAGCTATTTCACTGAAAACAGCTGCCTCCTGCAGCCCAAAATGACACTGATGAGATCAGTGAGAGTGAGCCAGAACATAGATGCTGTCTGTAAACCCATAGCAATGAGCTGAGAGACACCCAAATGTTCTGCAGAGGTGATGGTAGCTGCAGGATCGTGCGATATTTGTGATCATGTGATCTAGTGCTGACAGTGAAAATTTTTTTTGAGATTTCTATAGTTTAGCTACTTCAAAGATATGAAAACACTTAGATTGGCATATTTCTTTGTTTGGCATGACAGCCTTAAGCAACCCTCAGCACAGCGTCTGTGCTGACTGATAATGTTGTTATTGACTGGACAAACACATCACCTCTGGTTGGGCAGGGCAAAACAAGCCTCTGGGGCTGGGTTGGTATGAACACAATGTCACACTGAATAGCTGTGGAAATGAAATGGCTATGTGGTCTGATTACCAGAAAAGATTGATCACCTTTCTACTTAAAGGGTAATTAGAAAAGAGATTATGACGGCATCATGCTTTGCATTTGTGAGCGTTCCACCTTTCTGCATGTCGTCTCCCTCTGCAGCTGTTAAAGGTTATTGAAATCATGTTTGCACAGCAGCAAAGACACTGAAAAATGTGTAACACCTTCTTCAATTATAAGGTGATGGAGTGGATCATCAGTTAGTAGCAAACATCTGCAAATCAGCAGCTTCATACACAAAACCACCAGCAATCATTTTCCATCACCCTGAACCTAATAGACTTTAGTCCCATGACTGCCATTTTTAACTGACGAACTGTTCTTCTAATAATTTCACAGATGAAAAACACGCTGCAGTTCATATTATGAACCTACAGCAAACCCAGTAAGACAATAGTGTACGCTGCAGAAATAAATGGTCCCCAATGGTACAGTTAGCATCTGCCTCCTCTGATAAATGAAACCTCTGATTGTGTTCTGTTTATTTACTGCTAATTTTGCCTTATGCCAAAGGCTAGTGATTGTTTTATAAACACACATGTTCAAAATGGCCTCCACAGTGTGACAACTTTTGGGCACCTTGAGTTCTCTTTCTTAAAGCGTTGAGCTGTGAAAAGAACGCCCATCACAACAGGCACAAAGGCTACTACGCTGTATCAGTGTTCTCCGGTGCCGTGTGTCTGCAGAGCAGTGATGGTGGGTTGTGGGGATGGGCTGCATGTGAAATGAATCAGTGTGCGTCATGGTCCTCACAGTGGTTAGAGAGACAAATGGTCATGGTTGTCTGAGGCCGCTCTGTTTTAGTCACCCACCAGCAGCAGGTGAAAAACAGCTATTACTCACTCTGCGGAGCAGGTTGCAGATTCTTTCAATGTTGAGAATCCTTTCCCTCTGTGGAGTAGATATAAAGAAAGTCGGATTAACAGTCTGCCTAATTTTTTCATCCTTTTTTTATTTCCTGCTATGTCTAACAATAAAAATTAAATCTCAAGGCACAAACGATACATGCTTATAGGTTTTAGAAAATTCAGTTTTGAAGGATTTCAGCTGACAAAGTTTGACACATTTTAGTGACATGTTAATAAAATCCAGACCTGATGAGAAGTTTCAGAGGGAGAAAAATTCCTGCTTAGATATAAATTGTATGGGTCTGATAAAGATGCATCTGTCTGTAAAACATATTTGATTCTCTCTGCTGTACATGTCATTCCCCTTCAGTTCGACCAGCATTACACAGTATGAGCACAGAAAAAATAGATTTAGCAACTTATAATAATCTATAAAAAATAATTGATTAATAATTCTTTTTTTTTTTATCTTAAACTCGTGGGTTGTTTTCCATTATATATTTAAAATATTTACATTTGAAGCAATGGTAGTGGTGCTTGGGAAAGACCTTTGCACCTTGTCTTGTAAACCTAATGGTTTTGAATGTCCTGTGAGCCAAGCCTCAGCTACCAGTTTTAGAAATGAGAGACATCCATCTTCTACTGCATTTACAATTCAGCTGCCTGAGGCCTCTAATGGTGATGTTTTATTTGGGAGTTCATTGATTAGCTAACAAAGGGAAATGAGATGTTTTGCTGTTCTTTCACTTAGATTAATCTGTTTCACTCACCAGGTGGCTAATAGAGCAGATAAACAAAAGTACCAATAGTCAGACATTTGTCTGTCTGGGTTTATTCTGTGAAACAAACATAAAGATAAGCAGCATGATGTAAGTCTGGGGCTGTGTGAACCACACTGGTTTTTGTCTCCTGTGTATTTGATGAAGCCTCAGCTGAAAAGACTCTCACCCTTATTTTATGACGTATTGAGGCATCTGACTTAGTTACAGGATCGTAGCTTCCAGTATTACAGTCTCTGTGATGCTGGAACCACAGGCTGCACCTTCTATGAATCTGTGGTCATGAACTCAAACTCATATGGGAACCTGAAACTGGATTTTTTCCCTGAATTGACTGCCAGACTCCGTTGTTCATTTCATCCACATCCTTCCACAACTCTGAACGTTAAAAATGTAAACAAAGCAGTACTGGACCTGTCAGCTAAGCTACTGTTCTGTACACTTCATGGTTTGTTATTGCACATATAAATTGTTGTTCTGCTTTAAATCTGCTTGGGTTTTACAGCCTGGCGACTCCCTGAGGTGCCCCAATTTGTGTCAGGTCATTCAGTTCTCTCTGAATATTTAATTGTTCCAGCAAGGGAAAGACATCTGAAGACATTAGTCAAAGACAGAAGGGACATTTCGCAATATGAAAGTAAATAATAAATAAACAAATAAAAGAGCAACAAATCCAGGGCAGAGAATGTAGTTTGATTAGTAATCTAATCTAAAGAAATGTCAAGAGCCTGACTTTTGTAATGTGTTATTTTATGTCGAGAGTTCTAATACTGGGTCCTCTTGACATGGCACCGTTGTTTATGGGGTGATTCACCTCTTGAGGCATTTCAAGAGGAAATGTTTCTGAATTTCAGTCACTTGCTTTCCATACACAATAACAACGCGTCTCCCTTTGAGACTGTACCTGTGATTCACTGCCCTAAACAACAACCTGATTTGGAAACACATGTTTAGTGTCTCTTATTGAAGCCTATAAGCCTATAATGTTAAAATCATAATGTGAACGCGAAAATAAAAATGCAGTCCCACATTAGCATTATAATTTTGCATCATGATGCATGTAAGTGGAAATGCAACAGACTGTGGGGCACTGTTTCGCTTTTTGCATTTGAACACAAGGTTCACTGTAGAGCAGGTTTCAGATTGTTAGAAAAAGGCATTTTCATTGTAACTGTGACTTGACTGTTGCCTGGAAATCAGGCCACACTGTTTATGTTGCATTGCAATTTTTTGAATATTTTCCACTGTGCAAAGAGGCACGGCTTTGAAAATTAAATGTCAAACAGCATGTCCGTTTTCATTTTAATATGGTAACAGAACGACTCAAACAAGTATGTGAAAATGAAAACTTGGATTATTGCCTTTTCATTTTAAATTTTTACTCAAACAACATACATATCTGGAAAATTACATTGCAACTGTGGAATTACATTTTCATTTTCAAATTTACATTTTAATATAGCGCCCACAGGCTTCCATGTCTTCCATTTTGTCCCTTTGTCATATTCACTGCTTTGGTCTTTTTTTTTTTTTTTTTGTACATAATGGCAGTTGAGTGAAAACTTGTTTCTCTCAGCTGACTTGAGAAATAACTGCTGTTTATTTTCCAAGGCTGTTGCCATGTAAGTCTTGTTTTGCAGTTTATTGATTTTGGGACAGACTGGCGGCATCACATCCCGGGTAGATCATGTTATTTCTGAACACATCTGACATCAGATCAGATGACAAGTTTAGGGTGTCAGCTGTAGACTGAAAAACCCTGGTACAAAGTAATGTAAGCCTTGTAAGCCAAATTTTGCTGTCATGAAGCTTGTGATGGTCAGTATCTGATGATGCTTTGTCAGAGACACCACCTCTCCATCTTCATCTGAGGAGGAAAAAATAACACGTCCACTCTGAACTGAACATTCACAGCAGTGTTTGTGCCAGAGCCGCTGTATTTGATTGCATTATATTTTACAGGTGTTGCAGTTATTGTGTCCACCCCCTGTAGCTGGCGTGCCTCCACACTCCCACGGTCTGTTTTCGCAGGTTCCTCTCCCACTCCTCATCACTCTCACTTTGCAGTTCAGATGCAGGTTCACATGATTGCTAGAACATTAGCTAACTTGTGAAAAAGACGTTCACAGCTGCTGTTAACGTGCTAAATGAATAATGGCGCTCATTATTGACTCATTGTAATGTTATTTTATGTTGCTGTTTTTTTTAAAGACTCAGAGAAAAGTATCCATACTAAATATAAGCAAGACTGCAGGGAGAGACTTGCACTTACTTTGGGTCTATTATTATTTTCTGCCAGTATATTTTTTCACTTTGGAGAACTGGTTAACTGTTCCAGTGTGACTCAAGACTGAACACGTCTGTTCCTGTTACAGTGAGGTGAAGCCTTGTACCTTCACTGTTACTGTGGTGCCAGCACAGTATCTCATTGTATAAACAGCGGCTTCATTAGCATCAATCTCTTTAATTGATTAAGCCAAACGAGCCCGACGTCTGTGTAGAAGGTTGATTGCTTCAATCAGCATGCAAATGAGTGCTCAAGGCAAACGCTGCCCGGGTGCTGTTGCAATCACCTGGAAGCTTGGATTAGTGGGAATTGTTTTTCAAAGTACTACAAATATTTGAGGATAAAAATTTAATGGAGAGGCTAAATGTGGCTGAATAAAACATTTGAGAGGTTTCATTACAAATCCAAAATCGCAAAGCAGTCATTTACACAAAATGATACTTGCTTTTCTGATGATCAAAGGCATTAATAAGCAGTGTACTCTAACTGTGCTTTATTTTAAAACCATTCTTTATAATATCAGTCTGTTCAGGAGGAGTTTATGAACTCTGGTTTGAAAATGTGTAATACTGACTCATAACTTTTAGGTCATGTGCAACATTTCTGGAGTGAAACCCTCAATTTGTTCTCAGTCTCTCTGTGCAAATCACTGAAATGTTCCTCTTGAAATTGAAAAGAAGGGATTTCTGTGTGTGTGTGTGTGTGTGTGCACCAGTGGGTGTGATCATCCTTGAAAGAAGTAAAGCAGCATGGTTCTTACCGCTCTGGTGGGATTGCTCTGATCAATGGGGTTTTTGAAGTCTGTGCGAAGCTCATCAAATGCGATGATCTGAAAAATAGAAAGATGTGTGTGAGTTTGTTTTCATTTAGCTACCTTTAGAATACCAGTGAATGCACATTCTGTACAAGTAATGTATATACAGCATCTTTTCAACACTCCACTCTGCGCCCTGTTTGTATGGGGATGGTGACTGAACAGTTTGTTCTACTGCACGCTCATTACATCCTGTACAGCTGCAGCCACATTGCTGGCTTTGCCTGAACACACATGGTGATTAAATGGTTAATGTGTGCTTGTATAATAACTTACAGCCTTGTTCTTCCCCCTTTACAGTGTATAGGAGCTCATTTTGTGTTCTCCTCCGGTTTGCCACAATGTGGTTTTTGAATGTGACCCTTATTTCCAGATTTTCATCTCCTCTAAACTTGTAAGGCCAGTCTCTATTTAATGAGCCCAATAATAAAGGTCACATTAGAAATATCCATGGAGACACAGATGGCTGTCAAAGAGACTCATATTTAATGATTAGCCTTTTTTTTCTGGCAGGATTAAAATCATCAGGACTCATCAAAAGCTATGTTTGGGGGAAGTTGTTAAATTTATTATCATGCATGACTTCAAATTTATGCTTTGGGGAGTCTATAAGAAGATCGTGGCATACTAGAGGTCTGTATAACAGCTTGCATAATTTTATTTCTTTGGCCTTTTCAGCAAAGCATTAAAATACAATAAACTGAGGACACCGTAGAGAAAAGAGTGTCACTGGTCAGATACCAGCTCTCTAACTGCTCCCTGTGAGGCGAGTGTGAGCGATAATTGTTCTCTCCAGATCCCTGATTAATAGCTCTACAAAAATATTAATTCTTGGAGTAAAGGCCACCTGCTGAGCTTCATTTTAATGGCTCATTGAAAAACAATAGAAGAAAAAAAAATTAGCAGATAAGTGAGCATCAGCATCTGACTCGGCTCAGCGGTGAGTGGGGAAAGGAAAAAAGTACCCTTCTTTGAGGTTGAAAGGGAAACAGCCTTAGGGGTAGTCCCCCCCCCCCCCATATGAGTCTATACGGCCCTCCCTCATCTTCTTTCACACTTAGCTCTGTTGTAAACAGATGCAGTTTCCATGGCGACATGGTGAGCCCCTAAGTGGGCACCATGGTTACTATAGCAGCGCACCGTTCTGATTGGTGGAGAGCCACACGGAATTGGGGTGCAGTACCCTCCTGTGGGAGGCAGACTGGGGGAAGGGGTGAACAAAATCATAGTTTGATAAGCGTTTCAATCACATGCTTGAGCGCTGAGCCAGACACACGCTTCTCCCCGTCTCTTTCACACACAGACACACTGACTGACTCATAGTCTCACCCACTTAGTCAATTGGTACGTTAGTCATTTCAAGTCTTATATTCATAATGATGTGTTTTGTATTTCACATTATTCCTGCTTCCGTGGATCGCATGTTAAAGGTGAGAGATCAAAGCCTTGGTGTTTGCCGAGTCTGTAACTTGTGTAACCAGCAAGCCCAGTGCACTGGTCTCCAGCGATATCTGTGCAAATTTCAACTGAAAATGCTGCAGGCAGACAGATTCACAGCAGTCTGGTGGCAAGATTTATGATTATTGTGTTCTGTTGCCTCCCTGTACTCATTACGTGCAGTTTGCTGGAGCCTGACCACTTTGTTTGAGGAACTATTTACTGTCAGTACTCTGTGGATCATGTGTTTCTTTAATGTGGAGGGATGGAGCCGGCTGGAATCTGTTTTTTTTTTTATATATACAGGGGTCAGACAAGCCCCCATTAATTATACTAGTGATAAACCACCAGTGATAAACCAGGTCTCTTAAAGTCACTGTGTGGAAATGGATTAAAAATACACAGATAAGACTTATTATTCTGTGTTTTTCACACTCATGTATCTCCTTCAATTCTGTGGTGTTCAGTCCACCTCGAAAATTAATCACCATCCAGCTAATTACAAACTCAAAGCTTGGTTTGAAATGAAAGGGAACAAAGAGTCGTTTGGTGGCTTGTAAGAGGTTGGACATTCACATAAAAGTCCAACTACGCTGTGGTTTTTCTTTGAGGTTCAGCTGCCACATTTATGCTCTAGAGGACCTGAGTGAGGTGTGTGTGTGTGTGTGTGTGCGCTGTGTGTGTTCCTGTCAGTGTTGTACAACTGGGTGTAGGTGGATGTGTTTGTCTGCCTGTGTGGGATGGAGCGTGGACGTTTTCATGCTCTACATGTGCCCATTTTAGTTTCAGTGTGTGCTGTGGTTCCAGTGTGCGCGGCGCTACTCACCTGCCAAATGACAAAGAAGATGAGAGCGGCGCACAGCACCAAGGTGAGCATGTAGCAGAAGGCCGCAAAGGTGAACGCCATGGCTGTGCCAGCCAGCCTGACGATGAGACGGGTCGAGAGAGAGAGAAGGGGAACTTCCCCTCCGCTCTCTGCCTCTCTCTAGCTATTGCTCACTCCCCCTCTTTATTTCAGTGGAGGTTATTGTCTGTTTCCCCCTCTGACGTAAGCTGAGTCTGTACTGTCCAGGTGGGTAAAGCACTCAGTTTTAGTAACAATCAATAATCAGCTTGACCTGTGGCTTCACTTCCACTCCTGCTGCGTCTTTCTCTGATTTTTGTACATCTGACAGCAGGATGACCCCTTCCTCGCTTTGATAGCACTTGTCTGTTCACAGCCACAGTTGTTCCTCTTTTCAGTCTCTGACAGGCAAAATGTCTGTCTCCTCCTCCTCCTCCCTGTAGTTTTTCTTTAGACAAAGCCTACACATTTTTTTTTTCTCACAGTAACGCAATCCACAAAGTGTCCGACTGACACGCTGACAACAGAAGCACAGGATTCTTGTTGACAGTAAGCACAGCTCCGCGTTTCAAAAAGGATTATTGTCTAAGATGGTTATGGCTTCTTGTGATAGGTCAGTAGTTTGTCGCATGGCTTTCAGTTCATCTGTTGCTCTAAATCAAGAACACTGTTAATGACGCATATTTTTAAATCATATGTAACCTGTGTGTATGCACATCAGCTGTTTTCATCATCATCGTTATTATTTACAGACAGTCTCCTGGTATATTACTTGTTTTTTGAGAAATAGTTTACCTCCATGTGACTCTGATCTTTCGCTGAAGATACAAGGTATTGCTCTGCACATCGGACAGTTCTCCTGACAAAGAAAATTACTGTTTGCCAGTGTTGATTTTGCAGTAAAATAAAGTCAAAATCAGTGAGGCAGCAAATATTGGAGTTGGGTTACAAATCAAGTGACTATGGAACATTACCATGCCAATATTACACATCCGAGAGGATACACAAATACGAGCTCAGAGTACAGTATTGATGATAGTTTCAGTTAGCACGGATCTGGACTGATCTTAATATCGAGTAGAGAATACCTGTGTCTGGTTGGAGACGTGTCTGCCTCTGAACAGTCCACTCTTTCCTCGTCTCTGTCAATTTGGGTCGGCACCATGTCAGAATTCTCTGCTCTGCATCTTTCTCTCAGACGCATCCCTCAGATTTCTCAAAAAAAACAAAAAACATTTAGGTTTGTCTTTGCTGACGTGCAGGGTAAACGCTTAACTAAAGGGAAAAATTTAACCTGCAGACACCTGCAGAACATCTACATGTTGAGACGCATTTATTCTGATTTTGAAATCACTGCTGTTCTTAAGCAAAAACCTCCACAGCCCTCAGGAGTCATAAGTTAATTAGTCCACCTTTCTATTGTCTCCCCTCTCCTTATCTGCCCGCCTTTCTTTCTTTCTAAACTCTCCTTTCTTTTCTTCTCCTCCAGAGATTTTGAAAACAGACCTGAATGTGTTTCCTGAGTCTACTGTCTCTGTCTCTCTTTCTCTATTTCTCACTGCGAGAGAAATATTTCTATCACGCTTGATGTTATAACGGTCAGCCAATAGGATCGCTCCGTCTTCCTCCCTCTTCTTATTCGCTCTCTTCTTCCTCTCTCCCTCCTCGCTGTCTGTCAGTCTCCCTCTCTCTCTCTCTCTCTCTCTCTCTCTCTCTCTCACATTTATACATTTCCATAATCCCTTGTTCCCCAGAGACTGATGAGGGGGCAGGGCAGGCTGCAAATGTTTTTCCTTTTGTCTGTATTTCTCTCTTTCTCCATCGCTCTGCCTTCCTCTATCAGTTCCTCTCACCAAAGCCTTCAGTCATTTCAGGAAATTTATGTCTGTTTCTTAGAGGGTGTTGCTCTCAGTCACCTGTCATTTCTTTAAATTCTCTGCTCTATTAGCTGTTAAATCAACATCCATTAAACTTGTGCACTCTTATTACTTTTTTCTAACCTCACCTGATTTTTTAGAAACTACTGATAATGCACATTGCTAACACTTGCCAAATACACAAACAGTATTTGTGTAAGTTAATTCACCACAGCTTATGACAGCTGCAGTCAATGGCACGGCACGTCTGTGTCAGGACCATGGTCAGGATAGGGTCGATGGGAGGAGATGATGTAATGCAGATCCCAGCCTTTTTTTGTCTGACACACTCGCAGCCTCGTCAGATGAGCCTGAATATCCCTTCATCGACTTCACCTGCTAAATCCCAAACATGTTCATATGAATGGAACTTTTTTTTTTTTGGCACATGGCACGTGTTATCAAACAGCAGCCTCTTCATTCATCCAGCAGATCTCATTCAGTTGAAGTCATGTTTGTGTGCACCTGATGAATGTAAGTCCAATATTCACTCTGCTCTGAGCTCTATTTTACTCTCTACCAACTCCTGGGGGAAATATCTGCCTCTTTAGCTGCAAATGCTCCACTGAGCTCAATAACTGGTCAATAACTTTGTCTGTTTGCCATTTGGTGCTGAGCAGGTAGCATAATGGGTTTATTGGAGCTTTTTCAATGAAAACAGCTGCAGCCAAAACAACACAGATGAGAGCAGCGACGCTTAATCAAAACAGGAATTCTTTAGGTTCATCACTGTGAGTAAATCCTTTCATGTTCAAATGTTCATGTGATCTGTTAATGATAAATATACTGATCATATCCGCTGCAGGAATCATTTTTCCTCCCTTCTTTTCCTAGCTGAAGCTCAGGAATCTGAATCTTTTTTGTCCTGTGGGAATTGACAGAGTGGCAGCAGTTTCCTCAAAGCTGGTAAACTCACACTTACCGAGCACTTTATTAGGAACACCATAAAAATACCAAGTACTTCGTCCTTTTGCTCTTAAACAGCCTCAGTTCTTTTTGTCATTGATTCCACAAGATGTTGGAAACTTTCCTCTGAGGTTCTGCTCCATGTTGACATGATGGCATCACATCACGTTTCTGTAGATCTGTCAGCTGCACATTCAAGCTTCCAATCTACTGTTCAACCACATCCCAAAGGTGTGCTACTGGATTCAGGTCTGGACACTGTGGAGGTCACTGAAGATGTTTGATGTGAACATAAACTGAAGCTCCTGATCTGTGCCTTTATGATTTTATTCATTGCTCTGCTGCCACATGATTGGATAACTGCACCAATGAGCAGGTGTGGAGGTGTTTCTAATAAAGTACTTGGTGAGTGTGGATTTTTTAAAACATGTACATGATACATTGCATCAAGTTATTTATTCATTTATTATTATTTGATGTAGCTACTGTATAAGGCCTGTTAGATAGCTACTATAAGAACACTGTATTAGTGTACACTGCTCATCAGTAATAATTTAACTGACCAACAGAAATCAGTTACCGTCAAGGTAACAATTTCTCTACAAACTGAAATGAATGAGAAAAAAACGTCATGTAGCTTGTGCCCTTGTACACTGCTGATCTGCACAGCTACACGTCTGCATATTCATAGCATGGTTCCAGACCTCTGAATCACCGCCCACATCTTAAAGTGAAATGTAATGGCATTTCGTTCTGATTGTCATGCTGGTATATCCAATACGCAGCGAACGGCTGGTGGCTGACAGCTTGTCAGGAAAATATGGTGAGAAAAATTCAATCTTGGTTACAGCAAAGAGCAGTGAACGGGGTGGGAGGGGGTCAGCCATCTGGGTTAGTGTGTTAGCCATCTAATGGTTAAGCAGAGGTTGCAGTCTATTTTGGTTTACTGTGTTGTCAGTGGTTGGGGATTTCCTACAGTCTGGTCAAACTGTGTCGTGATGTTATTTTCATTGGAACTTACTGTCACATTTGTATTGTTCGTAACACAGTTTGTGTTGTTAAACCAGCAAACACACATCACTTAATTTTAGCTCAATGAGAATACTGTTTTGTACCTGTACCAGAGTGACTCACCTGAAGACGTGTGCTCATAAGTCTCTTTCTGATGAGCACATTCTCTTTTAACAGGCACAGTCTGTGTCCCTCAGCTTTTTGGTGTCTGACAAATGAGAGAGAGGCCTCACTCTTCATATGAACTGCAGTTAGATGTCATAGCTGCTGACGGCTGCCAGACAGCCCTGCACTGAGAGCTTTTGGCTCCATCTTGAGCCAGTAGCTCAGAACTCATAAATGCCGCAGAAGCGTGTCTGGACCAAAACCATCAGAACAAGTCCAAGAAGGTTAGTGCTCTGGCTCTTTGAGTGGACACTTTAATTTCTCTGAGTTTGCTCTCATTAAAAGGAACTTGAACGTTATCCAGGTAATATTTCTATACTTCTGCAGCTACTGAATAACAACACTGAAGCATCTTAAATGTGTTCTGCTGTGTGCTGCTTTCTCTGAAGAGAAATTATTGTCAATTTTGACCCTGGTTTTGACATTACTTTGCCTGAGCCACCTGCTAAAGGGAGACCATAGATCCATCAACAAATGCTTATCTCGTGAGGGCTGCTCTATTATCAACATGAAACAGGTGTACCTATAAAAGGTGTTCAGCCCCACTTGGACTTTTTTGCATTTTATTGATCGAAAATCTTTGTTAAAAGGTGGATGAGTTGAGGCCAAACACTGATGGACTGTAAGACTGGTGAAGGTTATCCATAAATGTTTAGGGATGTTATCCTTCAATCCCATGTTTTCACCTCATTTTTCAAAAACACAGTATCCTCATGTTTCTGTCTTTTGAAAAATGAGATGAAAACATGAGATTGAAGGAATACAGAATGTTTTGCGTTGCGTTGAATATTTGAGATTCAACCGTTGTACTCATTGATGGATTAAGATGAAAGATAGCCTGTGATTTTCTGTAAAGGTGGTTGTAAGTAAACTTGTAAGTGTTTAGAAAAAGATGATGATAATGAGGTTTTGGTTTCTTGTGGTCACATGATAGATCAACAGACTGTGTATGAGGAAAGGAAGCTGAAACAGCTGAAACATGTACATTAACACAGAGAAAACAAAGCTCCTGATGAAACCTAGAAGGTTGTTTTGGCACCCACAGAGTATGTAATGCTTGCTGTTTTTACATTGCTGAATTTAGACTTCCCACTAGTGGTGATAAGAAGTAACTGCAAGTCATGCTGTATTTTTTTACATTCCTGTCTGTCACACTGCAAAGACCTGACATGAGACCTTGTTTTGAACCCCAAAAATACTTTAGCTAAATCTCAGTATAATGTACAATACAGCTAAAAACATACGTTGCAATGTGGGCTGATGTTAACATTTGATTAGCTTGTTTATTTATAGTTAAGTAAAAATTTTAAAGGAGTTGACATTTGTAATGATGATTTAATTTTTCATACTATACTAGCAATAGAAAACTCTCTTTAAAATGTTTCCATTCTTATAAATGTATTCCCTTTTTATTATAGCAGCTGACGACTGCAGGTGATGGACACGTGAAGAGGAATGAAAATGTTTTAAAATATATAGAATGTGTACCAAACACTAACATATACTAACTACTAAATAAAATGTTACTGTCCCTCCTTATGATAATGTAAATAAATGTAATGATCACAGCTTTTGAGCCTTTAAGCCCATTATCCAGATCTCAGAATCATAATAATGTGAGATCTTTCATGTTAATGTCAGTTGTCTCACATCAGTCCGGTGTTGTCTCTACCTGCATCACTGAAAATCTGGTTTAACACAGTTAAAATCAAAAAGCTCAAAAGTCACATGTATTACATTATTAAAACGGCCTTCTTCTCACTGGTCTCCTGTCACGTCTTTAACGATCAGTGGTGTGAGCAGTGATGAAGATTCACCTCATCTGGTTCAAATCTGTGCGTGTGATCCCAAGAACATTTTAATTGGTGCATGAGTGCAAATGAAGACCGACAGATTTTAAATTGTCCACAAGGTGGCAACATATGAGAGGCAGCAACAGATGGTCACATTAGGTGTCTAAGTGTGTTCTGATGCACAAATGACTCACTCCGATAAAGCAGAAAGCTAAATTCCTCCAGTGGTTTCATTTGCTGTACAGGGATCCATGCTAAAAGTCGACCAAGAAGAATTGCAAGAACATAACTGTTATGTGTAAAATAGTAATAATAATTAAAATAAAGTAAAGGTCAAGTCATTTGATCTGCACCTTAAGTTGAAGATGTACAGTGGGGGCATTATGGCTGCGAGCTGAACTGATAACTCATTAACCCCAGTCACATTACCTCAGTGGGAATTAAGGCACAGACTGGTCACAGCTGGAGCAGTGCAGTGAACAGCTGAGAGCAATGTTTAGTGGTATATTACAGCAATTACAGGATATGAAGACCATCCCAAGGGTACTGAAGGGTGTGGAAGTCATCTGCTATGCTTCCAATACACTAAAAACAGATTTCATGTCTCCTGACCTGCTGCACCTTCAGGCCTAATGAAATGTTTTCTTCTAACAGCTTTATTGATCACTTCAACAATGAGGGAAAAAAAATCAAAGTCAAATAACAGAGTGTCCAAATGGCACAATGCTGCATGGAGGCATTTACACCTACTGCAAAAACTGCAGCTTACAGCACCTCAATGACAACTTTACAACACAAAACAGCTTCGTGTCGTGGTTAAGAAGCTGTTGGGGTTACCAGTGCACAGATTCTACCAGTCACGAACCTGTTGGAGCTTCTTGTCTAAGAGGACACGGTGTGTCCTGACACGCTGCCCTATATCACTGTGATACAACAGGATTATGATGCATTTTATGAATAATACAGACATCTATAAAAACACTGAGGTTTGCAGATGATGCCCCTTTGGTTGAAACGTCTAATGTGTCTAATTTTATTTTAACAAGTGTCTGTCAAAAAGCAGTTCAGCAGGAGCACAACCACAACCACATCCTCAGCATCCACTGGTATAATGTAGAAGAACTGTAACCATGGCAACACAAACAACTCCAGTAAGGCTGCTTTTCAGCCTTTAACCAGAAATCGGATGTTTTGTGCTCTTTAAATACAGTTCAGATAATCCTGGAAGACGTCGCCATGCTTTCAGTTGCTGATGTTACTTTGCAGTTGTTTCTCTTACATAGTATCATTAGTTACAAGAAAAGAAAAGAACAAGACATGGTGATTCTCCTACCTGAGAATGCATTCAATGACCTTTAAAAAAAACCCCAAACAAACACACAAAGCAAACAAAAATCTATGTCATGACTCAGTTTGAAGAAAAACTGAAAATAAAAACACGAGCACACTGAACATGCCAAGTATATTATTGCAACGTGTGTAATTTAATAAATACATTCCAGCACTTGTCTCTCTCTATAAAGAAATACCACCACAGTGAACTTCACGGACGGCACTTGGCAAAGAAAAGCACAACCGGTTTTTAGGTCATTTCATTTCCAGCTCACCCTGAGGCCACTGTTACCAGCATAAAAGAAAATTTAAAAAATAAAGTGTCTGTGAGCTGAAACAGTTGGTGTTGTCCTCATAGAGAAAAAAGTGATACCTTGCTTTACTTTGTTAGGGGCAGTAAAGAAACATGTTTTTTATTAATAGGCTTTTTTTTTTTACCAAGCCAGACCAGCTGGTTTGTCAGCCACCTGTTGCCATACTTACTTGCTGAGTTATATTTTTGCCTTCATTCTCTAAAATTCTGCCATTCAGATTTGAAAGTCCACTGTATTCCACAAAGGTCAAAGGTCAGGATCAACATAACAGAGCTTGAGCTGGCAGGAATTCAGTCCCTTGCCCAAGAGCACTTATAGGCATGCAAAACTGCTGTGAGAGTTTTGTGGGGTTTTTGGATCCCACTTTTGAATGTTTATCACATACAAAAGTTTTTGCAACAAACCAGACAATGTTTTTTGGAACAAAAGCATTTTGTGTACTATGATGCAATGAGCAGCCCAACGAAATGCATCAAAGTGCTGGAATTCATGGCCAGAGGGCGCAGATGGACTGGAAATCAGAGAAGACCAAGTATCTGCTTCACAGAAAATAAATCACAAAAGCTTGAGCCACATGTATTTCTCTTACATCAGAAAACTGTGGTCCACATGCTGTACCTCCCACATCCAAGAAACCTTCTTGTCTCACCAACAATGGCATGGCAGAGATGATTATGAGTGATATGTTAAGTGAACTTTGTTAAGGGAACAAATTCATCCTCTGTATAGAATTCACGTCATTCAGTGTTAAAGACAATCTGAGGTGCTGTCCGTGGTGCTGACTGACAGGGACTGAAGGAGTATGAAGGATAGATGGTGACTGGCCTGTGACAGACACATCTGCTAATTTGAACTCACTGGAGAATGTGATAGTGTATGTGTGTGGGTGCATGTGAGGAAGGATCCATCAGTATCATGGGTTACACTGAGCAGCACCTGCTTGTCTTCTTCAGCTACGGGCCCACAAACAGTATCATCACCTGACTCTGCTGTTCAGCATCTCAAAAGTCAAGCCAGTTCTATTTACATAGAGCCAAACCATAACAGAACAGTTCTCAGGGCACTTTTCATATAGAGCAGGTCTAGACCTACTCTTTGCAATATCCTTTACAGAGACTTAGCATTCCCCCATGAGCAAGCACTTGGTGACGGTGGCAAGGAAAAATTCCCCTTGAACAGGTAGAAACCTTGAACAGAACCCGGCTGGTGGTGGGCGGCCGTCTACCTCAACGGGCTCAAAGAGAGAAGGGAAGGAGGGGGTGCACAGTGCTGGTTCCACATGATAATGATGACAAGACTGAGGAAGCTCTTGCAAAGATGAAAAGAGAAATGGTAAGGAGTTCAAAGAGTAAGTTAATTTTAGTTTTCAATTAAAGGATCACAAAACCGTATCCATACTCAGACACGTATTTAATCCAATTAAATGTGCCTCCATGTTTATTCAAATTTATGGAATTTCTGTTGTCATTTAACCTTTCTGCTGTAACCCATACATTTACAACACAAATAGGAAGGTCAGTCACTTGAAACTAATGAGGGTGAATTATGTTTAGAATTTCTCTCTCGCTTTAATGAAACACTGTGTCGACTGGGAGGTTTTAGGCGGTCGTACTGTTTTCTGTGTTGTATATACAGTGTAGAGGATGTGTCAGAATGAACACAGTAGTTTATGGGAATTGTTCAAGTGAAGCGTCTCCACTGGTAACAATGCAAACTCTTCCACTGGTCTCAGGATGTGGTTTTAAAGTCCTCTCTGCAGGATCGGGGGCTTCCAGTGCACTGCTCCTCCTCATGGTATTTGGGGCATTGTCCCCTCATCTGGTGTCTTCTGTCCTCCAGAATGTCCTGAATTTTATCCATATGAAAGCTAGATTTTTAGCCTGACAGGTCAAAATTTCTACTTGCCAAAATTTTGAGTTGATGACTGAAGGCTGTTTCCCTGTCACCCCCGCTGAGCATGCTAATTCTAATATGCTAAATGTCAACATGTTGATAAAGAACTGTAAATGTAAATATGTGTTGACACAGTACCTGTGGGCGTGTTAGCATTCTAACATTAGGATTCAGCTAATAGCTTAGCCTACATAGCCTAAGCATGGATTAAAGAACGTTTAGTTAAGTTTTAAATACATTTATTTTATTATTGGTTTTGGATTATTATTGGCACGATGTCAGATAAACATACATTATGTGTATGTGTATCATTGCCTCCGCTTTATAACGAAGGTTTGTTTCAGTCAAATAGTTAAAGCCAAACACAAGAAAACCCTGATGACATCACCATGACATCATCAGGGTTATTTTCTCAGCAGCCTCCAGATCTACAGAAGACACTGGTCTACACATGACAAGGAGACTGACAGTTTTATACTCAACTACTGGCGAAGACTGAAATGGCAAAATTGTCTATCCATTTTTCACCAGTGAAAGAATTTTAGGGCAGCTACAGCTAATCCATAGACTTTATACTCCTCCTTCTTCTTGTTATGTCCTCAAAAAACTTCTATGAGTTTTATAATGAAGTGTATCATAAATTTTACATTTAAAAAATCATTACGGAGTGAAATGAGATGTTTTTTTCTGTAGTACATCTCAGTCTTTAACCATCCACACAATAACAAAAATCAAACCACCAACCCACAACAGAGCTACAGACAACAACATCTGGGATTTCTGAGTCTCAGACGAATCTCAGTTCTCTAGGTTTTTAGCTTGCAGCAGGTTATCTGTGCTGATGGCTGATAGCGATAATGAGCAAAAATATGAGGATGTAGGAGTGAAATGGTCATTCATCTAGACTCCTGATGCGCAGTTAGGAGGACCAGCCGTGCGTGTAGCGCTGTTTCTGAACGTCTCCTCCCCTGTTTCCGCAGTGTTACTGCTTTTCCATCTCGCTCATCGTCTCTTGTGCCAATGCTGCCCACCGCAAGAGTAAGACAAGACTTCCATCTGCATAACACCACACTCCTCTTTCTTGTCTGCCACCATCCCTCTGCTTGATATCCATCTTGTCCTGATCCGTGTACTGTGTGGTTTGCGTCCTCTCAATCCTTCACCATTCATGCACGCCTACTCTCATGTGCAGTCCAGTTTGGTTCTTTGCGTTATCCAGCTCAGACAGAAAAGCAAAGGAATTTTTTTTCTTCCTCTTACCTCTCTCAGTTTATTTTTCGGATTAAAAACACCCACAAAGCCTTTGAAAAATTGATAATTTTGAGGAATTTCCGACTGATACGAGCGGGACGAATGAGGACAGAGACAGAAATTTAATTTATTATTTTACGCATCAACAATCGCACGAAGCCTGGAGAGGATAAATCTGAGAACGCATTGTGGTTTTTAACAGTTACTTAGCTTTGCGGAAGGTGTAAGCCGCGCTGGAACAGGGGGGATTTAATAAGAGGAACTAATCCGACAGTGTTAAGTTTGCTGAGGTAGGGTACCTGTCAGAAGAAAAAGAAAAATTTGCGAAGAAGCACCGTGGAAAGCTACGCGTCATTTCCAAGACACCAGCGCAACAAGCCAACACCATTACACCAGCCTGCTGTGTGAATGACACACGGGGTGTCTTCCTCTGTTGAACTGGTGCAGGGTACCCACGCTGTGACCAGGGTCCAGCTGAGATTCAGGGCTTTCTGTGAGTATCTGTGGGACTGCTGTGCGCACCAAATGGACCGGTCTATTTGTTTCTCATGCTCAGCCTACTGATGGGATAATCGGCTTTTTTTTCTCTCTGCATCTGTAATGTCCAATAATCTAGTTGTGTCAGATCCCATTTGTAATTTAACATTTTGAGTTGTCTCTAGTCTGCAACAGTGATTTTATTTGCATTTTTTCTTTTACTCCAGCTGCTAAATCTACAGCCCTCCATATCTGTCTTTTAATGAGCTTCTGAAAACTCTCTGATGTGGAATCTAGTTTTCATGGTGATTTAAAAACTCTCTTTACAATTCCTTATTTTAAGAGAACCGCTGTTTTTCCACAGAGTGAACTGAAAGATAAGTTCATTTCCTGAGGCCACAACTTCCACTCTGAGCTGACTCACTGACAACTGCACCCAGGTGAGTAACACGGTTTCACAGAATATTAAAAATAGGAAATATATACTAACACAGAAAGCATATTCCTGCACGAGCATCTTGAGTTTGTCTCCATTATGCTGAGCTCTGAGGCTCCAGACTGCATGTAAACCAATGGTACTTGTCATCTTTGTTTAGATTTCTGTTTATCGATTGTGGTTTTTGTTCAGCACAAGGAATTGTTTACTGCTAACAGTCAGTTTCCTCTTTTCTTTACACATGTTTTTGCTTCATTCTCCTTCTGTTTGTTATTATTCTTATGACTTATGAAGATAGTAGATGTGACACTTGTGAGGAGTCTCATTACTAATTGAGACTGCCACCATGTGAAAAACAAAAAAAACAAAAACACCTTCTCTCACAAAGCCAGTGCTGGCATCAAGGTGTGACTCATCAAGTACAGGTGTTTACTTGCCAACCTGAGACCCCTGCTTACCCAACAGGAGCGCTTCTGGGGAATCTATCTATCTATCTATCTATCTATCTATCTATCTATCTATCTATCTATCTATCTATCTATCTATCTATCTAT
>JBBMJY010000004.1:5799667-5809690 GCA_037833715.1 Toxotes lorentzi
TATTATATTATATTATATTATATTATATTATATTATATTATATTATATTATATTATATTATATTATATTATATTATAGATAATCAACATTGACACAACTAAATTACATAAAGTACACAATCTTGTTCTCTTGACTCTAATGACTCTTGGACTTATGATTCATCTCAAAGCTTTTAAAGTTTCCAACTCTCTGCATCTGAATTTTTGAAATGTCTTTGTTAAATATGGATATTCACATTTAACTTACCGCTGATTCCTCTTACTGGTTGGAGGAGTTGATTGTCCATGGTGCTGATCTCTTCACTCAACAGACAGGTGTTGAGTTGTTGCATAAAGCTGTTGTTGCACAATTACAATCTGTTCATCTTCTACTTATAAGGTAACAAAAAAAAAAAAAAAAGGACAACCACAGCTGTGCTGTGCAGGTGTACTGCTTCATGCTGGAATGTAGCCTTGATGGAGACTGATAGAAAACGTGCGCTCCTGTTATGCAGGTCAGAGTGGATATTGCAGCTTTTCTCTGCTGCATGTCAATGAGAGCATGTGCTGTAACATAAAGCATTGTCAAATCCTTCTTGTTTCAGGTAGGCAACCTATTTTTGAGATGGAGATGGTCTTAAAATTTTAATTAGAAAGCACTCGATTACATTCCTAGGCGTTTCTCTCCTCTCTTTCTGTCTGTTCACACTGATGCAGAATTAAATCCTCTGGAGACCATTGAGGCTGTACTCCTGCTCAACTGTTCAGCCAAACAGTTAAGATGGTCACTGAATATGAGTTTGTTCACTATTTTTTCTTTTTTAGCATTAAACAATATATTACAGACTACAGCTAAGAGATATGCTGAACTTCCATGAGAGACCACGGTTGTTTCTCCCTCACATAATCTTATATTATCTGCATCAGAAGGCCTGGGCTGCCTCAGAACAATGCTCTTTTCTTGTTATACTCATTGTCAGTGAAGATTATGTTTGGAATCCCATCCAACTTGACAGTACATGGTGGACTGAGTCAGTGTTTCCCTCAGTACTACAGGTGCAGAGGGTAACATTTTACTGCTGCTTAGCACACAATGACCACATTACATGTGTGGGAGTTTGATAGGGTAGTTCAATACCAGTGACTCAACGATTAGTAGGTGCCAATATTTTTGGCTCTCTAAACTCGGACCAACCAAACTGTTGGATCCCACATCATTTGCATACAAAAGAGCATGACTGAGAGGACTTGTGTGATGTTAACCCTTTCCTTGCAGAGTTTATTTCAACAACAGATCTCTAAATGATGAACATCTGATGTAATCAAAGTAACGATCGGATTTTCCATGCAAATTTCTTCTTCTTGTGTCTTTCAGACGTGTTAATAGACCTTCACATGTGACGTGGATTGAACTTCAGAAGACTCCAAGCATTCCCACATCACCATGTTACTGCACAAGTGTATCCTGAACTCCTCTCCACCCGTTACTCCATGTATGTTTATCTCTCTTCTGCTGGTTCTGCTCCCGGGAGTCACTCATTTTTCCCAGGGCAGTGCCAGCCATGAGGAGACTGGCAGCATACCAGGCAACTGCTCCAGTGAAGATAACTGCTCTGATGGTGTGGTGCTGCCCATGTGGAACCCCCAAAACCCTGCGGTGGGTGATAAGGTGGCACGCGCCATTGTTTACTTTGCAGCTCTTATATATATGTTCCTGGGCATGTCCATCATCGCAGACCGCTTCATGTCTTCTATTGAGGTCATCACCTCTCAGGAAAAGGAGATCACCATCAAGAAGCCCAACGGTGAGACGACGACAACCACTGTGCGCATTTGGAATGAGACGGTATCCAACCTGACCCTGATGGCACTGGGCTCATCAGCACCGGAGATCCTGCTATCTGTCATAGAAGTGGTCGGCCATAACTTCGAGGCCGGGGCTCTGGGTCCCAGCACCATCGTGGGCAGCGCTGCATTCAACATGTTCATTATCATCGCTATCTGTGTCTATGTGGTGCCAGAAAATGAAACCCGCAAGATAAAGCACCTGCGGGTGTTTTTTGTCACCGCTGCCTGGAGCATATTCGCTTACATCTGGCTGTATCTCATCCTGTCTGTGTTCTCCCCCGGAGAGGTGCAGGTTTGGGAGGCTGTCCTCACCTTCCTCTTCTTCCCTCTCTGTGTGCTGCAAGCCTGGATCGCAGACCGGCGCCTGCTCTTCTACAAGTACGTCCAAAAGCGTTATCGTGCTGACAAGACCCGGGGCATTATCATCGAGTCAGAAGGAGACGCCATGTTCACTAAAATGGACTTGGAGATGGACGGCCAGGGTGTGAATTCCCACACTCACCCCAAAGAGGCTCTGGATGGGATGCTGGAGGGGGTGGAGGAAGGCGGAGGGATGAGCGCGGAGCAAGATCAAGAGGAAGAGGCCCGACGGGAGATGGCTCGCACTCTGAAAGAGTTAAAGCAGAGGCATCCTGAGAAGGACATGGAGCAGCTGATTGAGATGGCCAACTACCAAGTGCTGGTGCAGCAACAGAAGAGTCGGGCCTTCTATCGCATTCAAGCCACACGCATGATGATCGGAGCTGGGAACATCTTGAAGAAGCACGCCGCTGACCAGGCCAGGAAGGTGGTGAGCTGTCATGAGGCCAGCGGGCAAGAGGAAGATCCCAACACCATCTACCTGCAGTTTGACCCCTCTCACTACCAGTGCTTTGAGAACTGTGGCTCACTAAAGCTGTCAGTGAGCCGGCACGGAGGAGAAAGTGGCTGCACTGTGAAGGTAAGGGGCAAAGTAATGACAGGAATATCGTAAATGCTCAAGGTCAATTTAAAATCAACTTTAACTGCTTGAGGCATGAAAGACATTAATAATTCAATATTTTATTATAACTCCAACAACTAAATATTTAATAAAGTTTCTTTCCCTCCCTGTGCCACACAGGTGGACTACCGTACAGAGGATGGGACCGCCAATGCAGGCTCAGACTACGAGTTTGCTGAGGGCACGTTGGTCTTCAAGCCTGGTGAGACGACGAAAGAATTCACTGTTGGTGTCATCGATGATGACATTTTTGAAGAAGATGAGCACTTCTACGTGCGGCTTAGTAACCCACGCATCGTGCACCGAGCTGAGGTCTCCATCCTCGAGCCAAGCTCTATCACCTCCAGCAACAGCACGGTAGGCATCTCCTCCCACGTCCCTCCAAAGGCAGCCCTGGGCAACGCTCACACCGCCACGGTTACCATCTACGATGACGACCACGCTGGCATTTTCACGTTTGAGAGTAACTCCACGAGGGTCAGCGAGAGCATCGGCAACATGCAGGTGAAGGTTCACCGGACGTCCGGGGCGAGGGGGAAGGTAGCAGTGCCTTACCACACCGTTGAGGGCACTGCCAAGGCTGGGGAGGACTACGAGGAGGTCTCCGGCAAGCTGGAGTTTCAGAATGATGAGACCATGTGAGTGACAAGTCTTCTCTCTGGGTGTGATGTCTTGTTGTTGCTTCTAATAACTTGATCAAACATCACAGCCCACACAGTAGTGTGTTAAACAGTCCTGCTAGATTACTGTAGGTCGTCTATTCGTTCCTAAAGGATAAAAAGACTATTTTTATGAGTCATAGATATGTTCACTCTGAGAAGTTTTGGTCTTTCAGAGGGATGATGTGGGAGGATAAGAGGATATAATTGTGTGGCAGATAATGAAACATTGTGGATGAGGTAAAATCAGAGGAACAAGGAGAGGGAGAAGAAGCACAGAAGCAGTTTTCTATGAATGGAAGCAGAATTAACAGGCAGACCTTTGGTGTTTCTGTGGTGGTTACATGGGAGTTCATTGTATTGCAGAGCAATGAAAACTCCACTGCAGAAAACAAAGGAAATGCGTTAGTGACAGAGCAAAGGGAAGAAAACCAGACTGGTGACTTACACAGAAACAAAGAGGGGATGATGTTGAACAGCTACTGAAACAGGTGAATGTAATGAAGCCTGCGTGATAATTCATGGATGCAGCAGCAGAGCGGCTGATAAAAAGAGCAGGGACTTGAAAGTGTGATGTTTTTCCAGCGTTTCTTTTGAACATTGTGTGGTAGGGCTGACTGAATGATGAGTGCACTTGTTGTAGTGTTTTTCTTTCTTTCTTTCTTTTTTAATGATTAGATGAGCAAAGAACATGGCAATTATCCACAGCTGTGATTTTTTTCTTACTTAAAAAAAAGAAAATGCCCTCAACCACAACAAGCTCATCACAAAAAGATTTACAGCAATCCAAAAGACAAAAGGAATAAAATGTGTCAGATGAATCCGTCTGCATGAAGAGGATTTCAGGGCTCGTGTGTAGGTGTATTGTGTAGGTCGGCTGAGTGGGTGGAGAGGCAGGTGAATACATGGTGTCAAAGAGAATGCAGATCTTCCTATTTGTCTTTTTTGTCTCGCTGTGCAGGTGAGATTTGAATGTTTTTGTCTGTGTTTTTGTCAGTTTGCTCGTGCACATTTACCTGTGTGTTTGCTTGATTTTTTTGTACATTTGCCTGTGTGTATTTTAAGGGGTCTATGTGTGTGTGTTTCTCTGTGTGCTGTGAATCCACTTTAAAACCCACATCAAACAAAATGTCGCTCCAAAGGGGTAATAAAAAGAGCTCCTCGAGCATCTGAAGCAATTAAAGAAAGGGAAGAGGGGTTAAATGAGTCCCACAAGTTCTCAGCATAGCGCAAAGAGCTACAGAAGGTACAGTTAATGAGACAATAGCGTATAACAATGTGAGATGAGAGGCGGGCAGCTTGTATCTGCACTCAAATGGAGACTGAACATTAGATAAAAACCTCACCTACTGAGCCAAGACTCTGCTCATCAGACTGACGCAAGCTAACACTGACACAAGCATTTACACACTTTATTTTATCTGGAAATAAAGTGTGTTCTGCTACAGTCACCATTTAGCAGGATAGGTAAGAGAGCAGGATTCACCAGAAAACCGATGAAAAGAAATACAACAGGAAATGCCAAAACTGTGCTCAGCTGCACCTGTGCTCCTCTGAATAGCAAGCGAGGACTTAAAGGGAAATGCAGGAATACTCTGATCATAGGTAGAAAGGTTCTGACTCAGACGTTGAGTCAGAATTGCCAGGTCCAGTTGGGTCAGATCACAGCAGCGTACTTATCTTTTTAGCCAGCCCGGGTTTTGAATCCAAAATATCTACTATCAGAGGGTTAGAGAAATAGATTTCATTGTTGGAGAAGGCCAGCATTCACCTCTATTTGTGACACAAAGGTATTTATCAAAGCTGGTGGAGAGCCATCAAGCCAAAGTTCCCCGGCTGAACAGATTTTGGAGAGCTCGTCTTCCAACAACATCACATTTTCTTCCTGTTTTATGCTACACAGATGCTGGAGTCAGACTGAATTTTTCATGAGGTTGTTTAATTTGGAGCTCTCGGCCTGTCCTGTTAAAAGACACAAGTGAATCACTCTGTGTCTTTGCATCGTCATCTCAAAGCATTTTGTAGATATGTATCTGTGTATCTATGTGTGAAGTTTGCATCTCTGAGCATACAAACTCACACATGCTGTGAGTTAAATGCATATCTGTTCCTCTTGCTGCACAGCAGGCTGCCAAAGTTGATCCTTCAAACAGAGCTGGCTTTTCTCACCCAAGTGTTTCCCTGGGCGTTCAGGACAAAGAGCTGACACTCAGCAGCAGGCCTGCAGACAGCTCTGTGTCTTTTTGTGTGTGTTTATTACAGAGTCTTTGACTTGTGTGTCCTTGTGTCTGTGTACATCTGCCTGTCCCAGTCGATGTTTGAGCATGCAAAGGAGCAAAAGAGGAAGAAGCCAAGTTTTTAAGCTTTTGACACAGAGCCAAGAGGAATGGTTTGAAATGCAGGCATCCAGTTAAATAATAATCTAAATTCTGCACTGTATTAAATAGATTATGATGTACAGACACAAACCTCTGAGCTAAAATAAACACACTGACATAGAGAACCATTTTACATTCTGTGTTATGGATTAGAGGAAGATTTGCAAAGACCCTTTGATGCTTGTGTGTAGCTTCCTCTTGTAGCTGTTTTTGTTAGCGCCTGAAAATATGTGGCACCATTCACTAGTTGAGGCTGAAGTGGATAACGGGGGCAGTTATATAAGCTAAGATGAAAGAGATGTTAGGGGATCGCTTCTGAAAAGGGAAATCAATAACCTGATATTCTTTATTTCTCATGCCTAATGTAGTCGGGATCAATAGCATCCTGAACTGCCTGACAAACATGGATGAAAGAGGAGCAGCGCAGTAAGGGTTGGATAACGACATTCAGGGCGGTTCAAACCTCCAATCACTTGCTTCCTCTGTAGACTCATCATGGTAGAAGAGAAGGCTCACTCCATTTAAGCAGAACTGATATGAAGCTTCCTTTTTTAAACGTTCAATCTTAGATTTTATGCTCACAGCAGTTTTTCATATCTAATTGAGATAATTTAATTAGGCTTTAATTACACTTTTTAACCTCGCTCGGAATGGCTCAGAGGACGGCAGTGTTTGTCAGTCCACCACTTTGATCCAGACTGAAATATCTCAACAGCTAATGGCATTTAAGATCACCATAGGACTTAAGTCAGACCTGGGCAAACTATGGCCCACGGGCCGTAGGCGTGCATCCATGCGTAAAACGTCACGCTTTTGGCTTTTCAAAATAAAAGCAACACAGTTGTATTGCATGCACGACATGAATATTTTTTTCATTTATATTCTAATGTATGATTAGCCTCACGCAGGCAGGACAGGGACGCACAAAGGGCCAGGTGTGGCCCGCAGGCCGTAGTTTGCCCAGGTCTGACTTAAGTGATACCCTGACTTTTTCTCTAGCGCCACTGGGTGGTCAAAGTTTTATTTTATCCTGTGAATTAGGCATGATATGTTGGATAGACTTTCATGGTTCCCAGAGGATCGATCCTAAAGACTTTGATGATCCCCAGACTTTTCCTCTAGCACCACCATGAGGTTTGCGCTTTTGAGTGAAATGTCTCAACAACAATTGATTGGACGGCCGTGAAATTTAATATAGACATTCATGCCCCCCTAAGGATGAACTGTACTCACTCTCACTCTTCTCTTCCTTTGCTCATTAGTTTCGATATCATAAATCACCCTTTACTGCTATGTTTCCACACAATTTCATAAGCACAAGTTATCAGAGGTAGGCTGGGGTCATAGATTATTATCAATGTCAAAATCCTTTTGTTTGCGTTTAAATATCCTGCGCATAATGACCTTATAGCACATTACAGTGGAGACAAAATAATATTCGTATTTTATCTGCTGCAGATATAAGAAACATATTTCTTCATCTTCAGCTACACTGCAGTCTCTGAGGAGCTGGTAGAGATTCAGTATCTTGCTCAAGGACACTTCAGCACAGCAGAGACGTGCTGACACATTAGTTTGATCCACGGTTCTTTCGCTGGATGGCAGTGCCCCTTCCATTTGTGAGAATTTGACATACTGTCATGCATACTGTGTATGCATTCACTCATTCTCACCGCTGGCTTCATTTTTGTCAGGGTCTCAGGAGGGCTGGAGCCTGTCCCAGCATGCAGAGGGTAGAAAGCAGAAATACTCTCTCAGGGTGAACATAGAGGCATAAAATCATTCACACTCTGCCTGTAGGCAGTTTGGAGTCTCCAGTCCTCCTGACTTACTGTATATGTCTTTTGACCGTGGGAGGAAACTGGAGCATCCTTACCAAACCAACACAGAATGTGGGGGAGAGGGAAACTCCGAATAAAAAAGAACCGGAGCTACTTTAAGAATCACAGCGGCCTGGCCCTTCTCTCTAGAGGTGACGGTCTCAAACACAGAGCCATATCACCCTAGGACCCTAGCTCATATTCTCTATTCTCGGGTTAATCCGAGCTAATGCAGCTAATTAATTTACAGATGAATCATACACAAACCCAGTGCTCTCAGAAACTGTGAGATGCCCTCTACAAATTTATTAGCACTTCTAAAAAGAGCCCACCAGACTTTCTGCAGTATGCAGTATATTCCACAGATGCTACAGAGATCGAATCTGTTTCTTCAGATCTCAGACAATACATTCCTCTCCTTTACGTGTGTGTGACAGATGCAATAGCAGGTTATATTATGACTTCTCAAAAACAGGAATAGAGAGATGGCTGATACACTGTGAAATGTGATATGTAGAAAGCAAGGGCTGTACAGAGTCCAACTGTGCCTGTTGTGATGAGCTGCAGCGATTAGGATCTCAGGACGTAGAGCTGGGTGGTGCTATGCACAAACCTGACTCTCACGGTGACCGTTTCAAACTCACACACGAGGAGATGCTTGGACAACAATTACAACCTCATATAGTGATCGCCAAATTTAAAGAATGGTTTGATATTTTGGAGTCAGGTGACAAGATCAATCCTAAATTGTGGTTTCACAGGGTATTACATGCTGGAACTATCTCTTAGAAGTCAGTGGCTCCGCAAGGGAATCATTTCAGCTGCTGGTAGATTTGTTATCTTTTGACAGAGCCAGCTGTAGCTGTCATGCAAAGCTAAGCATCTGCTAACGCTATCTTTATATTTAGTGTACAGACATGAGAGTGGTATTGATGTTCTTGTTTAACTCTCTGCAAGACAGCACTTTTCCCAAACTGCTGAACTATTCCTTTAAGTAGTTTATTGGCTGCTAGGTAGCTACCAAGGCTTGTTACTGTTATTTTGTCCATGCTGTAAATGCCCATTTAAGTTCAATTTATCCTACAGTAAAGGTTCTTTAACTCAGAATCATGGGAGCTACATAAATCATTTATACTACACTATCCATGGGCCTCGCTGACATCCACTGGACACTGTCTTGCATATTCACAATAGATTCATAAGTCATCCAAAATCTAAACTGAATTATTTATTGAATTTACAATTCTCAGCTATCTTCGTGCTGCGACTAGCTGAAGGTAGAAGTTTTCCTTGGCGCTGCTCATTTTTTTGTACTTATGTTTCCACAAGGTGAGCTTAATACTCATTAGTATCGGAATTACTTGCAAATTTAAAAAGTAAAAAAATAAAAATAAGAGCTATCTTTGTAAAAGTGATTCAGGAGAATAGTTTAGCCTCAGCCTTTTTTTCAGCCTATTTCAGACTCTGGAGTCAGATTTGTTCGCCTTTTGCGTTATCATCACCCACCTTTTGTCTGAAATGATTGCAAATGAGCATTAGACTCCGGCAGAGGTTGAGATTTAAATTGCCAGCTAATCAGCCTAATGCAGTCTATGAACCCACTTCCCAGCTGACAGCATGTCATTTCCAGTTTGTATTTTAGTCTGAGGTCTCTGAAATGTAAATGTTTGCCTGATCCCTGGCACTGATATTCTGTTCGTCATGATACACTGCAGCAGGACAAACAATATCTGCCCCAAGTGTGATGTAATGTCAAAATGGCTGCAGCCTGAATACAGTCCATAGCAACTGAACCATCGTGTTTTATTTTAAGGCCTCTCCATGATGCTTCAAAGTAACCTCACCTTGTAACTGTACATATAGTTCTTGAAAAACAGCTAGTTTAAAAGAGTAAAAGTCTTTTTTTTCCATTGTTAGGGCTATGCTGCGATTCCCTTTGCTCCCACTGGCATGACTTTAGACTGATATTAGACAGCTGATGACGTATCATTCATGTTTAAAATAAACTTCTTCTCTTCTGCAAGCAAAAGCTCTTCCTGCGTGTTGTCGAATCCTGAGTGTATATGTGTAGACAGAAATAGGCAGCCACCCACATATCATTAGGGAGATGGAGGGAGAGGGAAAGGCTCGCTGTGACAGTGTAGGAGAATGAAGCGGGCTGAGGAAAAGATATTGGTCACAGATTGACACCGCAGCCTCACATGTTTTTGTCGAGCTTTGAGTTTGCTTTAACCTGCATCCGTCTGTAGATAGGCAGCGCTTAATTTCCACAGACATCAAGACAATAATAATTCAATTTCTCACGACTTATAACTAGAACTGTGTGGGAGGGGTGTGGGCTATTTACTATACTATATA
>JBBMJY010000004.1:5809790-5822235 GCA_037833715.1 Toxotes lorentzi
TATATATGTACTATAATGGAATTAATGGTGAAGAAGGAGACCACCCTCTTATGCTGTACCGGAAAAGAAAAAAAATAGTGCATAACATTCTGAACCACAGGATATTTGTTAATTTGTTAAAATCTTGAGCTGCCATCTTCTTATCTAACAGCTCTGATTCATGATTCATTGTGTAGGCAGTCTACCTCTTGGCTACACTGGTTTTATTCGAATGTGTACAAAGAATGGGTTTAGGATCAGAAAGTGCTTTTACTGGTTGCCCGGGATCTATTTTTGATTGGCTTTAGATAACAGAGACTCACTGCAGGGCAACTCATATCGACAGCTGATGTGATTTCCTGAATAAAGCAAATTAATGAATTCACCCACCTCTCTCTGGATCACCCATCCTTCTCTTGATCCTTGACCCTTCTGCTTTTAGGAAGCTGTTGAATGTGAAGATCATCGATGACGAGGAGTACGAGAAGAACAAGACCTTCACGATCGTGTTGGAGGAACCCATCCTGCTGGAGGTGGGACAGAGACACGGTGAGTTGAGGACATAGCTGCATGCTACAGCAGCACGGATTTTCCTCATTATTTTATGGCTTAAAATACATTTTAGTTTAATTTAAATTAAATTATTTCAATTGTGCTTCTGCAGTTTAGGTATTTGGTATTTTGCTACTTTAATTTAATTAAATTTGTCACAGTGAAACAATTATCAAACTTGTGCAGGTCACCTGGCAACATGTTTAATTCCCATGCCAGGAGTATAGCAAACAATATACAGGTCCTATTTATATTAATAAAATGCACTGTTTAATCAATTAATTGATTAACACAGATATATTGAAATAAATTCTTGAATATCAATATATAAGACAATAAATAAATTAATTAATATCAAGTTAAAAATAAAAATATCTCTCCCTAAATGAAATTAAAAAGTAGGCAATGAAATAAATGAATAAGCAAAAGTGTGTATCCATATAAATCAGTATCCAATAAAACAAATATCTTTGAACTATTTTAAAACTCATTCCACCTATTTATGCCTGTGTGCCAGTGACAGCCGCAGCTGGAGGCATTATGTTTTCAGGTTTCTCATGAACGCAAAATCTCAGGAATGGCTTGAGTGAATTTTTTTCAATTTGGCACAAACTTTAATTGGACTCAAGGATGAACTGATTAGAATTTCCTGGTCAGAGGTCGACACTGTAACCTCACAAAACACATTTTTGGCCTTAACTCAAGAATTCATATGCTAATTATGGAAAAATACACAAAATACCTTTGTATTAAATTCCTTCAAAGTCTTCACTATGAGTCTGGACAGACATGGATGTCTCAAGTTGGATGAGGCAAACGACTGCAGAGGTAATTCTAACTTATATATATTCTAATGAATTTTGAGTATATGAAAAATATAAATAACTAAAATTATTAGTTCATGGCACATTTGTTTCAGCTGCTTGTCAATCAGCCTCAGAGCACAGGAGAAACATAGATTGTATGTAGTTCTCATGGAAGACTGGCTTTCATTATCATTAGATACTGAATCCTGTTTTGCAACAGATGTCTTCCTAAGCCCTTGCAGGAACCACAGACTGATAGTTTACACACCTGTTCCTCTGCTGCAGGAGACACCAATGATAACAAGACAGCGGTGGGACCCGAGGACGTGTCAAAGATGGGCTGCCCCTGTCTGGGAGAGCACACGAAGCTGGAGGTGGTCATTGAGGAATCTTATGAATTTAAGGTACCTCAAATAAGCAGGATTTACCTCAGAACCACACAAATCTATCCCGTACATAGTTTTACGTATTTTGGAACATCTCACAAGTCAATGGGGGCTGATGAAACACAGAATTGAATTTACAAGATTTACCTGTTCTTCTCCTAATTAGCAGTTCTTTGGACTAGAGACTTTCACAACCTTCTTATCCTTAAACTATTTTATCGACACCATGAGAGCACATCCACAAACCAAACAACATGACATTTACAAAATAATCTCTCTAAATTATTCATCAGCACAATGTTCAAGTCCATCCTGACCTCTAAAGCTGCTTCTGCCTCATTCAATTTGTTCATAGTTGACACTGACAAAATAAAAATGTTGATATTTTTTACTAAATATGTCAGTAACTGTTATTTCATATTATGTTGGGTATGACTGTTGGAGATTAATATTCAGTCTAACCCGGGACGGGTGATAAATTATTAGTTACGTGCATGGAACTAATGGCTCTGCCAGCAGAGTCATTCACTTGTCTTTTCATCCAGCTTGAATAGTTAAATAAGTTGCGAAAATTGTATCATTTAACTGTAATGTGGCTTTATAAGAGCACTCCATAGAATTTGTCTTCCACTTTTGTAAACTTTCAAGGTACAAAAATGACAGAAAGCTAATGCTCAAAATTGGTACAGCAGCGGCTGAGATATCCTGATTTACAACTCAAATAGTAATGGGTCCTACATTTCCCATAATGCAAATTGAAAGCGTCTTCATTAGATCCTCCCAAAGACATCATCAGGGTTTACTTTACTGTTGTCAGAAGTGAATGGAGTAATTCTCTTGATGAGTAAACTGATCTTCATGAGTAAAATTGGTGGCGTGCCCCTTTAAGCTGTATCATGATATTACTGATAATTAGAGCTCCAGGATCATGTGCTGATATAGTCTCTGTTTTCTGCACTGGTGTTAAGCAGCTTTCTGCTGGCAAAATGCCTTTTTCCTGAGGGACAGTGGGGTTTTGTGCTCCCCTGCATCTGTTTTGGTGACTCACTGTGCACAGCAGTGGGAGAGGAGACACAGTTAATTCCGCCTTAATTCAGCACACGGGTGCCTGTAGTCTCATATGGCAGTGCTAAGATGTACAAATGGGGGACAAATTAAAGGAAAAGCCCCTAAAGTGTGTCAGTAATGTGGTGTGGCACCACGCGCCTCCAGAACATTTGCAGTGCTCCTTAACATAAATTTTTTAAGTGGATTGAACTCTGCTGGAGTCCTTTCAGAGGACATTCCCTCCTTTGGTGTTTTGCTGATGGTGTTGGGGAACACTGTCAAATACATCACCTCAAAATCTCCCATAGGTGTTTAACCATGTAGAGGACCCCTGAAATCCCCTAAAGGCCCACTAGAAACCACCTAAAGGCCTATTACGACCTCATAAGGAACACTATAACATCCATGAGTCACTGAACCTTCGAAAGGACCTCTACAACCTTCTCCCTGACTCCTAAACCTTCCAAAACTTGTAAAATGTTCTCAGTGACCACTAGGACCACCAGTAGAACCTTCTTAATGACTACTAGGACCTTCTCAGTGGTCCCAGTGATCCCTAAAAGATCCTAGAGGGCCTGTAGAACCTCCTCAATGGCCACTGCAACCTCCTAACATCCCCCTGAACCTTCTATAAGACGTGGAGAACCCTGTCATTGACCACTTGAACATCTGAAAAACTCCTAGAACCTCTAGGACCAGTGGAACCTCCTCACTGACCACTACAAGCTGTTAAAGAACCTCCATAATCTCCTAAAGGACCATTAGAACCTTCTTAATGATTTCTAAAACCTTCTAAAGTCCTAGAGCAATCTAAAGGAACTTTTAGATTCTGTGAATAATGTGCTGATGTGGTGAATGAAATGAAAGTAAAATTGCGTTAATAAGCCTCGTACCTTTGTTTTCCCTTTAATTTGTCACCTGTGTATCTCACACCTTTAAGCAGAAAATGACTTCTAACTTCTTTTGCTTTCTTTTGGCTTCGCGGCCGTCTTCAGAGCACAGTGGATAAGCTGATCAAGAAGACAAACCTGGCTCTGGTGGTGGGAAGCAGCAGCTGGAGAGAGCAGTTTGTTAGTGCTGTCACTGTCAGCGCAGGTGAGACGCAGCGTCCTGAAATGTCTCATCTGTTTATTCCTCTGAGACCAGGTCTGTGGAAGATTGAGCCTGCAGGCTGGATGTGGCTCACCTGCTGCCTTTCACCAGCTTTCCTGTTGTTTTCTGTTTTGTTTTGTTTTTGTGTGTGTGTCTCTGTGTGTGTGTTTTTTAAGGTACTTTTTAAAAATAAAATCCAAAATGCTTCAGTTTGACCTTGGCCGAAGTTTGAAAAAAAAAAGCCTAAATTAGCATAATGAATGAAAGTGTGTATAAAAACAAAGCCTGTTTTAATACATTTTGCAAAGTCCGTGCGTATTTGCTGCCTCCTTTTAATCCAGTCCAGACACTTTATTAAAAATGCATGACGTGGTGAATTCCTCATTTGGCTCCCCATAAAAACAAAACTGGCCTGCTCTGCCTGAACAATTAATGGCTCTGAAGAATTCATGCCGGTGTACGTGGTGTGGTGAACCCTTTTTATTTTGTCCTTTCAAGAGTCATTCATTTGGCTTTGTGAACCTTTTAGATCTGCACTAGTGCACAAAGCATTTGGGCTAAAAGCTGCCTTACCAGAGATGTATCGTTTTGTTAATACGCTCTTTTCTCTCATTTTCTCTCTTTCTCTCTCTGGCTGAGGTCACTCAGATTTGCATGCAGTGTGGATATATAAATAGAAACATGTATGTCTCAATCACTGAGTCATAGCTGTATTTGCAGATTTAATGTAGCGTTTTGAAAAGGTTCGCCAAATGGCTTAAATGTGGCCGGGGTTAATATATTCTCGGCTGGAATTTGCTGTCAGAGACGTTATTTGAATTTGATTAAAGTATGACGCTGGAGCTATTTACGATTTCACCAACTTTTTTATGGTTTAATAAACACTTCTGAACTGAGATGTGATGTCGCAGCTTGATCAAACGTGGGTCTGAATCAGGTTTGTATACTGCAGGATATGGTCTTCGTATAATCTGTCAACAGAAAAAAGCAGAGGCAGCAGTTCTGTGCATGTGTTTTTTTTTTGCCATACATCTCTTCTCTGTCTCTGCCAGGTGACGATGATGAGGAGGAGAGTGGGGAGGAACGCTTGCCATCCTGCTTTGATTACATTATGCACTTCCTGACAGTTTTCTGGAAAGTCCTCTTCGCTTTTGTCCCACCCACTGAGTACTGGAACGGCTGGGCCTGCTTCTTTGTGTCCATTTCCCTCATTGGCGTTCTGACGGCCGTGACCGGGGACTTGGCCTCTCATTTCGGCTGCACCGTCGGTCTCAAAGACTCGGTCACCGCTGTGGTGTTCGTGGCCCTTGGCACCTCTGTTCCAGGTGGGCGTGTGTGCTGTCTGTCAGCTCTTAACACCGAACTCTTCCTGGGTTTCCTTTGGGGTTTGCCCATACAGTGGAGGCAGCTGCTTGGGGAGACTTGCGTAACCTCTGCCTCCTCCTGAGCTGTCAGAGGAATTCTCTCTAAAGCTCTTGAACATTAACAAGCTGTAAACAAAGGAAAACACTGTTATTCACTCCATGCTGCCTAATTGTGTTCCCATTTCACCGTGTCCTAAACGCTGCCACAGAGAGGCACAAATGAGAGCATGAAAATTAGGTTTTGACAGGTTTTAGCTCAATAAGCCTCAGACACTTTCTTTCAAGCTGGCAGACGAGTTATGCTGGGAATTGCCCTACGTGATTAGGAAGGCAATGATCACATTAGAGTAACCTCAGGTAGTGGCAGTTTACTCTGGTGGGCAGGAAGTTTCAGAGACATTATTAACTACACTTGTTCTGACTTACTTTCATCTACTAATGCAGATATCTGTGCTTTCGAAAGTGACTGTGAGATGATGGGATTGGCTTTAAATAATATGTTTAAGTAATCTTTTTTTTTTAATATGTAAAAGTTGCTCAGTTTCTTAATAACTCACCCTTCTTTAAAGGGTTTGTATGACTTTATTGTTCAGGTTAACAAATCCTTTACTAATTATTTTTAGATCAGTCAGAGGCCATTTTTATTAGTATTATTTTTATGAGCAACTCTTAAAAGCGTTGATCTCAGGATGGCTCCTCTAATGGACTGTTACCTTCTGGAAAAACAAAACTTGTCTATTAACAACTGAAAGAAATAGTTTGACTATTTGGGGAAATACATTTATTTGCTTTGTGATGGAGAGTTAGATGAGAAGATGGATACCACTGACACACCAGCTAGCCTGGCTCCATCCAAAGGTAACAAAGTCTGACTACAGGCACCTCTGAAGTTCACTAATTAACAGCATTAACAAAGCGATTTTTCACAACCTGGTAACCATAAACTTGTTCTTATTAATGGCTAACAGATCTCTAACAAATCTATAAAACATTAGTAGATTTATTGCTCATAAACAAAACCATTAGTTTCGTATCCCCTTAGCATAGAGGTTCAGACACCGACCCTGAATTGTAATGTCCCTGGTTTGAATCTAGCCGGGAACCTTTGTTAGCAGCCTCTTTCGATTATCACTATCTATTAAAGGCATAAAATTTCCCCTAAAAATGATAAAATTATAAAAAATTAAAATAAAATAAAGCAATTAGTCATTACTTATTAATATTTATAAAGCAGAGTGCTTTGTTTTAAAGTTGTTTTTACTACCATCAAGCTCATTGACTTTATTTTAAATTGTCCGACACCCTTTGTGCCCCAGAGTGACATTTTAAAGTTGTTTAATTTCATGTTGTACTAAACTAAATACCTGTAATTTTTGCTGTGAGGTCCCTGGTAGAGTTGGGGTTTAATGGGGGGCCTTTAGAGAATTCTGCCCCCTGTTCAGGGTCTTTGCACACCACTATTCTCCATCAGCAGCTGATTTGTACAGATTCACCTGTTTCATTTTTCTCTTTCTTTTACAGATACATTTGCAAGTAAAGTGGCTGCCATCCAGGACCAATATGCTGACGCCTCCATCGGGAACGTAACTGGCAGCAATGCAGTGAATGTGTTCCTGGGCATCGGGGTGGCGTGGACCATCGCGGCCGTTTACTGGCATACCAAAGGCAAGGTGTTCAAGGTGGACCCGGGCTCCCTGGCCTTCTCCGTCACCCTCTTCACCATCATGGCGCTGCTGTGCGTGCTGGTGCTGCTCTACCGCCGGCGTCACAGCGTGTCAGGCGGAGAGCTCGGTGGCCCACGGACAGCCAAGCTCCTCACCTTCTTCCTCTTCCTGTCCCTCTGGTTCATCTACATCCTGTTGGCCTCCTTGGAGGCGTACTGCCACGTGCCTGGCTTCTGAGACAGAGGGAAATGCACAGACACGACTCCTCTCCTTGTTTTTACAGTCTACTGAATGTGTTTTCTCTCTGTTTTTGTCTATTTTCACAAAAGTTTATATCTATTTGTATCATTAGTTATTATTGATACCGCACAATATCTGACTGACTTTGAATCTTTGGACTTTGGAACTTTGCTACCATCCACTATGCTGTGAAGGATAGCTTTAGCCACTGAAATTGAACCTCTTCTCAACTTTTCTTCCTTTTTTTTTGAAACATTACGTTTCAGGCGACATTTATCTAATCATTACTATCAGCATAAATCACCTTCCATCACTTGACATGTAGAACTTCTGGCATCATGTCCTCTATCTGTGGACAATTGTTTGAGTTTTTAAGAAAGCACAACTGAAGCAAGAGTTGAAGGATGTTTAAGAAAAGCTAAAGATGGTGCATGGGGTGACATTATACTTGACGTTTACATAAAAGGAAAGACATGACTGAAGCTGAAACGACCTGTAAAACATAGCTGTGTGTGGATATTTATTACTCAATCTATACATTAATTATTCATTGTATATCATGTAAAAGATGAACATTGTGCGTGGGAGTTTTGTGAAAGAGTACGTGTGTTTTTATTTTTGCACGTTCTCAGAGTTTCTTGGTAATCTATTTTAAAGTACTGTATGTAATATTTTGATATGGCTGTTGATGTGTTGATGTATTCCTGTACATGTGAATCACAGCTGTATCATACTCCTTACACTGCCTGGTGCCCTTTCCCACAAAGTTTTCCCGATCAGCACCATAGTTTGACATAGCCAGGGTTTACAAACGCCTTTTTTTAAAAAAACATAAGTCATCCTGGAGCAGAGTGCCAGCTTTAAATTGTACTATGAAGCATAAGTTCTTAGAGGACATTTACAATTTTTGCGTGAGTGTGTGTATGTGTGTGTGTGTGCCCCTCTGCTCTCCAGCACAATTTGTCGAAAGGCATGGCGCTGTCTCGTGGCACTTCACAAATGGTGAGGTGCAGTCTGATTACAGATGCGGAAAGGACACCAGTTTTCTTATCTGTCATGCTGACACTGTGAACATTTTTCAGCAACATCACTTATAGAAAAAGCACAGCAGAGAGCAAAGGGCCACTTTGGGACCAAGTGACTGTAGGGTGAGGTCCATATCACAGCACAATCACCAAACAGGTCCATCAATTGAGATGAAAATGTGTTAAAAGAGATGACATGTACAGTATTTCCTAAGAGTGTCTCCCTGTGTTGCACAGCAGTTGATATTGAAGTTTGTTTTTTATTTAACCTAGAATCTGTAGAGCCATATTTATTGTAACAGTATTACAGTAGAGGTATTTATATGATCATTTAGTTTTATTGATATGCACGTTTAATGTATAAAAAAGTGGAAATAAATGTTGCTGATTTATGATGCTGTAAGATGCCTTGTTGTCTTAATTTCATACGTCAAGAGACAAAGATTGTGCCTGTACAAGCACCAAAGCTTATGGTTAAAATAACTCACAAATGTTACCTTATTTGGATTTAGGATCTATCAGAATATCAACCCACTACAACAACAGTTACTTAAAGGAAACCATCTCTGCTCTCATCATTGCACTAGAGTACAGTATTTAGTTGCTTTCCACTACAGCTTTAATAGAAATTTCATAATAATCCTCAGTGGTATTTGTTTTCAGCACATAAAGTAAATGGGACTATAATAAACAAGACACACACGATAAACAGCAAACACACTCATGGAGAGACGTCTGTGTGAGTGGAGCTACTGGACACCGCATCTCAATCACACAATTATGTAATTATATCATATATAATAATAATGTTCCACTGTAGTATTTTCCTCTAACCTCAGAAGCTGTGAGACGTGAGGCATGTGACACTGAGCGAGAGTGTGATTTTCTCAGCTAACAATCACATTGAGAGAGATTGCGATCATTAAAGACCACAGTCAAGGGAAACTGGAGCTCCACTGATGAGGTGTGTCGCAGATGAAAAAGACCTCTGAGCTCCAGCTGGGTGACTCTTGAAGTGTTAGGTTTCATCGTGTTGCTGACTGTTTAGCCTGATTTATCCTGATGCTCAGCAGCAGCAGCAAATTACAGAAAATAATGAGAAAGCGAGAAAAAAAGGGGTTTTGATAAATGAAAATTGTTCCATAAGCTCTGCCACTAGAGCTTACACGGTTTCTAGATAATCATGTCGTTTTTATTGGAAGCATAAAGATGTAATAAGTCCAAATGTATTGAAGGGGAAATGAATCCCCACTATAGCAACGTGCTTGTCCTCAATAGCTTAAAAAATTGAATTTTCATCTTATGGATTCTTTGACAACTGAGAAAGGAGACTGACACACTGTCAGCTCTCTGGGAGGGTTTGTATCAAAGGTTGCTCCTGCTGTACAGGATGAAGGTCTGAGAGCAGATGAAGCTGCAGAGCCTCTAGTTCAGATTTTTTTTTTTTTTCGTGCAGTCCCTCAATACTTCTGTGGTGGAATAATACCATCTTACCTGAGGTTTCCACTCAGACAAATTGAAGCAATTTGATAAAACACAACATTACAAAAACTGAGCTCAGTATAAACTAAAACACGAACCGAGTCTGTTGGAGGACTTGGTTAGTTTTATAGTTTATACTCAGAGACCAGGGCTACAAACTTGAGGACAGGGACTCGTCATAGTTCATATTCAGTGTTGCAAATTTCTGACAAATCTGTTATTAATCAAATTATGCACACATAAATAATATCTGATTTTTAGGGCTGCTGTGTGTGTGGGGTTCCTGTGTGTGTGTGTGTGTGTGTGTGTGGGGCTGCCCACTTTGCCCAACTGGTAATCCAGCTTTGGCCCAGTTTTGACAAAATAACTGGAACAATGTCAAGCTTGTAACAGAAGCAGTTGTTCAGACACTTAACCAGAAGCAGATTATTCTAAATATGAATTTTCATCTATTTTAAAACTAAATAACTGAAATAGAAGTGCTTTATAATCTCTAGTGAAATAAGTAATTTTACTCGCCTGTTAAGATCTAATAGCTTTTATTAAAGGCTGGCTATTCTAAAATATTGTTCTATTTACAAAGGTGTCATTATAAAACCATTCATTTCATCAAGGCTTACACATATGGGATTATTATTTGTCATCCACATTTCCTTGCTGTACCGTTTTTGCTGTATCGAGTGGGAAATGAGCCACGGACTTAATATGCATACACATGCCGTGGCTGGATGGGCACTGTCCTTGCTGCCTAGAGCATGCTGGGAAATGCAGCAGCCCCCTTGTGAAGGATTAAGCAGGTAAAGAGAGCGGTTGATAAAGAACTGGTAAAAACATTATGTAATACCGTATTGATCCTAAGTCCTTTTTGTTCTGTTTATGTTGTTTTAGGGTGAACTGCAGAGCAGCAGCGTGTGAGACGTTTACAGAACAGATGCATTGGACAGTTTTCACTTCTATGGTTAAGCTTTGGTTAAAGCTGCACTAATAAATATTTTTATACTACATAACAATGGATCAAATCATTATGTTTAATATGAAAAGTGTTGCCTGTAGTGATGACCCAGCAGACAGTTATGACCTAACGCTGCACTGCGTTAATCTCTCTGGTTTTGCTTCACTCTCACCGCTCTCATTCTCATCTGTGTTTTTTGCTGCAGTAACAGGCTGCTGTTTTCAGTGAATAAGCTCTGATCAACCTGCTGTACCTGAGCAGCACCAAATGACAAACAAAATTAGCAAACAGCTGGTGAACACAGTGAAGCCTGATATTCCCCTTGTGAGTTTCTGGAGGCTGAAAAGAGACTGTACATTGGACATATATTCACAGGCCAGATACACGACTCAAAATGAAGCTAATGATGCGAGTGTTGCCTCCAGTGTTTGCTGGAGGTGTAAACAGGCAGCTGTTTGCTAACAAGTTCGCCACAATAACAAGGGGATAACGTCAGACTTAAAGCTTGCTACACTGCCCCCAAGTGGCCAAAAAATCAGTAAGTCCAGGTTTAAGTTTAGGAAACATCCAAAATCTTTAATACAGGGTCAGGTTTGCAACTTGAACAGGCTTTAATGTAACTGACACCTCTTAGAGACCGGATGAATCTACAGACCTTTGGCCACAGACCATAAAGTAACTTCCTACACAGATAAAAAGAGGTTAGAGAAGTAGATTAAATTTCACCACTGTCCTTCCATTCCTGCTGCTCTGGAATGAAGGGGAACTATGTGAGTACGGAGCACTCACAGTCAAAACCTCTGCTGTACAAAACTTGTCAGGAAAGGATCAGATTGTTGAGAGAATGTTAGATCATTTCAGCAACGGTGAGTGGATTATAAAGACAGACTCACATATTAACGACACAAGAGGTTTTCATTTAGCACATTTGAAATACGTGCATTCACATCGACTAATTTACAGTGCAGGCGACAAATGTGAGATTTACACTTCATTACATTACCAAGTGCGGCAGGTGTAAGCAGATCCCTAACTCACCCACAGGGATGTGAATCGCTGTGTGGCCTGAGCTTTGGTAGTCTGAGAGAGTTTTCTTCACACGTTACAGTCACAGCTGTGAGTGGGTCTGACTTGATACTGCATGGCGGGTGAAGCGTCGGCAGTGTTGGCGAGGGGAGACAAGCGGACCGATGTGTCATGAAGTAGTGGTATTTGTAGTAGCAATACAAGAAGGACGAGGTGTGATTCTTCTCGTTTCACACACATCTCAGAAGTTATATTAGAAACGTTTTTTGACCCCTCTAATCAAGCTTAGGTGATCAGAGGTGGTGGATATAGAGGTTAGCTTGGGGTGGGTCAGCTTGAGAGACCCACAGCCAGGGATTTTATCCAAGGCTGCAAATGGACACAGGCGGTCATAGTGCCGGTTGGTCAGCACATACACTTTGTGCCAAATTGCTGCCTGGCAACAGTTTGTGATGTCTTTGTCAAGCCTGATATATATTATATAATGTGTTACCCCTGGCATGGCTTTCTGTCTGTGCTTGCTGAACTTCAGTTGCATCAGTGAAAGCTAAAATTGCTTTAACTGCTAAAATTAGTCTGGAACTGGAAGCTCTGTGTTACGTCATGATTCCACACAATGAGAAGATGAGCTTCTGGTCAGCATGACATCCGTTTAAATCATCTCCTCTCCTTGTGAAAAGATAAATGTGGACTTTGGTTCAAGCGAAGACAGCTTTACCAGAAATAAAACACTGACACAGCAAATGGTGTGAATGTGTGTGTGTGTGTGTGTGTGTGTGTGTGTGTGTGTGTGTGTGTGTGTGTGTGTGTGTGTGTTTTCTCCCTCCCCC
>JBBMJY010000004.1:5822335-5901292 GCA_037833715.1 Toxotes lorentzi
TGTGTGTGTGTGGGTGTGTGTGTGTGTGTGTGTGTGTGTGTGTGTGTGTGTGTGTGTGTGTGTGTGTGTGTGTGTGTATTTTACAGTACTTTAAATGGAAATCAAACTTCAAACAGAGCGAGCACAACAAAGCTGATCAAAAATGCATCAAAAATAATGTAAGTATTACGTCATGACCATATTGTGTGTACAGTATATTATCTTTAACAAAAATGCAGAGAGAATAAAAAGTCATTGTACCCATTATTTAAATTCATGATTTGACAAAAACGTACAAATGTTTTTTATCCGCGCTGGCGATAGCCAAGGCCGGAGGCATTATGTTTTCTGTTTGTCCGTCCATCCATAACCTCTACCTCTACATCTGCTACAAACAGGCAGCCAGCCACACAGAGCCATACCACCGCCATGCGGTACTTCTAGTTGTTTATCAATCAATGAGCATGTTCATAGAAAATACTGGTTTACTGTCGCTCTGCTGTTCACATTGTTGCACATTTTGTCACATAATTATGCCCATGTGATAAATGCAGACATTAGTCATGACATTTCACAATTTAAATAACAAAGTTATTCAAAGATTTTACATCTTTGTGAAAATATGTTTTATGTGTTGATATATGTTATCATTATGCGTTAAATATCTTTTAATGGAGCCAAAGGTGATGCAGAAAGTACACAGATCCTTTACTTTGGATAAAGCAAGGACTTATGAAGTAGCATATAATGGAAGAAACATGTATTTAAGTACATTATATGCTACAGTGGTGGGAAGTTACTACATTATCTCAACTGTGTTGGTACTTGTACTTTATTTGAAAATTTCTGTTTCTACACCACTACTTTTCAAAGGGGAATATTGTAGGTTTCACTCCACTGTATTTATTTAACAGCTTTATTTTACAGATGACTGATGATTTTACATAAAAAAACAAAAAAAAAAACCCACAATATTAAAGCCAGTGGTTCCCAACCTTTGGCTCGTGACCCCTTTACAAAAAGACAAGTGTCTTGTCATGTTTCTAAAGTTGTTACGATAGCACTTCCACAACTTTTTAGAGGGTTATATTTAAACAATAAAAAGGACTTAAAATTAAACAATATTTCACGAAAGAAAGAAAGAATTGCAGAGGTTTGTTTTTAATTCCACTCTACCTGATTACAATAATGACCTTCGGGCAGGGACCTGAGCCTCAGGTTGGGAACCTTTGAACTAAACTACCTGCCTGTGTGTAAACTAGTTAACAGGAGCACTGCTACTGTAACATAAGAATCATATATAATAAAAATATATCAGGGACCATTTTCCTGCAGAGCTACTTTTTGATGCTTTAGGTGTATTTTGTTAATAATACTTACTGGGACTATTGGACCTGGACTATTTTTGCATTAATATAGTTTTTATTTAAGTCATGGGTCTGTCTTCCACCGCTGGTCCTCCACTTTTTGCGTTTAATGACATTTCATGCAAACTATGTGTTGGTTCACCATCACCGCCCCCCCCCCTCCTCCTTCTCCTCCTCTCCTTCCTTTTCCTCGTCCTCCCCCACCAGCCCGCACGTGCTGCGTGCTCGCCCCTGAGCCCCTTCATCCCGTGTGTTTCGCCATTGGTCTGGGATGATGTCATCCACAGCAGAGCCCACCCCCCACCCCCCCCCCACCCCCGTCAGTGTCTCCTCACACACGCATCGCAGCTCAGAGTGACACACGCTCAGACGTGACGCCAGCCGAGTTAGCCAAGCACCTCTCATGACATTTATTTATTTATCTGCTTATTTTAAGTCCGGCATAGCTGTGCATATTTTTCTGAGAGCGGGTCTTTTTCTTTTCTTTTTTTTTTTCTTTTTCTTTTGGGGAAACAAACAAACAAAAAATAATCTTTTGTGTTTTAAATACATGAACAAAAGAGCTGGCAGGGAAGGTGTTACACATCTGGATCATACCAACACATCGGGTCGTGCTACTCGGGCCACTACAGACATGAGGATTTCTCATTCCGCTGCGCATAAATGATGAACACAGCACGGGACTGCCGCTCCTGATGTAAGTGATCTCTCTTTTCAGTAACGTTGCTCATCGTGGCGGTCGGTCCGGTCGGCCTGCAGCCCGAGAGTCCCCCCGTCAGCGGGCTGTGTGTTCAGGGCAGCGCTGGTCAGGTTCAGCTTGCGGCTCCTGGATGTCTTGGTGCCTCTCGTGTATTTTTGATTTGCTGTCAAATTGAGGCCGAGTATTAAAAGCAAGCACCGCATCCTCTTGTTATTCACCGCTGCCCGAAGGATGTCAGCAATTAGGATTGTTTGTCACGATGAGCGGCGTGCAGTCTATTATTTGTTGAGATAAATAACTGCAGACATTTGAAGGTGCCAAGCAGAGAATAATACACGAACCCTAATTTATACCACACCACAGCTGAGCAGAGAGATGAGTGAAGGTGCAGGCCTGGTGGCTCCGGCCCTGTCGCCAGCATCAGCTTTATTTCTCATCATGGTAAAGGTTCAAAGACAGTGCTACGAAGATGCCATTAAAAATACAAAGAAATTAAGCAGTACGCCATCTAGCGACGGCATCAACGAGAACTGATAGATTTTCCATTACTGGCCTGCATAGTAGCCCCAGAAACAACAAGGCAGAGGAAGAATGCAAATGTTAACATCTGGTTTATTTCTGGTTGTGGTGGAGCTGATGAGATGCAACAAAGAGCCGATGAGAGGCAGAGGAGGAGAGGTGTGCAGCACGTGAGCACTTACTACTATTTTAAACAGCAACAGCCTGTTATGTAGCTGACATACATTTCCTAGTCAAGCGTCTTGTCTCTGTCAGCTCTGACAGACGTGCATAAACCCAGGAGAAACAAAGGACAGTGTGAGTATAAGGATGTGTCTGCCACGGATGCCAGTACTAAAGAGATGAAGGAGCAGACACACACGTGTTACTGACTGATGGGAGTGTTTTGGAAGTCTCCATCAGGAAATCAGCCATACACTGTATTTATGGTTGAAGCTCGCTCATTTATTTTCTCAAAAAGTAGTAGTAGTAGTAGTGTGAGGCAGGCAGGTTGTTCATGTGGAGGCAGTAACCTCACAAACAAGACCTACACACACACACACACATACACACACACACACACAGAAGAATCACTGCAGTGCACTGTCAGGAAGACAATGCAACGTGGGGACACACACAAAACAATTTAAACCGACATTTAGAAATATTTTTGACGTTAATATGGCTCCGTCACGTGACAGGGTGAGTTATGGTGATCATCCTGCGGAGACTAATCATCCAGCTCTGCAGCTCACAGTTTGAAGCTGCTTTTAATTCCTATTTTATTTTTTCTGGCCTCAACTATAGAGACCGTAGAGTTGACTCATTTCTTTCATCATCGGCCCCCATATAAAACCAGGGGCAGCCATTCCACTGACAGTGTAATGTTTCAGTCTAAGAGTGATTAAATTTACTTTGATTCTCTCAGTGCGTATTATCAGATCTTATATTCTACAAGCCTTCAAAGGTAAGATGTAAGAGGAATTATTAAGCCTGAAAATATTCATGAGACATTACTTATTGACATTACTTTGAGATAACTATCATTAGAGGTCAAGATCAAACACAGTGCCAGTGATTTTTAACAAAACGATTTAGTAGAGTGACAGCGTGGTGGAACAATGAATAGCATCATTTCTAACATTAAGAAGATCATAGCCCTGGTCTTTCCTGTGAGGAGTTTGCATTAGCTCTGCAACTAACATTTATTTTCATCATTGATCTACAGATTATTTTCTTAAATAGTTTAGTTTGATCTGTAAACCCTTGGAAAATAGTGAAAAATGTCCATTACAGTGGCCAAGATAACATCATCAGTTAGTTAGTTTGTTTTTATCCTGCCAAAAGTACAAAAAAACAAAAAGATTTTTTTGGTTACTATGGTGTAAGCCTTCACATCTGAGAAGCATCAAAACAAAATTGACTATTAATCGGTCATAATAACATTTGATAATTAATTTTCCATCAGTCAACTAATTGTTTCAGCTCTAGTTTGCATCTGTGACCCTCTTCTCTCAGTGCTCCAGTTTACTTCCACAGTCTACAGACATAGAGGTCAGGAAAGTAGAAAGTGGCCTGCAGATTCAACTGTTTGTTTACATGTGCTGATGGACTGCTCACCTATCCTGGTTCCCTGCCCAGTGCCCAGTGCATGCTGGGATAGTCTCCTTCCCACGCATGACTGTGTCCAAAATCACTCCCTGTTTACCTCACATGTGGTGCACTGTGTTTACGTACAACATATTGCTTTGAAAATTTGCACTATATGGACAATACAAGTTCAGCTAACAGTCCCACAATGCATTGCATTTTACAGATGCAAACACTCTACTTGTGCAGCTCTGCACCTGTAAGTGATGATGCAAAATGATGATCGTACATACAAGTGTGTGAAATCTCAATTCACCGCTCACTAAAGAGTAAATTATTTAGTGTTTGTAATACAGAGCAGAAAGAGTTAGTTGATTAATTGATTAAACGATCGTAATGAAAATAAAACTGCTGGACACACATCACTTTGGGACCTGGAAAACTTTGATGGACATGTTTTTTTGCCAGTTCTTGACATTTTAGAAACCACAAGGTTAAGATTAATCAATAAAGACAAAAGTCATTAGTTGCAACCCTACTACAGGGAGAGGTGAAAGAGGGAAGGAGGGATTTTAGGTGGTGCTTCTGAAGGGGAACGAGCAGGTAGATGGTGGATGAATTACAAGTGGACTGCATGAGAGCTCTGTGGTGCTTAGGAGCTGAAATTAAAATGATCCATTTAGCATTATTTAGGAGTAGAAAGCTATTTGTCATCCATATTTAAAAATGTACAATATGAGATTAAAAACCTGCATATTAAATCCCTGGGATTTAATATGTGTAAATTTGTGTCATCTGCATGAATGAATGAATGCAAATTAGTCTAAGTTAATATAAGAGATCTGTGCCATTTAAATAGATTTTATTAATACTTTATAAGTAGCTTTATTAAATCTCATAATTTTGCCAGTTGGACTTTAAATGAAAGCATTAAAGTGGTTGGCTGTACAATCATTAGCACCAAAAAGTTAGCACTTAGGAAAACAGCTACATGTTAAAGAAAAAGTAGCTGGCTGTAAAATCGGCAGCACACAGCAGAGCTTTGTGAGAAACGCAAAACTCCAAACATAAGCTTAGATTCTCTCCCACCATAAATAATAATAATTTCATTAGGCATCCTTTCTTCTAAATGTTGATGCCGCGGGGTGGCTGTAACGCCGAGGGAGACAACGTGACAGCATGATGGCTTCTTGGGTTGTTGTTTTCGTGCACACTCATACTTTCTTCGAGGTTTTCTTCCAGGAGATGAGGATGGTCTTGCATAAATTCCAGAGGGGAAACAGAAACAGACTGCTGTTACTGCACAGCTACTAACACATGTTGCTGTTGATTTTCTTTGTTCAAGCTGAGCAACCTCCTGTCAAATAGAATAGTGTCAGCTTTTGTTGTTATTTTTCTGAGGGCAGAGATCTGCAGGAGACGAAATGGTTTGGAGACCCATTTAATCTGTAATACACACCAAGGAACCCTGGACCTGTTCTTGCTTGATTTAACTAGTCCCTGGGTTCCTGTGTGGCTGAGGGCTTAAGCAGTTAATCTGAATGACTATATTTTTCACGCCTGTCTGTCTTTTTTGACATTTTATTTGCAAGGTCCAGCATGTGAGACAGCTACAGTTTGGGATGACATTTGGTGGACAGAAATTCTTTGGCACAAGCAGCAAACAGTATTTTGGTACAGTGTTCAGATCTGGGATTTTCCACTGTCAGCTGATTACAGTTTCATAGCTATCATTAACCATGACAGTCTTCTTTTTACAAGAGAGCATATTACTGCTCCTCTTATCTTTACTTGGCAGAGGGCTCCAATCCCAACTAACCACCAAAAAACTTTTTCCAAGCTGCTTTTCTCAGGTTCTATTCTTAGTCTCCTATTTTAAGATTTAAAATAGGAAACTGCATTTCTTATTAAATTGCACAGAGGTTAAAGCCCTGTCTCATTATTTTAACACCACAATGTGCCATTACATCGGCTGGCATATCTCTCTTTATGAGCACTAATATACATCAGTGTGTAATTGATTAGCAACAGTTTGGTTCATTGATTAAAAATTTAATTAAAAAAAAAAAGTCTAAACGGGTATAGCTGGGAATTCTGTGGCACAATGAAGAACGATTGCTCTGCAGCTAAAGTGCCACCAAACTCGATTTTTTTTTCACCTATAAAATAATAAAATAGAAATAATCATGGGATGTGTGAGGATTATGCCACGGTGTGTAGAAAAAGCCAGGTATTTCTCTCGGTGTCACATCGGTTTGACTTAACAGTGGAGCTGCTGAATGTTTCCTATCACGCTGCTCAGTGATTGGCCAGCTCGTGCTGCTGCTCCCATCACTTTCTGTCCGCTGACTGTGGAGATTAGGTGATGTAATTATTTTGACTCCCCCTCAGTAGCCCATAGTGGCATGAGCTCGGACGAGATGGTGAAACTAAGAAGATTAAAGAGAGAAGTACATTTAGCAAAAGGCTAACACAGCTTAGCAATAAACATGACGATTTATTGGCATTCTCAAATGATGTAGGATTAATGCAGTGTTGTGAAGTGGACTCTGTATTTCAGACATACTGAACAAGTCACATTTAATGCTTAGTAATAAACACAAGGCTCATCCCTGTGCGTCATTATTGTACCATTATCATGCCATTGTTGACAAAACACACATTCATTTGGGCGTCTGAGTCACAACCAAGTCACCACATACGGCAGAGTTGCAAGTCATTTCCTTTGTCCTAAGTAAATCTTACATCATTAGATGTGTGACTTAAGCCTGATTAGAGTGTGAGTCATAAAGACTTAAGCCCACATCTCTGTTCATTTCTCAGGCGGGCGATTCTCTTTTTCAACTCAGATTTATTCATTCCTTTTTTTTTTCCTTTAACGTCACTTGGTCCTTTGTTTTCTGTTCTCCCACTCCTCAGTCCGGCTGCTCTCATTCATTCTTGATGTAATTTAGTTTTTTGTCATTCCTGTAACAGGAATGAGTTTCTTAAAGGTTTTAGTATCATCATAATGTAGGAAGAAGTAAACACTGCTACCTCATAATATACTGCCAGACAATTCTTAGAGTTCAGTGGCCATGTTGTTAGCTTTGGTAGAGCAATTTAAACTTCATTTCATTTTATTTGCATTTATTTATGTCTTGAAATCATTTAAAATCTGTTTTGACATGTTCATTTCAAGTCAGTGTATGGAAACACCGGAGATGTCAATGTGTGAACAACATATGTGCTTCAGATCTTAAAAATACAGCATCAGTTGTACTATTTTTAAAGTACTTGAAGGTTTAAATAATTTTCCAAAGCTTTGCAACCACATTAACGTGAGAGCTGCAGTGGACACATAACTGATTGATTGTTTAGTCTTTACATATAGACAGCTGATCATACTTCATTGTATCACTTGACATTCACCACTGACACACAACACGAGGGCCCTCGTGTTAATAGCATCCTCACTGTAGGAAACTAAGTGGCTCATGTTAAAGGCTTTTGGAGTTAAATGTCTCGTTCAAAGGTGATTTTCACTGAGCTTGGCAAGCAGCCACCTGTACGGGGTGATTTTGTTGTCATTGTCATTCACATCATCATTTGTGATGGGCAAGAGGTGCTTCACTCTCGGCTGCCTGATCCCATCTACAGCCCATTCTGCTGCAGCTACAATTAACATTTCCACCCTGGTAGATGCTAAAGGGGAGACTCTACATGCTGCTGTGACACCAGTGTCAAGGCTCTCTGCAACGCTGTGCAGAGTATTTGCGCCTCTTACAAGTAGACTTTAAGTAGACTGTTTGGCTTGTTAAGGTTTGATGCCAAATCAAGATCGAGTGTTTAAATCCTGATAATCTTGATAGTTTTCTGCCTCTCTGCTGATTTGTGAATTAGCTTGTTCTCTGATATCAACATCTTTGCAGGCCAAGGAGAGTTTTTCTTTTCATTCATGAAACCAACATTTGCTTAGCCAGTGGTGCTCATCACAAACTCTACACGGTCCTGAAGATGAAGAAAAGTATACCACCGTATGAAAATACAAGTATTATATTTTCCTATTTAATATTTTCCTTCAAGCTCTCAGGTGTCAATTAAGTGGTGAAGTTAAACTAATGAGTAGAAAATTGACTCAAGACAGCTCACAGGTTATTTTCCACCTGGTCCGCTGGTTCGCAGGCAAGTGCACACAATGAACACAGACAGACCAGAATCTTAAATTGTACCACTGGATTACCAAATTACACTCAAGTCTTATTATGGTATTGATCTTCTCGTGTAAATCTCAGCAGGAAAGGTAATGAGCAAATCTCCCAAAATGTCAAATAATTCCTTTAATATCACAACTAGTCCTTTTCTTGTGCAGCATCATGTGTGGGAATTAGAAAACCTGCTTTGTTAAGACACTGAGTAATTGCATTACGTAACCCAAATAATAATAATGTAATAAAATAAATAGATTATTAATTTATTGTTTATAATTAACCAATTTCAAGCATAGATTTAACTGTTATATGTTTTATTAACCAATTTTGCTGCTTACTGAAGACGAAGTCACAGTGGTAGAGGCCTGTGACACTGACCTGAGACACAGTTGTGTTCCTGTCTTAGCTGTGTCACAGACCAGGTCAGTAACCCTGACAGTGTAACTCAGTCAACACACTTTTTTTTACAATTTAAACACGTCGACACTGCAACCGCCTGAGTCTGTGTGTGGATACAGAATCTGCTTGTAGGATCTGTGGCACCAGCCTTTTGAGTACTCTACCAACCTCACTGCTGTTAGGTTTTTTTTACATCCTACTGCCTTTCTTCTTTGTAACCATTCTTCATAGCTCTTGCTGTCCATCTGTCAGTTTGGTCGTGTGTGAATGACTATATAAAGAGAGAAGTGGACCGCCTCCTGTCATTTTTGTGCCAACTCAGAGCCAAACGTGAGCAGAAATGTGGAGATGTGGATTGTCCTCTGACAGAAATGGCCTGCTCATCAGCCTCTGGAAACAAGTGACTCAGATGACTAATTTTCCTGCCGTCCACTATCTCGAGAAGCCTTTTTCTACTGGGATGAAAAAGGAAAGAAAGAAAAATCTTTTTCATGCAGCAGAGGAGGAGATTCTCAAGCACTTTTACAAGCCAGTAATTGAACAGCACATCCTCACATTATTGCCTGGTTTTTGCTCTGGTGTTGTCCACTCTGCTGCGTGGGTGTTTTCTGTCAGGTGCTTTTTGATGAAGGAGCTGCATAAAGCAGAGGCGGGGAGAGGGATGGCGAAGAGCTCGCCATCAATCTTGCACAGCCAGACAAGCATCTGCTCCCAAAAAACATCAGCCCCCTCAACAGCTTGTCCCCAAAAACACTCGCTGCACCGCCTCTAAAGCTGGAGCTGGCCTGTGCACCATGCTGCCTAAGTCCACACACTGACAGGAGACTTTAGGGTGCAGTCACATTCTTCATAGTAATATAGTCTTACAATGTCTTCCTGTCCTGCACGTGGGACAAAATGTTTTACTTTTACTCCCCACATAAACTTATCCTGATTGAATTCCCTTTTATGAAAAAATATGATACAGATGTGGAGCAGAAGAAAAAAAATAATCGAAAGTATCTCAAGAGAATAATGAGGTGGGATTTAGTCAGGTGTTTGGGAGCGCGTTAAGTCATCTGGAAAAAAAACATTGCGCCATGTGCCATTGTTCTCGCTCTAGCTCTTGCATGTGACTATGAAGCTGTTATCTTTATTCTGCTGGTGCGGTAGCAGTGAGCCGAGGGAGGGCGTAATGATCTCCCCTGTAGACTCATGCAGCTCTCTGTGTCTAGAATAGAGTGGCACTCTTCTTCTTTTTTAAACTTTTCTTTTCATCATTACACATTCAAATGCTCAAATTCAGAAGCAGCCAATGTGATTGCAAAACTTTGCATAAGTTAGCCTTTTCCTTAAATATGAATACATCCATAATCATGTGCATACACTTGTATTTGCCTTCTCTCTCCTTGATCCATCCTGCGACGTTTGTTTATCAAGCCTAATATAAGTAGCTAACTCTGTCAGAAGGTTTATATCGGATCCTCAGGAGCTGTTATGCCTCAGTTCTTCTGAAAGGTGCTCATAACTTATTCACAGTTTACAGTCGACCTCTGAAGTCATATATACGCCTAGTACATATATTATGCAGTCTCACATACTGATACAAGTTGTCTGATAAATAATATGCTGCAGTCATGCTCTCAGTACTAGTTATGGTGCTCAGCTGTAGCCTGGCTATAGTCTACAATGGTACACATTTACACAGTTAAATATTACAGATTGTCTGATGGCCCTGGGTCAGTAACACATTGATTTGGGACAATAAATTGATCATTTTGTAAAGTCCCTCTCCACTCAAAGAAGTGTTCTGATAACTGTTATTTCCCTATGGATGTTTTGCTGTGCAGAATGATGTATGTACAGATCTTGACTATAGGCTGTTTCCACATCTCATCAGCTGAAAGGGGAAAGACTCTGTGCTCACCTTTAAATCCCAGTTTACGGCGTAAACATGCAGCCGGAGTATGTGACATCACAACCAGGGAAGAAGCCAGTTGTGGTCCAATATGAAGCTTATAGACATGTGGTGTGGAAATTTGAGACCTCCGTTATACAAACTCTGAGAATGGACTTTTAAGATAAGTAGGAGACAATGAAAGAGGAAGTTGATGTAATTTAAAGAATTTTTAATGAGGCCATTGAACTTTTTCTTGGAAAACGGTGTCAGATACAAACTGCACTCAAAACAGAGTATTTAATATATATATAAATGTCTTAAAATGTGTCTAGTAGGGTATCATTAACAATTTATTAGTCAGCAATGAAACAGTTCTTTTCTGGCACAGTACAGTAACACTGCTCTTTGTTGTGTTTTTTTGAGTTGTCAGATTGGGTGTCACCTCAGATGCAATCTGGGATCTGGCAATTGAAGCTATAACAAGGGGGCAACAATGAAAAACTCTCAAATCACAAACTGAAAAGAACAAATCTGTTCCTTTGATCACGCAAGCAACAGTTTCCTAATTTGACAAGCATCTAACAAGCCTATATGCTTTGTAGACTTTGCACTGCTTGGCTGTAACTTCCAAGTGGAGCAGATTGAGGTGGTTCTTTTTGAAAGACAATTACTGTACTGCAAACACACACAAGAACACTCAGCGTGTACTGTATGTTGGCGGAGCTTACAGCCTTTAATCAGCTTCCATTTATGTGTTAGAAAGACAGATTAATTAGGACCAACCGACTGGAGTGATTCCACATAAACAGAGTTAATTAACTGCAATTTCAATTAACCTCCTGATCAACAGTGCTCACACCATTTTATAGTTTTATTCTCGTGGCTGAATCCTAAGAGAATAACAAGGTAAACTGCATTTGTCTTGTTCTGTCTGTTTTTTTCTTGAACTAGAAGTCACAACAGTGGTGGAAGAATCATTCACTTTAGTAAAGGTACTGAATCAACATTATGAAAATATTTCATTGCATGTAAAAGTCCTGCATTCAAAGCCCTATTTAAATTACAATATTATGAACAAAATGTAAATGTTCTGCAGAAAATCTGATGTTATTTTATATTACATTATTAGATTGTTAGTACTGATGCACCAGCGTATATTGTAGGCACCACTGCACTGCTGAAGATGGTCAAGGTGGACATCATTCTAACTACTTACATACAAATTCTTCTACAAAAATCTGTATTTATCTCTTGTATTTTTCTCTATATCTGTGCTTTTCTGTGACATATTGGGTCATTTCAACAGTTATTTGAAAGAGAAAGAAGTTGGGGAAATGTCTCTTTGGTGGATCTGCTAAAAGTCAGACATCTGAAACATAAAAAGGACCCCAACCAGACACAGTTTTTTGCAAGGGGACAGGGGTAAAAAAGAAAAAAAAGAGTTTACGACTGATTTAACAATGCATGCATTATGCAATGCATTATGAGAATATCAGGAATATTTTTTAAATTTGATCTGAAAAGTAACTACAAACAATGGCTGCCAGATAAATGTCATGGAAAAGTCACATAAACAAGAAATAGTCATGTAAAATACAAAGAACTCAAAATTTAACTCAAGTACAGTATGTCAGTAAATGTAGTAAGTGACGTTCCACCACCGGACATGATTAAAACGGTTCAGAGGGCAGACATTAAACAATAATTCTTACTTTTCTATTAAATGTCCATTGATGTTGCAGTTTTGCAGGCTTTTTGCATTAACCTACTGTATATGAGCAGTCTCAGCACAGGCAAACACATGCCTCAGACAATTTCTGTCTTTAATGCTTATGCATGCGAACACGGCGGGGAAAAGCCAAATGAAGAAATGTACTTTGCAAGCCTTTTGTTATCACCAAATTAAATTCACGACCACACATGAGATTAATGACGAAGATTGGGCTGGAGTTCTGAATGAAATCCCCATGATTGTAATGCTTCTGTTTTCCCATATGAATTCTGTTGCAGATTTGATTGCATGTATTAATGTGAAATTTCATTACATGTTGCTGACAAAAAAAACTCTTATTGTCACCCTAACTATCCCATCAGATGGTACAATGTTTCACTATATAGTATCATATTCCGTTTCTTGCTATGAAATATCGTTTACCAGTGAAATTTCAAGAGGTACCACTGCTGTGCTTTGTATTTTCCATCTCTCTCTGTGGCCCCTACTGTCTGCTGAAGCTATGACAATGAGTGAGTGAAAAGGCCACTAGCTAGCCTGCCGTTTACAGTGTGTGAGAGAAAAGTGATCAGAGTGATAGTGACTTCCACCATGATAAAACTGGGTCAATGTAACCCCCACCCCCTCCACCACAGGCAAGGCTGAAAAAGGAAAAAAAAAAAAGATGAGGACACCATCACCAGACTCTGTGCGTGGATATAAGCATGGGGACACAGGAGCGTGGTTTGCTTTCTCTATGGGTCGGTAACTGTGTTGTGTTGGACTGAAGGCATCCCCAGATTATTTTTGACATGTTCCTTCCTCCTCTGTAGTCTGTGGTTTACAATGTCACGTTATAATCTGTCCCCCTGTATTTTCTCTCTACCCACTATGTTTCTGTCAGCCAGCGTCATCCTCAGTATCTGTCCCACCCAGTCCCCCTTTTAACTTTTTGGTCTTCCATTCCCTGAGGGATTCCTGATAAATGTGGCTTAAAGGCTTAAGCCTGCAAGGAAAATTCACCCTCACACACACCGTGTTAAAAAAAAAAATGACAAAGGCGACAGTAAAGAATATGCTGACCCACTTGGGGTGGCGGCAGAAATCTCAGTGACAAATCTTTAAAAACCTAGGCAAATGAAACTGAAGATATCATGGCTAGATACCATTAAAAGTACCTGAAAAAAATATGTGGCTTTGTAATGTGAACTGACCAAGACTGCAATCATGCTAGCAGCTCTATAAGGCTGCATTTATGCAGTGCAAATGCTAATGAAAGCATGCTAACATGCTCACAATGCTAGCATGCTGGTTCTAAGCAAGTATAATCATGTTCACCATCTTAGCTTTGTGCATTAACATGCTAATATTTGCATTACATACAAAGTACAGTTGAGGCTGATGCGAATGTCTTTAGTTTTTGTCTTTAGTGTTGGACAATAACATTTTGCGCTGCTTTTGGTGCTGGATAAAGTTAAAGGATCACCAAGTTCTTACAGTTCATCCAGGGAGGAAAATTAATGTCTGTACCAAATTTCATGACAATCCATCCAATAGTTGTTGAGACATTTTACTCAGAAGGTGTAAATCAGTAGGGTTCATGCTCTGGGGACAATGAATGTCTGTAAAAAAACATGTCATGGTAATCCATCTATTGAGGTACTTTAGTCTGGAATAAAATGGTGGACCAACTGACTGACAGATGACTTTACCATCCCTACAGCCATGCAGCTAGCATGGCTAAAAATACGTCTTTTTGAAATTTGACCTTTTAAATTTAAAAACATTTTCAGTGATCTATAAATATCAGAGGTACATGTCAGGTTGTGTAGTCAGCCCAGTTCAATCAGAGAAGACATGCTTCTTTCTAGACTCGCCTGTTTATGTCAACTTTATAATAATAACAGGGTGAACAATCCATCAAACCAAGTCAGGGCTACCAATATCCTCAACACACTACAGAGCTCAACAGACTGCATGTCTGCAGTAAAATGCATTACTTTTCTTATGTCAACTGGGAAATCTTTTTCTCGCCTCTTTTTCTCGAACTCTGTAATTTGTCAGCCTCTGCTGTGCTTTGAGCTTAATGCTAACATTAGCATACTAACATCCTCCCAACTGACCTGTATAGCCGCCCCTACAGCCATGCTGCTAGTGTGGTAAAAAGTAAATTAAAGTACTTCATCAACCAAACAACTCCTGGGTGCACTGAACATCCCAGATTGATTTTATTTAACAGTGTGTGTATCAGAGGGTGGATTTTCACTCTAACAACAATAATATTTCATCTTAACATTTGAGAGCAGCCTTTAACTGAATGTACCAAAAGAATATTAAAATTGTCTAAAGTTCTGTGGTAACTGTACCAGCATCTTATTAATAACATTAATCATAAAGGGAATTTAATGATACAAACAAAATCTTTTTTTAATGTATTTTATCCCAACGTGCACATTTATAAGCTACACTCAGTTAATCTCTTTTTGCTGTGTCACGGTGAGAAAGCTTTCTCTCGAGCTGAGTTGTATCGTTGTGTAAGTGGTGACCTTCTGTTTATACCATGGCCTGGACAAATGCTCATTTCAAATTGGCCCAGAGGATTCAGTTAATGTAGTTTATACCAGAGGCAGGATGAACAGGCCAGATAGCTGGGGGCAGGAAGTGTTTCATTTCAGATAATCTCATGGCTCTCCAACATTAAACAGTCTTTAAAGTGAAGAATCCCACTGAGCCTTTAGCTAACTGAGAGTCACTGAAGGATTTTTTTTTTCATGTTACAGTAGTTGGAAAAAAAAAAGTACACATCATGCAAGCAATCACACACATGGACATGTAGTTTAACATGTAGAGAAGCAATCATGGCTAAGCATACATGGAAAGTTTTATATTTTTTATCACAGTGCACATTAATATTGAGAGCAGTAAGCCTGCACAGCCCAGCTATGTTTTATAGTATATTTTGCCACGGCTTGGTTGGCTTATTATTTCATGTGACTGAATGCATCTTGTTGGGAATGAGGACTCCTCAGAGGGATGAAGGTTGTTGCAGCTCATTTGAAGCAGCTTTTGTGACTGAGCTTTTAAGAAGCCTCACTGCCATCAGGATTAGCTGGGATTATTTGCTGCTAACAGCAAACAGGTACACACTTTTGCACCTTTGGATTTGAATTTTATAGGTTAATGGTAATTGTATTACTGGGAAACTGTTTAAATTTATAATAAATGTCAAACTCCTACAAATTCAGATGAGCATTATATGTCTGGCAAGTTGTCCTGGTATAAGCAGGTAACAGACTGTGAGGTACATGTTTAAATGGATTTGGTAACCGTAATCGCAACAGTGTTATCCATTCACATCAAACATGCACCTCTTTACATAATTTCTCCTTTACTTAGCAAATGTCAAAGGAAACGTGTGACATGTTAATGGTCAATGCTGAGATGCAACATTGTTGGTTATTGGTTTTGTATTTGTTCATGTATTTGTATGTTTTGGTATGCAAAAGACACCTTAGCGGTGACTTACAAAAATATGCAAAACATAAAATCTGCTGTTGTTGTCAACACGTGTTGTCATTATTGTACCAGATTTGGGGCTTTGCTTTACATTTCATAAATAATTTAATTCATTCTTTTTAAATTTAATCACAAAATATTGTAACATCCTGTATCAGAAGAAAAAAACACAACTATGCTCATAATTCTGTGTATGCGCTGCATCATATAAATATTTTATAGCTGCAAGGCAGTGTTCATAACTCTGCATCCTCGTGTGCTGTTTGTGTCTAAACTGATGGAATGTAAAGTGCGCCCCACATTTTCAGTGTTTGTGAAATTACAGTCATTTTCTGACTACTCTCTTTCTGTCTCTCTCTCCCTCTTCAATGGACAGCTTTGCATAAACCCAGATGCCTCCCCTCCCTCTTGACGAGCGTATAGTGGTCATTCAGCGCCCTAAAAACTTAGCCCTTTGTGAGGCTTCCCCACAAACCATCCCGCAGCATTCCTCTCAAATATCAGCCTCATCCAATGGACAAGTCACACACCCTCCTCATCTCCACCCTTCTCAGTCCCATTTCTATTCACCCTCCTGTAAATCTCTGACTCTGGAATGCAAGCGCAGAGCTTCCCGCGCGCAGAAATTCAAGGGCGACCAGCCTGTCACCCCAGCGGGTGTGAGACACATCCCTAGCCACTGCCATAGTAATGGCACAGTAACTCTCGGCCCACGGCTGCCGTCCCACACACATACTATTGATATCAGGCTGACTGTGGATAAAGGAGGACGGGGAGGAGGATTCAGTAACTCATTAGGGCGCAGTGGAAGTGTAAAAGGTGGCAGAGGGAAATGTGCATCTTCACAGTTGGATCAAGGACAAATTGAGAGAAGGACTGGAACCGCAGGGAGGCCAGGTGGAGGCGAACACAAGTCACAGCGAAGTCGCCATAGTCAGCTGTCAACTTCCCCCGGAGGGGTCCTACAATTCGTCCCCGCTCAGGCGCAGCAGCATAAGTTCAGGAGCGAAAAAGAGAAGGAAAACGCAAGTTTTCTTAACAGAAGCGACCAGGAATTTCCTTCTCTAGGTCACAAGAAGAATTCCAAACTGGGAACTGTCCATCAAAGCCATAACAGTCACAGTCTGTCCTACCACCACAACTCCGTCCCCGTGCCCCATGCCGCCATCCTAAACTCTAACTATCCCTCATCCCCTCCCTCCCAACCCACCCATGTCCCAATCTCATTTCAGCAACTCAACCAGCCACACCCATCCCACACCAGGGATCACCGCCCCCACATTCTTCATGGTCTGCCCCTCTCCCCCTGCTCCTCCCATGCCGGAGGGTTCCCCAGCCCTGACCATACCTGCACCATCGACTGCACCCACCCATTCAGTTGCGGCTGCTGGAGGTTGGTAAGATGCAGAGGGTGTAAGGCGCACTCTGCTAGCTGCCAAGGAGGTGGAGGAAGCTCTTCCACCTCATTTTCCTGTGTTCACAATGTTGGAGCAGTGAAGAGAGGAAGCAAAGAAATGGGCCTGAGAAATCTGGGTGGGTGTCTCTCCACTGCCTCCACCTCCAACACCTCCTCTTCGAACAGCACTGTGTCTGACTGCCGGGCAAGCCTGTTCAAACCTCTCCGTTGTGCCTCCTGCTCTAGTGAGGCCAGAAACTTTGAGAGTCCTGCTATCCTTCGCAAAAAGCTAGTAGGGGGATGTCTGCCCTGTACCCCTCTGTCCTCCTCAGCCCCTCTCCGGGCAATACAGAGCTGCGTCACGGGCTGCAACCCCAAAGCCTCTCAGACAGGTAGTTCCACCTGCAGCTACTGCAGCAGCGACCCCATAGTGGTCACATTCAACCCTCGCCGAGGCAAACCCCCAGGGAGAGGCGTCGGAACAGGTCATCCAATGGGTATGTTTCAGGCCGATGATGATGATTACAGCGTGCGTACTATCTGGCCTGAGGAACTGGCCAAGAAGATGACCTATTCTAAAGCCCAAAAGAATCACTGTGCCGGGATGGGAGCAGGACTTGGGAAGACTTGTGCAAGCCAGGTGCAAAATGGCAGTAACGGAACAGGCCTTGTCCTCTTGGACTGTCAGAACCTCCAAGAATATGCACAGTCTCAGCTTACAGACCACGCTGGCCGACGGCGGCTTCAGCAGGGCAGAATGGCTGCCCTTGATTTTATGGGCTGCAGGTCAGGATCTGGGTATGACGAAGGCCGGAACTCGCTGAAGAGGCTTTTGAAAAAAGCAGAAGATGGAGGTGTGGACGATGGTCTGGATCAGGATGGAGAAGCAGCATATCCTCATTCCCCCTCTCCCCGATCTGTCTCCCCACCATCGCCCGTGTCCTTTTCGCCTCCACCGTCCGCCCCTAGCACACTTATCAAACCCAAACCCTGGCAGAGAGACAGGGAGGGAGGACACTCTCTGCCATCAGCTCAGTCCCTTCACCTGGCCCTGAACTCCCTCAACAGAGAACAGGATGAGGAGAACAGCCGAAGTAAGAATCCTTTTCAATTTAAGTGGTAAAAAAAATTCTGGCAAAAAATGAGGGCAGAATGGAGGATAGGATAAGGATATTAGCTCAGAATCTAAAACTCCACTGCAGTCACTGACAAAGCTGGGTCATATTGGGTTAAATTCCATTTTGCAGTATTTTTCAACAACTGATGTCCATCAAAAAAATCCCTTTTGGTAAGTTTCAACTTGCAACCACAGTACCTTTTTGTGAGTGCCGTCTGTCCGTGTGTGGCATATGCTGTCATGATTCTGAGCCCGTTCCCCTTGACGTGTTAAGTAATTTTGTAGGGTTTTTGACAGATGCACACACATTTGGGAACATTTAGCTCCTTTGGATCTCAGCAAGTTGTTTCATTTAGGTCATAAAATAAGAAAAGTGCTCGTTGACAGACATCTTTTACAGCCAACAAATTTTGCTAATTAGAGTTCAGACTAAAACCCATTTTTGATTTAGTGATTTCATCAGTGATTTAGTTACATCAAGTTTTTTGTTATTTGTTATGTTGATTTGTTATTTTATTGTTCTTTACTTGTTTTTAGTATCATTCTGGTCTTTTCCTGCTCAGTGGCAGCTGTCTACAACATCTCTATACATTTCCTCTCTGTCTTGTCGTCCTCCAGTGCATCTTTCTCTGCCTCTCTCCTCATCATTGCCGGCATCTCTGTCTGATGAGAGTGTGATGACTCCTGACGCAGAGAACGCTGTGGTCAGTCCCATCCTGCCCTTCCTGTATTTGGGGAACGAGAGAGACGCCCAAGACCTGGACCTGCTGGTGCGCCTCAACATCGGCTACGTTGTCAACGTGACCACACACCTTCCCCTCTACCATGTCAACTCTGGACTTCGCTACAAAAGGCTGCCAGCCACCGACAACAGCAAGCAGAACCTTAGACAGTACTTTGAGGAGGTCTTTGAGTTCATTGGTGAGTCCCATCTCTGATATATTGTTGTATTTCTGAACGTGACTTTTTTTTCTACATGTTCTTCTGTTTTATGTCCCAGTAACTTCTGAAAGACATGTGGTAGAGAATTGGGAAACCAGAAGCTGCAACAATCAGCTTTTCCTCCATTGTTTTTTTTTTTTCCAAGTTCAACCTTTCTCACCTTTCTCCTGTAGTGAAGCTGGGTGTGTTTTGATTCTGTCGAGCTTAGCAGTGGCACAGGGCTGCAAAGCCAGGTCTCATTCGCAATGAATAGCAGCAGTCGCAGTCCCGGGTTTTTGAACCCATATGTGTCAATGCACCGTTAGTAGCACATTACAGTAATGTGATTGCTTATAGAAATTATATAAATCAAAATTGAGTGAATACATTACAGCTACAAATTTGACATTTTTGGGGTCAGTTTGTTTGCTGTCTTGTTGGGTGTTTCACAGAGAGTAGTGTGTAATGTGTTAGCTTGGTGCAGTAGCTGTTCATGTCAGTAAATACCATACCTCCAAATTGAAGTCTTGTAGCTTGTTGTGCTATTTTTATAAAATATAATATTTAGTCAGTTTTTACTTCTTGGGCTCATCAGTTGTGTTGTTCTCATCCACAGAGGAGGCATATCAGAGTGGACAGGGAGTGTTGGTACACTGCCAGGCAGGCGTGTCTCGTTCTGCAACCATCGTCATCGCCTACCTTATGAAGCACACCCTCATGACAATGACAGATGCCTACAAATACGTGCGGAGCCGGCGGCCCGTGGTGTCCCCAAATCTAAACTTCATGGGCCAGCTCCTGGAGTTCGAGAGGGACCTCAACTCTGGGGTGACTCCTCGTATCCTGATGCCTAAACTTAACGGTGTGGAGACGCAGGTGTGAGAAAGGTCAGGGGCTGGGAGCACGTAGATTTAAAGCAGGTAAAAAGATTTAAAGATGAAAGTGGCATTAATGAGTGTGAACGACAGAGAGCAGCACATTTTAGAAGAGAGACAAGACAAGAATATTACAGCTGGAAAACGTCGGCACATGTGGGCAGTTAGTGCACTTTTAACGCTGTGAAACATGAGACAAACGACTGGATGGTTCATTTGTTTAAGAAGTAACCCTTAAGGCAACTTGATCATCATCCAGTATACTGTTTATAAGATAATGTGCCAATATTTTGTATAGATCTACCATCACTGTCAGATATCTGATTTCTTTTTTGTCTGATGCCTCTTCCTTTTTGTTCCCATCATTTACATTCACAGGACGCGCACAGAAATTCAGTTGCCATTAATCACACACGCATGCAGAACGAGATCGCAAACATGGAAAGGGTTCACTGGTAACGTCTTACTTGTCATGTCCACAACAACACCCTGATGTCTCCACCACATGTAGCAACACACAGGTTATTACAATGCACTTTACTTCCCACTGTTTTCTTAAATTTATTTTATTATCACCAACTGAATTGTCAAAAGGGCGAGGAGAATTTGTTACACAGACCTCAGTCCCTGTTTTTGGTCAGCATTATCATGTCTAAGGTTTATTATCCTGTTTGAAAACTGTGCAATACAGCAGCATGGACCTAGTAGGGATGAGAGTAGCATTAACCTGGGGAAAGAGACAAACAGCTTGTGGAAGTGTCTTCGGTTGGTCTTATTTTGGTGAAGCAGCCTGTATATTAGCAAAGAAAAAATATCTCAAGTGTGAAATAATGCCGTGTCCTGTCATGAATGAGGCGCTCACAGGTAGATACACTGAAATAAGCTCATTATAAACACATTTAGTACTGAGCTGAAACCACAAGTCAACAGTACTTTTGTTACACACACTATGATTTACAGTATATTGGACCAGAGGTTGGCAGGTATTGTCCTGCTGTTATAATGTGCTTTAAAATAACAGACCTTCTCCAACTGTGCACTATGTATTCTCCAGTTAATCCATGAGAGAGATGCATTATTTTTAGTCATTTTTTTATGATGTAAAAAAAAAAAAAACTTGTTTAATGTTCAGCATGAAAACAGACCTGTTATGGTGCATGGACAGATGTTTCTTAAAATTTAAATAGCACATGGTAGTTTGGCGACGACACGGTAACAGAAAAGAGGCAACATTTCACATCCCACTTCACCTGTCTGGTCAGGCACATAAAGCCAAGCTGTTTATTTTGTGTTACGGTGAAAAACTGTGTGAAACTAGAAGCTTTTATTTTTTTAAACTCTCTTCTTTCTGATCTTTACTGGCTTCTATTGTTTTAACATCTTGTGGCAGTTTACAAGTTTTATTTTCCCAAAATAGAATCACAATTCCAGAAAGGGACGAGTTTGGAAAATACATTTTTTTTCATGGCTTACACTATTTTACCTAAACCACAAATACTCTTAAAACCAAATCTACTTTATATTTTATTAATTTAATGCCTTTGTGAAAGAATCAGAAAACATCACAGTTTAGAGACAGTGATGTCTTAGCTGATTAGCCAATGTCTGTGTTGTTACTCCCTTACTGTTCTTTTGCCTTATTGTCCTTACTGAACTTCTTAACTGTGTCCCTCATGACTATGCATTGTTTTTTTACTGTGAAGGCTTTGGTTTGATTAGAGAAGGTTCCTTGATTCACTGTGAACTTTTCCTCCGTATTGTATTAAGGTTTATTTAACGTGTCCTGTTCAGCACACGTGAAATAAGCGTTCTAGGCTGTGTACAGTCAATCTGTACACCGAATCCTCTGTTAGATTTTGCAAAAACACATCGCTCGACATAAGAAGAAGTGCAAAATTGAACTTTTCTTATTACAAAACACTGATAAAACTTAAGTCTACACAAGTGGCTCATAAATTAAATATAATATACTCAGTCAGTGCAGATTGACCTCTGTTCTCTTAAATTTGGGCCTGCAGTGTGTCCTGCTTTGACTTGCAGGATGCTGAAAGTATCATAGCTTCCATTTAATATCAGTTCATTCGTTTTATGGGAAGAATCAGTGATTAGCAGGAAACTGGTGTTCTCTAATCTGTTCGCTAAGGATGAGAATTATTTTTGCACATTTTCTAAACTGATGCCATAGACATTTTTTGATAGCGCGCTGTTAATATTTACAGTAATGTAAACATTTGCAAAAAAGAAAAAATCCAACTTTTTTTTCTAGCATCAGGTGACGTACTTGTAAAGAAAGATTCAGTTGTTTTATGCAAGGACGTAGAAAGAGGGGACACTTGTGCTCTTATTATTTTTATTTACTTGTGTTTTCTTAATCCTGTAACACTGGAAATACATGGTTGTGCAGACTGACAGGGAAACCTGTGCACTCTGAAAGCCCAGGGATAAGACACACATCTTTTGTTGATTACACAGTAGATAATTTGACAGGTTAAAAAGCGAAGGGACGAGCTTGTGTGTCCATAAAAACCCAATCAAAATCAGAGTTTATATGATAGAGTATAAACTTTACTCCTGAGCAGAGAGCTCACTAACTTTGTTAGAAGTTTGTTTTTAATTCTTGTAATATTTTAACTAGACTGCAGTTGCCCATATTTTAACTCTTGATTAACAAAATGCCCTGCTACGATTTTCTAAAACCAAAATGCCTTCAGTTCAGTTTAGCCTTGTGTAATTTGGTTCTCAGTCGTCGTCATTATAAATATGACTTTGTAAAATGATCCTGAATTTTGCTTGTTGGATTTATTTTCTGGCTAAGTGACTTTGATATAGGCTATATATTTTTCTACAGTCAAACGTCCTCATCACGTTGGTTATACACATATATCTGTGTATTTACGGTTTTTTACATGAATCTTTCTTTTATACGAGAGGCCGTTTGAACAGAGTGACATCTTCCAGCTCTGCAGTGATAATATGGATCTTCAGCCGTGCTTTGCGTTGCAGTGTTATCCTTCCACTGTTATCAGAACTGTAAACGTGGGTCAACATACTGTATTCCTGTTTTTACCTCTCGCCTGTATTTCAGCAGGAGAGCCTTCAACCAAACATGCCGCTCGCTCCTTCCAGTCTCTCCCGCTCAGCTCACAGTAGGTGTAGTGTTAATCTTTGAAGAGGGCCTGTTGCTATTGCTATCCTTGATTTTTATACAGACTTTATATGCAAAATGGCTGTCGAAGCAATTTCTTTAATTCCACACTGTATGGACTTGCTGTGCAGTTGAGTCAATGCTGACCTCAGACGTCTGTACTCGGGAGACACATCGAAGGAAACTGAACATTTTCTCTTTGATTCATATGAACTGAAGGGCCAGTGTCTCTGTGAGTGTCAGTGTGTGTAGAAATCTTTTGTTTGTTGTTTTGCACCTGAAAAGAGGAACGTTGTTACTGTGTGTATGATAACTTTTTGAGAACAGTGTATATCCATGCATTGCTTATTTGTGAGAACTTAATTATTCCTGTTTGTATTCTATTGCTCATTTTTAACCATTGTGTAATTTCCTGTACCAAATAATTGAACTTAAGGATGTTAATTCATAGGAATGATGATGATGAGATGAGTCCAAGAAAAAAAGATCACCTCCTTCCTTTTCTAACAGGGGTAAGAACTCTTCAGGTATGACTATCATTGTTATGCTGTGCTGTCCCCCTGCCTCACATCCCGCTGCCCCACCTCCTCCAGAGACCCCAAAACTCATGTTATCTGACCTGTGATTCTCTTCAGTCGCCCTCTTCCTTTTCATAATGGATTGTTTCTCTTAAGCAAATGTAATATTTTCATATTGTAGTAACTGGTCCTTGTATTTAGACAGTGTTTTTACCTTCATGTACTGACTATACTCTTCATAATTCTTTGAGGTGCACTGTGACTAATACAATGCTGCTATATCACAAGGACTTTTACTTTGTACGTCACATTTTGCGGATGCAAAGTGGTGAGTATCGCTAAAGGTGACGGATACAAAATGGGCTTGAATAGAGAAGCCCTGCTTACATTGTTCCAATCCAGGCTTCGTTGTGCTGCCTCAGTGCAGTGTATTACTCTCAGAGTGACTGTGTGCATAACTGTAGGATGTGTAGCTGTTCCTGCTGGTCTTCCTCACGAACATGATAGAACGAACAGAGAGAGTAAAATGTAGCAGTAAGATATTTTTGAAACCCCATCTCATTGGTCACTGTGGTTCAGTAAAACTGTGATGTTGCTTTTTCTGCAGGAGTGTTCATTTTGACAGAAGTTTTGTCTAAGTTTGGTGGTAGCGTTATGATTGCCTTTCAGTGACAGTGTACAAGATAAGTCAGAGTTACAACATAAATCCTGCAACTGAAATTTTAACATGATGCATATTTGTATCACGTTACTTGGTATAATCAAAGTGCATGTGCGTATGCTGCAGTGTTGACATGTGCAGTATGTTAAGATTTGCTTTAAGTTTTCAGTTTCTGTTTGAGTGAAATCATCAATGAAAAGGACTTAAACACAGGACTTCAGAGTGATTCCAATCATTTTTTTAGCCATGCTAGTGATGGATCAATAGATGGCAAAGTCGGTCACTTGGTCCAGACTGAAATAGCTCGACAACTATTGGATGGATTGACATTAAGTTTTTTCGAGACATTCGTGGTCCCCAGGAGGTGAATCCCTCTGAGTTTTGTGACTTTTCCTGGGACACCACCATGAGGTTGAAATTTTTTGTTGAAATTTATTGAATATATTGCCATGAAATTTGGCTCTGACATTCACAGTCTCCAGAGGAGGATCATCTAGTGCCATCAGTTGGTCAAATTTCTTTCATCCTATACTTCATGACCAAATATCTGCAAAACTAATGACATTTCTACGAGCCTCAGCTGCACTTTATGTTTAGTACTAATTTGTAAATGTTAGCAGGCTAACACAGTAAACTAAGATGTTAAACATACACCAGCTAAACATGCTGGCATTTTAACAGTGAGCATGCTGACATTAGCATTTAGCCCAAAGCACTAGTGCACTTAAGCCGCTAGCATGGCTGTGGTGTCTTGTTTTAGACATACACGTCACAAAAATGTACAAAACCTGCATTACAGAGATATGCTTCTGTCAAGTGAATTTTGTTGCTCTTATTAACATTAGTGTGACACAAACTGCAAATTTTAACATGCTTTCACAACCTGCATATGTTTCAGTTGCAAGATTTCAGTTGATTTTAGCTCCACTGGACAAAACTGCTTGTCATGATTGTCTTTTGACTCTTTGACCAAGCAACAATATGCCAGAAGAAATTCTTTAATGTGAACAACTAAAATATTCTGTTTAAATTCATTAGCATCTATATACACTGTATGTAGCTGAGCTCATGTTACAATGTGATGTCAGGTACTTTTAAAATAGAATTGGTTGACAAAATGAATACTGAGCAACAATAATGTTTATTACAATGTCAGTTATACAGACAAAGTTATAAACCCACATAAATAGGCTTTAGAAAGGTGAATTATGGGCCTTTTGCCTTTTATATGTTTGCTTTGCCTGAAGCCAAAGCTTATAAAAAAATCCTGCACTGTGCAGAGTATGTTTGGTTTAATTTGCCTCCTCATACAACCAAATATATTCTTGGCTTATATGGGCTTTGGGGCTTTTAAGCTTTGAGAATCTTGAGCAGATCTCAGACATAAAAGTCAAAAAAAAAAAAAAAAGCATCTAAAAATCATCTTGTAGCACAAAATAATATGCAAAAAGTCAAGTGGAGTTATACTGAAATATTCTTCAGAGAATCTGTAGCTAGCAAGTCAGCCAGTGTCAAGATTATTATCTCAAATATACACAGGCCTTCCATGCATCCGGGACTTCCCAGTGAGGGAATCCGGTCGAAGTCCGGACGTTTGAGGTTTAGAAAGTAACCTGCACAAAAGGTTTTGACAGCAGCAGCATCTACTCTGTGGACGTTAAAAGGATGTAGGTGACAAGAAAAGTGATGTGTGTAGAAATTGATCATTGGTTTAGATGTGACTATATTTTGTTGGCATGACGTCGAACACCCATCCAGGCAGAACAGTTGTGCAATACATAGGCACACTAGCTGCATAAAAAGGTCTTCTGTAGAAGTTCTCTGTGGACAGTCGCTGCTGTGCGTGACTGACACACTCAGTTCACACCTGTACTTTCTCTTCCATTTCTGACATGTTTGATTAGCAGCAGCTTGGTTTTAATCTGGTTCCTGTGTTGGTGACATGACTGAAGATTTTCCCATCAAGTGATTAAATTGCTATCTCGTCTTCCTCTTTTGTTGGTTATAGCTGAATATGATAATGTTACCATAATAGCATCCTAAAGTGTGCAGTACAAAACCTGATGGCTGGATTGTGAAGTTGTTCTCCATGTTCATTTCTAGTAAACACACTGGAACTGGCTCTTTTAATAAAAAAAAAATCTGAGAAATAATCATTTGTGGGAGTATCTGTTGTTTTAACTGACTGTGATTTTTTTTTTTTTTTTTTTTGCATAAGTACACTGAAACCTTTGGTAAACTCCACTGTGATATGCTGAGGCTCACTCTGCCAACTGATCACCAGGACTCTCTGAATGAAGTCACTAGTGTCTGTTTGGAAAGTATTGAGCAGTTACATTACCGTCAATACAAACGGCCAATTGCGATTGATGATTCAGATGATCACCCCACCCAGATCTGCTGCGCTCATCATTACATAAGAGCTGCTTTGGGATTCACAGCTGTGTGGTGGAGCACCCGGGGGCGGATCGATCAGAGAGAGAGGTTAAAACAAACTCAGTATCTGCCTGGCAATAACTTCTGCTAATAAAACACATGAGCGATGGGGGGCAGTATTGTCCTGACTAGTAGTTAACTGTGAGGACCAGGTTTGTATTTCATGTATTTCGTAATGACTCTGCAGTCTATAACCTGAAAGTATGAGAACTAGGTTTACCTCTTTTAACTGGTGCCATGATAGAGGGATGACAATGTCAGCAATGTAATGTCAACAAGTACTGGATGGATTACTATGAAAATGAGTACAGACATTCTCATGGTCCTCAGAGGATGAATCCTCCTGACTTTGATGATCCCCTGACTTCTTTTCTGGTCCTCAGAGGACCAGAGCATCATGGAGGATATCATTATAACTCTTATTTTAATTCAATCAATTCAATTTTATTTATATAGTGCCACAATTGTCTCAAAGCAGTGGTGTGTGTGTGTTTGTCTGTGGGTATGTGTGGGTGTTTGGGTATGTGTGAAAAAACACACACACAGAAAGAGAGAGAAAAAAACTTTTTCTCTCAGAGAGGAGAACTCTGAGAGAAAGAGAGAAAAAACTTCTGGTGGTCCACACTGGAGTCGGACACTCATGACTACATAGCCGCCTGTTCTACATGCTCCCAGAACAAGTCCTCCCACCGGTCCCCTGCTGGAGAACTACTTCCCCTGTCCGTGCCACAATGTCCCTGGTCCCATATAGCTTTAGATTTCGTAACTGTTCTACCCCCTTCCAACGGGCACACCACCAACCTCACTATTGTCGACCAGTTCTCCAAAACAGCCCACTTCATCCCCTTACCCAAACTCCCCTTCTGCCGAGAAACCGCTGACACCCTGGTGTCCCATGTGTTCAGGATCCACGGCATCCCAGCTGACATTGTCACCGACCGAGGCCCCCAATTCACATCCCAGGTGTGGAAAGCCTTCTGCGCCTCCCTGGGGGCCACAGTCAGCCTCACATCCGGATTTCACCCCCAGTCTAATGGTCAGTCAAAATGGGCCAATCAGGATTTAGAAACCATCCTCCTTTGTCTCTCCTCCCATAATCCCTCCTCCTGGTCATCTCTGGATAGAATATGCTCACAACACTCTGGTTTCTTCAGCAACAGGTAGTCACCTTTTGAGTGTTCCCTTGGCTATCAGCCTCCTCTCTTCCCGGAGGTCGAAAAAGACCTGGCAGTCCCATCTGTCCAGGCTTATTTTGATCGCTGCAGACGAGTCTGGAGGGACGCGTGCAGAGCACTGCTCAAGACCTCATCCGTCTACAAACGCCAAGCTAACCATCGCAGGACCCCGGCCCCAGAGTACACCTCTGGTCAGAAGGTTCGGCTCTCCTCAAAAAACATTCCCCTGAAAGTAGACTAAAAAAAACTGGCTCCAAAGTTCATAAGCCCTTTTGAAGTAGACAAGATCATTAACCCTGTTGCTGTCCGGTTAAAGTTACCACCCTACATTCCATGTCTCTCTGCTTAAGCCTGTTTCCTCCAGCTCTCTTAGGGTGCGTGGGTGTGTTTCAGGTTGTGGATTCCTGGGGCAGCTCCTCACTACTCCCTCCTCTCTGCTCAGGCTGACTGCACTCACCGGTGCGCAATCAGGATGCAATCAGTCAGCTCCTCAGTATAAGAGGCTCGGCATTCCCGTCCACCCTCGCCAGATCCTTCCGTCATCTTTTCTGGTGACTTCTCTGTGTTCATCCTTGTGTCTTCTATTCGTGGATTTACTTGCCTGACCTTTTGGATTTATTCACTCTGCATCAATCTAACCACCTTGCCTTTCTCCTCTGCAGTCTCCACCGGTCTCTGTCCTCCTGCCATCTCACCGCCAGTACAGCCGATCCTGCCACGCTGCTCTGGAATCCCTCCTCTATCCTTTCGTTCCTTTTTTTTTTTTGTTTTTGCACCTTGTGAATAAACTGAACTCTACTCATCTGTCTGCTTTTGGGCCCTGGCCTGTGACTCAGCATTACATGTATAGAAGAACATTTGTCATGTAGTAGTTTAATAATGCATGTTATGTGATGGTTATGTACAAAGCTGCCACTTAACAATGGCAGCTTTGTACGTGGCCATAACACTGTTCACAAACGTCTTGTTGAGATTCCCTGGATCGGCACCAGCCTTCACCTGCACCTTAGCTTCATTATTACAATTAAATATTACAAATATTAATGACTTAATTGTTCAGAATAGCAAATTTATCAGCAGTGGGTAAAGTGTTTCTACAAATACTCCTCCTCTGTTGCTCTTTAATAACTAATCTAGTGAGATAACTAAAAGTTTGGGGTACTTAATGGATAATGTGTTCATATGATGTCATCGTTGTAGTGGTTTCTGTCTGGAAATTGCCCATTTTGAGGTCCATGCAATCATGTAAACATATTTTACAGTACTCTCATACTTAATAGGATTTACTCAGGCTGATATTGTAAACTCTCCCACTTCCATCTTCTCTGCTATTGTCTGAGAACGGGTTTGGAAATGGACTGTGACCCCAGCATGATAGGAGAGGTTTCATGTGGGGACTGGGGAATGTGTCAAACAACACGTCAGTGGATATGAATCAGTAACCTTTGCTTCTCTATCTGCAAACATGGATCTACTTTTAAAGCCACATGGTTATCAAACAGAATCCAGCACATTTCCACAGACCTGTTGTGAAACATGACCCACATCTGATACTTTGCTGTGCCTCCTCTCTCAGGTAAAGCTCCTCTTCCTCATCCTGGATACCAGATGCCAGAACCTAATGGATGTAGCTCCTACTTCTTTGGACTTCCTGTTCCTGAAGGGGTATGTGTCTTCTGACTGCTAAGGGCTGATGGACAAACCGGAATGGACAAACCAAACACTGGCTCTACTGAGGGCCTTTTTATTCTTTTACGTTACCTGAAGGCCACAGTAGGTTCTTCTACGTGTTTGGAAAGGGAGGGGTGAGGGGAGGGGTATTCAGTTGGTTGCAATCAGCAACTTCACCGCTAGATGCCACTAAATCCTACACACTGGTCCTTTAACATGTTAATGGGATGCGAATATTTTCATAAGCCAAATTGCACAGTGCCAAATATATGGAGAAATTATGGAACTAATACTGAAAAAGCAAACAAGGTGCTTTTTCTTCTTTTTTCATTTGTTCATTTTCATATGCAGAATGCGTTGATATATTTAACTGCAGCACAGGCCTGTTAAGATGCAGGGTACTGTGAAGGGCATTGTTGGTACTTGGGATTGTGTTCCCTACTAACTATTAAGATTCATATATACTGTGTTTCCTACCAGGTACTTGTTAATTGTGAAGCATAAACTGTCCCCTTCACTCCCATAACACTGCTCTCCATTCAACAAAAAGAAAAGCAACATAAGCTCTACAATATCAACATGATTGATGCCGCTGAGCTTGAAACACATGCAGCGGTTCATCGTCTGTTAACCAGCAGGTCCCATCATGGAATCAATGGTCCAAATGGTTCAAATATGAAAATCTTTTATCAGCATAGTTTCAATATTTACTGATATCAACCTCGAGGCAGTGAACTGCATTATCTGCTGCATACTGGTTTTATCTGACACAGCAGTTTGCTTGACAGGGCTGAGAATCAAACTGATTCTCAGCTTTCAGGTCTCCAGACTTGGAGGCCCACTGTGCCACAGCAGCAATTAAATCCAACTTAATTAAGGATTACTAATTAAGTAAAAATAAATTTTATAAGATCTAATTAATTGTAATATTTATAGTATAATAGTACAGCTGAGTTAATAACTGAAATTCTTTTCTCTCTTTTTTGTTTTTTTGCTCAAAACATTGCTGGATTGGAAGTTAAGATAATAAATAATTTTGGACACTTCACTTGTGCATTGCCTTACCTTTTACACTTTTAACTGCAACACTGTCATTATGACAACATATTATTACATGACTTGCTGGATGCCGTGCACCCACACTAATTACAGCAGAGTATAACCTGCAGAGGTGAAAGAGGAGCTCTTGGGGACCATCTGGTGAACATTTTAGACACGACCCTTGCAGTTAAAAAACAAGCAACGCTGCAAAGTCCCAGCTGAATTAAAATGTGGGTTTACACCTCAGATGGGTTGCCTCAAACCTATTTTGATTTTATTGCAATAGATCAGCCTGCTCAGTAGAAAAAGACATGATAAAAATTAGTGAAAGCCAGTGACAGTAGATTTCTGCTATTTACAGGAACAGACACTCTAAGTTATTTTTCTGGGAGACATTATTGTTTTTCTTTATGCTCTCGACTCAGGTTGAAACTGAGATATAGGGGTATATATATTATATTGTAAGTGATATCAAGCTAACCATACATAAACCACTGATATGTGGTTTATAACACCCTGTACTGTAGTTGGAAGCAGAAATAAAGACATTTTTAATTGTCTATTAATTTGTCAGCAACTGTAACCCTGATGAAGCATCCATAGCTGCTGTAGTTACAGGAAATGATAACAGTGTAGTGTATTTCTAATCATGTATAATCATATCAGGAGTAGTACTTCAGTGGTTTCATAAATGTTTAAATAGTTTACATGTTGGTTCACTGGGTTTTTAAAGTGTGTTACAAAACATTTATTAGCTGTTACACATGTGCAGATCAGTCAACAGCTGGTTAGAATCTGTTCTTATCTGTTAGTGTTAAAGTGCATTCTAGACAAAACTCCATCTGCTTCTTCATGAAGTTTCAACTGTGACAACAGAGAAAACTCCACCCACTGAAGAAGACCATATGATGAGGCTGAAAGCAATGGAAAAAGCTACTAAGTGGGTCTTGAGTCAAGTGTTTTGGTTTTACATGTGTTTACAACTCCTCGAAACATATCAGTATGTATAAACACAGCATGTATATGGAGTTATCAAAACAGTGGATTCTTCATAAAAGGAGAAATATTTCCCACCTAAGTCAAATGAACAGTGAATGTATAGTTCAGTAAATATAAGCACAATATGGTCACGAAATACTGTGTCATTGCCTCCGTACTAAAGCACTGAATGAACGGCTGATTTTGTCAATACAGCAGGTCTGTATCATAATGAAACAGACACTTGGAGGTTTGCTCATCTCAACAACTCAGGATTAGTGAGTAATCTTACCAGGGTGAGTGTGAAGGCTGACTGAGGCACTGAGAGCAGTGTGGTGGTGCTGACATGTCCTGACATGGAGCGCAGGGAAGTCAGAGTTCAGCTGGATGGTGGTCTCCAAATCTGCACAACATGAACACATTAAAGTCAAGACTGCTCCAAATGAAAAACCTAAATCATATTTCTGTTTCTATTTCCTGTTTTTTGGTTGTTGTTTTTTTTCCTGAAATTCTGCTTCTTGCTCACTTGTTTTTACCAAGAGGCATTTGACACATAATACCACAGGAGGAGCGCAGGTGTAATGAATGACATTATTATTGACTGCAAGTGGAATACAGTCAGTAATAATTATTAATGAACACCTGTGCAGCTCCAGGCCTCAGTATTGTAAAGTATATGCTGGCTTACTACTGAAACACAGCCATTGCTAATGTTATTAGTTACCTGTGTTTTTCCTGCTGATGAAGGACATCATCTACAGTTTGTTACATTTTTTGAGTTAAGTTCAGAATGCCATTTAAAATGTGTGATTGACTAAAGTTAAAAATCAATATATACATTTAAAATATACATCACAATAAATTCTAAAATTAATTATAAAATGCATTTCAGTTGTTGGTTGCTCCATAATTTTCTGCCTCAGCATCAACCTGCATCTGTCATTACATCATCATTAAGGTTAAAGCTGCCCATCTGAACTCAAACCTCATTCTTATATTTCACCATGACAGAAATGAATGAGCCCTTTCATCTCTGACAATGAACTGAGATTTACTTCAGGAAAAGGCTGAAGTTCACTTGAATCACATATGGGTTTTATACTTTCCTTTCTTACACTTTCTTTATGTCATCTGTTTTTGTAAATCAAGTTGTTACTATTAGAACTTGGAGCATTTTTAATATCCACCTCAAAAGAAGCTGGGGGTTTACATATCTTCTGACTAATCATTATGAGTAGGCTTGTTGTTATTCTGGCTGCATGTCTTCACACATGCAGAGATGAGATGCAGCCAAATCTGCCAGGATCATCCAGCAGATGGAGTCCTTCAACTGCAGCCACAGTTTAGACATCCAGCTGTCCTCACAAGGTTCATCTGCAGCTCTTAACAGAGCAGTCAACAATAAGATCAGTCATTTCTACACAGATTTAGAAAAATAAATAATAATAATAAAAATAAAAATAGTTCAAATGCAGCTCTTTGTTCACTGACAGCACACTGGAAAAGTTCATTTTTATCACCCTCTTAGACGCTTCTGGTCTAGCACAGAAAAACTGGGTCCCATACATAAGCAGCCTCAATCAAAGATTGCTGATGAAAAATCTTTTTGAGGGTGCTCCCTAGGTACTAATACACCAGTCTTACTGTAATAAATTACAGTAGGCTAGAGAACAGTCAATCATTTGTACTGTTTGTTTTCTTTTGTTCAGAAGGGTTAAAATCAAACTTTATTTCTTTATTTCTTTTTCTATTTACAATGTTAGGGCAATGGATACCACTAAGAGCTGGTAAGCATTACTATAATACATTTAAATAGCCTAAATAAACTTTGTCGTTATTTGTTATAACAAACTTAGCACTAAACACAAAGCTGCAATTGTACATTCAGACATTTTATTTCATTTTATGTAGCTCTTTCCCCCGTGTGCCAGTGAAACGTATTACGGCAAGCACGAAGGACAATTCAGCAGGAACGCGAAAGCGCCTCCTCGCTTCCAGAGATGATAAAAGTAAAAGATAAGTCGCCACCGAAAAAAAGAAGTAAGAGACAGGAGCTTAGCGCCATTAAAGCTGAGAGGACAGTAGCTTGAAATATGGCGTCGGCCAGTTTTCGAGCCTTCATTTGCGTGTTGCCGGTTACCAGAGTGTCTGCTCTGGTTTGCCATGATACTGAAAAGCGAATCTGATGTACTGCAAAGTATTTTTCATACAAGGAGTCGCTGCTGGTTCAAGCGGCGTTACGACAAAGACGGATATGTGACGCGTTTGTGGTCGTGATGCTAATGGAGCTCTTTCCTCCACAGGGTGTTTGGTCTGAGAGCATCATAAGATCCTGGCTAATGACAAAATACATCCACTATAACATTTCAGCTTTCTTTGTTTTCACATGTGCAAGAAATAAGAGATGCTTTTCATCTGAAGCACAGACATGTTCACGTTTAAATACCTGCAGAAATCTAAAGTGGTTTATATCACAGTCTACACTGTGATATAAACCACTAAAACCAGACTGCAGCAGTCCCCATAGCAACAGAGGAGAGGGTGGGCATCACAAAAGGCACAGAGACACATTGTCATTCAGGCTACTGGAGTTCACATCCTAAGCTCCATATTGTCTTTTAGTGCTAAAAAAAAAAAACTAAACCATACACCACATAGACCATCCTGTCAGATGTTGAAACCTGAGAGATTCCAGTTGGCCCCAATTTTCAAAGAGCAGATATGGTACAATCCACCCTCATAAGAAAACCTTAACCAATGGCTTCCCCCTCCCTCCGTCTGGCAGGTACCACTCACTGCAGAGGGGGTGATCCTATCCATCCACCACAAATCTAGTGCTCATTGTGGCAGAATTGCAGTGCACTGGACTGTACAGAGCAGAGTACCATCCAGGCTGTTGTCTGTGAGGGGTGGGGTCCGGCTACACTGATACCACCAAACATAAGCTCACAGAGGGATACAGAGAGGCAGAAAAGGGGAGAAAAAAAGAGAGAGAAGAGAGGGGGAAGATTGCACCTGAAGAGGAATATAATACGGGTAAGGAGAAAAGGGGGTGGATGGAGAGAGAGGGAAAAAGACAATGGGGAAAGGTCCAGAATGGTTCAAATAGATTTGCTCCTTTGCTGCTCTGCTTTTTTTTTTCCCTTCCCTGTTGACAACCCATCTGACTTGATTCCTTTTCCATGTGTGGCACATTTTTTCCAGTCAATTGCAGATGTATTCATCATTTCTAAATGTCCGTATGGCTGCATTGCTTATTTCACTCTACATTTGATATCTCTGTGGTTATTCTTGCTCGTAGTGGGAGAATCTGTGGGCCATGGTGAATAAATCTGACCATTTGGCCCAGTTTACATGTTTCTTTGAAAAAAATCTGTATTTTTGTTCCTATATACGATGACATAATGTAGCAGCTGTGCCAATTCTGTGACACAATATTGACTGATATTTATACTTCATCTCTGGAGACTGGTTTGATGCCTACTTTGCAGCCAAGGCTGCCAAACATATAAATGAGCAATAAAATGCTGTAACGTTTGAGAATAGGTTTTTATCCTATGTAACATAATAGTGCCACATAATGGATTTGTCTTCAAACTCTTTAGTTCACGCATATAGTTCATTGGATGAGCCATATAGAATGGTGTAGGCTATTGAAAAGCTAATTTTGCTATCAGTGAATCTAGGTGCATGTTAGTTATGCATTTTTTAGAAATACATTCAAACTTAAAGCAAAGAGCAGTGGGTCAGTTATCCCTGGGGAAGCAAAGGCTATAAGTTTCCTTATAGCCTTTGCTTCCCTTTATATGAACTTATTCATATAAAATTAAAAAAAATATAATACAGAAAAAACAAAACAAATGCTACCAAATATGTTTCCATCTAGTTCAAATCCCTAAATGTTGCTATGTTTCTGGCTAGGATGAAAGGAGACACCCCAGTGAACAGCACCATGAGTGTCGGCCAAGCCAGGAAACTGGTGGAGCAGCTGAAGATAGAGGCTAGTTTCTGCAGGATAAAGGTAAGACAAGCATGATAGTGCAAAGCTATAAAGCCAAGGAGACACAGGAGCAACTGATATCTAAAAACAATACAGTGGATTAAATAACAATTTGAATCATAATTGGTGAAAAGCTAAAAAAAAAAATCCGGTCCAGATAGTACACACATTGAAGGAAATCTCTTTAAAGAGAACAATTCATCTGTACAAAAAATAAACAGAGGACAAACCTTCTAATGCCAATAAGGTTATGTTTTTAGAGTTTTCAACTGTTGTCACCAGATTTTACCTTTGTGGTGCACAGGGTGAGAGTTTTGAAAAAGAAAAAGCTTGTTTGAACCAAAGGCTGTGTTCAGAAACATGAAGTTACCTTTTGCTGAGGCTCAGCAGTCACAAAGAGGCACTTCATTCTGTAAACAACAACACTCTGCTCTGATTCTAGTGCCAGTCTTTTAAAACTGTTACGTGAAATAAAAACTAGAATATAATATGTGAGACATGTTTAGCCTTTAAAAGTGAAGCTTAAAATTGTTTTATATTTCCTCCTTTCCTCTCCAAGTCAATTTCTCTGCTGTTATTGTCTATTTTTGTCCTCATGCTCTGTTAGTCCTGTGTTCACTGCTGTATCATGATGGCTCTGCGGCCACAGACATCCGGTTTTCTTCAAACAGATCAATAAGTTTCATCCTCTCATCCTTGTCTTTTCTGTGTGTAATATTTACTGTAGCATGTCCATCTAGAGCCATTCAAAGATCTCCATATTTTTCAGCTCTGGCTGAGAAACATTTGATCCAGTTTGAATTTCGGTTTTGGGTAATGAACAGTGTATCATTGAGTTTAGCCACATGTAACTCTGACTGTGTATCCTCATGCTTTAAGTCTTCATGAGCCAATTTTATTTTGAGCCATGGCACCGAAACACATTTAAATATCTCTGACTTAAGAATATGTTCGTAAAACGAACTGGTGAAGGCTCTTAAATGGAGATTTTCATTTGTAGTATAATATTATTAGAAATACACGCTGCATACAATGACATGCATGGGCATCAGACAGAAACAAAGGAATGAATAAGCATATACATCAGTAAGATAAGTAGATGTCCAAAAGAAAACTGAGGGAATCAAGTGGGAAATAACATCCATCCTTACTAGAGCTATGAGACAGTTCACTAATTGTCTTCATGAGGGTCAGACAGTATATTTGAACGACCCTCTGTACTCCGCATCCACACCTGATGTGAAAAAAACATTTTACATACATACTGTATTAACAAAAATGATGTGACAGCCAAAGATGTCCCAGATACACTCTCTGTGATTATTCTTCTTGAAAGGAGGGAAACTGTTTGGACCTGGAGGATGTTGTTGCCCGACATCTCTAAATGCACCTGACAGAGGACGTAGTTAATTAAGTTAATTTTGATTTTATTTTGTTAATTTTGATTTTATTTGTGTAATGGACTAACAGTTGGAAACATTATAACCCAAGGTCATCACATTCATGAACTGCTCTAAATCTGATCATCACCTCCTCCAGGTATCAAAGGCAGCATCCGACCTGATGGCGTACTGCGACGCACACGCCTGTGACGACCCCCTGATCACCCCTGTGCCCACCTCAGAGAACCCCTTCAGGGAGAAGAAATTCTTCTGCGCTCTGCTTTGAGACACATCAGGGATTGTTGTGATTAAAAGTACAACTGTACAGTATGTACATGTATGTACAGTGTGTACACGTACTTCCAATTGAAATAAGACATCAATGTACTATAGTAACCTTGCATAAAAGCTGCCGATGTACAGTACATAGTCAACTACAAAATGTCTTGACCTAAATTGTTTAACTGCTAACATCTGTCTCAGTGTTAGAGGGGAATTTGAAACCTAAACATTCAGTCAATAAAGAGTGAGAGCTATCACTATCCAGACCCCCCCCCACACAAAAAAAAATAAATATAAAAACAAGACCGGACGTCTCAAGAAAGAGAATTTTTAAGAACAGCTATCACCTGGTTGAAAACACGTACATCTCATGCTCATATACGTTACAGGTAACTGCCAAAAAGGAAAACATCTCTGAGCATCAAGTGTCTTAACAGGCTCCGCTGGGCACAGGAACTCATCCACATGGATCCAGCAGCATTTGAAACATTGAACTGGGACGCTAAATTTCCCACATTAGGTCTGTGGATTACGGTGGTGCTACATGTCTCAGATGCTGCTCTGATAGGTCAGGGCCGGTAAGTTCTCCCCTTATATACTGTCCATTCATTCGAGATCTGGCAACTGAGAAAAAGACAAGCCTATGTTAGGTTATCTAAGAACGACATTTCTCATAAATGACACTTGTTTCCATGTGGTGACTACTCGTAGATGGAGGTAATAACACCCACCTTCCATCAGAACAGAAATGCTTTACTCACAAGTAGAGCTCTTCCTGCCGAATGTTTTTTGTCCATCAACATTTAGATTGTCCATTAGAGCTGCGTCTCTCCCATCTGCAGTTAATGTATTTTGTATTTGTATTTATTCACTGGTTTCCCCTCTGTTTTGGCAGTTACTTGTATCTACCAAGGACAACAACTATTTATGAATGGATTATAATCATATAATCAATTTCTTTCATGGTTTTATTAAGATTTTAGCATTTTGCTCATTTCTATACTGTTGCTGTAGTGTGGATGTGGAAGTGTGTGTGTGTGCATAGGTGCTACTGTGAAACTTAAGCAACAATTCTGAGCATCTGATCACTGTCATATCAAGATTTTATAGCTTAACAGCACACAGACCCAAATTTAAAAAATAAATAATAATAATAATAAAAAAAGAAAACATACCAGGGGTTATGGACATTCAATATACAATCTAAGCCATTGAAGAAAAATCAGCTATTCGGTTACTACGAGTCTGTCATATGAACAATTTTCTATTTCTTTAGGGCAAAAAATGAATAAATAAATAAATACAGCAGTTCTATTGTACTTTTACAGGCAGGTGTACATCATCATTTGAACTGATCAGGTCTGAGAGGTTCTCCAGAGCAGAGTGGTCCTTCAGTGGTTTCCAGAAGAAAAAAAGAAAAAAATCAAGGAAAAGACTAATGTCTCTACTTATATGAAATGAGGGCTGATGAGAATGACCAGGGAATTTCCATTTTAATTAAAGGTTTCACTTTCTCCAGGGTTATTTCTCCATCTACAGTACAGGCAACTGTTTAGTTCTGTTAAATCACATGTACAAATAAAAAGGAAACTGCTCTTCTTCCAGCATCTTTGACATGATGAAACTTTTGGGAGCACCTGCTCTGGACCATTTCAAAAAATTAACCCATGTATTTTCAAAGTCTTGCAAATATCAAATTTGGAGCCTTGGCGAAAAAAAGTAACCATGGAATTTCAAAGCATTGAAATAAAACCTCCTGTCATCAAAGGCTTTCTCTCATTTGTGATTTTATTTGATAAAAATGGAATCTTTAATGAACATATAGGAAGAAAAACACGTCCAAATCTGATACCTGCCTTTATTTTCTTTGTAATAATAAGAGCAATATAAAAACTGTAGGGTGTTCACAGTCAAATCCAAACACACAAGCCAGTGTTTTAACAGGGGGCTGCTACACAATGGTTACATCTTCAAGCACTAATCAGTCAGTGGAAGACTGTGTGATACAGCCTAGACATGCACTACTGTAGGCTTTATAGGCCATCTGACCAAACATGCATTAAGGCATCTTATGTTTAGAAATACAGTGGCAAATGGATTATATCAAAGCTCAGCTATGATCACCTGAACTCAATCAGGCCTGTTGGTGTTACAAAACATGCTGTAGGTGGTATTCTGTCTTCACTGAAAGCCACTGGAATCTCAGATCAGTCATTTACCTTCTGTTGTTCAGAGGTAAATCAAAGACCTCTTACTTCTAACTATCAGAGTGGACAGATCTGGCCTCACTCTTACTGGGTTTTTGAGCCACAGAATGAGAAACGAGTTCAATTTCTATTGGAGATTCTAATACATTCTATCATAGGCTTTTTTTTTTGTGTAACATAAATCAGTCACATCCCAATGCAATACACTTCAAACCTTCAAACCATATGAACATTGGTGGTGGATTAAGGAATACATGATACCAAACTGTGATATAATGAGCTGTATTTTAAAAAATACAGTTTACATCAACTTTCCAAAGGCTTTAAAAAAACAGACGAATGGGGCAAAACAACCAAGAGTTGAAGGAGAGTACAAACATTATTCTGAACTGTGATGGTAAATCATCACATTACACAGAAGGAAAAATGTGTCCTGAACTGAAGCACATCAAAGATTTTCCTGAAGGTAAAATGTTTAAACAGAACAAACTGGAGCTTAAAAGGGTCATCTCAAACCTCAACCTTAAACAGAAAGTTCAGGCAGTATTACAATGATCTATATTGAGCAGCTTTTTTCCCCTAGACAGTTCTCACAGCAGACACTTTGACTTGTCACAGTGGTAATAACATTAATAACGTCTGCATTTAGGTTTCCTGGTCTCACAGTCATGCTTATGTGCATGCTGGCTCAATGACACGACTCAATGGTAAAACTAAATGGAAAGAATCCATCAATAACGCCATTGGTTATGCTTTTACTACAATGACAAATCAAAATATCTGAAATCCAAATGGCTACTGAAAGTTAGTAGACATTACAGACAGATGGAACTGTGATTGTATGTAAAGAGAGAAAGTTGTTGATTACTAGTCTAGAGCTACATGTCAAATACCAGCAGAAGGGCATGTGTGAGTTATATCTGGGCGTGGCAGGATTCCAGAAATACACTTAACAGCTTTCAATATAATTTAAAAACAAATTGACTGCAATTTAACTTCAGCTTGTACTGTCAGTTCATATATATGGTGTAGCTGAATTGAAATAAGATCACTGAAGAGGTAATGTACAGTTTGGACGTGAGAAGTAGAAAACAATGACTGAATTCTTTATAGGAAGGCATCACACCATTCTTTAAGACAACCAAAGCAGTCACCTTGTTGTTTTGCATTTGCCCCGCAAGTGTCCTTCAGCCAGTCACGGAAAAGCTCCTCGTCTTTCTTAAGCACTAGAAACTGCCCGAGGACAACATATGCCTGTGGAGGTACAGATGAACAGACGGTAAACATTTAAGATGAAGCCATTTTTACTGGTGAATACATTCCTCTAAGGTCATTAAAAAGATTGACAAATAACGAGTTAATCCAGTTATGCTTATTCAACCTGATTTCAACCTTACTGTAAGGGTATTAATCTAGCTAAGGTGTTCACACACACACACAAAAGAAAAAAATGATGTTTTTACACGGGTGCTTGAATCCCCAGCTTCACATAAACAAGAATTTTCATGTTACGTTGATAAAGTCAGGCAATTATGAGAGACGTCCCAAACTAAAACAAAAATAATCACAATCTTTGTATTTGTAACAGCATTTTCATTCATCATTTGGTTTATTCATTTAAAGACACTAAAACAATTACTGTGACAATACCAATATCTCAGAGGTAAGCAACCTCTATCGAAAGCACATTTTGTACTTGTTTAATATAAAATATATGACACATGATATTTGTATATATATTTACTTAGCCTTTTATAAAAGGAATCAAATATGTCACCTTGTCAAAACCTTTCTCCTCCAGTCTTTTGCCAAGGACCTCTCCAATGCCTGCTAGAGCCATCACAGGCTTCTCACCCATGGGCTCGGCCACAAAGTCTCTATGTTTCTGGGATGTCGACGACATGGCTGCTTTGTGGGATGTAACAGATCACGAACAACTAAGCTGTAACACAAAGAACACAATGGAAATTAAAAAAAAAAAAAAAAAAAACAAGAGACAAAGTTTAACATTTTAGAAATTTTGAGCTCTTTTTTTCTTTTTTAATTTGAGTTTTTTGTTTACTGCTGAATCTTCAAATCAAATCAGGCTTTATTGTCACTTTGCTGCACATACAACTGTAGAGCAGAAAAAAATGAGAATGTTTCCAGGGGTCAGGGGAGTAAAGGTAAAAAGAAAAGAAATAAAATCGTAATAAATACTAAATAAGTGCTAAAGAAAAAACACTCAAATTCCCGCAAACAGCCCCCCTGGCCCTCCACCCTAAGACCACATAACCTTTCTTTCTTTGACTGTACTGTAATTATACAGGTTACACCATGTGCACAGAACGGGGAAGCTAAGCTATAGTTGAACTCAACATGAAGAATTGCTGTATTCATACTAGACACACTTCGGTCAATTCATACGCTCACATTAGAGATTTTGTTAAACGCCAAATCAGCACTAGTAGCAAATGTGAGTAGTGCATATTTCATTGTTATCCAAAGCTTAACGCTTCACTCCGGAACCTGAAAGCAGCAAACGAGGGGACACTACTAAATGTTTCACGGATGAGGCCATTATGTAAATAATGATTTCCTTAGTACATAAGCATTTCCACGCCTGCACCCACCACTTGAAGTAATCCTGCTCCTGTTTACACTCGTTGAGATATTAACTGGTTAGAATCAATGCGATATACTGCCTGTGTTGAATTACGCGCGCAAGGCATTTCGGGGCTAACAGTTTTAGCACAATGGGCTAAAGTCCACTAGCCTCACACTGTGTTACCGTCTGTTTCCCCACAGGTAGCCACTGCTTCTTAGCGAGTGGTGCTCGCTATTTTAAGGGACTAGGTGATCCTCAAATATTTCTCGCCGTAGCCCAATCTATAAAGTTGGCGATATGAAGATAAGGAGTAGTGGCTCAAAATTTGGGCGCCTTCTATCTAACTTGAAGCTAATGTTGTTTCAACGTTAGCTAGCTAATCACTCTGTAACTTTACTACTAGTAATCGTCTCACGCTACTTCTTGCTTACAGTACATTTTAGCTAATTACGCTGCGTGTTAACGTACCCTTTAATGTCTTTTCCAGGCTGAATATTGCCGTAATTAGCTGGAGAGCTGCCGTACGGTTTCAGTTTCTGTGCAGGCACCGGCGGCAACCACAATGCAACGCTCCTGCCTCTTGTGCCCTTACGTCACAGGGTGAAGGGAGGGGGTCGGGGTTATTTCCCCTGGGCGTGGACTCACAGGACAAACACGCCCGCCCTCTGAAATACCAACTTCACAACTGGTCAATATTACAGGCACTCATGATTTTCTCTGATGATTCTAGCGCTGATCCAGCCTTATGTCACGAATTTGTTATCTGTAATACAAGAAACTAAAAGTAAGTTAAAAGAACTGATCGATGTTCTTCCATGTGCAGTTGCTACCTAACCCTGTCTAGTAGCTTTCCATCCATACTGTTTATTTATCTATGTCATGGTTTCGTAACATAACCCAGTTTTGGATCATCATAAACACTTTTCAAGGGCATATTCTTTATATACCTTTCCTAACCACAGACCTATCACATGTCTACATCATGATCTGCATAGATAAGTGGTATTCAGATAAAAACAGTTGGCTTAATTCTGTTGAAAATTACAACAAACATATCAGAGATTAGCCTTCCACTTTATATGCGTGTGTAGGATGGATTAAACTCAGTTAAAATGTCTGGTTTGTATTGTAAATCATAATATTTAAAAAATGACACCTGGGCATTTTCTCACTAAAGTAACTTACACTATGAGACACACAGGAAAACCTTGATTATTGCTATAAAGGTGAATTTTATTTACTCACAAGTAACAGTAAACAGAGGCTGAGGCAAGTTCCCTTAGCCGGCCGTTCATGTCATAGTTGTGCGCATTAATTAGCTTCCGCTGTGTTTTCTTCTGACACTAGCATCCACATGACATTTGCATCCATCTTTGGGAAAAGGAAAAGCTTGAAGGAGTAAATACTGGGCTTTTATAGTGCAACTTTTACAGTGATTCGCAGTTTGCAGTTTGGTTTACTGAGCTCTGAATAAGCCTACAGCTCAGACAGAATATTGGAGGCCAGGCTGCAGGTCAGCCCGGTGCCATCAGGCTCCACATTGATCTTCTTCACAACTCCATCTTCCACCAACATTGCATATCTGAAATAAAGGATAAAATACAAACTGATCTATAACTATGAACCTCAAATTTAACAGATAAAACCAAACTAACTGCTTTAAATTGATCAAATAAAAGATTTCTTTGTGGAGTATGAATCTGAATCCAATTTAGTAATCACCTTAAAGAAAAAGTGAAACCAGAATAATAAAACAATAATAAGAATAATACTGAAAAGAAGAAGAGGAAGAAGAAGAAGATATTAATTTAAAGAGGTAAAATATGGAGAAAAAAAAAGGTTTTGGGTAAACACTTAAGTGCCATAAAATCTAATGTACTCCTTATGCGTTGGTCTCAGTATTAGTCTGGTAATACTGATGGTATGACTGACCCCTGACCCACTCAAATAAAATGAAGGCAGTTAAGGCAGTGCTTTAATAAAGTAAACTGTAACTTAAATTTGGACTCAGTTGATGAAAAAAATCTTAAACACGAGCTATCAATCTGTTACTGCAAATCTGAAAGCGACCATTACCTCTTAGAGCGCTTGTTCCCAAGTATCTGCACAATCTGATCACTGTCAAGTAACAGGTCAACTGCCTAAAAAGAAGACAGAGGAAGATTGATGAGTAGACAAAGTCACAACACTTTAAATAGAATTTAAATATGCCAGACATTTAGTTTACCTTTGTAAATGCTCCAGTAGGATCAGCCAGCATTCGAACCTGCAGAGGAAAATAGCACTAGGCTCAGTGTTCCTAAGATCTGAGCTATTATTGTGTATTTAATGTACACTTACAGTAAAATAAGTGTGTGATTCTAAAATGCTTCTGCTGTGCACAAAGTCCAGTATGCTGTGATAATGTTTAGCAGAATGCTGAACACTGAAGTGGACCAGGAATGGGGATTCCTGATTTAATTTCCACAAAAAAAAATCTGGGAGGAATTGTCCACAGTTCTTTAACATCTAAGATGAGTGGGCAGCAGTATTATTATCATCCTCTGAATGATGACCATATGTGGTCAGATGTTATTTAGATTTAGTAGACTCTGTGGCTGACAATGAAATTGCTCACACATGAAAGTTGTACTCCATACCTTGCCGTCTGCTCCATGCTCCTTTCCCCAGGCAGCCATGACAAACGCGTCATTGACAGAAATGCATGCGACTTCCTGTATACCTTTGCTCCTCAAATCCTCAGCCTGCTGCACAAAGCCTGGGAGGTGAGTCTGAAAGCAACAAGAAAAATATATGGTCAATTGATGCAAAGATCATTGTGCATGAGACACGGCAAGCAGCGTTAACAGAGCGGACTCACCTTGGAACAACCAGGGGTAAAAGCTCCAGGTACAGCAAAGAGGAGTCCTTTCTTCCCCTTAAAGAGTTGATCCATCACCACCTTGTTTCCTGGCTCCCCCTCCTGGACCTCGACTGCAGGGAGATGTTCACCAACCTGGTGGAGATTGAGACGACAACACAGAAGTAATTAGAGTTACTGTTTTTGAATGACTACACTGGATGATACCAATTTTTTATTTTTTATTTTATTTTTTTATCCTTTAGACTCTGAATGCATTGATTTCATCACTTTAAAAACAACTATGCACTGTATGCAGCATTGTTGCTGAGCTGAGCTTTGTAGAAAACCTGGTAATGCTCCATGTAAAAAGCAAACCAATGCTGCAAATTGTTTTGTTACGTACAGTCACAAAGGCTGGAATGCCTAGGAAATATATGCACAAAATATATATGAAAAATAAAACAGAAACATTTGTTAATTCCACATTTACTCTACTTAATCACTACAGAACTTATTAAAACGAACAAGTTAGGTGTCTCATTGATGCTTAGATTAGAGCCTGATGTTGCAGCAAATGATGAGGAACAGGTTATTTTAGCAGAATTGATGTTTGTGGAGCGGGGACCACTGGAGGGCGACACACTGACACATACGGATGCAGGTTTCTCGTTAAAATGGCCGAATACGTAAACTAAATTAAAGAGCGACAATGACGGACTAATAATTCACACACTTATTATCACATGCCATGTTATTGAACTCAGTTTCACCAAGCGCTATTAAAAATATATGTACATTTAGCTTTTACTGTGTCATGCCACTGAAGATATCTTAATGAACCAACATTCGTGGGTCTGTGAAGTACACACGCTTCCAGGTAAATAAGTTAACTTAATTGAAGAGCAGGGCTACGCTCACATATACTTCAGACCAAAGCTATAGGAAAAGAAACAAGAGTCACGACGGTTAGCATTATCCACACAGGCCTTTTAAATGGGTTTAAGAAGAGTTTCCGGCTGCCTGTGTTTGACAGTCAGTGAACCAGCCGGTGTACGAGCAGTGTAAGTTATCGACAGTTCAAACAAGTCCAGTAGGTGCTGAGGAAGCTGCAGGTGAAGTGCCGACAGGACGGCCACGATAAACAGGTTAATACCCAGCTAACGACTGTCATGGCGACGATTCAGAGGACAGTTAGCCCGGTGAGCTACAGAGGAAGAGACGGACGATATAACCGCGTAGTTTAGCAGCTTTACAGTCCAAATGCATAAACCATCGCGTCTCTGCCACAGGCCATGTAGCATTTACAGCTAACGCTCGCCAAACGCCCGCAAGTCTCACCTGAATTGGCATCTTGGCGGCAGGAGAGGTGTGTAGCGGCCTTACGCACTGGACGACCCGGGTGCTTTTGATGAGAGTGGCTGTGATGGGAAGCATTTTACCCCGCTGTGTAACTGGCTGGCGCTGAATTGCCTAATATCTTAACGGTATACTGTTTGTGCAACGACGCTGTGTCGTCTCATGCGTTTCTGCTCTCACCCCCACACCGACCTGACTCTTTACTTAACCACGGTGACCTACAGCGGTGTCCCACACTGAGTGTGGCTGTTGGGACTTAACCTACCGTCCAGATTTCGGCCTGCTAAATCTTTATTTACTGCGCCATCTGCTAGCAAGAAGCCTTATGTCTAACGTAGCATTTGTGAGAATGATTGTTAACTTTGAGGACTGAGGCCACATGTTATGTGCAAACTGCAAGTGGAGGCACGACAGCCTGGTTAAGGAAAACAAACCGGATAATTCTGCCCTTTAGAGTAGAGCTTCAAGTGCTGTTTCACAGAATTAACACCTGCTGTCACAGGCCAAACTTTGCCCATAAGAACCCGGACCCATTTTTCCTTAAAGGAAAATGATGTGGGATATACCACAGACCAAGTGGACCACACAGAGCACATTTCTGATGTTTTTTTCAGAATAACACTTTTTAATACCAAAGATCTGTTTTGTTACATATATGTTACAGCGATATTTTTGTAACTGGTTTGATATTACGTTCTTCAACAAATATGGTCAGACCAGGTTGAATGTAATATAGGACATGTTATCAAAGCATTGGAACTGTTAAATGTGTTTGAAATTACCTGTATTATTAAAAAAAGACTGGGACTTAATGAGTTATGGTCAGACATAAAGCTTTATAAGGAAGAGACTGGGGCATTCAAAGTGCTTGTTACACTGCTGTCACCGTGGGTTCTTATGGGTTAATACCAAAGCACATAGAGACAGATTGTTTATAATGGTGGTATGGTCAGGTTCAGTCAGCTGCAATCTTCCATTGATTTGATTTATTCTATAGTATTATAGTAAATATTACTATATAATAACACTATATAAATAACTTACTTTAGTATTTATTCTATATTAATAAGTATTAAGTTCTCATGCTCAGTAGCTGCAAGTGAAGTCTGTCCACTATTTAGGTTTTGCAAAACCTTTTATGGACTGTCCCTCATCATAAGTCATAAGAGTGTGTCTAAATCTGTGTTGTCAAGAATATTAATCATGAAGTTGAAAGTTTCAACAGTACTGTTCACCACACAACCCACATCTAATACAAAACCACACACAAATACACATACATAAACACCCACAGGGAGAGATGAGACCAGTGATATGTGGTGGTGGTGGTGTGTCCGTTTATTACACAACACAAAGCACCTACAATAATCCACTCCCTGATGCGTCAGACAGTGGACAATCTCACTTTTTTTTCACAGTGATTTTTTTATGTGGACATGTTTAGACAAGGACATCAAACTGTTTTATCTAAATGGGGAAAAAAAAATAGCCTACACACAGAAATTCACAGCCAATATCACACACAAAAATAAAGCAGTGTCAACAAACAACAGTAAATTGAGTAAAAAATAGAATTTAATCATTTAAATAGTCTTTCAAAATACAAACATTGATTTGAACCTCTAAATAATATAACATTTAGTAGCTATTCTTCATTATAACTGGCAATGTTAAATGTACACTGTGGCTATACAAGGAAATGTGTGAGGTTTGGTAATTTATTGTATTGCTCATTTATATTAATGCACACATATTTAATATAAACTACAAATGACTGTATAATTTTAACAGTGACACTGCAAATAACCCTGCCCTAACCCACCGTACCTAAAACATTTGTATGCTAATGAAAAAAAAAATTACCTTTCTGTAAATGGCAAAGTTTTAAAAGCTCTAATTTGACCCAGGCATCTATATTTATTTGTTTGCTTCAAAAATTTGATCAGTATTTGAGAAATTAGGTTAGTAAACAAATCACAAACCAACAAACCTCTTAGATGAGTGGAATATGTAAGCTGTAACCTATGAAAGCAAAACCAAACAGGTGAATCTGTGTCACATTTTGCCAGATATATCAATCCCTGCTCCACAGTGCTAACTGTGGCGAATACAACACCTGTATTAGAAGATGAATCGTTTTCAAGCTGCACCGCTAATCCTGCAAAACCATGGGTTTGCCCAGCGTGAGACACTTTGTACCATGGGGCATCTTGTAAAGCATGATTAATGAACCATATACACCTTAGAGTTATGAAAACAAAGAAAAATTATCTCAGGCGTTTGCACAACTGCTGGACATTCAATATACCTAATATTCAAATTGAACTTGACAAGTCAAAAGATCTACTACTTGCGTCTCCACAGTTATTTGGCCTTCTGGCTTACTCTGCCTCCTGAGGTAGCCCTCTGTAGCCTCACCATGCAGCTGGATCTATAGAGCCATGTAAATTGATCCCTAAATGACAATCAGCCTCAGAAAACACACAACTGCTTACATTAAAAAAAACAAACAAACAAAAAAAAAAACAATTAGCATTCATAATATCATGAACGGAAGCTTCCCTCCAATACCAAACCCACAACAGTGTGTCACAATGTAAAGAAAATACCCTTAAATCCTAGAAAGGAAAACTGTATGAAAAAGGAGTTTTCAAGTCTTTACAAATTTCAGTACACTGTGAGCTGCACAAATATAATTGTAATGGGGAACTTGTATCACATTTGCTGGCTTTGTTATCTTCCACTATAAATTGCATGTTTCTGTTTATTTAAATGGAACTGTACATGGCTAAAAGATTAATGGCCCTCTGGCCAATAATGTCTTTTTATGGATCTGACTCTGATATCAGATACTGTAGCTTTGCATCGCATGTGAAGCTTACTGTAATGATCATTTATACTGTAAGTATACAAATCTGCTGAACAACTTGTCTGACAACATCCTGAGTAGGACATCCTCAGGATGTTGTCAGACAAGTTTTCAACATCCAAAAGGAAGATGTTGCATATGTTGCATTTCTTGTTGCCCTGAGCCCTATACGGGCACTCACAAGTTAAAGTTCAACAGATGTACATATTACAAAGGAGGGGTTCTTGCATTGAAACAACTGAGATCTTCTTTCAGCAACGCTCTTCACTACTGCAGAAAATGCAGCAAAATCTCATCAATAACCTATTAATGATACATAGGGATTAGTGTTATACATATAACCCACAAATGAAACAAACCAAATAGGTCACACCATTATTTTTGAACAGCACAGCTGCTGAAGACAAAAATAGTGGTTGATTTAGTGGTGGATAGTATAAAAAAGCAGATGAGGCATATGCATTTTTTTTCTAACCACTGATGTTGCCACACTTGTTTTAATGTCAGAGCTGTGTTCTTCCCTGATCTCAGTGTAGCTCATTGGTTTTGAATGCACACGCACGCACACGCTTGCTTGCATGAAAGCCAGTTCATTGTGCGCCAATAGGATTTACATACAACACTGAATATATTACCTTCCATGTGGAGCATTTTATGAGCACACAATCTTCATATGCACGTCTCCTGGACTACAAATCAATTGCACAACCTTTTATAAAGAATCCTGCACCTACTATGTACACCAGCGGTTCCCAGTTCCAGTATTTAATCCCCAAAGTGCTGCTGGTTTTCTCTCCTACCAGGTTTCTAAATCTACTCACCTGGTATCCCCGACCCAAATCAGGCTCCACTAGAAGCTAGAATTAAATAAAAAAAAAAAAAACAGCACCTGGGGTCCTGAGAGTGGCGAACTACTGATATACACGCACAACTAGATGTCTCACCGTTTTATCCACGATTTGAATGTGACAGACAACAATCGAGCCATTATATTGCTTTTAACATATTGCAAGTAATTCCTATGAATTTGCCTACAACGGCACACTAAACTATAGTGAATACGAGCACTCCATGTGCATGTCAGTCTGACCCTACACTGGACCCTCCAGTCTTTCACCGGGGATTTTATAATGGCTTTCATGAGTAGATGTTGCATTATATTAAAAAGTTCAAGAGCCACATGTTTGCAGTCTGTTCTTGGGTACCTAAGTGTTGTTCTTCAGTGGTTATGCAACTGCAGATTGATGCTTGCTGTGATGGAACACACCATGAAAATTGCTGAAACTATTCTGGTATTCATGTTAAATGTTTTCACTCTTGGATCTTGAAGCCTTTAACTGAAGTTTGGCAGTTACATCTTGCTGTAAGTAACACATTCCCACTTAGAGGCAATACATGAGGTTTTTCTTTTGACATTTTCTTTTTCTTTCTTCATGTAGCCTAAAGGGTAAAAGGACCATCTTCCTCATTATTAATTCTATAACAAAAGCTTTCCTCTCTCATAAACCACTCATCCACTCTTGAAGACTAGATCTCTGTTGGGTCTTTCTCTGCATCCTCTTTACTTCTGCTGCTTTCTGCTCTAGGGAGAGTCCATCATGGCTTCCAGCATCTCCAGGAATAGTTTGTGCATGGGTACACCTCCACGGGTCTTGATGCTGTAGAAGGTGGTAAGAGCCCGACCAGCAGTCTGTCGGAGAAGAGGCAATGTTAAAAGGAGGCGTCCTGCCCGCTGGGGGTCGTCTGGGCGCCGCTGACATTCCAGCTCCAGCAGGGCCTGATGGAGGAGGTCCCGCAGCTTTTGCACAGCCTCCATGTCCTCGATGTAAACAGAGTCTGACAGAACAGCAGGGAGCACATGGTAAGGCAGTGTGTAGGGTGTTAACTTTTCTTAGCTTTTGACAGAAAGAGAGCCTATGTTGCCCAGGAACTTAACACAAATACAAACTAACGACAGCCTTTATTTACAAAACAAACAGTGGATCTGTAGCACAAGCAGGACAAGTTAGATGACCAGCTGTTGACAGTAATCTTGAGTGGATCTCTAAGGGATGTCTTCATAAAGGTTATGAGTGTGGTAAACTTGCCACAACCATTGGAAATATACACCAATCAGCCGCAACATTAAAACTGGTAACTGCTTTTAATGTTGTGGCTGATCAGTCTATGTTAGGAAGGGCAGACGAAATATTACAAACGGCTGGCAGTGTAAGGAAGTGTTCTACAACATCACAAACTGCAGCCTCCAGTCTCAACAAAAACTGAACATTCAAACTTAAATGAACGCAGAATTTATTGAAGGCCTGTTACATAAAACTGCATTCATTTTAGCAAATTAACCTAATAATGTACAGAATAAACTGGGAACTGAGTGTAGTTTCTGTTGCATACTATGAGTATTACTCTCAGTTATGTACAAGGTTTCAACCATGAAATTGGTTGGCGGAGGTGGTGAGCACTCAGCTTTAATGAGCCTGATATTAAATTTCAGAAAAATGCAATTTTCCTCTGACATTAGCGGAGGTGCTCTTAATTTCATCTTAGATGGGGTGACTCCATTATAAAAGGCAGCAGAAAACCCTGATTTGTTAAGTAATGCCACTCTTCAGGCAGTTTCAGTTTGGTCTAATTGCGGCAAGTGATCTGAAAACTTACAACATACAGTATAGGATTGATAAGTTAGTTGTATAAGATGTTAATTGTTGTTGTTAAGAAGTAAATGTTTGTCAAAATACTGAGTATAATCTATATGTCTACATAACTGTTCAGCTAAACAAGAAAAAGTACCTGAGTTAGTGAGTGCGATGGCTTTTAGCATGACAAATTCCTCGCGGTCCACATTTAGTGCACGGAAACGGCGAGCAAGTTGACTAATCGCTGCATTTAGCTCGGTCAGTCCTGCAACACGTGACATCTCCTCATCAAGGACGAAATCCTCTGCAAACACCACCTCGTCCTCGCAGCCAAGAGAGCGGTACGCTACGCCCAGCACCAACACCTCCAGCCACACGGACTGCAGCACGGACATCTGGTCTGCTAGAGACAGCGACAGAAAGCCTGCGGGGGAACAGACAGACAGAGCGAGAGAGAAGAATTGAGATGCAGAGGAGGAAAACTGGCAATGTACTGACATTTTTGGTGTCAGCTGATACAGCAAACACAGGACCCATGTCTTTATAGTGGCCAAATAATGGGCTACACACTGTTGGCAGCTGCTGACCCAACTCTAGCTTATAATACAGTTAAGAATTGCACCAGTTCAGATGAACTGTCAGCAGAAGTTCAGCATCTCCTCTCCTAACACACTACACACACCAGTCAAATGACTTAATTTGCTCTGACTATATATTTTGTTCCAGAGATTTAGTTTCATCAGTTCATTTTGATGGTCACAGCCTGAGTGAAACATGACACAGCAAGTTTTTTTCCTGGTCAGTGAGACTGGATCATTACATCTCTTCCACTGTTGCCATGCTGTCCTGTCCTCCTTTGTCCTCTCTGAATCCCTCACCTGGAATGTGTTTGGCCCACCCAATGATGACGACCAGCTCACGGTCAGCAAGGTCACAAAGGGTGGTGAGCGTTCGCTGGGCAGTGTCGGGCTGCAGAGGGTCGGGCATGGCGAATAACTTTTCTGGCTCTGCCACTAGGAGGTGGGACACAATGATGTTGGAGGAACCTATGTCATAAAGTAGATACAAAACAAAGTTAGTCTGATGCACAAATAAAAACTGCAGTGTGCATTCATGGACACACTGACTGATCCCCAAAATATCAACTCTGTCATTATCTATACCAAAACATTCACTTTTGCTTAATGCAACATATATGCTGAGCTGCACCGGTCTCATCTGTAGTAGATATTAACAGACACGTATCTTTATTCTCCATGAGTGCAAGTGAGAGTTTTTCTTTAAATCTGGCTGGGCACTTCAGCCAGATTAATGTGAATCAAGAGCTCAGAGTTAGTTCATCTCAATGTGTGCAAATTAGCAGTTATGATATTTCACTCTAGTATTGCTGACTGAAAAGTAAGGAATCAGTGTACCGTTTTTGGCAGTAGAGGGCGCCGTTTTCTAATCAATTCCAATGGGTTTAAAAGCATTTTGTGTTGCTCATATGCTCTGAGCACCTCATTTTTACCTATCTATCATTTCTTGCCCTTTTTGAGGAGCACTGTCTCTACCTCTGAAACAAGACAGCACAGTCTGACCGCCTAAGGCTGTTATTACTCCATTTTTAATGGACACAGCTGCTGTTGGTACATACATGTGGTTTGCCAGCAAAGAATTGAGCAGCAGCCAGTTATGTGCTGCCCAGTAGCAGCAAGACACCTCTCATAGCAAAAAAAACAAAAAAAAAAACCCTCCCATTAGTCAGAACCTAGTATCAAATAGAGTGGATGTGTGAGGGCTGATAGTTACCACTGAAGTTTGAAACAAAAAAAAAATGCTGTGTAATTGAGCCACTTGATTATTGTAGTTAATGTTGTAGAACAAAAACCTAATGGCAAGACAGGAGTATAAATCCCACCTTTTTCACTCTCCTTTGTCAGTGGTAGAGGGGCATTCTGGTACGTTGCATTCTCCACTTCTGGACGCCTTTTGTACTTCTGTCTTCCTCCTCTGACCCTGTCGAGACGAACTCCTACATGGCGAAACATAAGGTAATTATGGTTAATGCTGGACAACAGAAAATAAACATAACATATAACAGATCAGTACAGGGATTCTTAAGATGTAATATCACAGACTGGCTGCAGAGCGTCTGCACTCACCCTCTTTAAGCATGCCTACTTTGAGGCACTTGGTGAAGCGGCATGCCTGGCAAGCCTTTCTGCGCCTTTTGGTGATCTCACACTCATTTGAAGCTGGACAGCTGTATTCAATATTACCTTTATGGGAAAACAGAAAATGTAACTTCTTCAGTTAAGAAGAAGATTAAGCAGCACAAATATGAATGAGCATCTGAGATGAATGAAAACATCTTTCAAATTCTTAATCTTTTTTGATTTTTTAAACATAAAATCTACCAACAACAGAAATCACACGAGCTACCCCTCCCGTCAAGTTTTCCAACATACAGAAACACAGTAAATGTTCGTGGTTTTTGTTTAACAGACCTGTATAAACAAGATGGAGTGGTTGTAGTGATAGTGTACTGAAGCATGTTAAGGAATAACACCATTAAGATGTGATGTGGGTCCTTAGTCACTCCTGGATTCCTCAGACATTTTAACCACTATGGAGACTTGGGATAAAAAAAGAATTTAATACCTGTACTCACTACATACAGTATATTCACAGATTTAACTAGTTTAACTAACTGAGCTCTTATGTTTCAAAGGTAAATGAAAGCCTTGGTGGAATACTAGAATCGAGGCAGGGGCAAGCTTTTTGTAGAAAAATAGAACCATTTTTTCCATTTTCCATTATATGCCATTTTGTTTGAAAAAACATTTCTCCACATTTGTTTTACACTTTGTGCTTTAAAGATGAAAGAGTGTTGCACAGGAGGCAGCGTCACATTTAACATGACGTTCACCTCAAAACACACCTTGGATGGTTCTCTTGAAGAACGCCTTGCAGGCCTCACATGATGCCACGCCATAATGGTAACCCGAGGCCACATCTCCGCATACTAAACAGAGCCTCTTGGGTAGCGTGCTCAGGGCATATTTGCATCGCCCTGCTCCATTTCCAGTGGAGCCCTCCTCTGCCCCATCACCGGCCTCATCTTTGAAGTGGCAGCGCAGAGCTGGTGTGTAGAGTGGCGGGGAGTAACGCTTAGTGCTGTCTCCTCTGGTTCCTCCACCTCCGCTTTGAGAGGAGTCTGAGGAGGCCCCGCCAGGGCTCGTCCGACCTCCCCCACCTCCCTCTGGACTACTCGGTTCTGCCTTTATGTAGACATCTGACCGACGCTCCCTGGAAGACATGATGTCTAGAGGGGAAAAAAAACACAACAATGAAAGGTCAAATAAACCGTTTTTGCTCAATCTGATATTTTCAGACTGTTTTTGAGTCTCTCTGAGCTGAAATAAATATTATGGGAATCAGATATTTTCTAATAGAACTTTTATCTCAGCACAAATTGGCATTTTCAGAGTCACAATCTGCGGAATTCACTCATTCGTGTCTGAATTTTTTCCCTCTTTGGCATCTTCCAACTAAAAGAGAGGGTGGAAAAGTACCCCTTTGTGCTCCTACAGGACCCTACCACTGGCCCAGTCAATCCTTCGACCCCAGAACCTGTCTCCAAGTCTTGACACTAACCTTTACTGTTTAAACTTACACCTATAGTTTACCTATGAGGGTTGGTTTGAGTGTAAATACAGGATTCAAAGAAAATAGTCAACAAAGAGGGAAAAAAACGCCTTAACAGGAATTCAAGGCCTGATTTTTCTTTCCTCCCTCTATTAACGTCACAAAGAGCTTGCTTGTTATCTCTCTTGTTCTTTAGCAGAACCCTGTGTTGTTTTGTGCTATTTTTTCCTCAGCTTGGCTTTTTGAGCCATCAAAACACACAATCAATTCACCAAACAAGAACCTCTCAAGCCTAAAATAGAGCTATACAGTACGTGAATCATCCCCACAGCGTGAAATCTTCGTCTGTGACATCTCTGGACATTAAAGAAGCCAAGGTGACCAGATGAAGGTTACTATGCTCATAGACAGTGCTCACTCTTCACTATTCAGACACATAACTTATGTTTAAGTAAGGCAGGTCAAGAGTGTTGCAGCAAACTGCTCACCTGCCAATGACGAAACATTGCTGCTGTACTTCTCAATTTAATTACAGAAACTATGGCCAGATGAACAAGCACAAACAATTACTGTAAATATTGCTTGTGATGAAATGAAAGATATGTTCATGATTCCACATCAGGGCAGCAACTAACAATTTACATGGTCAATTAATGATAGATGACAAAAGAAAAGCAGGAAATCCTTTCATTTCAGAGGCTGGAATCTGATAATATTTAACACTGTTCCATTGTTGCTTGAACAATAACTGAAATGATAAATCAATTATCAAAATAGTTGCTAGATTATGTTTCTGTAAAATTAGTGAAATGATTAGTTGACTGATTGCTCAGTCAACTAATCATTTCAGGAGACTCATGGGTCCAAAATGATTGTTAGTATATGTTGTATCCATAACTTCTTAACAGAAAAAAAGACATTATGTGGCACAGTTTCAGCTCTGCAGAGGGCAGCAGAACTCTCCCATCGCCTCAATGGACAGTCTTCATTCAATCTCTATCTAATCTAATAACTAATACAGTTTACAAGCCTCAAAACGACAACAACATACAACAAACAAATATCCCTGAGAATACGCTTGAAAAACACACATTCACTCTCATACACAGATTCACCACAGATTCCTTAGTTTCAGGTCAAGATTGCCACAAATGTGAACAACAAACCGCAACACTACAATACAGAGAGGTTTTATAATTACACTGAATTCATTCAAAATGCTGCCCGAAAGTAAACTCTGTAAGGAAAAAGACTCCTTATGTCAAAAAACATAGTGACACTCAAAAGAAAACATTTTATTTCTTAGTTGAGTGTACAGATCCACCACTTACACAACCACATGTAATGGTCGGATGGTTAAATGTGAATGGTTAGATCACCATGAGTAATAAATGTTTCATACTTTTAAGCTGTGATTCAACTTCCAGTAACTTAGGTCTAATGCCAAATGTCTGGATCCTTAATGTCAATCATGCATTGCGTCACTTTTATGTAATACAATTAGCCTAAAAGCAGTGTGACCTCTTTGAAATGGGAGGTTTTTCTTGCGATAAATTAACTGAACAAGAATGAGTGAATGTTTGTGTGAACAAAGTGATCACTACTCTTCACTGTCCATATCAGGGTCTCTAGGGTGCCTCCCTTCACACACAGTCAAACCCTTACAGATGGTCCAGATGCCGCGATACGTCTGGTTTCCGATCAGCCTTAAAGGGCACATGTCACTCTGCTGCACAATGACCTCCACTGGCTACCCATGGCTGCCCGAATCAAATTCAAGTCACTAATGCTTGCCTACAGAGTGGCGTCTGGGCCTGCACCCATCTCAGTCATATAGGCTTACGCTCCTTCTCGGCCACTGTGGTCCTTCAAGAAATGTCGTCTGGCATTAACATCCCTGCACAACGACAGTCATAGTCCAGACTGTTCTCGTTTGTGGTTCCCCAACAGTGGAACAAGCTATCAAATGTTTTCAGAGCAGGGGCGTCTTCAAGAATCTCTGGAAGACTCATCTCTTCCAAGAGCACCTCCTCTCCTAGCACTCTAACATGCCTAACTAGCAATTTCTGTGCACTTTCGATGCACTTCTTTACCTGATCTCCTTGCACTTTGTCTTACTGAACAGATTTAGTACTTAGTGCTTGCTTCAAGGTCTCCTACTGTACTGATGCTTTAATGTTGTCCCTCACCTGGATAAAAGCCAAAAGAGCAAATATAAATGTAATTGATGGAGAACATAAAGTGCATTCAGAAAATATTCAGACCCCTTCACTTTTTTTAACATTCTGTTATGTTCCAGCCTCATGCTAAAATCGTTCACAGTCATTTAAATTTCACTTCCCTCATCATTCTAGACTGAATTCCCCATAATGACAAAGCAAAAACTGAATTTTAGAAATGTTTTTGCAAATTTATTAAAAAAAGGAAAAACTGAAATATCACAATGGCATAAGTCAGACCCTTTCCTCAGTACTTGCTTACTAGTTAAAGCACCTTTGGTAGTGATCACAACCTTAGGTCTTCTTGGGTATGATGTGACAAACTTTTCACTCCTGGATTTTGGGGATTTTCTGCCATTCTTCTCTGCAGATCCTCTTAAGCTCTGTCAGGTTGGACGTGGACCGCTGGTGGACAGCCATGTTCAGATCTCTCCAAGGACATTCACAGAGTTGTCCCTAAGCCGCTCCTGCGGTGTCTTGGCTGTGTGCTTAGGGTCATTTTGGAAGGTGAACCTTTGGTCCAGGATGAGGTCCTGAGCTCTCCGGATCAGGTTTTCATTAACAGTATCTCTATACTTTGCTCTGTTCAGCTTTCCGTCAACCCTGACCGGTCTCCCTGTCCCTGCTGCTGAAAAACACCCCCACAGTATGATGGTGCTGCCATCACGCTTCAGTTGTGCCAGACATGACGGTATGAACTGAAGTAAAAGTTCATACCGGTTTCACCATGGTTTCATCAGACCACGGAATCTTGTTTCGCACAGTCTGAGAGTCCTTTAGGTGCTTTTTTGCAAACGACTTTCATGTGTCCTTCACTGAGGGAAGGCTTCGTCTGGCCACCCTGCCATAAAGCCCAGATCGGCGCAGTTTCTCCCATCTCCACACAGGATCTCTGGAGCCCAGCCAGAGTTACCATCAGGCTCTTGGTGACCTTTCTTACCAAGGCCCTTCTCCGGACGGCCGGGCGGCCAGCTGTGGGAAGAGTCCTGGTTTTTCCAGACTTCTTTCATTTAAGAATTATGGAGGCCACTTCAATGCAGCATAAATAATTTTTTGTAGGCTTCCCCAGCTCTGTGCCCTAACTCAATCCCAACTAAATTCTGTTTTCACTTTGTCATTATGGGGAATTGAGTCTAGACTGATGAGGGAAAAATGAATTAAAATTATTTTAGCATGAAGCTGCATCATAACAAAATATGTAAAGCGATCTGAATACTTACTGAATGTGGTGTGTCACTCCTGTAATTACACCCCTATAAGGGAACCAGTCAGTGTACTGAACAGCCAAACAAACACAAATTGTACATGTTTCATTATACTATACATTCTGATGCTAACTTTCTTTGGCTTTAAAATGTAGCCTCCATGTTAGTTAGACTGATTTGGTCAACAGCACTTCAGCGATCAGAAAAATGAAAAGTGAAAAGGGAAAAGTGTTTCAACAGGGCAGAGGCATGAATCCACAGTATGTCTCTGTCTGTCTCTAATCTTCAGCTCATCAGTGGATGCATTAATGCAGAGCCTTACTTGAGTGACTGCTCTCGTTCACTGCTGGAGGTTCACTGCCTGAGGAAGGACGATGAGATGGGATCTCTGCAGATTTTCTCATGCATACATATGGGCAATTACCAACCTTTTTTTTTCATTTTTTGTTCATCAGTTCGGCTGATAATTCAGTTGCAGTTTATATATTTAAGTACTGTTATAAATAAATAAACTATCAGTCAACTATATACAGTAAATAACTGCTCAGTCCTGATCTGTGCTGTTTGTTTATGTCAGTTTGCTAAATTGTTAATACATGTTCCTTTTAGCTTTAAGATAATCAAAGCTGTTCAATATCAGGCGTATAAACAGTGTTCAAGACCCACAGAGAAAAAATGAGGCTCTCATTGCTTTGACACTCAGGAAAACTAAGTGAATCCCTGGATGTCACCTTGCAAACACTGTATATGTGCTTTACACATACGCAGTACAGTACGTAATACAGTGAAGTATGGTTGGAGATAAAGACTTTTTACCTGATATCCTGGATTCAAAACATGGAGCGAGGAACTTAGAAGTTGCTCCAGATATCATCAATTGCAAACCAAGTATGCCTTTATCATAATATATTTATTGCTACAGCAGATAACTGAGTCCTATAGTAGCTGGTAGTCATATACTTTCTTTGGAGTTTGCCCCCTCTGGACTTGATTGTAGCACTGTTTGGCAAGCAACAAGGGGGGGTCACAGTAACATTCGCCTGTTTAAAGTTTAGCTCACTTGGACTGAGTTTACAGGCTCGGTGAAAGGCTCAGCCAATGCCATCAGGACTAATAATGTATGAGACCAGATGATCAGCAATATGAGTCTGTTAACTCAGACCAGCAAGGATCCCAGTACCATGTGCACTTCGACTTCTGCTCTGACAAAGGAGGAACAGAAGTCTTAAAACTGTTGAAACGCAAACGAGAATAGCTGTGTGTTGACTTAATCGTTTGATGAGAGCTGATTAAATGGTGAGATAACCCATTTGAGGTGTGTTAAACCGCTTGGTTTACCATTTAACTCACCATAGAAACGTGCCGTGTGTACTTTAATGTACCAGCATGTTTGGAGTAGCATTAGCATTAGCTTTAACCACAGCGAACGCATTATAAACTGTAGGTTAGCCCTACCCTTAGCTAACTAAGCTAGCAGTAGCTAGCGTTAATCCTGCCTGACCAGCTCTCACTCCTCCCGGGGACGGGGTTTATTTTTGTCACTCTAACCCAGGCTAGGCTCCATCTTACCTGATAGCGGTGACTAGTACGGCACTTAAGTCTCTCCACGGTGTGATAACATGGCACAGACTTGACAGAAAATCTGTTTCCAGACTGCCAGCGCCCGCTAGCTCGTGTTGGCTGTGTGTTGAGATGGGCCGGGCTACAATCGGCTTTCTCTAACAGCTGGTAAATGATACAGGATGGATATTCTGCTGCTAAAACACATTAGTGCAAGGAGCACTCTGCAAGCTGCGTCATTTAACTGTCAATTCAACGAGCTGTTAGTGCACATTCATTTTTCAAATAGGCTTGATTATATACTAACGTCACCTTATCTAACCCACAAGGATTTAGAAAAAAAATATACTCATATTCTCTCTAATGATGGAGGATCATCAAAAAAGATTCATTAAGAGGTGATATTAGAGAATTATGTTCAGTCCCAGTATTAAACTTGATATAAACCTATAATAACCATAGTCAGGATCCATTAGTCTATAGTCTCAACTTTTACATGACAGAATACAAAACAGAGTCCTAATGATGAAGTGATGAATGGCAAAGTTTGACTGACATGTAGGTGGTTAGTGGTGTTGAGTTCATTGTTGTTTTGCGCACTGCAATTACAAAATTGCAGGCACCAGGCTTTGCATTATGTTAGGCCCAAATTTTGATTCTGCCTGATCAAAACTGCTGCAGTGACCCCACCCCCACCCTGCATTCAGCATCCCAAAACACCAAGAACTTCAAAGTTATGGTATCACCGAGCCCTTGAGATTGATATCGTTCTCTTTTCTTCTCACAAAATAATTTTGAAAATTCTAAAACTGATTTGTACTCTTTCAACCTGAGGTCAGTCCTCTCTCTCATCTATCTACTGCTTGTCCCTCATTTATCCTTTTTGGGTTGCGGGGTAATCACAGCCCACCCTTTCAAGCTTCCAGGGTGTTCACATGTGATAATTTCAGAACAACAAATCACAAAATATATGTGTTGTAGCTGGTATGTCCTGTTAATGGCTTGATTGCAACAGAATCATAGCTGTTATATTCTATCATGTATATTCTCTTAATAGTTTGGATGTGAAATGAGAAGCTGGCACCTTCAAAATCAATCTCTACTGCTGGTGCTGCACGTCTCCTTCCACATCCCTCCTTTGTCTATCAGTATTTTCTAAAGAAGACATTAACATTGCCAGTAAAAGGTCCATTACAGCCTCGCAAGAATGAACTGAGACGCGAGTGTGGCACCTGGCTACAGAATACAAATAACAGACATAATCTCAGTTGAAGCATAGCATAATAGCATAATATTTCATCAGCGTAAAAGGTGAAGTGAGAACAGATTACCTGTTTGGCGAACTGGAGTTTAAAGTCTATATACCCCTCACTCCCGGTGGTAGCGTAATGAAGTGCTATTGCTTGGGTTGAACTCTGCGGTTTTCAGGACACCTGCAAAATAAGCACAAGGTTTCTGAGTGCCTTCACAGAACTTTCATGTTGACCTTCAATTAGTGATTTTAATGTCCAGACATCCACGGGTACATTGTGTTCAATCTCATAATGACCGTGATGTCTGAGAAGTACTTGTACATATTAGGTTACTGAAAAGCTGTTAATAAAGGCTTCACATGCCAGTGGAAACCTCTAAATTAGAAACAGTTTTGTTTCCTCTGTGGTAAACCATGTGTATACTTGTGACACTGACTTTTCCTTCCTAAAATACATAACCCACTGTATCTGTCCAGGTTTCTGCACGCTGCTGGAGTACCCTCCCCCTTACACTGCGTGACACACTCCAAAGGTCACAGCCACAGGAATGCTTGAAGGACAGAGTAAAGCCAACACCTTGTCTCCTACTCAAAGTCATAAGCTGATGTTTGGTGATAACTCTCTGTAAATAATTAAAGAAACTAGTTTTGATTTTTTTTTTTTTTAAACTACAAAAATAAACTACATGAAACATAATTTTGGTTAGTGTTAAAACATGATTCTGCCTTAGGACTTTTAAAAAGCAGATATTAAATGTGAAGTTGCAGCAAAGTTTTTTCTTTTTTTTGAGCACTAAAACCTTGAGCAACAGGACTGTAATATGTGGAAACATACTGTGATGCTTTAGACATATTCTCTGGAAGTGATCAGAACTGACAACTTCATTTTCAAAAGTGACTTTTCAGAAAAGAAGATGAAAGCTTTAAATTTTACTCACAGCAGATTTTTAAACAAACCAGCAACTGACACACACTCAGATAATTCTACGCACTTCACGGTTTCCCCATAAATGAAAAAGTTAAATATCACAGAACATACACCAGTCCTTGCCTTGTCTGAAATGGTTCACAGCTTCCTATCGTAGTTTTCTTAGGGGGCACCACTGGTCTTTGTCACTGGCAATGCATCACACTGGCTGTACATAAAACTCAGTTTGAGGGTTTTAAATGCGGCGCACTGTGGAGACGGAGAGAACAGCACCCAGGGGTGACCTTGCCTACTGATCTCAGACCGGTGAAAGGTTAATTGCCAAAGTGGATTATGCCTTAAGATCAGTGATCTCAATCCTGGTTCAGCAGGCTCGGTGACTTGCATAGTTCAGTGTGTTAAGACAGACTGAAGAATAACTCGGGTGTATGTGGGTGTATGTGTGTGTGTGTGTAGGGGGAATACATATAAGAAGAGCGAAAGTGTGTACAGTTGGAGAAGTGCGGAGTGATATCTGTCCATGCAGGACTTGTCTAAGTGAGAGCATGCGACGATAATTATCCGCTGCGTCCTATTCAACCATGTTCCTGCATCCTTCCTTTACTCAATTAATGTCCATGCATCCTATGTATTAAGAAAACATAGGATTAACCACTGCACAGAGCGTTATAGGTGTGAATTAGTCTGGAGGCTGTGAGCGGGGTATTTAAGGTGGACATGAAGCTTGTACTGCAAATCATTACACAATGTTCTAACTATTTATTCAGCGGGTCGTGCCCCCTACCCCAATAACGTGGCCACGCGAACCTAACAGCTCTGCCAGGCGAATCGTGCATGCACATCGGGCTCCCGTATAGACAGCTGACATCTCCACCAAACGATTAATAATGGCCTAAAGCCACTGTGTGCACAGCGTCTGCAGTGTAGGCTAAGAGAGGCTACTTACTGGGAAATGTAAAACCATCGCAGGGTTGTTTTTATCTGAAGTCAGTCAAGTCTTTGCGGCTGGCAAGTCCACAGTCGGTTTAACCGGTTTAATGGCGCTGTCCGAGCCTCGCCGGGTGTCTCACATCGCATCACGTACGTTACCGTTTAATGAGGCGAGAGCAGCAACCGGCTACACACTGTCTTACCGCCTGTTCGGTTCCGTACCCTGCTATAATAATCTCTCGGCTTCGGCTCCCTACAACTGAGGTTGTAGTTGGATTTCAGTGTCAATACTCCAAGAAGAAAAACTGAATGTCCGGTAAAGAAAAAAAAAACTTTCACAATAAAACCCGCGAATCACGTGACATGTTAACGTTTCCTGAGCCAAACAACGTCCCACAGCGAAAGGGGGGCTAATATGAGGCAGTCACCGTCCACTGCTTGAATATACCACATGCCTCGTAAAATCATATAACTGTTTCAAATTACTTAAATTAACACAAAAAGCGGTTTTATTTTTAACAAGTTCAAACTCTGTAACTTCCGGCTTCTTCCGGGGTTTCTCTCGCTAGCTTGACGCAGCGCAGTGACGAAGGGCTCTATCACGTGTCTTTTCTCCTCCCTCTGTCCAATTTGCGTCCGCTGTCTCCGTTACGTCCGCACGCGCCTTCCACCAGCGTCATCAGCACTGTAATAATGGCCCGCAACTCCTGAAAAAAAACCATATGACCCAGTCTACATTAATCCCGATGTAGTCAAGGTACACTGGTTTGTCTGCAGCCCGAAGAGTGCTGCTTTCAGATCAGCTTTACACAAATCAATTATGTATATGCAGAAGAAACACCCCCCGCTCTCGCTCCCCCCACAGATAATGTGAAATTACCAAATTCCCAGTGAGACTTATTAATACAATTTTATAAGTTTTAATGTTTCTATTGACTTTATTGTACATTTTGTCCAATTATGGTAGTTTCGTTGTGGCACTTTAACTTAAAATAGCCGATCGTGGCCTGCAATTCAAAATTAGACATTTTATTTATACTATGCCTAACGCTTTGAGGGACTGTTGCTGAAAGAACACAGGCATGTCTGTTGCATACCTCTATGGAAAATGTAGTCATGCTCTCGGTCTTGTGACACTGACCCGGCTCACTCCGCCACTACACAGGGCAGTTGCCAAGGAAGAGGAGATCAAGAGATCACTGCGATGGCATGAGAAAGGGAAATAATCAAGAGGATTATAGTTCGGAGGGAAGAAAAAACCCGCAACCTGCACTACAATTGTCCAGATGTGCTTTCAAAACGGTTGTCATCAGACATGTCCTAGAGATCCTCTTTGCAACAAATCAGGCTGTGTTTAACATACAGATAATTGCAATTATTATTATTATTTTTATTTATTCTCGCTGCCTCTCGAAATAGGCTGCCCCTGCGCTCTCCAACATGCCTGGTAGCAGCTGGCACAGACAGGAGAGACGTTGTCACAGAAGAGATGACAACATTGTCCACTGATTGTTGGATAAAAAGAAAATGTAGTAGCTGTAGTGTGATTTGGATGAGTGCGTATTCCCCCTAAAAACCTCAGTGTTACCTAGCTCTAATTATAGACTAATAAACATTAGACTTGTCTGTGAATTTAGTGAGAGCTGTAGCCTCACTTGTGTTCCCCTCATTGTGTCAAAAAGGGACAACTGTGTGTCATCTGTGTGTTTATGTCTTGATGTGGTCTCATGTATGCAGCGGGCTCAGGACAGGATATCCGTGGTGCGCGCATGAGAGGAAAAACTGACGGCAGTGTCACTGCGACCTTGAAGCAAGGTCATTCATTCTCTGCTGCAGACACTGCAATTCTGCGGGGCTGCATCACACTGGTGCAGAGTCTGCATTATCATACTGTTAGAGGCGAAGCCGGTCATGCTACATTCATCAGATTCACTCAGAAAGCTGGGGGTGGGGGGGTGGATTATAGACACTGTATGTTTTGAGATTTACTGTATTATAATGTAAGTGCAGCTGTTTGAGGACAGAACAGTGTTGTCCATGATGTGTTTAAACCATGGAGACTGAAAAAGTAGAAACGCACCGTGGATGCTAGCTGGGGTCCAGAGGGTGCTTCTTACAGCAGGTCGTGACCTCAGACAGGTGTCTGCTGATAGGTCACATAAATACCAAGAAGCCTTTGTGACTGTGGAACAGACACAAAAAAATGCATTGGGCTCTGAATCAGGTCAGTGCATTTACTGAGTCATAGATAGATAACACCACTGATAGAGAACTGTCTCCACCTGTACTATAAACACTGTGATCAGTATATGATTACTATGAATGGGCTATACCAGGCTATAATAGTATAGTGGTGGGTTTAAGGACTTAAACAGCTGGTGGTCTTCACTTAGTCCTGGTCCATACAGCTGGACAAATAGATGAACAGGAGATAAATAATGATGGTAAATAAATGGAACACAGTGGAAAATATTATTTCTTACAAAAGCTTAATGTCTGCGTTGCTGCATTTATACGTGTTCTTACTATTTAGCACATGTTTAAATTTAAAGGGTATATTCACCCTAAAATAGAATTGAAATAATTCTATGTGATAATGATTACTCATACTAATGTCAATATCTATAAATATGGACTTTATTTTGCTAAACTGGATCTCAGAGCATCAGGACGTGGTGATGTCACCTGGTTACATCCATGAGCTTATAGAGGTCTTCTTTCAGATGTTTGATTTTTCAAGCAGTGTCCATCTGTGAATGAGAAAATGCCCCCATCATGGAGCAGCTCCAGGGTTTTGTTTTGTTTTTGTTTTTAAATAACATGATCACTGCAGTCTTGTAGAAATCACATATTTGAATTCTATTTTAGGATGGATTTTCCCTTTAACTCCAGGTCAGGAGTGTAGCCCACATCAGCACTACAAACACTGCCAATTATTTGCCCTCTAGTGGCAGCACGGGGGACACTGCAGCGGCGGTGCTGATGACGTTATAGCAGCTGAGTGTGTGTCCTCCAGTAAAAGGTCACCCACTGCCACTGCACATCATCACTGCCTGCTGACTTCCTGGTCTCAGTGCCAGGACGCTGCCTTTTCTTTTCACATTTCCTGCAGAAACGTGCCACGTTTCCAGAGGCCAGACGAACATTCACACTGTTCCTGCTCCTTTAACACGTTTTACTTACTCGCCACAAAAACACGACAGCAGGGGGGCAGAAGGCAGACTGCAGTTTATCCCATTCCAAATTATTGAGATGGTCACTAGCATACAACTGCAAGTCTACTCAGATTTCAGTCAAAGACCTTGGATATACTGAAGTTTACTGTACAGTTAAGTACTGGACTGTTGTACAGAGGAAATGTGTCGATGTCTGCCATCTGCTGGTTGTCTTCAAACAGGAAAAAAAAATCAGCATTAATATACTTAGAGGTGGAGGGGGTAATTATAAATTTGTTGTAACTTTAACTTTTATCCATCAGATATTTTGTGACATTAACATGAGATTTCCTTTAAAAAAAAAAAGTAAATTACAGATAATGAAAGAACTGCAGGCACAATTTGCCTTTGCACCATCTTTGTCCTTGGTGCCATTTTGAGATTGAAACACTAAGGTAGAGTTACCAGCCAAGTATTACTTACATGGATCAACTGAGGCGCTATAGCACTTGCTAAGAGGGCCATATTGACCGCTTGAAGGGCATTCATATAGTGCATCCACAATACCGTGCTGTATGTACAGTATACTATTCAAGTCCTGGAGCGCACATCTTCCTCCACCAGCATAAACTGGCTTATAATTAGCATTAAAGCCACAACAATGTTTTCATACTTGACATGAAATCATATATTTCCTGGGGGCTTGGCTTATGTATGTTTGTCTTAGAGGTGTAGCTTTTAGCCATGATATTGGCACGACTCTGTGGCTCAGTGTTGGTTTGTTGGTCAAACACTTGGGCCAGACTGAAATACCAAAAACTCTTTGATGGATTGCCATGAAATTTTGTACAAACCTTTGTGGAGCTCAGAGGATGAACCCTACGGACTTTTGTAATTCACCGACTTGGAAAATATAGTGAAAAGTAAGTAAACCCTTTGGAGTTCATTGCATTTCTGTATACATTTGTCTTAAAATATGATAAAATCTTTATCTAAGATTGTTTGTTCATACAATTATAGATAAACAATCTATTTTATCTAATAAGATAAGATAAGATAAGATACACCTTTAGTAGTCCCACAGTGGGGAAATTACGTACGTTACAGCAGCAAAGAGGAAGGTATAGTAAGATACATGCACTAAACAGAAACACAAGGATCAAAAATCAAAAATATAGAGACTCCAAAAAAATATACAGAGATCAAAAATATATATAAAGACTTCTTTACCTTTAGAGAAATAAATACTGTAAACAAAAAACACACAAATAACACACAAATCATTGTATCATTGTTGAGAAGCATTAGCTGATGTGAACCATGCCTCACATAAAAAGATCTCAGAAAGACTTAGGATCAAGAATTGTTGATTTGCATGAATCTCAAAGAAAATGAAATTCTCAAGTTTATCATGGTGCCTCACAGGATAGTGTCAGGGTGTCTGTCTGCCAGCTGAAGGTCAGTAGAAGTTTGGTGATGCAGCAGGACAGTGAACCTAAACACTAAAATAAAACACAGAATGACTTCCCGCAGAGAAAATCTACATTTTGGAGTGACCTACAGAGAGCTGCTCACACCAGACACCCTGAGAGTATGTCTGAGCTGAGGCAGAAGAAATGGCCTGAAATGTCGTGCAGGTCTGATCTGCAACTACTGGAAACGGTGGTTTGAGGTTATTGCTGTCAAAGGAGGTTTGATCAGTTATTAATAAAGATATAATAGATTATAACTGTGTGTTTGCCACTGTATATTTGTCCTGTATACTTTGGTTTGTGATAACATACCTGCAAAACTGATGACATTCCCCTCAGCCCCAGTTGTACTTTGTGCTTAGTGCTAAATCCCAAATCTTATCATGCTAACAAACTAAACTAAGATGGTGAACGTGGTAAACACTATACCCGTAAACATCAGTGTGTTAGTGTTAGCATTGCAAGGATGTTAGCATTTAGCTCAAAGAATTTAACAACAGTTCCCCTAAACTCAAAAATGCCTCTTCACCTGACTTGCAGGTTTTTATTGTTGAATGTAGAGAGATTGGGAATTACATACAACAAAGGTCACCAGTCGGACACAAACTAGGAAAGTTCTGGTTCATGCTCGGCAGCTTAACTCCTTGGCCATTACGGCCCCATGAATGCTGCAACCAAACGTCAATGAGTCTGACACACATCTTGTACCAAAGTCTTTGTTTCCAGTGACTGAGCTGTTATCATGTTTCCCAGAAGAACAGCATCTTTGTAATAATATACTAAGCATGCTTGTAAGACTCAGTTCTGCTTTCATTTAAAAAAAATCTTTATTACATTTTTGCAGTACAGTAGGATTAATGCATTTGGCCATCAAAATGCAAATATTATGGTTGTACACAGAATTTAGAAAAGTTTTCTCACATACCAAAAATGTACAATAGCCTGTTTAGTACCCGTTTAATTGTTGGCAGGATTTAAGAGTAACTCTCTCCGACCAAAGCAACTTCTCTTTAACATGAGCACCACACAACTGTGGTAAGGTTTAGGCTTTTCTCTCTGATGTCTTGCATTATTTGGATCAGTAAGAGGCAGGGAAGCCTCATGTTGAGAGAAGGATAGTGCATTTCTGTCTTGGCCCAGTAGAGAGCAGTGTCTCTTCAGATAGCAATGGGAACATTGGCATAGAAATCACTTCATCATCTGTGATCGAAGCATACACACTCTCATGCTAAGAGCATTAAATGCAAACCACAAGTGGCTAAGGCTTCTGCAACATGGTTTCATCTTAAGTGTCTGTAAGTAAGCAGTACATATACACAAATAAATCGCTACACTGAAAACTCCTCTGTTAGATTTTCAATACATCTCATAACACTCAGGTTGATACTTGTTACAGTGGAGTTTCTGCAACCAACTTAAATCTTAAGGTTCAGTGGTAGATCTGGAACTGGTTTGGGGTTTCCATTGGGCTCCTTCTTGCCAGGATTGGAGCTGTTGTTTTTTGGGGTTCTCTGTGGAACAGGCCTCCTGTGGCGTCTCCTCTTTGGCTGACGAGAGCGTGCAGAGTTGGGTTGTGTTGGATCCAGCAGAGGATCCAAATGTAGTTTACCACTCTGAGCATCTGAAGACTCATCAATAAATGCAAGGTTCTCCCCAAAGTAGTCCAGAGGCTGAGTCAGGTGGGGATCAGGAGGAATCTCCTCCTTTTCAGGTTCTGCAGTTTTTTCTTCAGGCACGCGCTCGGTCTGAGTGGCCTGAGAGTCTGTTTCTGATCCAGACCCTGATTCATTAGAGGACGAGGAAGACGAAGAGGAGTAAGATCCAGAATCCGTTTGACTCTCCTGCTGCTCTTCTTTCCCCTCAGGAGCCCCTGTAGCTGACACACTGTGACCATGGCTCCGAGAGCCATGGCGGCGCTTTCGCCGGCGCCGTTTGAAGGGGTCGTCAATTTTTCCTGGAATGCGAAAATCCACGGACATATTCTGGATGTTCTGAGTCCAGTCAGTGGCGTGGGCTCGCAGTTCTTCCATCTGGGAGAAGAGAGTAAAGCCAGGCGTGATGGTAAGAAAGTGGTAGAGACAAGACTTGATGAAACAGACAGGAGAATGTAAGTACCTCAGCTCTGGTCTTCTTAGAAAGAACCCGAAGCCAGTTACCAATCATTGTCAGGATGGATGCAAAGTAGGCAAGACCCAGCAAGATCCAGAACCACACCAAAGGCTTGTACCAGTGGTCGCTCCCCGCAATTCCAGAGTCCCCTTTGAGAAGAAACAAAGACATACAAGTAAACAGCAGTGAGTGTAGGCAACACATTCATACACCCATCCGTCCTTTTCTATGGAGTAAATAAACATTTCACATAGGAGACACTATGCAGCAGATTAGATGATCAATAATTCATCTCTTACAAGAAAATCATCCTGAATAATTGATGAGGTAAATGAAAATTGTCTGAGCTAAGTGAACTTAATGCATTACAACGGACGGGTATATTTATGGATGACTAATTAATTTATACCAGCAGCTCATCTGCAGATCAATAAGTTCAAACAAAAAGCAAAAACATGCAGAAGAACGGAAACTACGATTTCACTTCAGATGCTGTGAACATGCGGGGAGACGTCCCATGTACGTTTTTATTGATTTATGTATTAAAGCATGTCCAGTGATTACATGCCATCAGTGGCGTGCACAGGGGGCTCTAAGTGCTAAAACAAACAAAACATTTGTTAATCTGGTTATTGACTGGGGATGTGTCAGTGCACTGATGAGATATTTTGACCTCTGACGTGGTCCACAGGTTCTTTCAGTTCAGCTGTGATGTGGCCTTAAGGCTAAAAATAAACCCTGTGCTCCTCTCTGGATGCAGAAAGAGCTGGTTAGGATTTAGTGAGCTGGGAACTCCAGGAAAACCCAGACATAATACCTCCCTCATACCTTATTCTCACCCTTCACCTCTAACTGAGAGAATCATTGGTTTTAAGGAGTTTACTGATTTCCATGGATAAAATTGTTTACCTTGGTTTTCCTCTGCTTCCCTAACATAAACCTCTCACTGGTCCACCCACTTAAAAAGTACATTTATTCAAGAATTCAATTTAAATATAGTTCTGAGGTACGCCTTTTTTCTCCTACTCCTACTAAACACTTAACAAGGAAACATTGTACTTTTTATTGCACTAACATATTATGATTTTACCAAACATTTGACCAGTTTACATACTGTCATTTATGTATGTATGTTTAATATCTAAAAATCATATTTTCACTATAGCTGTTATGGCCCTCTTATTTTGGGGGGTGATAAAGTTCCCTTTTTTGTTTTCAGCCCCCTCCCCCTCAGAAAGTCTGTGCATACCACTGCAAGCTATGTTAAGAAACACGGTGGATAAACTGTTGTATACCTGCAACATAGTCTCCAAACCCCACCGTCGTTAGGGTGATAACGACAAAGTAGGCTGACTCCAGAAGAGTCCAACCCTCCACCTCTTGGAAAACTAGGATAGGCACTGCAACAAAGAGAAGGCAACCCAGCAGGATGGACAGGACGGCTGAGATCACTCGCACAATAGTGGGACTAACACGCCATTTCTGTCAGCAGGGTGAAACAGCACAGTGTGATGAAACAAATAAAGGGAAGTACATGTACAGTACAAGCAAAGAAAGCATATGCAGCTCTGTCTGGGGTCTGACCAGGAAGAGAGTCTCTATTTTGGCAACAGTTTTCCTCAGCCCAGTACCCAGATGGTCTCCGACTCCAGCGAGCAGGATACCGAACAAGGGGATTCCCACCAGGGCGTAGAAAATGCAGAACAGCTGCCCTCCCTCTGTCTTGGGGGAGATGTTTCCAAAACCTGACATGCAAGTCCAGAGGTTGAAGACACGTTCTCTAAACAGATTCCAGTCTAAAATGTGTCATCAGAATTATGTTTAGTGGTCTTAATGGCTCTACTGGACACCTACCGATGGTTGTGATGATTGTCCCTGAGAAGAAAAAGGCACTGGCCAGATCCCACTGGCTGACGAAGGTGGTGTTGCTGCTGGGATCCACACCTGCACCGACAGCCTCCACCACCTCCTGCAATGGGGCGGTGGAGAGGAGACGAGTTTACTGGTCAGTTTATGAAATGGTTCAAAAATTGATATTGAACTGGAAAATAAAAAGATTAGTGGGACACATGACACATGAATAAATGCAGTGATTTCAAACTGAAGTTTAATTTCTGACATGGTGAAAGTTTCAAAGGCGCACACATGAGAATGAATTTCTTTTTATTATCCAGTTAAAGATCAATCGATTTATGACTTTACAACCAGCTCCAGGGTATTAAGTGCTCCTCAGTGCATGGTCACGATCAACAGCAGGCAGTCAGCGACAAAGAGGTGACTGGTGATGTACAACTGCGACGGCTCCATTCTGTCCCGAGTATATCGAACCGCTGCCAGCGCAGATAATCTAATTCCCTGATCTAATTATCTGCTTTGTGTCTGTTGGTACTTGAAGACGTTTGTTAATTCTGAATCTAAAGCTGAATATGATGAAGTTGTGACTGATCACGGTCTCTGGAGACTTTATCACTTCTAATAAATTCTAAATCTATGCTTACAGAGACAGGGCTGTGTCTGCTCGATCCTGTCTGTGGAACTGATGCAGAGACAACGTCTGTCCCAAATGATTTGGGAGAATTGATTGAGCGCTATTGATGTTTTACCAATGCTGTAATAATATTCAGCCTGGCCACACTCAGTCATAAAATAGATTTTAGACCTGCAACTTAGTTATTTTTATTATTGATTAATCTGCTGATTATTCTTTGCTATTGAATCAATGAATAGTCATAAAACACAGACAGAAATCCCATCACATGTTCCTATAAAGCCCGAGGTGACATGACAAACAAAGAAAAGCTGCAAATGTGTTATTGGAGAAGCTGGAACAAGAGAATGTTTGCTTCATTTTTGCTTCATTTTTGCTTCATAAATGACTCAAACAATCAATTATCTGAATTACTGACAATTATTTTTTTCTTGACCAGTTGATTGGTTGACTAATCTTTCCAGCTGTAAAGGATTTGCCACTTTTATCTGGTTGCAGATTTCATCTGAGTGAATCAGTTTCTGTGCTTTCAGGTTAGACAGTTTTGTACTTGGTTTTATTGGATGACCAGCACTGATTGACCACGTGGTCACACAGGCCTCCTCAAAAATAGCTGCGCCACAACACCACACACATGACCTTTAATTACCATTAATAACCAGTGGTAGAAAATGTACTATACAAACTATACAAAGGTGACATTGCATAGTATGTGACATCTCACATCACTCAAGTTGAGAACAGATTGTAGTACGAAGGAACTTTAAATCTACTGAAGACCTGTTGAAACATCAGCTGACATTGGGCCAGTGAAACTTGATCCACAATGCCCCTTGTTGCACAGAATAACATCTGAAGAATGACTTTGTAACAGCTGCCTGGCTCGCTCATCAATAAGATTACTCAAATTCTTATGCAAGCTGCCATTAAGTGCATGTGTTCAGGGTTTTATGACTGTGCTATGGTGCGACCGGGTGTATTTCTGTTCTATTTCAGACATGCGTCGCTATTTGCTAAGCCCTTTGAGGCTCTGCCTTGTCCCCTGAGACAGATCTTTTCCCTGAGGTCCATCACAAAACCATAGCGCACTGCTCGTTTCCTTTTTCCTTTTTTCCTACTTCCTGCCTCTCGAATACGGATTATCTCCACAAAGTTTCTGCCACCCTCAAGTGTTGTAGGATGTCTACACTGTCTAAACTTCTTTGCTTTGGCTGCCTCAGTTGGTGGCACCAGGCCAAAGCTAACTCCTGCCCTATCAGATGGACACCACCTCCCCTCCAACCCCATCGTTGCAAGACCCAAATGATGGTTTCACCAGTGGCCTTGCCACCCAGCAGTGTGCCAAGAAGAATGGGATGCTCCCCTATCAGCCAAACTGCCAGTGGTAGCGTCAATGGCTGGCAGTGGGACACAGGCGTCCCCATAATAGAGGATGTAGTCAGGGTTTGTCTCCTCCCTTCAGCACCCTTGTGGTCCAATGGTCAGCCATCACTCCTCTCCAAGAGGGACAGAGTGCCAGAGGCTGCCAGGTGGTGCCACTGGCTACCAGTATGGCATTCCTGGCTGGCTCTCAGGACAAGCTCATCCACCAGCACACTGAGACGTTGGTGGCAGCAGTGGCATTCCTCTGCATGTCCAAGGCCTTCCTCTTAAATGGCAGCCGTTCCAGGTGTGCTGCTCAGGTGGGTCAGAGGTTCCCCTGACTGGGTCTCCCCACTCTAAAGGAGAGTGAATGCTGCCGTCTGATGAATTTGCTGCTCTCCCCTGACTTTGCCTGCACCATGGCGTAGCATCCAGGTTCCGGTCATGCTCTCAGACGAGTCTACGGGGAGTCACCCAGAGAGCGAACTTCACCTTTGGTGTTAATCTTTGGTATCGAAGCCTGTTAGTGGTCGGAGCACGTACAAAATAGAAAAAGTAGTCACTGGATGTAACTCCAGTTCTATGAATTCGTAGCCCACTAACTGAAGGCCCAGCCGGCCTCCTTTTTGGTTTACTTTGCTGAGTTCCAAAGGGAGACGAGCAGCGTATGTGCTGGGGTTTCACTGAGGGCCGCAGTGTGCGGTCACTACTCCCTGATTGGACGGTGAATGCAGGGTGTTGTCACCCTGAATCAGGGTGACAACACTAAAACAAAACCAAAACAGGACTTGTCATTGGGGAAGAAATAAAAACAGATTTTGAAACATGTCTAATGAAATAAAAATTAAGTCTGAAAAATGTGTGACGCAATACCATTGCATTGAGTTTATTTTCGAACTGCTTCAATTATTTCACAAACTGTCGGTTCATTTATACATTTATACATTTTACACAATTTTTCTGCTTATTTAATATTTAACACTTTGGGATTCACTGCTGACATTACTATAATTCATAAGTCCTCATTATCTGTTCATTGTTTTCATTTAATCAGTAAACAAGATGCACTGCAGGAATGCACTAGATCTCTTTTCATTCAAATCAACAACCTGTGGTCTGCTGGACCTGAAGGCCTGTACTGTTTACTTCTGTTGTGTCCCTCAGGGCCTTGAACCTTTTTCCAAATGTCAGCCACTGCATCTATAGATCACTTTGCAGGCTAAAACAGTCATTTACAACGTTCATTCTGGAGCGAGGACAAACATCTCAGGACCACAGCACAGTTGCCAAACCAGCTCATAACGCACAACCTATGCATGGCTCGACTTTCACTCACGTACTCACACACACACACACACACACACACACACACACACACACACACACCAGAGCTGATCCATCCTTACATAGCTGCTCTGACCACACCTGTTATCTGCCCCTCAGTCGTGCTGCTCTGCTCTACAGGGTCACCAAGAGGCTTCACTGACCAGCACTATACACTACACAAATCTGAAGAGTCTCCCTCAGGACCCACAAAAAAAAAAAAAAAAAAAGATTCTAGAAGATGATAACTTAACAGAGATGATAACAGAGTCAAGCAAGTTCTCAATGAATATAAAATATGAAGCAGTGCCAGTTATCTGCCACATACCCAGCCAATATGTATTTTTAGCTACAAGAGGTGATCAGTCTCTAAGCTTCAGATTCTCTTTGGTGTTTGTTTATGTGTAAATAACAACAAGCTGCGACTTTGTACACTGACACAGTCACCTCTGCATGCACAGTTAGTAGGTTCAGTAACTTAGATCCTGTTGAGTGTGAGACCCTTTTGAGTAGAAAACTAATAGAGAAAAAAAAATATAACCACAAAATTTCAACCAAAATCAGTGTTTGGTTGAACAGCTCACAATTAATTCAGGTCAAAGCCATAACGTGATGGTTTAGGTAACTCACTGATACGTTCAAGCCCAGGACTGTTGATTTGTTAAACAGCTTCAAATTTTCCATTATAAAAGCCACGAGAAGCTCTGCTGTACCTCTATAAGGCTCTGTAGGTTGTCTGAGTCGACACAGGTGAAGTTCAACAGGAAGTCCCGCCGCGTGTCCTGCAGCTGCATGTGCTTGCCCTCCTCTCGCGGAGCCTCCAGGGCGCGGAACACCACAGCACCCAGCACCAGGTAGAGAAGCACCCCCGTGAGGATGGCGAGCAGGGTGGAGCAGCGCATGGCTGCACCTCCTCTCACTTCGAACACAGGCTGCTGTTTTCCTTTGCCAGCCTCAGCGCTGGTGTGGCCTGGATCCCAGCTGCTGCAGCTGAAACATCAGCAACCACTCGAACATAAGAGTTTCATACTGACCACACGCCTGCAGCAGCCGGACTATTAGCTGCAGGGCATTAAATGGACTCAAGCCTCGCCACACTGCTGACACACAGCAAATGCAACATCTCCGATACAAAACCTGCCATCTGACTTTAAACAGATGTGATAGCATGAAGGGCACTAAAACATACAGCAAATGATCCATGCCATGAATACACAGACAGATGGACAAACATAACACTTGATTTTACCTGTCAATCTGCCTTAGATGCCCACGCCTTCGTCTTTTCCAGTCCCTCTTAGAAACAGATCTGAGGATGGAGTCCCTGGATCCGTAACCACTGGGGAGCCCGTCCACCTCACACTCTGAAGGAGGGGACACTAGATAGGTGCACAGAACACATGCTTTCATATGCAATTCAGTATAAACCCATCGGTACCAATCATATGCACCATGGACGTTTTACGACGAGAGACAGCTCAGCTTTGTTGTTCCAGGCAAACCTTGGTAAAATTTAGGTGAGGAAAAGTTTTTTTTTTCTTTAATTTCCCTAACGTGATGCTGATCAGCAGTTAGACACATAGTAAAGTGTAAGTACCTCCAAGTACAGCAGAGAGGAACTTCAGAGACCTTTAAGATTAAGGAAGCAGAGGCCTGGGATGAATGATGTCCGGTGGTGAAACGCGGCTCAAAGTGATGATCGTCGGCTCAAACCAAGAAGGTATTCTCATTTAAAACTGAAACTGGAGCCAAGGCTCTGCACTCTGATGCATCTTTACCTTGTTAAAGCAATGGGGTTGAGAAACTGATAGATGTGTCAGACACTCCCTTTGTCCCGGAAATTTCGGAAATGATTTAAGTGGGAAGGATTTCATCATTTGGACCAGTAGGTATGCCATTTGCAATTCATTCTGCATCACTGGACTGAAAGCCAGAATAAAAAAAAAAAGAAAAAGAAAAAAAAAAAAACAAGCTCCCATCTTCTAAAGTTCGGCAACTGCAGTTCTTTAGTCAGCAGATCCGCTGGTCTTGATCCAAAATTAGAGCAATAAAGTGTCACACGTTGACAGGAAAATATACACTTGCTCTCCAAACAGTTTTACAGCTGCTGGAAAGAAACAAAGGCACTGCCCACTTACTAAATTGAACACATCAGAGCAAGAATATAGCAGTGTGTGTACCCGTACTTAAACTGGTTTGGTTGGATTTTTTTGGTACACAGATACACTACATGTCAGCCATTAAAAATGTGACCACCACATATAAATTACAATTCACATAGAATTCATGAATTACTTAAGGAACACACTGATCCACATTTTTGTTTAACGCAGATATATATTGTTCTAGCACGTATTATAGCAACTACACAGTCAAAATGAACATCTGAATGTGCAAGCAGCTCGTCCAGCATCTATCAACATGTCATCAGACAAAATGCATAACAACAAAACAGCTAATAATGCAGCTTGTCTACAGTATGTCTACCTCAGACAGACCCAACAGACAATGCCAGACAGATTATGCACCACTGGACAAATGGAAATTGTAATACAGCTTGCTTTAAGTGCCAACAGTGCTTGCTACTGCTGCTGCTGCAGCTGAGCCGTGGTTATAGTGATCCGGTTTTATTACCGTTTAGAGTCCCTCTGGGTCCATAAGACGTATGGTACAGACCAAACCGCCTGACAGTCCAGCTCGTGTGTGCTTACCTCAAAATGAAGGATCATAGGAATCCAGAGTACCAGTCGCCTCATGCAGAGTGTTTCAAGAGTTCAGGCAGCCGCATACAGGAGCACGAGTGTGTGTGTGAGTGTGTGAGTGTGTGAGGAGGGAGGTTGTTGCTGAGCGCACAAGAGAAAAAGATACTCAATCAAAGTGACTTTATATAGAGAGTGAATTAAAGAGAGGGAGAGAGAGAGAGAGCAGCACAGATGAAGATGGAGGTGATGGTGAAAGATAGACTCCAGATGAGTTTGTTTTAAAGATTTTAGACTGATCTGCACAAGAAAGCCCACATGTGAAAGCTCACACATCTCATCTCATCATTTTCTTCAGCCTGTAATCATAATTTTCCTGGTTTTCTCCTGTGAAATAGTGTTAAACTGCAGGATATGTACAGTGTACAGTGGTAGTGGCTGCAGTCATATCTTTGCATAGCTATCCATGTCTCTATGGGATCAATGTTTAAGATTCATTGAGGTCCGATTGGTGTTACACTGCCAGCTCTGCAGGGGGAAGCCAGCTCAGCCCCCCTTCACCCTCCACTCTCAATATCCCATCTCCCTCACAAACTGCCTGACAGAACTGCTGCTGCTCTCTTTCTCTATGTGTGTGTGTGTGTGTATGTGTGTGTGTGTGTGTGTGTGTGTGTGTGTGTGTGTGTGTGTGTGTGTGTGTGTGT
>JBBMJY010000004.1:5901392-5947518 GCA_037833715.1 Toxotes lorentzi
GTGTGTGTGTGTGTGTGTGTGTGTGTGTGTGTGTGTGTGTGTGTGTGTGTGTGTGTGTGTGTGTGTGTTTTCTTTTTAAAGAGGTGGGGATAAGGTTTCTCAGATAGATCCAGGAGACTGAAGTGAACTCTGAGATCTTCCTCTCACACATCATAAGTACCAACCAGGTCAGGACATTTCTGCTGCACATTTCAGATTCCTGGCTTCAAAGTTTAATAGCGTTATTAGATTAATTACACTCCATATTGGTAAAATGATTATCCTCAGGTTACTGTGTAATGTAATAGTTAGCCCAATTACAGTTTACAGTAGTATAATTTGAATAGTTGCAACTGCCCTTAACTCTGAACGCCAGACTGTTGAGCCTATTTGTGTGTATGAGTTTATGTGTGTGTGTGTGTGTGTGTCTATATATGTGAGAAAAGTTTTTGCATAGTTTGCAAGCCGATACACTCATGCTAATGTTTCCGTGAGGTTTTGCTTCAGCACAGCGCTTCTGAGCTAAACGGCATGCTAATGTGCTTTCAGTGACACTCCTAACATGCAAATGCAAAACAGGTACAGTGGCAAGAAACAGGAAGTGAAGCCTTTGGATTTGTCTGCATTTCTCTGTAAATTTGTCTCAATTAATTTGAACTAATAACACACAAATCGTTAAAGTGTTATTTTCTATACTTAATACAACATTCAGACATTCACCGTTAAAAGTGTGTGAACCACTCAGCTAATGACATTAACAAAAACTACCTGGAGTCCAGCCATGAAACCAGATTGGAGGAGTCTGTCCTTAAAAGTGAGCGCCCAGCAAATATGACTCTAAATGCACAGCACAGACTCTGAAGGAAAAAAATAAAAGAAGCCCAGAGTAATAATTAAAGGCTTAAAGGAATCATTGGATCTGCTAAACATCTCTGTTCGTGTTCGACTCATGAAACTACAGCTGAATTGTCTGGAAAATCTAAAAATATCAAGGTGAGAGAATCCACCTTTTGGAGTGGTCCAGTCAGAGCCCAGACCTTAACCCAACAGAGATGCTGTGGAGTCACCTAAAGAGAGCTGCTCACACTAGACATCCTGAGAATACGTCTGAGCTGAAGCAGTTCTCTCAGAAAGAATGGTCTGAAAAAGTAAAGCCAAGCTGGCGATTACCCAAAATGCCTCTGTGAGGATCTAATTTATTAGTCCATTACTCAGCAAAACAAGTATTTTAAAGGAAAACAGGAGCTGAAACTTGATCACCACATTTTATGAATATGGAGCTGAGTTAGAGGCTAATCAATCAGCAGACAGTCAAACACATCTGATCCCACACATGTCCACTCAGTAAAGTTCATTTTAACCAGGACAGGAAATTAACTAATACTAGTACTAAGTACTCGTGGTATCGATGGATTGGCTGGTTGCTTTAACATATAATTCAAAGTTACCGTCTGAATGCCGTGTTTAATCCTTTTATGGTGACCTATGGAGTCCAAGTTCATCTCTAAACAACAACTCAGTTCATCCCTCTTAGCCTGATATATCGCCCTGGCACACTTTGCCATTCTCACCCTGGAAGCTCTGCTGGTATTCTGCTGAAGACTCTGGCAACCACTGACTGAGAGGACCTGGACAGAAATCTATTTTTCAGTTCTGAGGAGAAAGAAACCTGGATTTGCACTAGTCTTTTTTCTATCAGGCAAATTTTAGGACAACTGGAGGAAGCTGGAGTTCAGCCACACATGAGATACTTGTGTTGATTAGAGGGGGAAAAAAAGTGGTTTGATTGAGCTCGGTGCTCAGCGCTGGTTTGTGAGTTTGTGTCTGTGGGAGAAATTGCGACAGGCCGTGACGGAGGCTCAGGTCGCTGGGATCGAGCACACTGAGTGATCCCATTAGCTCGGTGCTGTGGTGGTCGATGGTGAGGGTGGAGGACACTGAGTGATGGCGGTGTGCAGCTGTTCTGCTGTGTCACTGCAGCTCTTGAAGCTGTCAACAAAATGTGTTTAGAGGCAGGGTGCTACATGGACGTGGGGAAATAACTTTGTTATGAGTACATGAGTATGGAAAGTCCAGCTGAAATCGCAATCGTTGTCCTTTTTTTTTTGTTTTTTTTTGTTTGTTTTTTTACAGTATTTTAGGATATTTTAGGAATAGGAAGAAAAAAGTATATAATATAATATAATAAAAATATAAATCAGTCCTTTTGGTTTCTGATTTGTTTGTTTTTTTCAAGGGAAAACACAAGACATGACTTACAAAGCAGACATGAAGACTGTGGCACCTACTGCACCTGATTTACTGTATAATTAAAACATATTACATAGGCCAGTTGTTGATCTTTGTATTTAGATATTATTTACCTCAAGTCTGGTTCAGGGACTGAATTCAACCAATAAATGGATGTTTTACGTATGTAAATATTTCTGTTCCTTTTAAGTAATGAGATTAAAAATCTCCAGTGTTCTTTTATTGGACATGAAACAGGACAGGACAGTTAGATGATCATGTGAAAAATGACCTAAACAGAACAATGAACAAATCTGAACCATTTGGATCAAAAGAATAAGTTTTGACCAGCACATGTGCAGGTCTATCTGTTGCATCTGCCTTATTTACATTTTTGACACACCCTAAAATGCAAGATGAGTTCGCCATATTTTTTTTTTTAACCCTGTGCAAGAAATAACGTCAGTGCATTTGTTTGCATATATTTGTTAATTAATGATAGATAGTAAAATTATATGGCCAGATACATTAAAATACTGTATAATGTAACTTTTGTTTTTCTGCTGTATAGTACAACATGAAACACATTTTAATGCACACTAATGCTGTATGTTTACTAGTTTTGTAAGATGTGCACATGTCGCCTTAACACCTTAACAATGTTAGGTGTAATAAACAGAGGATCTCTAATCGCTAATCACTAATTGAATGCATTACATTACTGAAGCTGGGTTATGAGTTTAATAACAAACGACAGGCTGACACAGTCATGCATCACTGTGTTATACCAGTGCATTACACTGTTACATCACACCGTAATGTATTTAGGTACATTTGTAATGAGATGAGAACTCGGCACATCTTTCTGCAGCTTTTCCTGCAAATACCTGATCCATACCTGCCGAGCAGCAGAACTGGATTTATTTTATGCACTCGCCAAATAAACTGTTAAATACATTTCACTCCTTCGATTCAATCTGTGTGAGAGCGTCTGTCTCCCTGCTCTGACAAAAAACTGAACCCAGGCCAGCTGCAGGGAAACAGGTGTCCTATTACTCTGGCTGCATGAATCATGACAAATTGCAGCATGGAAATGGATAAAGGGATGATTATTTATTGCGAGGGAAGAATAAAATGCAGTAAGCAGTGTTAAACTGAAAGTTCTGTGGAATACAAGGGGAAAAAAATCCTGCAGGAAAAGTAAAACCCTGGGCAGTTTTTTGAATTGTTCGTAAAAAACGTTTCCTTCCTCCTGCAGAGAGAAACTTTTCTCAACGTCACAAATAGTTCAGTGGAATTATGGAAGAAACACTAAAAAATACAAACATTACTGCATAGTTTCCTGAAAGGTCATACTGATATCAAAAATGAAAGTGATAAGTGATCTCTACAATACCTCCACAAATAACACGGCTGCGTTCTTTTTGTTTGTTTGTTTTTTTATTGAATATAATATTATATATTGAATATTAGTAATTCTGGCTGCTACGTCACATCACAAAACAAATCAGCTTTGAAATCAGGTCACACAAACAATCCTTCATGAGAGGAAGAAGTTAGAAGTTCTTACTTGTTGATGGTGAGTGGTTGAAATTTCAGGTGTCCTTTTAATTTGTATGGGTGCCTCTGTTAGCAAAATAAATATAAATCAATTAAGGTCCCTCCAATGGAAAAAACAAAAAATAAAAAAAATACAGGGGACAGATTCTGGAAGTAGATCTGAACAGAGAAGACTCTATGCTGATGTAAATCGCTCCACATCAATTGACCCGATAATAAAGATGCTCACAATTACAGCTAAAGGAAGGTGGCAGTAAATAAAAGAGAGGGAGGGAGGGGACAGTCAGCAACGTGAGGAGGAGGAGGAAGAGGAGGAGGAGGAGGCCTGCACTGCTATTATGAGCACTTTATTTTCAATTAAGCCTTCTCGCATCTACAGTAAGCTCACTTTCTGCCATTTCTGATGATGCAGGGACTTCTTGGACTGGAAATTGACTGGTTAGCAAATGTCTGCAACTTTGCTGAATTAAGGGAAGATGCACTTTGAATCAACAGAGGTAGAAAACATGACAGAGAGAAAAATCTAATCAAATTGCACAATGAAATGAATGAAACGAGCTAAAGAGGTAAATGAGCTAGAGGAGTTCCTGTTTTTAAAAGGAAGGAAAAGCATGTTGATTTACATGAAGATGTGGGGGCTATTTTTACTTTTAACGTCCATGGTTCAAATTCAAGGTGGGGAACTTTTTTATAGGTCGCACACCTCACAACTAAGTAAAGAAAACTGACTCAAAAAGCTCAAAGGCCCAACAGAGGTTTGGTATACTCTCTCTTTTGCCTCATTAGACCTTTTCTCAGGACAGTGTGGACATGTCCAGACTGTGGCTGGTTGGCCAGATCTCCACAAAACCCCCCAACAATTTCTTACCAATTTATTACATTACTGCAGCCTACAGACTTTGATGGCGGCATAGCTCTGCCTGACATCAGCCTGAGCGGAGGTATAATCAGCCAGAAAGACTGTGAAATATTTGAGAAGCTCCAGTACACTGTTACACACCTCTAATGGATTTGCCAAGGAATCCATTTATTACACTTTAATCCAATCCCTCCAGGTCCCGAAAAAGCTTTTTACACTGCGAGAGGAAGTCGACATGACTAAGAAGCAAGAGAAGAGCGAGAGAAAAATAACACAGGACAACTGGCTGAAAGGTGTGTGTGAAGGTGCTGATGAGAAGAGTGTCTGCTGCATACCCTTCTTTCAAAACCAACAACTGATGCCTCTGCAGGTGCTTCAGTCGTACTGGAAGAGGCGTTTACAACGAAGAATTCTGGTTAGTGAGGAAACGCCATGTTAGTAGAGTGAAGACCCATCGGTATGTGGGAGTTCTCTAAAAAGTTTTTAACGCCCTTAGAGCTGGACTGATAAATGTGGCAGGCTGATGTATGGTTATTGCAGATATGTCAGCTGATGAGTAAGTGCAGAACAGAAGACGCCAAAGAAACTGCCTCTCTATTACATTCTCTGACAAAAACTGTCTTGCAGACTAAATGTCCTGGACGAAACAAAAAAGAAAATAAAAAAAAAAGGACGTAAAAACCTTTTCTCAATCCACATTGTCTACACATCCAGTAGACAAGGAGAAACATTAGTCCTAAAACCACCTTATTGGCCTTTTTAAGTTGCCTTGCTTTACTTATAAACGCCAACAAATAAAGTACAATTTCAATATGAAGAAAAAACTGTAGGTGTAGATCAGGAGCAGACCACGCTGAACATGTTTATTCCCTCACGTTCCTCGTTAAAACCTGAGAGAGAACGATTGAAATACTCACACTTATAAAGGCAAAACTGTTTACTGGATATAAACGACTAAATTCACGAAACACTAAATGTTACAGTTTCCTTTTATTCATAATGTCAAGCTGAATCAGAGTATTTTACAGTATTGGCAAAATGAATGAAATGTCATTGAAAACCAAGATGTGCATTACTGCCCACCATTTTCTTTCCACCTACACAAACACAAAGAAACGATGTACTTAACTCAAATTCTTGAGATCTTTTATCTTTTGGTCTAAAACTGTAATAGAAATGTTTAGAATCTTATTGATCACATAATGGCCCCCAATCATTTTTACACCTCTCTACAAAATCTAAAAATAATCTCTTGTTTTATTGTGACCTTTAATACAAAGCCTTCTTCTACTTCAATGGTTTTTCAAACATATGCAAACAAAAAAGAAAAAGCAGACACGGTGAACAGATGACAGGTGTCAATTAAGGTTAATGAGCTTCAAATGCTAAAAAAAAAAAACGACTGTGCTTTACTGTGGAATGAGACAAAGAACGACTGCACACCAGGTTTTAAAAATTAAAAACCTAATAAATACAGAGACCCCAATGTGGAATGCATAAATTACATCTATGAAGATTTACCGTGTGTGAGATTCAGAGGCAGCAACTAAAAGCTTCACAAAAAGCTTTGCTGGTGAAGGATAGAGTCTGCATTTCAAACTCCTCCGATAATCCTATCAAAACCTGAAGTTATCATCTGAGCTGTCGCTGAGGAAGACGACACATGTGGAAACTGTGGAGGGATCAAAACAGTTTGATCATGCTCTCTCTGGACTTGCCGACTCCAACCCACTTCACTGAAATGAAAAGGAAAAAAAAGACAAGACGTGACTGGCAGGTTTGGCAAAGTGAAGAACTGTCTGGCTGGAGTTTCTCCATTAATGTAGAGCGTCTTTTTACAAACCTGGCACTTGCAGGAAGTCCTCAATGAAGTGAATGTAACTCTGTGCCTGTGGCGGCAGGTCCTCGAAGCTCCGAGCAGCCTCAGTGCAGCAGCACCAGCCTGGCAACGTCTTGTACTCCACCGTCACCCGCGTCAAAACGTCCATGTTTGCTTTAACGGAGGCAGATCAATAACACTGAGTGAAAAACGAAAAGTTTTTTTTGTTTTGGCTCAAAGTTACCGATACATCAAAAGACTGTGGCCAAATCAAAATGCTGTACACAAGAATGTTTCATTATCTGATGCTCTGTAGTGCTCCTGAGTGTTGCTTTCGGCACAAGCAGAAAGCTCTTGGGAGAATTAAATCTGGAGAAGGAAAGCAGCCAATTCATCAAATGTCCAGTGCAAAAAAAAAAAAAAGATGAACATATACAGACAGTGTTAACGTGCTGGTTGATGCAGCTGCAGCGTCGCATGAAGCAGAGACTGTTTCATTAGCTTGACAATTCAATTTGCTCCATTTGGCACCATGAGCAGAGAGAAACAGAAGATCTGCTGTGAAACAGACTTTCAAAAAGCTAAGATGTTGCATTTCCTGGTAGTAAAAGCTGACCTGGGTAAAACAGGACATTAAGGAGCATGAAAGCTATGTTCATTCACCTGTGTAAATCCTGAGTAAGAGCTCTGAAAAGAATGAACCCTTTGCTCAGACGCTGAATCTGTCACTGGTGTTTAAACATTGGTGGATAGATAATCTTGTAAAAATGAGTGTTTTCAATTAATCACCATTACAATATCAAGGCAAACATTCATTTGGAGGAGAAATGTAAAAATGAACTTTCACTGGCTGCAGCACTCTGAGGAGTGTGAGGATTTGTTGCTTTAATATCCCTGTTGTATGATATATGTTTTATATCACTGAAAACTGTATATCCTCGGCTTTGTAACTGTTATTGGGCTCTGGGAACTGGTGAACTGCATTCTTCAATATTTTCAGGGGATTTAATCAATTAATTGAAATAAATAATTGACACGTGATGAAAATTCTCAATATGCTGCCTACAATGGTCACACTCTGTCCCCTCTGTTTTCGTTTAGGCCAAACTAAAACCTAATTTCAAGTGTTTAAACTAATGTGCTTAGTTTTAAAATGTACTAAAGCAGAAGTGATGTATTGGTCTAAATTTCTGACAGCTAAATCCAATATTTTTCTACGATGAGAAGATCTGTGAAATATCAGAGAAGGAATGAATTACCAGGGAAACTCGGCAGAGGTTGTCCGTCAATTTCGTAGGCCACGCCGACTTTAATTTCCGGCAGCGTATCCAAAATGTCCAACTTTGTTAGGGCAATTCTACAAAGAAAGAAATCATTCTGTTAACAGAACCTGCTGAAGCATATTTCTACACTGTGAAAGCAAAAACTAAATATTACAGCAGCAGGTGAGGATATTGATCTGAAATGGTCTGATGGTTCTTACGCAGAGAAGCCGTTGACCATGTGGGCATATCTGACCAAAATCAGGTCCAGCCAACCACAACGCCTCTTTCTGCCCGTCGTCACACCAAACTCTCTCCCCCTGGACTGCAGCAGCGCCCCGATCTCCTGAAACACCACAAAGTAGAAATGCACAGCTGACCACAAAGCTTAGGAAGAGGGAAAAAAAAAAAAGAAAGAAAAACAAGTGGTTTGAAAAATTTAATTACATTTACTGTCATAATCACCCTGTTTTGACTCTTTGAGCACACATCTGTTTCCCCAGTAACATCCTACTTAAGTTTCTCTCTCTCACACACCAACACACACTTTTTCCAATACAAAAACACTCCTCTACAGTGAAACAGCTCCACCACAGCAGATGGAGCAAAGTCTTGTTAAAGTGAAAGTCACCGGTACAGCAGGTAGTCCTCGCAATCCCAGAGATTTGAACCGACTTCGGTCTGAAGCTGAATACAGTACCTGAACCACTGCTGATCCGCTGAAACCTGTTTGGCTTACCTGTTAGGAGAATCTGCATTGCTGGGACTTAAGCAGCCTCAGTGCGGGATGTCATGTCACTTAACCAATCTGCTTTCATGTATAACTCAGCCTCTTCAACATTTACTGAAAAAGCACTCAAACCACAGACACAATAACTGACACATCTGTTTACTGACCGGATGTTTTTATTACTGATCTGACAGTTACTGAACATAAACACACAGGTGAGATGATTCAATCATCATCTCTCTGCAGAACTGCTGAGTATCATCACACCTATGACACCACATGTCCTTGTTCAGTTCAGTCTGACAATAACACACATCTCCTTCCAACCCTGTGGAGTATGTTGGCTATTTTACTGCTGAGGGCCTGAGAAGCCAGCGTGAGGAATCTGACGCTTTTATCGTAACATCAATGAGTTTTCATCTTGTCAACATTTAGCTCTAATCACTCTCATTAACACGGTTTTAAAAACTGACTTTTTACTCACATTATCCTGCTCTGTTGGGAAAGCACCGACGCCCACCCGGGTGGTGTACGCTTTGACGACACCGTATACTCGACCGACGTATGACGGGGGCACGCCGAGGCCGGTGCACACTCCTCCCACCGTGCAGTTAGAAGACGTCACGAAAGGATAAGTCCCTGATCAAAGAAACATCTGGTAAGTCGAGGAGGCAAAACACATCCATCTGTCTTCGTAATTAATTCCACAAACCCCTTGTTGCTCACCGAAGTCAATATCCAGGAGAGCAGCGTTGGCTCCCTCCACCAGGATCTTCTTACTGGGTCCAGTAAGAGCTTGGTGCATGAAGTACACGCCATCAGTCACCAAAGGACGCAGTTTCTCAGCATATTCCTGAGGAAACAGACACACCGACAAATTCATAGCACAAAGCCAAACATGGACCATCTCTAGATGGGCTGTTTCAAATCTGCACTTTATTATGTATGTGAGGAATACTGTTCGCTAAAATACAGAAAAAAATGAATACTGTGCAGCAGTAAAATACCAAATACGACGCTAAGAACCCTCCATTCAAACTGCAAACGAGACAGTGAACAGACGCCTTTATCATATAAAACTAATGAAGAGATCATCTCAATCACGTAATATCATCACTCTTTTTTCTAGTCTTTGTTTCTAAGATGCATTTCAGTTGTACAATTTTTAAACTTAGTGCAGCATAGAGGCCTTTTTCACTGCAGACATTTTAATATGTTGTACTAGTAGAAGCATGGGTGGAATCATTAACATTCATGGTGGCTCCACTCAGTTCGAGTGTCCCAGTAAATTGTGAGTGTGACAGTGAGCCAGCATGGACAACAGCAGCACCCTGAGACTGAAGCAGCTAAATGGAATTCGGTCGTTGTTAGTTTTATCATTCACATCCGTCCTTTTCCTACTTTGCAGCTTAACAACTAAAACAAACAAACAAAAAAAAACTGTGATTTTGTCTGTCCTGGGTCTACATGCCAACTTGTCCTCACCTTCAGCTGCTCCAGTTCACTGTTGATGTCAATGTTAAGGTTTGGATACATGGCCAGGAAATGTTCTGCCAACATTCGAAACCTGCAAGGAGGACAGAGTGCAACAGTCAGTGTACACAGGCTCATTCTTCGTGTAGCCCCTCTGTATGCACATATACTTTCACCCATCAACTTCACAACATGATATGCAGTAATCCCACGTGCACCATGACTAGGTGTTGCCATCTGTAGGTAAGAGAAGGTAATGAATCTGCAATAGTCAGAGCAACGTGTTATGACACTAAAAATATCTGCTCACTGTGGTACACAGCAGAAGGAGATACCAGCATATATATTTTACCAGGATATATATGTTGAAAGGTACCGTTACATCAGCTGTTTTAGCACATTATTGCATCTCTGATCACAACTGATAAGGCAGTGCACAAAAAAAAAGAAAAAGAAATAAAAGGGGATGAAAAAAATAAAAATACTGACTTGTCCTCAAAAACCTTGAAATCTGCAACAAGGTCACAGACTCGTAGGCCGTTGCGAGCAGCTTTGGAGGAGTAGGCAGGACCGATACCCTTTTTAGTAGTTCCCAAACTGGAGATCAAACAAAAACAAGTTAATAACCATAATTAACTACTCGTTTAACAGGAAAAATACTCACTCCCACTTAAGAACAGCATTGAAGTACAGATTATGATACACATTTCACCCACAGAAAGATTTAAATACTAACTGAACCAATTAAAGCAGATTTACTTTTTCCCTTCTTGTTGCTGCCGCTGCTGCTCCTGGATTCCATCAACAGCTTGATGGAAGTTGAAAACTGGAGGTGGATATATGGGTCAGTCAGTAAGGTGACAAGCTCTAACTGAAAAACGTGAAGGAGAATACGCTTACTCACCAATGTGGGCCCGATCAGAAATCTTTAATCTCTCTTCCCATCCTTGCAATCCTGCACGAAACACAATAAATCCCTCATCACATCCCAACAACAAATATCAGCCTCACCTATCTGGGTGCTGTTACTACCCACAATACCCAGTGTTTTCCCTTTCATATCAATCCTAATAAGGATAACTAGTTTTAACTTCTTTAACTCCCTTACACTCTACAGATGCAAATACGACACTCATTGTACTATCTGAGATTTTCCATTTGGGATTTATGTGGTAATCCATATATAATAAAAAAAATTGCATCTGATATGGACATTGATTACAATGACAACAGTAGAAGTTTAAAAACTACAAAATATCACCTATGAAAAGGAAGCACGCTGATAGCACCTCATCTGTCCTATTTAGACAACTTTACCTTTGCCTTTCTGCAGGTTCTTCTTAGCCTCCTCAAACAGACCAGGCAGGTGTATCACCACTCCGTTGCCTGAAATGCAAAATGAAACTTTTAACAATCTGAATAGGAAACTGCATTATGTTGTATCACATAAAATAGTATAGTTTTATTTAGACAACCCTAGCTATACTGTTGCCAACCACTTTAACAAGCGTTTCTTTAATGTTTCCTCATTTCCTGTTTTCTGTGATAGTGGGAAAAAATGGCCACCATTCAGGAAGAAGTGTAAAACTAAGAAAACACAGTTTACAGTCCCTGTGAATCTTCTGTGCACTAGGTGTTGATTCTCAGTTCTCAGAGACACCAAGCTAAAACCAATACAATCTAATACAACAGTACTACGTCATGAACGTTAGAATAATCTGTTTATGTTTAAAACGATTAAGAAGTGTGTTGATTCAACTTTAAAGTCATTTTGGAGGGTGCAGTTTGTGGTGCCATTGATAATATATATATATATATATATATATATATATATATATATATATATTATGTTAATATATCTAACAGTTACTAGAAAAACAGGATCACTCTCTCAACATTATGACACATAACAACTGATAGGGCTGTCTGCTGTGGTTTTCATGTCTGCCCTGATAATGGCCACACACTAACATTTTATTGTTTTACTGGGATCTCTATCCTCCCGCCAACTTCAGGTCTGTGCAAAAGCAAAACAAAGGGACCGTCTCATACCAATGAAGGAGACAGCCTTCTTGTTGAGCACCCCACTGGGCAGCAGGTGAAAGTCGTACTCCACTGACTCCACCACCACTGTGTGACCCGCATTGTTGCCTCCCTGCAAACAGCGCCAAACATTCGGGTTGCTAGAAGGCAGTTTTCTGATGAGACACAACGCTGAGAGGAAAATGCACAGCAGGGGAAAACTAATCAACACTGAGGACATTCACAATGTCATGCTCTTATATAAAGCCTCAGCCTGTGATTCAGTGTGAACAGTGTTCCCAGGTGGCTCTGGCTGCAAGATAAAACATTTCTGTTAAATGTCACTGGGCTGACTGCGAACAGGAAGAGCTGGATAACGGGCGGCTGGTGTTAGGGTTAGAGTTAACGTTACATTGACTTGAAACGGGTTTGAGTATTTATACAGGTCATTTGCTCGATTCGACACACACTTTGCTGCCAGGGAATCAGCCTGGTTAGCAGCCCATGCTAGCGTCAACTTAGCACTTCCTCATCCGGGAGGTCGGGCAAGGTTGTGAGAATATCTAACGGAAACTGAACGGCAACCTAGGTAAAGTTACAACTGGCGGATATGTTGATAACAGCGAAAAACGCAGTGTAGTTAGCGTGTAAAGCTAACTACAGTTAATTCGACAGTGGAGTTAGGTACCTGACACCTGCATACAATATCCGCGTCCATTGCGAGCAAGTCCACTACTTTTCCCTTGCCCTCGTCGCCCCACTGCGCTCCGAGCACAACGGTCACTTTGTTCCGGGGCTCTTTCTGGGTGTCGAGGAAAGACTCCGAATGGACACTCTCTCGTGGCCGCTTAACGGCCGGTTCCCCGTTCTGGGAGACGGTCTTTTGACCGTTAAGGTTCGCCTTGGTATTGTCGGATGCCATGCTGCCCTCGCTCCACCAACCGATTTACCGCCTTCCTGAGTCTTGTAGCACCTATTTTCCTTTAGATGGCGGTGTTTCGTTTTCTCTCTGCGGTTCTTCAGAATGTCAAAGTCCATTTGTGTTTCATTTATTTTTTTCTTTTTAACTATAAATCTTTTAGACTTATCAACTAACAGAAATGTGTTAAACTCTTGTTTTATTAAAGTAATAATCAAAGACAAATCAACATCAGACTTTCCAGCTCAACACGTGTTCTTTCACTTCCTGTATAACCGTATTGTTATCAAGTGACAACATTTTGCCGTCGCCATCTTGTTTTTTTTAGCCTGAAATGACCATATTTGGACAAGGGGCGGACTGGGGAGGGGCAAGGGGCGTGGCTGCCCGAGAGCACGTGGACACTCTCTACGCCCACCTACGCCGGCAACCAGACTGCTCCAGGCTCTGTGCTGCACCATGCTAAGTAGCTAACAAAGTTAGCTTCCATAAATCGAGGTAAACTTTATTACTAGGCGTTAAAGTAATCTTAGTCGCTAAATACATTGATGTTCACATTTAGCTAATATTACACATAATAGGAGAAACGTGTAATGTTATAGTAGCTGAAGCTAAACGGTGTAATCATGGATGTAGGCTAATTGTAAGCTAACTGTGTGTCATCAGCCACAGATGCAGGTGTAGGCTGGTGCCGATCCGGGGAAGATAGACAAGACTCGCAGGTTTGTGAATCTTATGGACACATACAGTTTGTTCATTGATTAATAGTTCTTTTATATGCCTTTCTGGTGATGTTGATGGTTAATACAATTGCTGAAATACAGTTTTTAATGTGCAATAAAGGTATTTATGAAGTTCTTTGTTGATATTTTTCTTTTTTTTTCATACCACATCTGGTATGCACACTATTGTAATCATCCAAGAACATGCTGATGGAGGTTTTTGCAAGAATTTGTAATTAATTACAAGCCTATTACTATGTTAGCTTTAATCAACTACATAAATAATAGAAATGCTTATTTAATGTTGCTGTCCTTGAACCTTGACAAGGATGAGAAGGCATATTAGAATGTGTGCTTTCCTCAGACGTGTCATTCATCAAAGTGTATCGATTAATTATGATATTTTTTATATAGTCTATGATTGCAAACATATTGTTACAATCACTTTCACAAGTTTATTTTTTGGCTGTTTCGTTGTCTATCTGTACATTTTTATTTTCTATTGGATTGTTGATTCTCACAAGCAAACACTCCAATGGGGAATTCAAGCTTTAGTTAATTAACTGATCAGTTAAATAACTTTAAATAGAAAGCAAATCTCTCTTCCCTGAAAAGAAATTCATCATACAGCACATCATATGAGGGTTTTCACCGACTGATAAGGGCTAATTCACTGATTAATTAATTAATAGGTGCAGTAAGATAGTTTCTTTGTATGCAAGCACTTATTGTTCATATAGAGGAGGGACAGACAATAACTGAACTAACTGAATTTTCATTTGTTTACCAATATTTATTGATTGACTTGATCTGTAAGGACTGGTTTATTTTTATTTGATAAAATACACATTTGATTGGTAAAGATCACAATTTTTCTTATTAAACAGAAATAATAGTTTTATATATAATGATACCATGCATCATTACATACATTGCCTTCTTGTTGTCCTGTCCTGTAAAGGGGTCTAGTGTCAAAATGTAGTCTTGAACTGTACCACACTGACCTCACTAATCACAGTCAGCTGAAGGATTTAGGTCTGTGGCCTTTCTGACTGAACCAAACACATCACTGCTTCAATACTTCAATGTGTGCATCAAGGTGATTTTATTAACAGCTAGGTGGCAGCAAAAGCGGCATTTTCAACTTGTGTGCAAATTTGTTTGGCCTCAGCGTTCCAGGTCATAGACTGCTGTTTTTTCCTGCTGTATTTTCCAGTACAGCACATCTGTCTCATCATACAGTTATAATTTGTAGTATTTTGTGGTTTAATTACAAAGTAAACTACAGACTCTGTGGTTTTAGTCAACTGTATTTTTTTGTATTTGTGTTTTGTATCAACATTATCACCTAATTTACGTGACAAGACGTTCACGTGGGCTGTGCAGCAGCCTGCATGGTCTCACTGTGGCTGAATGTCTTCACCACCCCACCCCCATAATCCCGTGAGGAATGTTTTCAGAGTGGAGGGTGGCACAATTCACTTCAATTCACTGCATTAGTTACCGGACACAGTGATGATGCTCAGGTGAAAATATCCTAACTTCATCTACATCACTACTTTCAGAACATTACAGTTTTTTCAAAGCATTTATCAGATTAGCAGAATAACTGTCCCTCCAACAGGTACACACTGCTGGGACACCCTGTCAGTATTCATGGCTGAGTCTGGCGCTGGACAGATTAAAGCACACTGCTGAATGTTGACACATACAAACACACAAACTAGCTGCAGAGAATCAATAATATTTTGTTCTAATTATTAATCCTCAGCTACATTTAACAGTCCGGTGAATTTGTGACATTTTTCCAAAGGAGTGAATTATTTAACAGAACACTGAAGGCAAGAAGTGAAAGTGAAGTGCGACATCTGCTATCAGTCATTGTTGTTTAATGATGGTTTGGTAAACAGCCCAGATTTGTTTGCAGACTGGATCTGGAGTTCAATTAAGAGCACACTACTTACAACTTGTAATTTGTCTGCTTTATGTATTCTTTAGTTATATATGATCACTTTCACATGGGAATAAACGTAATTATAGTGTGTCCGGGTGCTCTAAAATGTCAAGTAGACAACGTAGACTTGTTTATGAGGCTGAGGCGGCAGTGAAGAATGGCGTTGACACTTCTTCACCCCATTCAGTTTCATTTAAACACTGAGGATGTTTCAAAAGCACCAGTGTTTCAACATAAAGTGGTTAACTGTTCTAAGGTTACATCATCTTTTAAGACCCTGTAAGTATTGGTATACCATAATTATCCCTCGGTATCATTGTGTTTGTTTAAGAACATAGGTTAATTATTAAATGCCCTGTTTAACAAGCCTTTTGAGGTAAATTTATGATTTGTGCACGAGATAAATAAAATTATCTTGACTTTCTATGGAAACACATTAATCTTACTCGTACCAGCAGCAGACAAATGACAGACTCGTTCATTAACAGAGCGACACATTCAGACTTTATTCATTGTAAAACATATTTCAAAAATGATTGTATTTCATGTAAAAGCCACAAAGGTCACAGCCGACTCGGTGAGGCATCAACTCCATGAAACCAAAACCTTCTTGTGTATAATCTGTGCCCATTCAGAGGGGAAAACGCAGCAGTGGCCTACAGAACTGACAGGCAGATGTGTCAATCACTGGCTGTCAATTCATAGGTCATCACCTTGTGCTCCATTGAGCTTCAGCCTCTTCAGCATAAAAAGCACTGAACACTATAACAGTGTCATACCTTAGCAAGGCATGCTGAAGAAAAAGCATTTGGGTGCAGGCTTCGTGTTGTGCTTGGTGGCTCTCTGCTGGTAACAGCACCTCCACTGGAACAGACACAGTTTCCACATGGAGTTGCTGTTACATCCAGCCAGCACCAGAAGGCTCGTCGATGACAGCAAACTGCAGCTTCTCCAGTTGTTTCCTCATGACCATTTGGTGTGGAAGTATACCTGAGATGGAAGCAAGAGAGAGAGAGAGCGCGAGAAAGAGGAGAAACAGAGCAAAAGAAATAGCCATGGTTAACTCGGAGGCAGCTGCTTTAGTACGTGAGGCGTCTCCACTCGCAAAGTGACTTTGACCCGGCAATTTCCTCCTCCCAGTTTTATTGCCCGAAGAGTCGGCATCATTGCTCACACTATTCCAACAGCACGGCCAAAGGGCCAAGGCCCGTATAGATAACACTGATTTTATGGTAGCTGTCAACATGAGAGCGCTTTTCAATATGTGAGTACATGGGTGTGTCTGACCTGAGTACCTGCAGGCCTTGCATTTCCTGCTTTCTCTGACATTTGTCCTCATAATTACTAATAGATTGGCTTCATAGTTTGACAATGTTCAGATCAGTTTGAACCAAATCATGTTATTTTTCTTTAAATTCTGTGACACGTTTGTTCTTTTTTCGGCTTGTTCGGCTCGCACAGTAATGACTGTAGACTTTGGCTTGTAATAAAACACTGCACAGGATAAACAGAACAATAAAGCAATTCAATGAGTGGCAGCTGTGTTAGACAACCTATGCTTCTACTTGGTTGGATTTTATTCTGTTGAATAGACCAATCAGACTTCATCCACCTACTTTCTGCCTCTTCAGGCATGGAAACATTAACATTAATTTAAAAATGACTAGAATTACACCAAGTTTGTTTTATTCTTTGTCGTATCAATTCCAAAAAACTAATAATTATGAATAACCCTAATAATCCTACTGTCCTGCCAAAGGAGGTCATTTTTCAAACATTATAATAGAGCAAGAAACATAAAAATGTAGTTGTGGACTTCAGCCTATTAAAGTTGAAAGACTTTTTCATTGTAGTAAAACAAATAAAACTTGTTTTTTCCTGTTTACCACTGGCTGTCTTCAGGTTTTCTTTTGAAAAAAAAAAAAAGAATCAGAGGTGTCCTTGTACATAATTTCATTCCTGCAAATTTCACATAGAATGCACTCGTCCGTTTTGGGCAGGAGCTGTACTCACCTTTAGATGCATGACCCGCTGGCTCTTCACAGGACGAGGCCAAAGGTTTGAAGAGCAGCAGGTTGCCGTGACACAGGCAGCCGGGACAGAGCGGCAGAGGGGAAACACAGTGGAGAAAAGAAGAAAACAAAGCGGACAGAGCAGAGACAGACGAAAGACACAGGGAGCCGCCATAGTGATGGTGATCGGCATCTAAAAGAGGTGCATTTTTGATGTAAATGTCAGCAATGACAGCAAAGCACTGGCGGCGAGGCAGAGCAGCCAGTATAAGAGATCAGGAGTTGGTGGAAGGTTAATTATTACACTCGCAGTCAATATTTAACAGGCCCAGCGCCCTGCCCCTCAGTCCAACATCCTGATTCCACACTGACTGGCACAGAGGGTTGGGCCAGCGTCAAGCACATCTCTTTTGTCCCCTGCACAAAATATGTATTCAATGCCTCACATGGCCTGTGGAAAATAAACCAGTGCTCCCTCTGTGAGATACTGCTTTTTCTGAGTCTTACCTGTGATTTGAAACACTCAGTGGCCTCAGTGTGATTTAACATATAATACTTCATAAGACCTTTACATATTAATTGAGATGTATATTGGAAAAGAAACTCCCTTGAGACCCTCAAGGCATCAGCCATTAGGGACATGAGAAAATGTGCTAACAGATACGCTCTCTGCTTTTTGTGTTTCAGTTGTAAATTCGGCAAAACACAAGCTAAACCATGATGTACTGAAGTATCAGCACATGAGCCCTATCTACGTTTACTACTGCATCCGTCTCTCTCACATGTGCTTCACATGCTCAAACCTATGCACAGTTACTGGAGTAAGCAGATATGAAGCTCAGAGGTATGAAGCAATAGCACAGGAGGAAGCAAAAGACTGTGAACTGTATTCAGAGAGCGCGACTGAACAGCAGCACAATAAAAGGCTGACTGAATGGTGTGTTAAAGATTGGTGGGGGAGGAGGGTGCAGAGTGCACTTTTGCACTTTGATGCGTATAAATTATTAAAAATCGAACAAATAATAATCAGCGTAAGTGAGCAAGTACACTGGGAACAAAAGGAATCATTAGGTGGTAAATGACCCTGAATGATAAACTCCACCAGATTAAAGTTTACTGTTTTCCATTGGTTTAAAAAAGCTCCTGCTTCTTACCATCAGTGTGCTATATTTTACTTTTATGTACCTCACATTTCTTCAGCTGACTCCTCTCTGTCATGGATATTCAACTAATATTTGTACTCTCTGATTTGCCAGAAGAAAAAACAATGTTTTCGAGACTCTCGAGTCATATCAGCAGATTCACAGTGAAACAGAATGTATATTAGCAGGACAGACTGTTGTCCCACTGTTTTTCCATCCTCATGTAGAAATGTTCTCATTAGAATCACTGTTTTAATGTCCCAATCATGCAACTGCAGAACTAACTTAAAAAACGTATAAAATGTGGTGAAAAACAGACATTTTTCTTCCAAGTAATAGCATTTTTTTTTTTTAAAATACGTTCTGCCTCCTCTTTTATTCATATACCCAGGCTATCTTATCTCAGACGTTGAAGGGATTGGTATGCCCGAGTACAGAGTCCAGTGTCTCTAAGAGAGAGAATATGTGCACAGTATTAATCTGCCACACAGATAGAGTCGTTTCTCGTTCCTCTGAATGGACGGCGTCTAAGGTCAAAATAATTTCAGATGCAATTTAGATGAGATAACAACATCAATCTGCTGAGCATGAAATTATCTCGTGCGCAAGGTCACACACAGTCCTGAAATCCTGGCTGAGGTTGATCTGTCGCTGAATGATCTCATCTCAGAAATGATTGACTCCCGTTGGGGGAGATGATGTTGGCCGTCTAATGGTCAGGTGGTTGAGCTTTAGTCTAGTCTAATTTAAGATTAAAACAGTGGGAGCACAGATCTAAAGAAAAAGGAATATGTGTGCAAGATATTACATGACTGCATCAAACATGTGACAGTAAAAAGATGTCCAGCTTTCCCAACTTGCAGCTTCAAACCTTCAAACACGTTTCCACTTCACACAGCCAGGCCTCAGATATCTGATGACTAATGCCTCTCAGATAAAGAACAAACTGTAGTTTCTTTCTTCCTTTTCTGGTTCCCCTAACCCTTGTTTGATGTTTTTAACATTAATTCAAGAGAGATCAAGAAGTGTAACAGATCATATTTGAGTAGTTCATTCACAGATTCTTCATAGTTTTTTATGTCCAGACATGATTTTATTTAAATGATAATTTAATCATTTAAAACCTAAGTTTTGAAGGCAAGCTTTCCAGGGCTATAAAACATCTGTGTTGCTTATAAGGCCTGTAGCATGGCCCTGCAGTATTGTAGTATATTGTCTGTCCCATGTTGTATTTTCAGTGTTACACCAGAGGAGCTCATCATGAGCTGCGCTTGCCCTGACAATGACGAAAAAGATGATCGGTGAAAAACAGAACTGAATGTCATCAGTATCACTAAATAATCTTGATAGTTTAAACAGTGAAAACACGTTTCCTTTATCCTTCAATCAGTTGACAAAATCATTTGTTAAAACTTATTTAATTTTACTCTAGTATCTTTCACTACCCCCTTTTTTCCAACACATTAACTGTATTCAGAACCACCTACTAACCTACTGTTCATTATAAATATAAAGTCAAAATTATGCAATGTGTTCCAGCTGCATAGTATGAGGATTTTGTGTACATGAGAAATTCCCGAATGTACACTAGATTAGCAAGAATTTCTGTGCGGTGAGCATACTGGACATTTTTGTTTAGTTTTGGTTTGTGCCTCAGTGTGAACAGTCAGCTTGGTAATGACATACTTATTCATTCGTTTAGTAGGTAGTATGCACTGAGAACGTAGTACGTTTGTAGCCCTTGATAAGAACAAGAGACTTATATTGAAGATCAGAGTATGTGTGAACTTCCAAGTAGCGCTTCCTAGCTAACTTTGTTAGCAACAGCTTACCAGCTGAAATGCTTTAGGAACTGTTGTTTCATGAAGTGCTGCAGCGGTACACAGGACAACATATGGATGATTAACATTTCCTGCACTGGCTGTTGTCATTTTATGATGAGAGCTAGCTTCAGCTAGGTAGCTAGCTAAAAGGCTTGTGCTCAGTGTATTCAGCAAACACTAAAGCTAACGAAACACGCAGTCCCCTCCACTGTAGTGGTAAAGTGTATGTCTCTGTAAACTCTGTTTTCATAATTTAACTAACAGTAATATTTATTGATGATTCCGGTCATATTTTTGATTTTTTGATGACCTTTTCTTACATTTTGTCAGTTTCGGGACTCCATACCATGGTTATAATTTCCCAACACCAGCACAGACCCACAACACTGACACTGACACAACAATATATCATATTAGTTTGAACACAATGATTTATCAAATACTAAAATGACTGATGAGAAGGTGCAGTTTGCAGCATCTGTGCTGTGCAGTTCACAGCCGATTCTGAGGCATATTTAAGCCTGATAAACCCATAATAAACATTTGCACTAGAGTTTCTGTACACAATCTGCTAATATCCAGCACTGCATATTTGCACAATTTAAAACATACACAGTGGCACAGCATCTCCAAACATCTGTAAATCTCTTAAGCTGCCTTAATCAGTGAGGACACTGTTCACATAATCTGTCCACTTCATTTAGTCATTTAATTCACTTGTCTTCAAATACAGTTTCCCACAGCAAGTGTCAACAAGGCCCCCAAACTTAAATCCATTATACTGAAGATGCTGAATAGACAAAGAACCAGTTTGACTATAAGAGGTAAATGTCCTCTCCTGTTAACAAATAGTACAAATCTCACACATGCAGTTATGACACAAGGATGACCATGCCCAAAGCTTTTAGGTTCTTGAGTCTGAGAGTTTACGCCTGTCAAAGTGGACTGGAAGGTGATTAATATGTGGTGTAACAGAGAAGCTCAGTAATGATCTCCAAGCTCATTTACAGAGGTGGAAATCAACGTTTGGGACTGCAGAACCCCCTGAGAATCAACATGGAAGAGGTAGTCTGACATCTAGCGCCCTCCATTGGTGACCAGAATGCATTGCAACAACAGCGGCAGGCCTCTGTCTCCGTCTATAACAGAAAGCCACATTTTCATATCAGAAACAAACACTGTAGTTGATGAGAGCAGAGAAGCATCACAACAAATAATAATGCAATATGTAGCTGGGTACGTCTGGTATTTAATGAATTTCCCAGTTTCCATTCTTAAGTCTGCTATTGAGCTCTGCTTCGCAGGTGAAGGTGCCTGCGTTTCAACACCATCCTCTCTTCCTTTCTCAAACAATTTCTAAAATCCAGAACAAAGCCTATGCCTCCTCAGCTCTCCTGGCTGAAAGAGGGATTCTCATCAAATGGAAGCAACCTTTCATTTCCTTTTATCCCACTGTCAGAGCTGTGATGCTGTTGTTTTGACAAAATGAATATTTTCAGTATTCATTTAGGGAGCCTTCATAACCTATTTCCTCCAGGCCTGATGAAATCTCTGCTGGTTCACTCTCATGCAGGCTTATTCATCCTCATCCTGTGCTTGAATCTGTATTATGGTACTCATGTATTCATCTGCCTCCGTGTTCCATTTTAGTCAAATATTTTCACTCTGTTTTGGTTAATGAACTCCAAGTACTTGGTCTTTTTTATCTGAAAAATCTGTAAACAAATAGTTCAGTCAAACAATACTGCTTTGTCTTGCTTTTTGTTTGGCCTGAGAAGCAGCCACCATAGCCAAAAATGTCCTTTGCGCAGAGCAGCTTCCTTCGCTGTTGATCACTTGTTGATCACTTCCCCAAACATTCTGATCAGGTCAGAATGTTTGGGGAGTTTAGGGAGAAGAATTGGCAGTGATTCGAAATGCCACCAGGTGGAGAGCTGTTGTTCCCAGCTGAAGCACAGCCTGAAAGCCAGGAAATGTCAACAACACCTTGGGAGACCTTTTTTGAATCATTGCCATTCATCAAAAACTGCATCAACCCCACCGCTGGTATATTATGTACTTGGTACTTGCGCTGTGAGTCAGTATAATCACAGTAAATGCCACTTTAACTGCTTGGTTAAAGTTAAAAAAAAAAACAACCCAAACTCATTGCTTATTCAGCTTTCTATGGAAAGCCACTGAAAGAATGAACAAATGTGATGCAGATGCTACCCGTCTGCTTTGTACTGCACACACTCCCAGCAGAAATCTTCACATCACGGTCTCCTATTACCAGCTGCTTCTTCACACCATGAGATTAATATTTCTCACTGCACAGTATATTATACTGTATGTTATGATGGGACTTCACAACAATAACTTGGTATGTCCTCAAGGATGTTTCTGACAGCGTATTGCAGTACAGAAAATATCAGAAATATGTTATTTATAGTTTATCCCACAACATGACTCCCAAGAAGTTTATTTTTCAGCTGTAAAATTCTTTACTAATCAAATTAAAGGAAACTATGAAAAAAAAAACTAATTTACAATTTGTAGCTGTGTGAAAATAATAACATTGACCAATATATTGTACCAGATTTTTTTTTTTTTTTTTAAATCTTTCAGCATCTGTCTTGGCCCTCGGCACTAGAGCAAAATTACCATCACATTTTCTGAGAGCACACTGATGCTTTGAAATAGCTTTTTTTTAATGTCCAAACATAACAGTGCGAAGCCCGGAGATTCAATTTCCAATCATCTAAAACTGAAAAAAGAAGCAAATCCCTGCACATTTGAGAAGCTGGAACCATGGAGTGTTTGGCATTTATGTAAGATACTTACAGCAGTGTGGAGCATGTAAAGGCTGCTCATCAGTGATGTGTCAAGTAACTCTTGTGCTTGTCGTTCTACCTGGAGGAAATTTTGCAGAAAGCACATGACGCAAACTTGGCCACTTTGCTGAACTGACATTTATTTTGCTCTTCTGACCGTTTGGGGGATTTGTAAGAAAAGAATGTGTGTACTACTAATATATTCAGTACTCACACTGTTCAGTTTAACATACAAAACATACACATTTAGATTAGTGTGAAATTAAAACCGTTCTCTTGTTTAAGGTTTATTTTTTAATTGAAAGTCAAATAACCTTTCCACTAAAGATTAACCGCTGCTAAGAAACAGCAATGAAAGTGAGTCAAAAGTAAAATATTAATCATTAAACACTAATGAATGAAATAAATTATTTTCAATCAACTTATAACACTAACATATTAAACACTGGTACACATTCAGACAAAAAGAAAAAGTTTGTTGTTTTTTTTAAAAAAAAGATTTAACTGTAAGACTTTATTCAGCTCTGATACTAAAAGCACAGTGAAAAACCTACAGGTTGCCCCCCCCCAAGATGATGTGCTGTAATGTGATGGATATTCATAAATTTAGTCTTACTCTATGGGGAAACATCATGTAATTCATTAAACTAGAAGTCACTTACAAGCTTCTCCATCATCTCATTGGGAATTCCAGTAAACGATTCAATGCTATTTATAGTCCTGTTGTTACCTTCTACAGGGGGAAAAAAAAAAGTGTTTTACAATCAACAGCTACTTTCAAATCACATTACACAACAGTTTAGTCACATGTAAAAAGAGACTGAAAACATTTAACCAAACACATATAGACGCCCCAGCACGCTCTGTTAAGATTCCTCTCTGATCGGAGTGCACCCAGAGAAAAAACTGTTCTGAAAACTGGTCAGGATTCGTTTCTTCTTCTTGAGGAAGCTGACTGTTGTTCTGTCCTCGTCCTCGTCGTCATCCTCTTCTTCCTCTGGCAGGATGGGTTTCCTGACCAGCTTCAGGTCTGCAGTGGCATGTCCCATGTCTCCGATTTCTTGCAGGACCTAAAATGGTGCACGTAGGTATGTTAATATTTTCGTTGTGCACTGCATCAAGTTCCAGTGGAAACTAACACTATAGGGCAGATACCATGTGCCACAATACACATTTAAAATTATGACAGTTGTAGATTGGCAGTGTTTGCCTAAAACAGGAAGGATAAAGTAGTGACAGGTTGATTACTACGAGAATAAATCACAGTCTGTTCTAATTAACTGTTTGCATTGCTGAGTCTTCAGAGGGAGCCAGTTTACCTTCTTGGTGGGAGTACAAGACGGCGGCTTGAAGAATGTGGTGTTGTCAGGGCTGACGGATATTGGGTCTTGAAGAGACACAGAGTCTCTGGAAACACTTTCTGTCTGACTTGCATCCTGAAATGAGTGAAAACATTCAAAAACTGAGAACAGTTCTTATTGGTCCTGTTGTCCTGATGTGTGCAGGTGGAAAGAGAGTGTGGAAGAGTGTGTTAACAAAGCAGCAAGCCATTCATCAGCAGAACATCTGAAGGATTAGATCTTTAGAACAAAAGGTTTCTTTTCCCCCCAAATGTTCATAACTGCATCACACACACAGGGTAAGTTACTGGTAGATAACTGATATTACACTTACCTCAGGAGCCACCTGGTTATCCATATTTCGACATTTCTCGTGATCGCACTGGCAGTTCTCCCCGCATGTCATCTTTCCTTTGCGACACCTGCATTGCTTGTTACTACAGCGACCTTTACACGCACACTGAAAGATGAGAAACTACTTACAATCCTGGCCTTTGCATCACATGTTCTCCCACTATCATCTGTTCTCACCCTTCACAAACTCTCACTGAGCACTGAGGACAGTCAAATACACAGTTAAAAACACAAATGACCAGTGTGAAGATGCTCCCAATCCTAATCCCAGTCTTACCCCAGTTGCCTTTGGTTTCTTTGAGGCTCTGCGTCCCTTCTCAGGTTTCTCAGGACGCCACTCGTCCTCTTCGTCCTCATTCTCATCCTCACTGGGAGACATCAGCTCTTCAATGTTGATGGCCAAGTTGAGCGGTGCTTTAGCTGTGGTGAAGCGCTTCCCTTTAGGCTTTTGTACGTAGAGAGAAAAATTTTTTATATATATATATATATAATTTTTTTTATTATTATTTATTTATTTTTAAAAATCAACACACTTGGACTTATCTGCTAATCTTGTATTATATTAAACATATTCACAGTCATCCATTCTTGGAGCAGTGCTATCTTTCTGTTTAAACACTGAACCTGACTAAAACTTGATTACTGTGGAAAAAAAACTGACATAACAGCAAACATGAAGACAGAATATCTGCAATAACCAACCTTTGGAGGAATGTACTCAAAGGAGTCATCGGGGCTGTTTTCATTGTTGGTTGGAGGCACAAGGATTTTCTTTCCACTTGCCAGGTGGAGCAGTGAGAATTTCTGTGGATGGGGGGGAAAAAAAACAAACAAAAAAAAAACATGGCTGAGCCAATCAGCACTTCACTTTTTTTTTTTATGCACTTTAACTGTTCCATGGAAAATTTCTCAAGCCTACAGTCACTGTCAGTGTAATTAAACTGTGACTAAAAACCAGATGATAAATCATTTTCATACAGTCAACAGAAAAGTAGTTACTTTCAGTTTTCTCAGTATCTGCTCTCTGATGTTATGCACTAGTACATGGTATTCATCATTTATAATTCAACTTAATATCCAAACAATACAAAAATTAAAACAGATGGAAACTAATAAGGCTGAGATTAATAATTCAGTTACCTGTCTGTACTGCTCATTCTGCTCCACCAGCGTCTGGTTCTGCTCACTTAATTCTCGCAGCTTTTCGAGCTCTTCCTCCTAAAAACAATGTTACAAATAACCACGTGATTAACTTAGTGATAACTCTGCATGATTTCCCACAGTGAAACAGAAATGCTGAAAGACAAGAACACGCTGCTATGGAGCCAGAGGAGACGAACCTGAACCTTGAGGCGCTGGAGAAGCTCCTTCTCCTTTGAACTCTCCTCATCTTTCTGGTTTGTTTTGTCTGAATCTCCACATATGGGTTTGCTCTGCAGCTGGTTGAGGAGGTAAAGCACCTGTACAAAGAAAAAAAAGATATATATACAGTATATATATATATATATATATATATATATACACAGCATACACAACATTTCATGAATTTGCAAGGCTCTAAAAAGACATGCAGAATGGCATATAAATAACAGATATGAGCACCTTCTCCTGATGCCTCTGCTCTAGTTCCACCAGCTGCTGCTGGTGCTCCATGTCCATGGTGGACATCACATTTCTCTCATCAGCAAGCATCTTCCTTAAATCTTGTGCATTGCCCTTCTCCTGTTTGAGTTCACTCTCCAGCTTGGCACTGGCTGTTTTAGCAGACACCAGCTACATAAAAGGGTTTTGGAAATTCAAACAGAAAGCAGCAAATTAATGTACTATTAACTAACATAACACACAGGTGTGATGTATTATTGGACTTCCTAAAAGAAGACAATTTGTCACCTCAGACATCAGGACTTTAAGGGCACACTTGGCATCCACGATGTTTGTGATTCCATCTATGCGCTGTTTCAAACGCCCCTCGCTGTCTGCGACGAGAAGCTTCTGCTGGAGGTCAGCTATCTGGGCGTTCCTGTTAAAACACAAATCACTCTGAAAAACAATATACAAAATAAAATCAATGTTTCTGTTGATAATTTTGTATAATTGATACTGTGCTTTCAATCCTATGCAATGGCTTGAAATAAAAGCACATACAGTATCAGGTAAAGAAAAATCACCATCCACTTCTCCCAAGTGGTGGTGACACATCTGTAAGAGCAGGTGTTAGCAGCTGGACAGGTGTGTTTTTAACATTTTTGTGCATCATTAAATGTCGTACAGATGAGAAACACTATGGCTCAGAAAAATGTGCAGGGAGGTACTTCAGCCTGTGGTGAGTCAGAGTCAAACGTAAAGATCAAATCAAATACACTGTTTAGGACAAAGGCTGAAACTGGTTTCTCTGACTCACCTGAGACACATTTCTGTCTCCAGGTTCTCAACCTGTTTGGTCAGAGGTGTTTCCAGCGCCCCATGGCTCTCCAGCTCAGAGATGATCAGTGTCCGACGCTGCGTGGAAAGACACCGCAAATCAAAGGACTGATTCTTTGTAACATTTCTGCTCTCATGGTGCTGAATGTCTCACTTATTCTCAGTTCTGAGCATATTCTCATAAGTGTGTGTAGGAGCAAAAGTATGAATTTCTCAGCTCACCCTGATTTTGGGAGCAGGTCTCTCCCCAGCCTCTATCTGCTGTTTGAGGTGGTTGATCTCCTGAGCCAAGACCTTTCTGTCCTCCAGCAGATCACTGAGGTGACGCCGAGCCTCTTCTGTACTCACCATCACTTCTACCTCATTCAGAAGCCACGTCTGACCACATCGATATACAGTATACAACAATACAAAGTCTGTTAATGTTTGTAAAAATGTAGTAATAATTTATGTTTATTTGGTCTAATAGACCAAATAAGTAATTGCAACTCTAGAGCAGCCCTCGACCAGGTTTTACTACCTTAACTCTTGCAGCAGCTCCCTCTATTCCTTTGTTCTGAGCATCTTTCCGTTTCTCTGCCACCTCACTTCTCTTCTGCAGGGCATCTTTCAGCCGCTTGTTTGCAGCTGCAGCCTGTAGGGGGAAAAAACAACTTGTAATAAGCTACTTTGAATAATTTCCAGTTACAGTTCATTCTAGCATTTGACATGAGCCTGATATTCAAACTGAATTGCTTGGAGAATTTGGGGAACTGACTCAGAGGTCAGCAGCTAGGTTAGTGAAAATTAGGGACACACATTTACAATATAAAATATAAAGGTATGTATTTGCTGTGTTACACCTGCTGCATATTAACTTGTGGATAACACAAATTAGACAACAGAGCTAGAAGTCTCACCTCTTCAGTTTTACGACGCAGGACATTGGCCTGTTTCTGGAAATCCCTCTCAAGTTTCAGCAACTCATACTGCCGCTTACGATCCTGTAACACATAAAAACAACAAATAAACTGTGAGGTTCATGAAGCCATGCACATAAATTAATTAGTATAAGGCAAAAAGACTGAGGGAATTTATGGATAAGATGTCCAGCACTTCCCAGGTAGTAGTTGACCTTCACATACCTTCTCCTTCAGCTGCAGCACCTCCCTGTCCTTCTTGCTCTTCCAGTGTCTGAATTTCTCAGAGTCCTCCCTCATCTGCCTCATCAGCTGCGTACGCTGGGTCTTCATAGCCTGTGAGAAACACAGTGTTTTTGTACTTGGATTTGGCATCTGTGGCTTACATGTGTAACCAATATTAATAAAGCTCTATGCCAACTGAAAGAATTTTACTTGAGGCCACAGACTCAAGGAAATGGCAAAACAAATCAAAGCTATATTGTTCCTGCTTTCTTGTACTTGCCATATGTGAAATGTAAGACTCTGTTTCTGCCGGTCTTCCCTAAAAGTGTTGCAGGTTTTTTATTATTCCTGCTCAAAACTGTTTTGCACATGTAGACCTAAAAATAAATTACAGATGCATCATGTTTTGCATCTGCCAAGGAAAATAAACCCTTGGTCCACAGTTTTATAACCAGAATATGTGTTTACAATTTAGCTATTAATGTGCAAGTCACAATTTTGTGTTCAAGAAAACAACAGCGTTGCTCACTTGTTGAAGAAAGTTCTGAGGATAAATTCTGAACAGTACTTCTGGTATTTATCTGATGTAACTGAATCATCAAGAATCAAATCAAAATGAATCAATTCTGAACTAAAAAAAAAGTCAAATCAAACTGGGAGATCAGTGCTGATCATTATGACAGAAAATACATGTTTATACAAACTATGGCACCAGGACAAATCCTCTGCAAAACAACAATTCAGTTTCTGACCTTCTGACTAGATCACGTTAAATGCAATGAAAATCAGATCCTAAAGCCTGTTTGGTGTGTCTAAAAACTGTCATGAAAAAGATTTGCTGGTTGTGATGCAAACACTGTTTGTGTGTGTTTTGATGTTTTGAGTAAAAGTAAATGTTTCAATGTTACATCTACCATGGTATTAGTGAATGTTTACTGTTGAACCTCGTGCTTATCACTAAAATCACCAGTTACCTGGATCTCCTGCATGAGCTTGCTAACTTTCTGCACAGAAGACTCTTTGAGTTTTAGCAGTTTGGATTGTTCGAGAAGCTTCTTCTTCATGTCTACGAGCTGGCCCTCAAGCTCCTGCAGCCTCTTCCGCCGCTGCTCACTAAGCCTAGAAGATGAAGAAGGAAGTGAGGGTTTATGAGATTACTTGTGAGATTTTAGGCATAAATATTACATCAGCTACAAGAAAACCACAGCCAAGACAAAAAAAAATGAAATAAAAACCAACTGTCATACTTAGCATGGTTAGTGTCTTTCTTTGCAGACTGAAGTGCCAAAACAAGCTCTTCTTTTTCCTTCTGCAGAGAATCCACTGATGACTGCAGAGTCTGTACGTTTTTCTATAAGACACAATGCCTGGATGAGTCACACTACACAACTCAACTTAACAGCATCTTAACTACAGTAACAAACATTTACCCTTTACAAAGGCACTCACAGTCAGTGTCAGTTAAGTTCAAAGGTCTTTAAAACATATATAACATATATATAAAAACATATATAGAAATCTCCAGAACAGTGACACAAAAAAAACAAACTGAAACTGAAGCAGTTTAAAATTTACTGCAAGAGTCAAAACCGGATCCAAACCCTCGTACCTGGTGTTCTGACTGCATCGGCTCCAGCTGGCTGTCATTCTGGCACATGTTCCTCACAAAAGCTTCCTTCAAACTCAACACTTTGTTCAGCTCAATCAATTCCTTGGAGAGCTGGGCCTGCCGCAGTGCATGATGGGTTGCAAAGGCCTCTAGGGAATCCTTACCAGCAATAGCAGAGGCATCCTGTTCAATTAAATTACATTTCGTTCAGAAGCAAAGAGATAAGTAGACAGTCTTTATTCTTTGATCAGTTATTGTGAACACATACATTACCACATCATCATCACATTAAGGACCATCAAAACTGGAGAATTCACAATGTTGTCAAGTATCTTTGACAATAAATGTCATTTAATGTAAACAATAAGAGAACAAAATTGTCAACGTACTGAAGGGGAATCATCTGCTGCGTTTTTACTGCCATTCCCGGACACCTCAGGTGCATCCTCTCCTGCAGCTATAGCTTCAATGGAGGCAGCGATGCCTGCGCTCTCATTCTTAGAAAATCCAACAAACAGTAAAAGAGTCAGTATTATGAACAAAAAGGACTGCGATCACCCAGGGCTGGATTTATAGTCTAGACCATAAGTACTGGGACAGTAACACATTTTTCTTCTTCAGGCTCTGTGCTTCAACATGTTTGAAATATTTATAGAGCTTTTTAACAGATGGTGTCCAAACAGTGCAAAAGGCCCCAAGTAATTGGACACTTGGCAACTAAACGTTCCTTGGGCAGCTGTGTGCCGCTCAGATGTGGCTCAGAGTTGATTGATCTGAGCTGCATTCCACCCTCTGAAGACCAGGCTAAAGACAGAGAGACACCACAGCAAGGCCTGGGAGAGAATCACCAGCAAAGATACAGGCTGTCTGCTGGTGTCAGTGGGTTAAAGACTTCAGACATTCATTTACTGTCAAATATTTTCCACTAAAAATAACATAATGATTTTGTCTGACTTCAGGTGTCCCATTAATTCTGAACCCCTGAACTTTGTGCACAGTGTTAAAATGGGTAACTGTCCAGACACCTCCTGGAAAACTGTTACAACTTGCTCCATAAGTTCTGACTCGAAAAAACTAAACAAACAAAAGAAATCTATCAAAAGCCAAATATAATGTCCATTACAAAAAAAAAACAACATCACTACACACTGCTGTCTTTTGATGAATTATTACGTAAGTTGACTTGTGTACCTTGAGCTCCAAGACGATTTCTTGCAGATTCCTCATCACCTCAACATTCTCCTTCAGCTCCTGGTCCTCTAGCTTCTCCAACAATTTCTCAAGATCCACTGTACATCTGAAATAAAGGTAAATAAAAAGTTTGGATTAATATAATCAAAAACTTGGTCAATAAACCGTGTCTATCATGTATGTGCTACCATTTTCTCAGCTGCTAAGACCAAACTAAAATACAGTCTTCCAGCACTAAAAGCTGTTTAACTTTAAAACCGTCAGTATGCAACAACAAATAACCAAAATTATTAACATAATTACTCAGACAATTAAAAACTAAACAAAAAACCTTGAATGAATGGCAAATGTTTTCTGTGTCAGAAGTTTTGTCAGACCCATCCCAAAGCCCTCCTGGCTTCATGCCTTTGTAAACTTACGCTGCATGGTGTCGCAGTTGTTCCAGTTTGCTCTGTAGTTTCTCATTTGCTTGTTCTGTCTATTAAATAAAACAAACAAAATTTGATTAACATGACAAATGACAATGCAAAACAGAGAAAGGGCGCATAGATAGAAAAGAAAAGACAAGAAAAAAAAAGTTAAGCTAGATACTGTATATGAAGTATTTTTTTTTACTTTTTATCTTGATGGCAATTTCAACTGTCTTGGCATTTTTTTCTACCAGTTGGTACAAACATTAAAATCTAGGTTACCATAATGATCTTCTCAAACATGAGGGCGGTCTGTCCAGCTGCCTCGCTCAGCTCCCTGCTGAGCTTATTGTTCTCGTCTGTCAGAGCACGGTTCCTTTCCAACAGCTTAGTCACATTCTCCGCGGACTCTGGTCTGTAACAGAGGGACTGTGTGACTATGTGACCTTTTGTTATGGGTAATATGTGTCCTGAGTGCATTTATCTTACATTCTGTGGTGCTAAGTAAGTGAGAAATTTTATGCCTTACCCAGAGAGCACTGGAGCTACTCCCCCACGGGCATGAAGTAGCATCACCTGCAGTTCCTGAACCTAAACAAGTGTGAATCAAGACACTTGAGACATTCACTTTAAATAGAAGAAGAAAGTTTGTGTGTCATACACTTTCAGCCCCAACAATCTCTGATCTTTTTCCATAATCATTGCATTGTTACACGAGCCAAGAACTTAAGCTTGAGATGTGATTGTGAGGTCAACCCCACAAAAGACTTTTTCATTTCCGTACCTGTTGTTTCAAACGGTTCATTTCTGCAGCTCTGGGGTCAATGTTGACTATAGGTTTGTTTTTAATTTTGCGAGCTCTGTCAGCATATCGCAGCGTATTGATGGTCTCCTCCATATTTGAGTCTGCAGGACTGATGCACGCAATCATCAAAGTGTGGCTATTGCCTCCCAATGAGTCTGATAAAACAAAGACAGAAAAGAGTTCACAAAAATGCTTAGTAAAATTATTCTGCAGTCATTATCTGTGTTGTGTTACTGCTGCTTTGAGCACATGCCTGTTTTAATGTACATTTACCAGTAATGCTGCCAATTTTTATATTAAACAAGTAAGAAATAAAGCTATGCACAGACACAGGTATGAAAAACAAAGATTTTCAACCAATCAAAGCACAGAGAAGCAGGTTGCATGCTGTATGCTGATTTGCTCATGTCTAGAGGTCCTAAAAACAAGAATGGTATCTGAGACTGACCTAATATGTAACTTCTGAACATCTAAATCAAAGTCTACCTTGCAGCAGGCGGGTGAGCTTGGAGTCTCTGTAAGGAACAAAGGTGTTTTTCTTGCTTTCATCTCCCAACGCACTGATAACATTACCCAAAGACAAAAGGCCCCGATTGATGCTGATGCCTGAAGATGAAAATAAATTGCATCAAAACAGAAATACTGTTATTAAGACACAATTACAATACAAACAGACAGCTTGTGTAAATTTTATACTGCAGCCTATATCATACAGGAAATCATAAACTGAAGATTGACAACTTTTAAATGAGTAAGTGCAAAGAAAAATCTAAATGTTTAAGTTACCTTCCTTTAAACGATCTCCCTCTGCTTTGGTTTTCTTTTGTCTCTCTGAACCAGCCAGATCCACAAGGTGCAACTTTGAAACAACCGAATCAGCTCTGCAATAAAAGATCGCACAAATATTAAACTTGTAGAATGTTTTGAAAATGCTGCCTTGTGCGTCTCATAATGTGGACCCGCACATACACACCAGTTTCTGGGCCAATACCATATGGTATCTTTATGAAAAACAAAAATGTCAGGTCAAATTAATTTTGGTCAAAATTAAATATATAGTTATATAGAAAGTATTTTCCTTTATTCAATTCTCATGGCCTGATATTTTACTAACCAAACAATGTGCTACTTTTTTGAACATATTATTTAACAGACATTTTTGGTTCCATATATTTGTCCACAGATCAAGGTGGATCTAGAGACATATGTCTAATGCAAAGGATTTAATCTACAATCAATAATCAATAATGGTAATGGTAAAAATGTTTTAGATTTTTTTGGAAATTATTTTTTTTTTTTGTAAATCAAAAAGAGAAATGTTTTATTTAAAAGGGGACTCAGAGCCTTTGCTGGTGCACCCCAAATTTTGGTCAGGTGCATCCTCTTGGCTTTAATTATCCTTGACATGTGCCTAGACCTTAACTGGAGTCCACCTGTGGCAAAATGATTTGACTGGACATAGTTCAGAAAGGCACACACCTGCATTTATATTATCCCACAGCGCACTATGGATTAGTGTATCAGGACAATAACCAAACATGAAGTCCTAGGAACTTTCTGTAGACTCTGTGATAAAATTGTGGTGATAGATCAGGCCAAGAGTATAAAACCATGTCTAAAGCTTTGACTGTTCCCAGGAGCACAGAGGCCTCAATAATTGCAAAATGGAAGAAATCTGGAACCACCAGGGCTCTTTCTAAAGTTGTCCGTCTCTCAACGCTGAGTAACTTGGCAGTAAGGGTCAGTGCGGTGACTAAAAACCCAACAGTCACTCTAAAAGCTTCAGAAGTCCTCTGCAACGATGGGGGAACCTGCTGCAGAGGCCACTTTGTGTAAATATAGGACAGCCTGCCTGGAGTTTTCCTAACGGCATGTAAAGGACTGAGAACACGAGGAAGAAGATTCTGTGGTCTAAGAACAGAACTGAACCCTTAAGGCAGAACACTATGTCTGGCAAACTCCACATACTGCTCATCACCTGGATAATACCATCCCTACAGTGAAGCCTGGTGGTGGCAGCCTCACACTGTGGGGGACAAATACAGAGCGGTTCTTGAAGAGAACCTGTTCCGGAGTGCACGTAACGTGAGACTGGGGCGACGGTTCCCCTTTCAGCGTGACAATGACCTGACGGTCAATCCTATTGGGGGCTTGACAGGTTCTGCCAGGAAAAATGTGATAAACTGTGCAAAAAGTGAAGGGGTCTGAACATTTCCTGAATACACTGTATGACTGTTTTCCTTGTCATATTACAGGGATCACTATGCATGTTTAGGCAAAGTTGACTAATATAAGCCAAAATAATAAAATGAATATGGGAGAAAACACCACCAAACTGACTTGTCTGTCCCTCTGCGCTGCTCCAGTGTGATGGTGAAGATAGCATGTGAACGTGAAGAAGCAGCATTCATCGCTGTTGAGCCCACGGTGCGAGCGGAGTTTCCGAGCTCGAGACAGCCCACCATCTCATGGGCAGAGAACACCTGCCTCTCAGTTAACCCTACAATCTGTAAGATATGATATTTCAAATAAGAATAAAGGCAACAAGGTATAGAATTAGCCATAGATGCAGTTTGTTGAGACTCATCTGTCTATTTATCATATGCTCAAAGACAGGAAACACTGCGCTGTCACTCACCTTAATGCCATCTTTGGGGTCTTCCCGTATGCTTATGGCAGGTTTATCTTTGGATGCACACAGCAAGTCCAGTATATCTTCATTATAGATCTAGAATCAAAAGAAAATGCTTAATCAAATTACTTTAAAAGGCTAATGTACAATGACATAACATTTGCTGGATGTCAAGGACAACAAATTTCTAAATGTCATTTAAAAAAAACAAAAAACAAACCCAATTATCTATACAGCATAAACACTATGTCCACCAACCTCCAAGTAAGACACTGCCAGGCAGAATTCACAGTCTGTCCTTTTCTCTCTTTCCTCAAAAATTCTTCTGATAACTCGTGGAATAACTCCGACTGAAGGATCATTCTCTTGAGCTGATGTGTACGTTCCTCCCATGGAGAAGGTCTTTCCAGATCCTGTTTGTCCATATGCAAGAACTGTGGCATGGTAGCCTAGGTAAAGGACAATTCAGTGAAGATGCAAACTGATTAAATAATAGCAATAATATTAATAATTTAACATTGTAGTTATCTTAATTATGTTTTTTGTTTTTGCATCTGATGGTCAGTTTTGTCTCCATGGAGTAAAACCATGGATGCAGACAGTTCTTATGTCAAAGATCCTGCATGGTCGCATCCCAGGAACAGGGTAAAACCAGAAAGACATTCCAATCAATCATCATATCAAAAGACATAACTACCTTTGAAAAGCCCACACAGTAAGGGGGACACAGCTGTACTGAAGACTTCTTCTTGTTCAGCAGTGGGATCAAATACATAATCATAGGTGAACGCCTTCTCTGTTCCAACAATAACCTAAAAACAGAAAAAAAAAACCTTTAGCAATTTGTATTTTCTTTTCCACACAATGTTTAATTATAATTGTAATTAACTGTAATTGCATTTAAAAAAACAGCATATCAACATAACTGACTTGGTGCAAATCATTACTCAAATACAAGTTAAAAAAAAGTGTTTTCTTAAACTGTTGAGCACACACCTGTGGCTCACCGGGCACAAAAGTGAGACAGCACTGACATCCTTCATTTATTTCTTTAGGTACCAACGGGCGACATCGCAGGGCAACCCGCACTGGGATCACCTTAGCATCCTCATTTGTCATGATGCAAGACTCTAATAAATACCTAGTAATAAAAGGAAGAGATGAGGTTGTCACATTGAAGCAAAGTAATATCTGAGACTCTAATGAATCCCCACTTTAAACAAGAGATAACACTATAAATAAAAAGGTGTTGAGAAAACAGTGAATTTTGTTAAAAATCTGCTGAACAATGCAGAGCTGTACTTACTGAGCTGGGATGTTACATTACATCTGTTTTTTTTTTGTTATACTGTAAAGCAACACTGTTGTGTTGGTGTTTTATAGCTATAAAATGACTATTGAGTCAAGAAAAGCCCCATTGTTCTATTCATATTCCTAAAACCTTGAATAGTATACCATTCAATTTGAAATGTAAAAGTAAGGCATATTTTAATGGCATCCAATTTTTCTGTGTTAAAAATGTATTCAAACAAACAATCAGACAAACTGGGCTAAGAGCACCTCAGGTATGACACCCAGCATCAGCCAGAATAATGTCTATTAAAATGTTTCCCAGAACAGAAATAACAATTTGTTTTTCAAATGACTGAAAACCGTAAGCTCAGTATCTAAAGCCATCTCCTCGTTTATTGCCGTCAAAGTAACAGTTAGTCGGTGTCACTATACACGGGACTGACTTTACGGATTTGCAGAATTTTTGTGTGAGACAATGTCCCCACGTCTCAGCAGAATCACCATGGGTGTTGTCATACTGTCCATGGAGTTAGTCCATCCAGTTTCCGTTTAGACACATCAAAACCGAGCTGTACAAGAAGCTGTTATTATAGAAATATATATATTTATATATATAGTATAGTATAGATAATCCCTGTAACTGTAACATTACTCGGTCGATGTGTCTCCAGGATACCCGTGAAAACTAGGTTAGGTTAGGTAAAGTTGGCTGCAGCTTGACTAGCTAGCTGCAGTTATTAGCCCGACGTTGATATTAACGTTACCTTTTCACGTTTCCTCCAGTGCTAGCGTTTAAATCCACGAAAACCGTATACGGCGGCTTCGGTTGTTAATGGAGAGCACTAATATCTGACAGCCTTAAAAAAACCGTTTACCTTTGAGTGCTACTTGTTGTAAACGTCTCTCCTATGCCCGTGTACTTAGACCTACATCGAGATGAATGTTGTTACTGCCCGCCACTTTCAAACACACAGCTCCTCCCACTCCTCTTTCTTCTTCTTCTTCTTCTTCTTCTACTTCTTCTTCTTCTTTGTTTTAATGGAGACTTGCACCCAGAGGGATCTTTATCGCCCCCTATCGCTGCGTCCTTATATTCCTGTCACCAGTCTTGAATGTTTTAGATAAATGAAGATGTTTGAAAAATGTATTAACAGGTATTTTGTGAAGATTCTTTTAAGATATATGTGTTTAATCTCTTTTTATTCCAACCAAGTCCTTGATAATTGTGTACAATTGTCTACAATTATCAATTTCTAACACATTACTATGTTTAATGTTCCACTCTGCTACAGTTAAATTTTGGATTAATTCTCTATGCAGATTGTAATGTAAATGTAAATTACCAATTATGACAGCTTTTGCTTATGTGCTCTGTTTCCTATCCTAACTGTAATCTGCTGAGCACACAGTGTCCACTAACTGTTCACTAACTGTAATCTAAATGCTGGTCCTCTAACATTGTCCATTGCCAACCCTGTTTGTATAGATAGATATACTTTATTGATCCCAAGCTGGGAAATTACAGTATTATGTTTTATATGCTGAATGTCCTTCTCCTCCTCTCCTCCATTCCCAGCTGTCCTATCTTCCTCCTTTTCCTCCTTTCACCCAGCCCGGCCCTCGGCAGGAGGGTGCCCCATATGAGCCAGGTTCTGCTCAAGGTTTCTTCCTGTTAAAAGGGAGTTTTTTCTTGCCACTGTTTCCACAAGTGCTTGCTCTGGGGTCAGGCTCTGGGTCTCTGTGACAATTTTGATTGTGGAAGGCGCTATTTAAATAAAATTGAATTGAATTGAATTGAATTGAATTTACAAATTTACCTCTTGCTTCTTATTTTTCTTCTTCTTCTCCATTTAGTTTAATAGCAAGGTCAACAGCAACCTCTACAGGAAAATCTGAAAAAAAAAACACAAGACCTCAACAAAGTTTTACTGAAATTATTCTTACAAGGTCAGTCTTTTACCTTTAAACTTAACATACTTTAGCTATCTGATACTTGTTTTCAGTCCCTCTTCCCTATTGTTGAGCTTGTGACTTCTACAAAGTGAAAAAAAGAAAGTTTTATTTCTTGTTAGGTTTTGTGGTGCATTCAGAACACTGGGTACATTTGTGATAGTGGGCAGTAAACAAATTCATTAAGACTTTGAGGTTAAAAAATTCACAATTCTTACTGTCTCCATGAATAATCCAGACTGTAAATGATTCAGTATTCAAATGCTTGTTCCAATGAGCAGAGAGCATATCTGGTAATGCATTAATGATTCCTGCATGAGCCGATATAAATAGCAAGTTTTAGGCCGATGTAAAACCCAAATTAATTTCTGTGTTGACCCAGGCTCGCAGGGATAATTTCTCTCACTACATTCCTTATGGTGACTTGAAAGCGACTATTACAAACCAAACATTTTACGATTTGATGATACTAATGAGAATGAGAGTGAGACATGAAGGTGAACCATGGTTATTACCAGTTCATCCCCTTATTCACAGACAATGAGGGCCATTAGAGGAAGCACATCAATTCCTAGTTCACCAAAATAACCAAAACAATGGTGTGACACAATAACTGTGTAAAATAGACATGCCACATTAAGAAATAAAAAGCTCAGGAGAGTTTTTTTAATGACTTCAAGACAAGTGCAAATGGAGGCGGGAGACAGAGCAGAAGGGAAGCTGAGTGGGTGACATGACATCCCTCTTGATGAGATGTGTTTTTAGTCTAAAATGGAAAATGGGGAGTGACTCCTCTGTTCTGGCTGGAAGAGAAAGGTCATTACAGTGCGAGTCAGAGGGGAAAACAGCTGAGTCCAGATAAAGTGATGACAAGGTTTCTGCAGGGGAGAGAATCAGGCGGTGTAGTGGCATAAGTCAGAGCGTGGACTGGCATGACCTTTACCAACACTGTGACCACTGGGAACAATGATAGAGCTTATCCCCTCTAACACAGATGTCTGGCTCAGCCTCCACCCCTACAGTGACAGATGCTGTTGACCTCACATACAAACACAGTCACATTTTCATAGAGTGATGAGTGAGTTCTGAGAGGACACAACCATTAGAAATATTTAATGGGCATGTCCTATACCATGTTAACCACTGATTATTTCTCAACCACTACTGAGCAACTGAAACCATAAAGATAACAACACACTGACACTGGGACGAGGTATGGGGGATTTGTGATGCTTTGAGACTGTAATGGGTGGACAGAGACATTGTGTGACAAAATGAGATTGGCCAATAATAAGTGTTTGTTAGGATACCCAGAAATTTCAGCAGGAGATCTGATAAGTAATCACTGAGTCATTGATATTGAGCAAAACCCCTGCCAATGTACTTTGGCCATTAAATGCCACATGGAAGTAAAAATATCAATTGTTTCTCCTTTAGTCTCATTTAAATACATTTCTATTCCACTAGGGATGTACCATGTGGTTGATTCTGCACCCAGTCCAAACATACAATGTTGCTGTTTGTTTTCTGACTTTTTGAAGAACCTGTGAAGTTTTACTGGACTTTCCCTTTTTTAAATTACCATTGTTATAACTAACTCTCTGTCCTCTGTTGTACAAATTATCTCAGAAGTGAGTGAGTCCTGCCGCTTGTGGGACATTCCACCACAAGGCCTAATAACAACATGCCAGATTGTCCCTGCTCCTAAGAATAGAACAGACCAGCCTATTCTTTCCATACGTGTTCCCTAAACGATGATTGTGCATGTCAGAATTTTTCTTGAATGGGAAGATTACAATGCCAACAAAAATGCTCTCAGCTCAGTCTACCCAACTCACTTGAAGCCAGTCTGACCTTGAACAGCAGTGCCCGCTCTTATATTGTAGTTGGAATAGGAGGTAACTCAGCCAGCTTCCCCTTTCCTGTTGTAGTTTTAGAAGATAATCTGCACAGGGTGGATTGCATTACAATGACATCACCCATGCCTAAAATTCAATGGTCGCATGACTGGGGTTTTGAAGAGAACACACTCTGCACAACTGCACTAAGCCATGTGTACATACCAGTTTCATGCTCTACTAAGCTAAACATTCTATAATGGAGTTTCCCATTATCTGTTGAAAATATACTGTATGATCAAAATAAATTTAATCTAAGTAGTTTAAATAAAAATTAAGTCTGCTGAGTACCAATTAATTTGAGCACACTAGATTAAATCACCTGATCACCTCAGATTCCACATCAGAGCAGACATACACGTCATGACTTTACAGTGCTGAATGTGACAATGAAGCCACATCACATCGCGTCATGTTTGACCATGACTGAGGACATTTCCCACCATATTCTGTTCACTAATATTAATAGTATGAGATTCAAGCCTTGGCAGTGTCTATTGTACTGAATAAACTGAGTATTTTAGTGGCATAAAAAAAATGAAGCAACATGATTTTTTTTTTTTTACAGTTTAAATAGTCGCAAAACAACCTTCACAGTTAAGGGAAGTCATGTGAATGCTGAGCCCACTGCTATAGCTTTTACATGCATATTACTAGGCAGTTGTGGGGAAAGAAGTACTGCAATGATTTTCTGAGGCACTGCTGTCATTTGATTAGAAATGTTATGAGGAGCACTCGTCTCATGTATAATAGCCTATGGTGGAGAGGGAAGTCTAATATGCACTTTAGTCTGCCCAAGAAGGCCTGTTACCAGGCAAATACAAGCAAATGTTCCGTCAATATCCACCACAGCCAACAATAATTAGTTGTACATTTTAAAACAGACTTGAAGCCTTTTGCTGAGTCAGTCATGAGGCACTTTATGGGAGGGGTGTCTGTGGGTTACTGCTTACTCCTCTGGCCTAGATGATAAACTCAAATATGTCTGGACGTGACAGCAAATGCAGGGAAAGACCGTGCAAATGGACAGTGAGTGCACATTAACCTTAAGATAAGTTTAATATAAGCAAAAGCACTTTTTGGGCGCTGCAATATTACAGACATATACGTCAGTTTCATTGGCAGTGGTCCTGTTATGAGAATCAACGCCACACTTAGAGCAAATAGCACTGATAATATTACTGTCTGCTCTTGACTTTATCAAAATGTTCTCTAATGTCAGCCAGGCTTTAAATACTGAGCGACAAGGAGTGTTTTCCTCTGAGATAATTTATACTGAGAGGTTTGAAGTACGATGATTGTTTGGACAGAATAAAACTGTCTTGGCCTAATAATTCTTTCCAAAGTATGCAGCTTTGCCTACGTTTTGAGATGAGGTATTCTGGACCATAAACCTTGGAAAGGGATGGCTTACATCAGTATTTTTCTCCTGACAAATTTTTCCCATATATTCATACAAATGGAAAACAACTGCCAAAGTCATTTGTGCCTTGAATCTGTATTACAGGAAAAACTGTCTCTGGACTGTTCAGGAGTCAGCCTTACTCACATATTGCTTCAAATTAAGCACTGTAGCCTTGGTGTGCAGCTGATTTCACATAGGCTCAAATATTTTTGAATAATAGGACAGGAAAACACACCATTAAAAGAATTTCACATTTTCATTGTTTAGATCTTTTATTCAGGATCCAGAGATCCCATCCAGAGACCCCCATGCCACCCACAGATGACATGTCCCTCTGTCAGGCAGTGTGTTTTCATTTTCCAGTACACTCAGCCCAGCATCATGAGTCTGGGCAGGGTGATCATCAGCTGATCCTATGCAGTGTATTAATCATTAGTGCTCACAGCTCTCTTTACTGACAAATTTGTGACTAAATGTATACCAAGGGGCAGGGGTACTGAATGTAGTAGGAGAATGATTCAGGGGGCCAGAACTGGACAGGGGACACTTGTGACAGGATTATATTTGCTGAGTTTACCAGCAGCCCTGAATATGCAAAGCTACAATGACAAATCACTAACAGGAACTATTTAAAGATGTACTATCTTAGTCTGTGTCACCCACAGAGATGCTTCCTTCAATGATACACCACCTCAGTGAAATACAGACAGTCTGGCAAATCTATTAACTTTACAGCATTCATACTTATGTGACATATCTAAGGGATAGGCCCAGATAAAGATCAATCTGGTCCTATGCCTTTTATCACTCAAGGATACCGGCAGACCACTTTTTCATGCACGCACGCACGCATACACGCCTATGAGCGTCATGGGCGCGCATGCTTTCACAGCACCGCACATTTCTTCTGAATTGCAAATTTGATACCCCCAGAAGCTACGCACAATGTGTAGCAAAGAGGCGCAGCACATTTGCTGAATCCGGTTCCGGCGTGCCGACGACACCGATGCCTGTGCCCACAGACCGATCACAGGGCTTTTACCCGAACAGCACTGAATGGTAGCAGCTGAGAGACGGGTGCGGAGCGAGGGTTGCCAAACCCGGAGGATTTCTCACGTCTCACGGACTAGAATGCTCTTCTATATGTATCCTCATAAACGGATGACAACCTCAAAACAAACCTATACTGAAAACTTTCAGCTCTACATTTGACGCGGGAGTGTTATTGAGGTTTTTTTTTTTTTTTTTTTTACCAGGTCCAAGAACAGACATCATGCAGGTGCAAACTGTGGCCGAACGTTACTGAAATGACTTGCTCGGCGCTGACGCGGTTCATTGTGCCATGCCAACCCCGCATTGTCAGATGCCATTTTACTCTGCGTTATCCCAGTGTCTGGAATTCCAACATACTGGGCCTGCTGTGTAATTAGAAGTTCGTGAGGCAGTAGCAAACAAGCTGGTGCAATGAGAAGCTACGCTGTCCAAGACATTGTGCGCAATTTGTGCTGAAGCTTATGGGTCCTGCGTACTCAAGCTCCCGGCTTCCACTTGGAGAGGTGTGCTGCGGGGCTACAGCGCACTGGCTGTCGGCTTCACATCTGGACCGCCTGGCTACTGTCATCTGCGGCCTGTTCGGACTGTGTACTCCCTGAACTTGTATGTGTAAGGGGAACTGATTGAGATCGCCTCGGATGGTGTCGTGTTAGGGAGAAGGGGCGATAATTTGGCCGGGACTAGACGTTAACGGTGATCCACTGGAACACCGTGGTCCAAAGCTGGACTGGCTGACTACTCAAGGAAAAAACGCTTATCCAGCTATGGATTTTGCGTAGCGAAGTCGCGCATTTTAAAGGTAACGCTAGGGTGACACTGCAGTCTTCTCACCACATCGGTTATTTCGTCGTCCGACAAAAAAATAAAAAGAGTGAAAGTGGAGTATTGCCCGTCATACGTATCAACGCAGTGGGATTTCTACGTCTGGTCGGCGTTCCCCCCCACCCTTCCCGCGGTGACGGTTATGGGTCGGAAGCGGTGTGTCGGTGCAGATTGTTCCAAGATGGCGGCCGGGTGCTGCGGGGTGAAGAAGCAGAAACTGTCGGGATCGCCCGGGTCGGGGGGTCCCGGCGGGGTGGGGGCGGGAAGCGGGGTGGCAGGAACCGGACATTGTGGCTCGGAGTTGGGGATTGGTTCCTCCGCGACCGTTGCAGCAACGGCGAACGTGAGCAGAGCCAACGGCCTGGGGGGACCCGGGGGTAACGTTAGTGGCAGCAGTAGTAGTAGTAGTGGTAGCAGCGGCACAAACGCTCTGTCCCCAGCCCCGGCCGGTTACACTTCATCCGGCCTCTCCCCGAATCTCAGCCCGGGACCTGGTTCGGGAAGTGGAGGCAGAAAAATGGTGGTCTCGGCGGAGATGTGCTGCTTCTGTTTTGACGTGCTTTATTGCCATCTGTACGGATACCAACCTCCGAGAACACCCAGGTTTACAAATGATCCCTAGTGAGTATGTTTTGTCTTTTGTTTTGCTGCATGTCAAAGCTCATTGTTGTATTCTCTCAACAAATGTCTCCTGCGGCACACCTGATGGCTTTACCCCTAGATTCTGCTTCAGTTTTAAGGGCAACGTTTTACGAAACAACGTTTTACATACAGTGAATTTAAAACGAAAAACTCGCGGTCATAGCTTAATTTGTCCAAGTTGGAATTTGGGCCTTGTCGAAGAGACTGTCTGTACTGGCCTGCTGCTACAGTAGGCTAACATTAACGCTACAATGAATGATCTGATATGATGTTACCAAGCTATGTGGCCTGTCACTGAAAGATGTAGCCTGTCAGTTATTGATTTCCCGACGGTACTTAGCGAAAAAATATTTTACGATACTGTTTGTCCAACTGTCTCAACACTGGCTAACGTTAGCTAAGCCTGTTAGCTTCGAGCTAACCACTAACACTTTAAGAAAGAGGGTGGAACGAGCAAGATAGTTTCGTTTATTTTTTCGGGTTAACAGCTGCAGCTGTGCTTGTTACGGTAGACATTTTTAAAGTGCCAAATAGAAAACATCAAAAGTCAACATTAGTATCCTTAATCTTTCAAGTTTACCCTCAATGAACTCTGGATTGCCACATAATAGGCTTAGCTTTGTTAGCTATGAGCTACGTTAGCTTGGTAACGAGGCACTAATGAACTTGTATTTTTTGATGGTAGATGTCTTAATAGTCTGATATCACGGTCAGGTAGATATACACATTACAGCAGGCTTTGTGTGGTAAGGGTGAGTGTATTGTCGAATGAAAGATAATTTAAGATTTGGCATCAACCAACAAAGAAAAGGTGGTTCTTGCTAAGCACTAATCAGTCCTAAGCATTACTTGCGGCTAAAAAAAAAAATTAATGTAACAAAGACGCAAACGTAGTTTTCAACCAATTTAAGCATTTAATGAGCTTGAGATATTTTTGTGTTCTGACCAGATTAACCATAACATGATTTATTTTCTATTTTTTTGCCCGTAACTGCACTCTTGCGCCCTCCACAGTTTAACCCGTCGTTGTACGAGCGTTGTAATGTGATAGCATGTGACTTTGCGGGCGTTTGACTTGCGTGTTGAGGCTGTAAAGGGACTGTTTCCAGTTGCAGCCATAGCAGACTATTCCAGTTTATTGACCTGAAGCGGGCGAAGAAACTTTGGAGTGACTTGTTGACAGGGAAATAGACAAAGGAATTGCTGTATTGTGGTTTTGAATTTGCCTATATACTATCGTGTGACAAATTAAAGTGGTAGACATTCTTGCACTTCACCATACAGACACTTAAATACAATGCTTCATACAGTTAAGATCCATATCATGGGTTGTAAATTGTCCAAGTATGTATTTAAGTAAGCAGTCCTAGCACTCCCATCTTGTTCAGTGGTAATCCTTATGTGAAACAACCACTCATCATCTTATTTATGTATATAGAAAACTAAATCTTTATCTTCTCCCTCCGCACATTTACATCTTAAGATATTTTTCCATTTATATTTGGATCTGTTTTGAATGAAAGTTGAAATTTGATGAAATTCAGGTTTTGGCATGTTGACCTTTGGAAGACAGTTCAACATGTTGAAGCCTTAAACAAGTGCATCCTCAGAACCTATTATACTAGTGCCTTTATCTAAAAATCTCTGAGTCACCTCAGTAAACTTTAAGCAAAAGGCTTTTCACGTTCAAATATGAGTTCACGCTGAATAATGAACTGACTGGTCTCAGACAGAGGATACCGTTCATGGTACCACACCTTTGTGTGTTAGCTAAACTAACCAAATACTATCTATCTATCTATCTATCTATCTATCTATCTATCTATCTATCTATCTATCTATCTATCTATCTATCTATC
>JBBMJY010000004.1:5947618-6038625 GCA_037833715.1 Toxotes lorentzi
TATCTATCTATCTATCTATCTATCTATCTATCTATCTATCTATCTATCTATCTATCTATCTATCTATCTATCTATATTTTTTTTTAAATACTCAAATATATTTCATTGGATGGCATTTTTTTTATTTGGTGTGTGTGTGGTTTTTTTGTTTTGTTTTGTTTTTTTTCCTTGGAATTCTGTTTCAATACATGGCTGCTTCTCTACACATACTCTTGACATTGACGAGACTGTTTACTCAGTCCTTTTTTAGAGTATTCTCTCTGTGACTAGCCTGGCAAGCCAGAATAGTGTTGCCATTGATAACACAAAAAAATTAATAACCTGGCTGTAACCCCAAAAATTAAAGTCATTGTGGAAAAAATGAATTGGAGTTAATTTAAAATAGTCCTACAAGACACATACTCCCAAGGCCCAGTCCCAGTGTCCACGATAAGAATCACCTTTTTAATACTATTAGGAATAGTTTAAATGTTTAATCAGGAGTGAGAGAGCTTTTTGTTACCCGGGCAAAGAAAAGCCAGTGAGTTTGACTCATGGGAGCTCATGTTTTTTTTTACCCATGTTACAATATATGCCATCATATTGACACTAAGTTTGCATCTGTCAGGTTCATTTGGACAAAAAAAAGTCACCCACACAAGATAAATAAAATCACTCATCTGAACATTCACTGTTTAAACTAATCTTCTCCGGAAGATGGAAAAAAAATCCCATTTGAATTCAGGTTAATTCTGTTAGTCCTAAAGGGTGAATGCTGGGATTGTGCCTAACCTTCACTGCATGAAACCAAGGTCTAAACCCTTCCAGCTCATCATAATTAGGAATGTAGAAGGCTAATGACCACCAGTGGGAAAACTCCCACAGGTTTGAGAAGCCCATACTTGCGGTTCGTGGTGTCCTCAACACATCCTTCACTCTGGGGCATTGTCAGTCTGAATTATTGAAACCCTCAAAACAACCACATTTGACACAGACGCAGTGCTCTGCAAAGTTAGCCAGTAAACAATGCAGGGCCTCAGACTGACCATTTTGGGATCTTTATTTAAAGACAGTGGTTCTAAAAAAGTATTTTGGTTGTGAATCACCTTGAGACAGAGCATGCTATTGCGGTCTACACTGGCGATTGGCTATTTGCTGAAAAAATTATGATTTGTAGTGTGTACGAAGTATTTTCAAAATCATTTTACTTCATTTTGACCAATGGACTATCTGGTGGGCACTGCTACAGGTACGTTAGCACAACTAGTTAGCTAATTTAGTTAGTGAACTTTAGTTGACTTGAATGGCTGCATATCGAGGCAAGTCCAGTGTAGTTAGTTGAAAGGGCAATATTAAATAAAATCTATGTAATGTTTGATAACATAGATATTATATAGTATAAGCTACTTTTATTTTGTAGCTATAGTAAACTATGGCAACAACTGAACTGGTAAGATAAGGGTTTGAAAGTAATAACTAGCCAGCAAACATGTTAGCTTGTTAAATGTACTTGACACTTTGCTACCAGATTGGCGAATGCTAGCACTTTCTTCTCTTCTACACCCATCTTTGCCCATGTTGATCCTTTGTTTAAGGACAACACCAGAAGACAGCAGCCTTTTCTCACCAGCAGAAAAGGAGAAAAGGATCCAGGAAAGGTACAACGAAGCCACGGGCCGGTCACCACGAAATGTTTTTCCAAGGAACTTTTGGGTAAAACTTGTGTAAGACACGAGAGTCTACAGCAGTGGCTGTTAGACACCATGTTTTTCTTGAAACTGTTGGCACGTACAGTATTTTCTGTAGCTGTAATGTTTTGTTCCTTTGTAATTTACATTTTTGTTTATAATTGTTGGTACTTCATTGAATCAGAACTTGAAATTTTGGTTTTACTTTTGTAAAACAGTTGTTTATTATGTGAAAAAGCTAAAAAATAAAATTTAATATTTTATCAATGAGGATATGTCTTGTATGTTTTCCTCTGTAAAATTGGATTTTAAAAGGTTTTTTTTTTTTTTTTTTTTTTAAATTTGAAGAGTACAGGACCTGGCTCCAAACTGCATGAAACCAAAAATATTCTCAACAAACCAGTACTGAAATACCAGTATTGGTACTGGTATGGAAAATATTTTTACTCAGGATACACCTTACCATTTGTTTTACTCATTCCAATATATATTGTGTAGTTTACATGCATTCAGTTCACACAAGTAGAGTAAGAGAGAAACATTTTCACTATGCTTTGCTGTATTGGTAGTTCCAATGGGAGAGGGGACGAAGACGCCACACTGATTCAGTTTTGGGGAAAACGAAGGTTAAATGAAAATAAAGGAAATGAAAAATAAGAGTAAATATAAATAACAAACCTTTGTCATTAGTGTCTTAGTGTTATGTCTCCTTAGAAACTATTTGTTCTGTAAAATAATGGGAGTTTATTTTTATTACCAAAGAATGCTCATTTTAAGGAAAAAAAAATACCATGAAGCCCTGTAATGACTGTAAATTAGTAAATCAGATTAACTTTATGCAGTGAAGATTCAAATTTAATATCTAAATATCTGCTTTTTACTTTTGAGCACCCAGGGCAGAAGCAGTCCTCTGTCAGTGGATGTGTCCAGCCACAGTACTGCCCTGTACCCAGAGGTGTCTTAACAGTGCTCACAACACAATACAATGTCAATCTCATTTGGTGGAAGAAAATACACAGAGGCAGAAAAAGACACTTATGGTTGCAGGCTTGATTGAAGCACAAGCTGTTGTGCAGCCAGTGTAGAAAACTATGCCGATGAAAACAAGTGTATTTGTTCCATCAGACGTGTATTATCCAGATGACTGGAAAACGTGACTTAAAGGTGTCCGGTGTAGAAAGGTTGTCTTTGATGGGTTATTTAACTGCATGGCACTCATGCCCTGTTTAGCGCAATTTTGGTTCTGATCCACTGTGATGCCTTCAAATAATGTTAATACTCTGAGCATTGTTCTCTGAAGTGCACTTATCCAAACCCAAATGAGATGCCATTAAATTGTTATTGTCATGTACTCTGCTGTAGCACTGTTCCTCTCCTGTTATGCAGTAATGAATTGGTTTATTCATTGTCATTCTCATGGTTTATGAATCGGATAAGTGGTGAATTTTTATATCAAACCACGTTAGAAAGAATATTGTGAATAATAGTTCTGACATGCTAACAGAATAAACTACGTGAAATGTATATCATCTCTGCATATTATTATCAAAGTTCAGCTGCTTTAACATTGTGTCTTGTTCTCTCTTCTTTTTTAGCCCGCTGTTTGTCACATGGAAAATAGGCAGAGACAAGCGGTTGAGGGGTTGTATAGGTACATTTTCTGCCATGAATCTGCACTCAGGACTCAGGGAGTACACCCTTACCAGGTAAGCAGCTGTATGGAATTAGTTTTCTCAGTGTCAAAGCTGTGCACCAAATATAGTGACAGAGCATGATTGTAGGGAAGCAGTGACACTGCAGTTAATTAAATTGAACGAGCACAGTGGAATCAAGAACACCAACACGGGTGACTTGTGTAGCTTTCTGTAATGGTGTTCGGACCATGTGTCTATTTGAGTCCAGATCCTGGGGGGTTCAAAAAATAATAACTGAAAAGTTATTGATGACCTTATTTAAAATTTTCCTATAAGGTTTTTCATTGACATCTGTTAAAAAAAAGAGGTACCCTAAAAGGTCAGATAGGATGCTGTTTATATACTGAATGTGTAAGCAAGTTCCTTTCAGAGGCTGTACTTATAATGTGCTTGCAGCACAATTTATTGATCAAGATTATCGGCACTGACGCAAATAAAATGTAACAATACCTGCATGTACTATACTATAACTGTAATGTGTGGATTATTGTAAAGAAGTTTCAATTAATTCAAAGTTGTGATAATAAAGACTCTTGTGTAGTTTTATTGGACACTTTTATACCCTCTCCAGAAAAACGCAGTGACGGGGGTGAAACCAGCAGGTGTCAAGCTGCGTGTGGGTTGAATGTTGTTTAGGAATCTAAATTCAATATTAGTCTGTCATTTAAATATCATGTAACCTGTGACTCCTCTGAAAATATGTGTTACAGTGCCATTGTTTAAAAAGAATGTGTTTTAAAGAAGGCGAGTCTTTCTTTGTGTGGAATATTTTCGCTAGCATTTCCTAACCTGAGGTATACACACACACACATTGCAAACAGCCCTGTGGACAGCCTTTATTAGTGCTAGTGGTGCAATCACACTGCCCTCTCAATATCTGTATGTCAGCTACATTAGAGAAAAGACCCTGTTGATTCTTCATCACATGTTTTACGGTTGAGTTGAAATTTGCCCTAAAAAAAAAACAAAAACAAAAAGCCTCACAGTAATCCAGCTGTCGGGCATTTTAACACAACTGTGACGGCTGCTTTCTGAATTTTCTCCTGTAACAGTATTTTTCTTTGTGCTTTTATGTCTGCAGTGCCCTTAAAGACAGCCGCTTCCCCCCTATGACAAGGGATGAGCTGCCTCGCCTCTACTGCTCAGTGTCTCTTCTCACCAACTTTGAAGACGCCGGTGATTACCTTGACTGGGAGGTAAGACGCAGGCTTTGCTAGAACATGACTGGAGTGCCAGAGTTGCCCTCAAACACAGAGAAATATCATTTGCTTTGGAACTTGTGGTGCCTTCGAGCTTAAGCGCTCCTTGAGACGTGTCTCATTCCCGCTAATAACACATCATAAAACACCAAGCAGCTCTTCCATGTTTCTATGAGGTTCATTTTTCTCTGGATATCTGTAAACAAAAGTCTTGAAACAGCAGCAATAAGTATGAGTTGAAGGCAGTCTTTATTTAATACTAATAGTATTTTGTCCTCCACAGTTAATGTTTGCATTAAGAGTGCTACTCTGTGTTACTCTCGTTCATCAGAAGATGTCTTGTATTAAAGGAAATGAAAATTAGAGCTACAGGTTCAATAACAGTTTTAATTATAGCTCTCTTTTTCACTATCATTAACATCATATCTATGACATAACATGTCTCATAACATGACTAAAGCCTCAAAGGACAGTTAGAACTAAGCATTTTATTATTATTATTATTATATTCTTTGCTTGTTGTGCCTTTCTTGAAATCTAGGTGGGTGTTCACGGTATTAGGATAGAGTTTTTCAGTGAAAAAGGATCAAAGCGCACCGCCACCTACCTACCAGAGGTTGCAAAGGAGCAAGGTGAGATCCTTTTGTGCTCTAACAATCCAGCTTAATCTCCTTTTTTTTTATAAAGAGCTTATATATTAAAGTAAATCTGGATATTCAGAATTTTGTAAAGAGATATATCTCCGTTTTATCAAGGTTGGGACCACATTCAAACCATAGATTCCTTACTACGAAAGGGAGGTTATAAAGCTCCCATCACAAATGACTTCAGGAAGACCATTAAGTTAACCAGGTAAGACTACACTTTTTGTACTGGGGAGTGCGACTGTGTATGTCAGAAAAGTTGTGTAAAGCCTTTTGTGGCTCTGAAGACTACAAGTTTGAAAATGATACAGATCTGGAGTTAGAAAGGAGTGAGCTCCCTAGAGCTCTGTAGCCTAGCCCTAATCTCTGCTCGGGGCTAGCGTCTCGAGGATACATAAGCCGCTACTACTACCACCATCTGAATCTCACACCAGACTCTCAGCAGTCGAGTTGCATCATGGGTAATGTAAGAGCCAGGTTTCAACGAGGAAGAAGAATGTGTGGAGTAAAGTCTCTGGTTTTCCTACATTGATTTACATCATTTATTTTAAACTCACCACAGTGACTGTGATAGTGTGCGATGCTAAATCAGTGGCGTTCTCTTTCATGGAAAAAAAACTTGAAAATGTTTTTCTGACAGAGTTTTCCAAAGTCCAGTATGGACTCATTGTGTAAACTGATTGTAGAGTGGGTGCAGCTCTGTGTTTCGGTGCAGACAGTGGCTTATCGTAGCTTTCCTAACACAACACGAGGGTCAGTTAGCTTTCACAAACACATGTTTTCTCATTCCTAGGTACCGTAGCGAGAAGATGACAATGGGTTATGCAGAGTACATCGCCCACCGTCAGCACCATCACTACCAGAATGGCATTGGGCACCCTCTACCACCCTACAACCATTATTCCTGACAGCGAGCCGCATGACCAATCATTGGACCTCTCCGCGGACCTTTTCCCAGGAGAGCCTGCCCCCTCCTGGTCTAGCTATTTCTACTACTGTACCATTTTATGATGATAGTTTCCGTTGCCATGCTGGCCGTCTTCTAGACGTTGACATGGCAACGGGTGGCAACGAAGCATCATTTGATTATGGCAAGAAATCCACGTTTCTTTTTCTTTGCCAGTGGTTAAGTTTTTGCAGCATATGTATACCTATATCTATAGCCCCCTTCATTCATATTTTTGAAAATTAACAAGTAATAGATTTTATTAATATTTTCAGCAAACCTAATCAGGTGTTTGATTCTGTGGATGGAAGGAAGTCTCTTACAGTAGATTAGTCTCACGCTTATATTGTTTAGGCTTTGCTACAATTTTACATTTACTAAGAAAATTCTTCTTTTTTTCCCTTCTTTTCTTTATCTTAATATCCAAACATGTAAACCATGTAGCAAGGCAACTGCAGTTCTCAAAGGCTGTGTCGTCTCTATTCTGATTCCTCTCAAAAAAAAAAAAAGATTGACTGTTGAGGTTGTTTAAGCCTTGTAAACTCTTGTAGTGTTGTAGTTGGAACTATTTATTGGGATCTGTATACTCCAAAGTATAAATAGTAGGACTGTGATGCCCTTTGACCAGCCTTTGCTGGATGTGTTTATTGTTTGAGCTGTGTGTATTTCTGTGTGTGGATATGGACATTGGTCTGCCATAAGATAAAAACCAGTGGAGTAAATTAGAAATTGGATTTTACCTAAAGATTCCCTACGGAGATTTTTGGAACTCCCTCTCCCTTCTTTCTCCCTGAGGGTTTGTAGTGTTTTGTGGTGGAACTTGTAAACCTTGAACTGCGTTTGTTTGGCTAAAGCTCACAGCTATGTTCCTTTTCGTTTTTTTATTGAACTTTTTTCAAATTAAGGAAATTGCGGAGGAAGCCATTTTGTCTGAGGATAATCATGTCTGCACAGGTGATTTTTAATTATCTATGTAAAATGGGCTAGAAGTGGGTCGGCTTTCCTCGCATTGGAGAGGGGGAGCAGACGGAACTACAGGTCCCTAGGAAAAAAAAAAGTATGTGCATGAACAGTGCTTTCATTTACATTTACAGTGTCTGTTGGTTTCTGAGTTTACTGGCAGGGAGTCACTTGACAGGGACATGCTATAACTACTTAAAGCCATATTCTCTTTTTATTCCACACTTTGTAAGAGTAGTCTGTTGTTTGGCTTGACGTATTTGCATTCAGTGCCACTTAACTCTAATACCGTGGGTCTTCAACCTCTGAATGCAAACTTACACCAGCCAGCCTCAGGCAAGGCTGCATCACTGAATACTTGTCGAACCGGCGGTTTCAGTCGTTTCTCGGATGTCTTGTATATTGCCCATGTCGTCGTGGAAACATTGTCTTGCCTTTTCAGATTATAGCTAACCATTGTCACTCGTCCACAAGGTATGCTGTATTAAAACTGTCATTTTGAATGAAGACACACCACTCGACGCACAAAGGAAGTGAGCTAATTAACATGTTTGTGTCATTTAGAAGTGCATGTCATTGTGCAGCTGCAGCAATGCAGCTAGTTGATATAGTTGTTGAAACCGCACTACCACCGTTCTCCTCTGATACTCTGCTGTTCAGTGAGATCCCGTTGATCTGTGTGTCCATGGCACAGGAAATATTTTGATTTGTGGTCTGTTTTGTCAGCTGTTTGGCAGTAGGTTAGAGCAAACACAGTTGAATTAGTTAGAGCAGAATCTCTGCATGGGGTCTGGCGGCTCACAGTTGAGGTCTACAAATAAAAAGCCAGGGCTTTGTAAGGACTTAAGAAGCCATTTCCCATCCAAATATTTCTTGTTGTGAGTCACATCCACACACACACTAGGCTAGTCGGATTTACTTTCCAGAATGTTTGAATTGTTCAGGATCATCACGCGATCCGCGTGTTTTGGGTTTGGTTTTAGTTTTGCTAACTGGAATTTTTGAGAGGTTCTTGTTACTTGACCAACATCTTTCTTTGTAACAGCCTTTACTAACTGACAGGTTATTTTTCTTTATGCAAAATGTCAAGGGCTTTTGGCACTCCATCCACAGTAACCCGAAATGACCCAGATTTCAGTTGTGTTGCCTTAAATTAATGATTTAATAAATGATGGACCACTAGGTGATGCTTTGAGTGTTCCTCTGGCCCATGGTTGGCTCTTTCCCAGCTCCATCTTCACACCACAGTATAGGGAAGGGGCTGAAATGATGTATTCTTCACTATCAATACTTTCATAGTCACATGGGGGAGGGGGGTCCTGTATGCCTGCAGTCTCCTTTTTGCTCACGCCTTACCCAGCTGTTGGTCCACTATTCTGTCGCTTTTGAAAGACCCACACAGACTTCGTAAACACATTCTCTCTTAAACTGTTGTTGGGCACTGTGGTGTTGTTACCCTAAATGTTTAAACCATGGGAAGACAGTTTCATGCCTCTAGAGAAATGTCTGCTTTCCTGGAAAATACACTACACTCACCACATAAAGAAGTTTCACAGAGGAACAGTCAGGCATTCGCTTCCTGGTCCATTCGATACAGCACAACCTGAATTTTTCTGCTGCAAAACCAAATTGACCATGCTCTTTTACATATATGTCTTTGTATACACATGCAATGTATTTTGTTGCATGTATGTCTGAGTATGAGACCTATGGTTTTATCCATGATATGCTTGATCTATGGCTTAGACACTCTTATTAACCATTAAGAGATTTAAAAGACAAATATGGTGCTATCGGACCTCATATTGGGGTGGTCACAGCTCGTGACTGGTCATGCGGACTCATTGATCATATCATACTTAAAGAGGCTACATGTAAGATTTTCTCTTTAGTACATTGCTGTGAAATGAGTCATGGCAGCACATTTTAATACCGAAGGATGGCTGTCACCGACACAAACAGTAGCCCCAAGAGCCTCTGCTTTCATTAAGTCCATTGTGAGTGATCAATGTGGAATCAATTCCCTATGGGAAAAAAAAACATAGCTATTCTTACACATACAATAAAGAAGGAAAAGTCCCAGCAGCAACATGTCACAGGGGCTATGGAATGTACTGTTAATGGTCGTTATAACAATTTTAACAGTGGTATATTAAGAGAAAATCCTACATGTGTTACCTTTACTATCCTTGATATATGCAGATCTGTTCAACAGGTGTTTTTTTTTCCTACCAGTGCAAGTCAACACCCCTGCAGGTTTGAAAGGACAAGAAGTCACACGTTAACCCCCACCCCCCCCACCCCCCACCCCCCACCCTTCCACCCCCCTCCCCCCAACCTCCAACCCCCAACCTATTACTCCCTTCACTGTGGCCCAACCTCATGGCCTAGTTTGTCAAGGTGTGATGTGTGTCGTTCGGTAGATAGTGGCAGTAGTAGTGGTCGTTTCCTCTCCTGGAAGCTCGGATGCTGCTTTTTTTTTTCGAGCACATCCTCCGTTTTCCTCCTAGCTGCTGAATCGTTTGACCTCCTCTGTAAGGGCAAGGTTTGATTTGTTGACTAGCGGAAGGCTCCTGTTGTCGAGGCTTGCACAGCCTCTATTAAACTGTGTTGAAGGTAAGCATCTCTTACAATGGGACGCAGAGTTGATGTTTTACTTAGAACATGCAGAATATAGTCCTGGTTCTGTACTGATTAATTGTTTAAAGCATTGATACCTCATGGGATACTATGGAACGACATTCGTAGTTTGTTGTAGCAGATTGTGTTTTGGTTCCATACCAGGGTTAGAGTTCAGCCTCAGCATTCCTTGTGTGGTCATTCTCATATTTCGTGGAATGCTCAAGCTCGTGTTACCTTCGTATGTCTGACCGAACCAAAGATGCCAGCGGCCATGCCCAAATGCTGCTCTTCAGGCCTGGCTTCCTGTCCTTCCAAAAAACACCCCTGCAATTGACAAAATGTTCTTTGTCTTTTTTTTTTTTTTTCTTTTTTGTGCGATTTCTCAACTGTCTTGACTTATTAAGCAACCCGATTTTTCAGTGAATTTTTCACTGAGTCTATCTCTGAAGCCGTACGTGGCATCAAGGATAGTTAAAACTGGTTGCAAATTGTTGTTACTTATTTTGTTTATTGTTATTGTTATTATTATTATTATTATTATTATTATTGCTATAATTTACAAAAATGAAAATCCCATGGTGTGCCTCCTAGCTTTATGGGTTTATAAATGTTTTTTTCCCTAAAGACCAGCAGTTATACTTTGTATAAAAGATGGATTTTTCCTTATTTTTTATGCCATTAAAGATGAAAAAGCCTGTTTTCTTTACTCTGGACCCAGTAGCTGCACTGGTATACAATCGCACTGATAGATGAATTAAAAAAAAAAAAAAGAATAAAATAAAATAAATGAATCAATAATAATAATGATAATGACAAATGAAATAAGAACTACAATAAACTTGTGTTTGAAACTTTTATTAAAAAATTATTTTAAAAAAAGCAAATAAAAAAAGAAAATGACTGTTTTTGTACATCAAAATAAATTCTTTTCAAAAGAATATTTTGGATCTAGTTTCAAAATTATTTTAGTGGTTTTCTATGTTCTGAATTTTTGAGACACTGACTTCTAAGACGTGTCACTGTACAAAATGACTTTTTTCTGTTGCAGTGGCCTGATGGGCTGGGAGGGTTACCTGGTGTAACTCCTCATACCAACTTTTATTTCTTTTCCTTTCGATTTTTGGATTTTTTTTTTCCTCTGCTTTAGTAACTTGAAAAAATGTTGATGGAATAATATGAACTGGGAACTTCAAATCCATCCCCTGTAGAGCTAGACCCTTCCTCTTTTCCTATTGAATTGCTGTTAGTGTGACGAGACTTGAAACGGGCATTTATTATGATAGTATGACTCCAAAAGAAAAAAAAAAGACAAAAATAAACAAATGCAAAAAAAAACAAAACAAAACAAAAAAAAAGTTAGCAAAAAAATTGCAAAAGAAAAGTGGGGAGGGTTGAAAGAATATATATAGATGGGTTATCTGAGTATGTAAGCAATGGCTGTGAAGATAATGTAGTTTTAAACATTGTTATTACCTTTTAAATCATTTATTCAATAAAAAATACAAAATCAACTGAAAAGAGAACACGTGTCATTCTGCTTTTTTCAGCACATCCATCCACAGACGTTTTTTCTCTTTTTGTTTTTTTTAATAAGGTTGTCATTTGTAGTCTTACTAAAGGAGAAGCCTCTTAGTTTAGTTTGTCATTTCTGCATTTGAAACAGCAGTATGAGTGTGTCACATTTAGATCCGGACAACTTCAACACCAAATCAATGTTTTCAATTGATCAGTGATAGTTCCATCAGGTCAGATACAGTTCACACCACTTTGAATAATGCTCACACTCTCTGGTTTAGTTTGATCCCGGCGGATCTGTACAATATTTATTTCTGGAAGAAAATGTTATTAATGTGTGCGATATCTCTGTGTCTTGCTAATGCTATGGCAGTAATTGAGAAACTACTTGAACGGACTCTTTCTGATAGTGTCCATTAGTGCATTAGTGCTTTTCTACAATTATGTGAAGTAACTTGAGGCATCACAAATTTTCTATGATGTTTGCACTAGCAGTAGACCATTGCAGGGAGCATGTGGTGGCTCTGGGCCAAATGAGGATTTTCTTGCTCCAGTAACTGATAAAGATGGCATTCAGTGCTCAACCCAGAATCAAGCTGCAAAATATCCTTTCACAAACCTTTGATATAAACTAAAGAAGAGGGCCTTTAGCTGCTGAGAATATATGAGCTCTCCGTGTCACAGCAGCAGTGGAATGTTAGTTCGCCTTTCAGGACAACTTGGCTGACTGCCGATGAAGCTCATGTGACGTGATCGAAAGCTCTAAACAGCTGCTAAATGGATCTTGAGATTGTTTTTATTTCAAATGAAAATTGCACCATAGCTCATTTTGACCACTGGGGTTCAATGGAAACTCTTTAAAAGTGATGTCACACTGTACCTTAGTACAGTGGTGACAGACAGGTGTTGACATCTCTGTCTCCAAAAATGTCTTCCACCAACTTAACAAAGTGGATGTGAACAGTGCTGCTCAAAGTATTGAACACCTACACAGCAGTGTGTCTCATGTCCTCCATTACAACAGCCCTGCAACATATGCTTCATTTATGAAGCGTCTGTGAAATACTGTTCACTGTTCAACACAGAGAACTTCACAGAGGAAGCCTTTATTGCGAGGGTGTTGTTCTGGACTGTATTACATCAGCTCGTATTCCTGTTATTCCATTCATACTTAATGTTTTTAGCGGCTAGTAGCAAAATCTGTCTGTCCACCACTTTGGTTTAAACAGAAATGTCTCAACAGCTGTTGGATGGGTGTCATGGCTGCAGACTCTCAGACGTGGCTCTAATGCTGTGTTGTTACTCACTGCCTACATTATTAGGATTTATTATAAATTCATGTTGCTTTTGAATTTTTAATTATTCTTTTTTTCTACCAGTGGTTTACTGGTTCTGGTAACAAACCCAAAAAGCTGTAGCCATGCCGAGTTGCACACATGACTGATGTGGAGCTGTAACGAGGAGACTCGGCCTGCCTCTTTGCCAGTCCCTGCGCCGAAACTGCTCAGCACCGAGTCAGGAGAAGTCTGGGCAGGTGCATCTGAAAATACTTTGCTGCTTGTTACATGATATTCAGGTGCTCGGAGACAGTTGAGTGTTTCAGTCTGATGCCTGTGTGTAACCGAGCGCTGGCCTGAGATCAGATTCAACCAGCACTTTATTTTCCCCTCCTGAGTCTGCCCCTGGGCTTCCATCTGTCTGAATAAATGATACTGATGAGTGAATGGAGTTAAAACCAGTGCAGTAAAAGCAGTAACTCCACCAAATCTATTTTCAATCTCAATTGACTTCATTTCATCAGGGATTTACTTATGAGCCATTTGTGGTAGAAAATGCGTTAACCGTGTCAACTCCATTACCCTGCTGTTACTGAGTACTCTCCGTTTCCTCTGGCAGTGATTATTTCTGTGCTCACCGAGACACTGGTTGTTTGTTGTGCTGAAGCCAAGAGAACTAGAGTCAAGTTCATCTTATGAAAGAGACACAAAAAAATGGTCTAAATTATGACTATGGTCACTGCACTGTATGTTTCTGCATTTACAACAAGCACATCCACCGTCACCTTGAGGCCTCTTTGCAGCCAGTGTGGTGGTTTTAGGTCGACCTCTTCTCTTGACTGGCTGTAATGATGAGGTGCTACAAGCCCACGAAAACCCTCTGCAGCTCACTTCCGTCGATCTGCCGCACTTACGGCTTTTCACCCTGTCAGGCCGTACAGAAAACTGTGAACCCAAACATACTGTACAACAGTATGAGTCCGTATGCGTCAGGCAGCAACTTAGCATCAGTGCTGTTTTTGTGGTGTGATAAAAAACCCCTTTTATTTAAGGAATAGCTCGACATCTTGTGAAACACTCATTCGCTTTCTTGCTGAGTCAGACGAAAGGATCAATTCCGCTCTAATGTCTGCTCAGCAAGCTTCATGTTTAAACTCCACAAAGCCACCAAACTGTTTCTGCACTCGTGATGTGCAAAGCTTTTCAGTATCCTGAATCACTGGCCAGGCTAACTGATTAGCTTATCTGCTGGCTTGTTTCATACTTCAAAGTGCTATCAATCTATTCATCTAACTGCATATTTCCCAAAATGTCAAACTGTTCAATAACTTTCAAGCCATACAAGAGTCACTTGTAGCACTGTAAGGGCTGTTCACTGAAACAAAACAGAAATATTCCTGGGAATATATATATATATATATATATATTTAATCTGCCCAAATTCAAAATCTAAAGGTAAGAATGACAAAATATAAACAATATAATAAAACATGACCTGAACATGATCAGAAAAGATCCCACATAAATACACAGGAGCTATGGTCAACATCACTTTTATTGTCAATACAGAACATACACTCAAACCGAGAAATACAAAAGTTTGTCTTATCCCTTCTTTACAGTGAAGTTTACAGTATATGCTACAGTAATAAACATCCCTCATACTTGAAATGTTCTATACCCAGACTGACATATTCCAATGATTAAATTTAGTTAATACTTTCTTTCGCTTGGATAGTCAACAAATGACCTAAAGTGACTTCATGCAGATCATGATGCACTTTTTTAAAAATATGGAACTGAGGTCGTGACTCCTTGCAGTCACAGTGGTGGAGTGAATTCAGGAAGCCTTGTGAGATTAACTTTGACGATCAAGCGACAAATTGTATTCAAGTGTCATTATGCACGAATCCAGCCCAGATACACATTTTGTCAAGATCTGTTCTATCTTGGCAAACAACACATTCATCCTAGAGACTCACTGAAGGTTATACCTAACTGAATGTGGTCCAATATCACCATAAAATAACACAGACAAAAAAAAAAACATCATAACCTCCTTGGCAGAGGTAATAATAACATCCCAGTGTAGATCCATGGATCCTCATTCATCACTTTGAATCTCAGCATGTAATACATCCTCACGTCCCCGATTATCACAGCTGGAATGATTGGGAAAGGGCTGGAGACAGAAACGCCAAAGAGGCTACTTACAATGACACTTTCGTAACTTGTGCATGTGTGTGTAATGAAGTGAGAACAGAGCCATAAATAAATTTCGTTCATCAGTCATGACAACACTGAGAGGTGATCATCAAATATGTCAAACCAAAATCCTCCAACTAAACAAGCAATAACTTCTACAACAGCTCACAATTACAATCAGTTTGAGACAAATAAAATGGCAGCTTTACTCACTAACATAGATCTAGCGTAACTACCACATAAAGAACTGAAAGTGTAACAACTGCAGATCAGTAGTGACATTTTGGTGACTCCTATTTTTCTGTCCTTAAAACAGTTACAAAAAGGCATCTTGAGAAATCACTCACAAATTCACTTACATGTTTCTGGAAATTGTATTCCCCAAAAAAACAAAAACAGAAACAAAAAAACAAAAAACAAAGGCTAGATCTGGCCAACTTCACAATGCTAACTACCAGCCTTAAAATGCCTATAATATCTGTGCATGCAAGTATGTATGCAAGCCAACTACAACACTAAAAGTATGACACATTGATTCACTGGCCCTGAAATGCTCGCTTGTTTCAGTAAAACAGATGGTAAGTCTTAAAAGATTAAAAATTAAAATGTTGCTTTAAAAAAAAAAAATCTGCATGATGAGAGCAGGCGTTGAGAGTGAAAGGCTAGGTCTGTGTGCATCCACGCGGACATTCAGTCAACTTTCTTGCTGCGCAGTCGGAGTGCGTCCAGCAGGTAACGGCACACGGAGCCGGTGTGTTGCGAGAGGAGTGTGAGGACTTTCCCGTGAATGAGGGTCAGCAGGGTCTGGTGACCTGTCGCCCAGACCCGGTACCAGGGCCCGTAGAAGGGATCGGACACGGCCGGGCACAGCATGTTGTTCAGGTTGACCTCAGTCATCTGAAGGAGAACAGACAGACAGGTTGAGTGAGTCCTAACATGATGCTAATACCAATCAGAATAATAAGTACTACCCAGCTGGATAATGAGCTTTTACCATATGTCATGGTTGCATTCACTGTATTTTTATAATCATTCATTTCTGCTAAATTTATGCTCTAAAAAACTAAAAATTACCCATTCGAGTGAAGGATGAGTTCAGTCTGTGAATCCTTTAGAACTAATTATTTGACAGCAGAAATGATTCGCAGTATTTCATCACAGATGTTTGCATTTACAGATTTTCGAGGCTGCAGCTTTTTGTAGCTTTGTTAGGTTTTAGGTTTTACCAGACCACTGCTAACCACTGTATCTCTTTGCTGACATTTGTCCACGCATAACGTTGCAGTCACACAGCCAATGTTTGGCCTCTTTACCTCTATTAACCTCAGACACTCACATTTAAACTAAAGCTGATTAACTAGTGACTCACCTGTGCTGTGGCCAAGCTAATTTTGATTCACGGTGAGTGGACAGAACAATAGAAATGTGTCACAAAAGAGGTTATTAATTTTGAAGTAGCCAGCTGCAGAGATGAGACTTTCAGTTATAAAAAAAAAAATTTGGAGAATATATCAGTAAAAGTAATGACATAGCAGAAGACACAAGTGGGCTGAACCAACAGGCACTGAAAGGCACTTAACGCCAGCCTCTTTTGTGACCCATTGCTATTTATTTTCTGGACTGTGCCCCTCAGCAAACATTTTCTAATTTTGCACCGTGAGAATAAGTGTGTAATAAGCTGCAGCCTTCACCTTTCCAGTTACTGCTACACTCTTCATTATCATGTGGCTGCGTTAGCACTTAGGTACACTTCACTTTTTATTATTTATTGTAACTAACAGACCAAAATACAGATCGATCAATAAACCTCTCTGACACAGTGTCAGTTCTTTGAAGCACAACTGTATAGTGTTCGATTACATTTCACTGTATTCCTGTTGACCACATCTGTGAATGAATAGACTAGTAATCGTTTTCCCTGGAAATGAAACCACTGACAAGTGTTGGTTTGATCCCTACACACATGCACTGTGCATAGTGAAATGTCATGTGATGCCCAGCAGAGGGCTCCATCTTACCAGGCCAAGGACCTGCAAGAAGAGGAAGTGATAGAGGAACAGGATGCCGGTGGAGAGAATGGCCCACCACATGTCCCCGAGAGGTTCAGGCTTGTATACACCTGTAAACACAAACACTCATCAAACACCTGGGGGGCGGGGGGGGGGATCATTCTAGAAAGCTGGTTTAACAAAGTCTGAACTTAACCCTAAACTCAGAGTTGACAAAGAATCAGCTGATCAGACATAGTCAACTCCATCATTAATGGAGCACCGATACTGTGATTCGCCACGGTAACGAGTAAATAAAGAGCAGAGCCTCCGTTTAAATCCAGTGGAGCCAGAAAGATTAATGTGAAACAATGAACATCCATCTTTAAAACACAGCAGCAGCAGCGATGAAAGAGCCTGAGCTGGAGAAAAAAAAACATCATTAAGTTCACACTATTACATTTTATCCAGCATAGTGCAGGAATCCCACTGTTTGTTTGATTAAATGCTTATTTATTCAGCTGTAACCTGACGGGGACAAAGTGCTGCTGGCAGCAAAACATGAAAATGCAGATCAAGCAGATCTTTAGTTTATTTATAGACCAATGATTGTAAAGTCAAAATCTGATCCAGTTGTGATTTTGGAGATTTGCAGCTGGAAGAGAGAGAGGGTGATGAACAGAGACTGATCTGTTTGTCCTTACACTGATGACTGAAAGAAATTCAGCCCTGGACTTTATCGGTTCATCGGCCCACTGGGTTTTGTCCCAGAAAGCCCGACAGCCAGTACTACGGCTAGTTTCTTTGCCTCTGCCATGATGTTTGCACTGAAATACGAGCTAGCTTCTTCTTATAGCTAGCTGAAGACCTGTAGTTGGTGGTGTGTGATGTAGTGTTGCAAAGCATTACGCACTTCTCCGCGGAGATTGTACCCGCTCAGCCCAGGTTACACAGAGATAGAACAGGTGTTCAGGAAAGAGGCACCATCCTCCCTGTTACAAGTCAGTGTAGCATCAAAATGATTTTGAAGCTGCTGTTCTAAGGGAAAATAGCTGCATAATGCTGCGTTAAAGTGATTTGTCATATCAGGGTTTAACAAACTCAGAGTTTTCTATAATACCCCACTGAAGCAGCTTGTAGGTGAAAGAGAGAGCGAGCACATAGGATGCATCTTCTGTGACAGCTCTGTCCACCTGTTTTTACTTACTGCAAAAACGAAAGACCAAATGCGGTTTCCATACACTTCTCTCTTACACATTAAAGCACCATGTGACCACAGCAAAACCAGAAACACAACTGGTTTTTCTTGTTTCTTGTGCAGAGAGGAAACATCACCATTTAATTCAGTTTAACTAGAACAACAAACTTTTCCTTTTGTTGGCCTCCAGTGTTACGTTACTAATGAACATTGAGGCACTTCTGGCAGAGTGTTGATAGCTGTGCTACGCCCTGGATAAATCTCTCATTTACCTGACCTACCAGTTCTAATGCACTTGTCAAAGACACACTCAACCTTGTAAATGGTGTTTTTAGGTTGCGTTTAAACCTTTAATCACTCCACCTACGTCCTGGTTCATCTTTACACCTGGGAACTGTCCCGTGCGACTTCTGTCCTCTTGCATTTTTCCACTAGGCGACTCTGATGGCAACTGAACAGCTGTTTCTAGGGGAAATACTGCATACGCATCTGCTAAAGAAGGCGCATCTGATATGCCTTCGCCTTGTTAAACTATCCAGCAGTCTGATTTTATTCACTTCATGCCAAAAGGAAATGCAGTACGCAGGATAATAATGCAGCTGCAGAACTTGAGGTGTTGTTGTTGTTTATATCAGGTATAACAGAAAACAACAACTTCTATTAACTACAAGTATAATGAACTTTGCCTACTGTAGCTATTAGCACAGGAGGAGTGTGATCCCTCCTTCACATAGAAATTCATATTTTGACCTTTGGAGGACATGTTTTTTTTTTTTTTGTTTAATTTTCGCTTCAGTAGCATGTAGATCTGTGTAAGACTGTGCAAAACAATGTCGGCATTATCCCAGAAGAATTAACTGAGGCAAAGAAAGAGCTGGTATCTGTAGCAACTCAAATGCTATCAACAAAAGGGAATCCATCCAGGGAGAAAGATGTCATGGTGTTATAACCTTGCTTGGTTGGCATGTGAAAGGTATTTCTTCATGGGCGACAGTGGAATGGAGACAACACAAAGCGTGTGATAAACAAAATGAAATAAGATCAACACCAACCTCCTTTCCTGAAAAGGTAAATAGGCACCAGGTACAGCATGGAGTGCTGGATGTAGTAGATCTCCTTCTCGAACGGTAGCTGCGGAGAGAATAAACAATTTCAGTTCTTTAATAACACACATTAAAGATGGCCCGCAGGCAGAGCTGGGCTCTGATAGTTTTATTTGGACGTTTTGCTGTTTGTACTATGAAATAAAGAAGCTCCTGAACATTTAATGATTATATCTGCTTATAGTCTTAAACTTGTAGACAGACATTTCCTGCACTCTGAGCGTGTGACGGTCTGATGACCTCAGACCAGCATTCAGTGAGTATAGTGTGGTTTTGACTCATCTTCAGCCACTATTCTACTACTCGTGAAAGGAAGTCATCAGAGGGTGTGACCAGCTGAGAACAGAGAGCCCTACGTGACCTGTGATCAGCAGAATCCTCAGCCTCTCTGAAATGTGAGAAGTACTAGTGTATAAAATATAGATAAAACTGTAAATAGGGAGATAATGGACTACTTTAGCAACTGTACTACTTATTAATGAGAAAAGCAACTCTCAGACTTCAGGACTGGAGATAGTAAATATTAATGGCGTAATGCCAATAATAAATTATTTAGCATTTTTGTGCAGTCAGGTCAGAGATCGGTGCTTTTAATCAATAAAAACGATTAAACTGTTCTCTGTAAAGCTGTACCATTACGTATTACATTTTTAATACACATAAACTAGAATTTAATACTTTTACAAGAAGATTTATGAGAATGTGATATAAATTGCTTTTGCTGTTCTGAGAAAACAAGGTTTTTAGCTGATAATGAAATAAAGTCATGGCAGAAAACCTTTGATTTACTTGTCCAGTTCACGAATGAACTGGACACTTTTTTCTTTTTTAAAGTTCAAACTATCCGGACTTGATTTCATTTAAGCAAATAGAATTTAAAGTTGTCTGTCAGTGAAAGCCTGTCACGCAGGCAGTGCTGCCGGATCTAAACTGATTTAGATCATCAATCAAACTGATACTTTCTGCCACTTGGGTCCGACTTTTTGTCTTCTGTATATTAGAATTTGTTCTTCAGATTAATGCTCTGGTAGAGACACTACATTCATTTAAACATTCATATAAATGTCACATTCCTTTTGACAAGCAGGAGATAAAATGTCACGAAGTGCTCTCTTTAAACACATCAAAGCTAAGAGATAACACTTGCTCTCTTGTTGAGCCGTCATGAAGAGTGAAATATATGGATAATGAAGAAAAATTCTTTCCTTGTTAACTTCAGAAACAGAACAAAGACTTGCACAGGCCTAGCTATCAATGAAATCAAGGCTTCACTGGAGATATTTCCAGTACTAGTTACTCACCAGTCTGGTGTTGACTACAGGAAACATTAAAGCCAGTAACGCACCATTCAACATGTGGACCTGCAGCCTGTAAGCACACAGGGGAAAAACATAAGCCGATAATAATAGACATCAGACATTAAGCCTGTTATTGAAATTTTCAACATCTGATGAACCTCACGCCCTCCACCACATCTGTCTGAGACAGATTACACAAATTGTTGTCTGGGAAACTTTAAACAATTATATCCACATTCAACACATCATTGCATTACTGACACATTAGCTCGACTCGATTAGAGCTGATATATGCACAGAGGAGCAGGTGGAGGAGAGTGCAGATCATGTTCTATGTTGCTGAAAAAAAAAAAAAAAATTAAAAAAGAATCAGAGTCCTCCCTGATGCTGTTAGCAGCAGCTGTCTCTCAGGTCGGTACCTTTCGGGGATGTTGATTTTGAGAAGTCAGGTCACTGATGGTTCAGGCAATCACAACAAGTACGTTGCAGAGACTCTACATTTCTACGATCCATTAAGAAATCACACAAAGTCGGCATCACGATTCTGACAAATTACCATTTCTAGCTATTCAGTCATAATTAGTATCATTTAGATCCATTTCAGCCTTTGGTTAGCACACGTTCTGCAGCTGCTTCCATCTTCCACTCACCATTCAGTGCACTGACACAGACTGTCTGCTCCTGCAGACAGAGGGAGTGTGATGCTCGTTCAGTTAACGTCTGCACATACAACATGAGGATAAACATTTCATCTTAACCAAGAATTATTCATCGAGCCACCACATGTAAAAAACCCAGGAGTTTATGTGTCAAAGTGTGGACCTACATCCATCTCCTCTGACTGCTCTTTCTGTCAGAAGAGCCAAAATAACTGTTGTGACAGCTAAGGTCACAGGGAAAACAGCGGTATTGTAGGAATGTAAGTTCAAATAAGCCCAGCTGTCACTCTGGGGGCCTCCGAACCTTTTTGGGGAAAACAGTCTGCTTCATTCAAATTCAAATGCTCTACACTTATTGATCATTAGCCATCTTTGGCAACTGTTTTCCCTCTTTTCACTGACTATGTTTAAAAATATGTTTAAAAGAAAAGTTTCTTCAGTTCTTGAAAACACTTTTTAGTATGTATGTATGTAAGTTCTACTCTCTTCCACAATCAATACTTAGGTCAGGACATGCATCGCTGATACTGTTGTGCTGTGGTAGAAATGGAGGGGAAGCGACTGCTGCAGATACATCAGTTACTCTTCTGTTCAGCTTCTCATGTAGCATTAACCCACTCTTGCTGTTACCACGGTAACCACAGATGTCGCTAAATCAGCCAGGACTGAAATCTGAGGGATTTTAAATATGCATTCCTTATATAAAATCAGTGGGTATGTTTTTTTTCTGCACTGTCATCTTAGGTACTGACGGCATTGATTGTACAAATACTGCGCAACACTTGACTTTTCACGTTTTTCTCCAGATGCATATAAAACACAATATTTAAACTAGAACTGTCAATCTCCTGAACCGGGACAGAAATTAATATATGCATTTTTCATGGGAAACAGCCCTGACATATCCAGTAAGCTGATCCAGTATTATTTAAATTAGTCTGCTGTGTGAAAAAAAAATCCATTGGCCTGATGGATAAATATTATTTCTCTGAACTGGCTTACTTTTAGTATTTTTTTGTTTTCCCAATATGAGTGTGTTTCATAAAGCTTCTCTGACTCACAGTTTTATTTTTTAGTTGTCTGCTTTACAACCATTTCAGGTAAGACACAGCTACAGCTTCAGATTCCCATGGGCGATGGCAACAGAAAGTGACCCTGCTTGTATTTATTTCTGCGTACATCCCACATTGTGCTCCCTCTGGTAAAAACACAATCATTTCTCCTGAATAATTAACTGCCCAGACCAGAGTGGTTGAGGAGAGGGGACTATAAACCCAGGAAAATTCAGTACAATAAAACTGTAAAAAACCAATTTACTCTGTAGAAGTGTGCAAGTAATTACAATCAGTGCGGCAATTGTTTTCAAATAAAAATAAAATCCATGTTTAATTTGGGTCTGCCTTTATACTGCATTCAAGATTCACACTGATGACAGGTACCGCCTATGGCAAGCTGAAATGGAGGGTGGGTGGAGGTTCAATGATGCAAGAAACTGTGAGGGCAAAGCCCTTTTATAATTAGCACTTCAGCACAACAGATCTGCTGAATATAACAAAGACCAAAGCCAGACATAAGCCAGGAGTAAATATACTCACCTAAACACAACCATCGCTGTTTTACATGGCGGGCAGGCCAACAGGAAGATCTGTTGAGGAGAGCACAGAGAGAAATGAGAAATCACATTAAACACAGAGTCATTACCGAACAGCTTGAATGCTGCAAGAGCTTCCAATGCTCAGTGCTGTAAGTACAGAAAATGAACAAATTGCTCTAACAGGTTTTTATTAATACAATAAAAAAAGAATAGAACAGCAGCCTTGAACAGAGCATTCCACTGGCAACTGTAGAGTACTTTGTGCTTCAGAGCAAGCAAAACAAAATACAGAGTTAAGACAAGACTCGGGGTAGTCACAAAATTAGATTAGAAATTGGACGCATTTAAGTGGTCGACTGAACCAACCTATGACTCATTACTTGTGAAACTGGGAGGGCAGAAATAAGTTTCCCTTGTGGAAGAGCATAGACAAGGACATGTGTATAATGTACTTTATGTTAATGATTGTGTTAAAAATGCAAACCCTAAATTCCCAACACAATCACAAATGATTTTCCTAAAAAACCTACATATTCACAGCTCCAAGCACAGGCTAGTGATGTTTTGTTTAAAACCCAAACGTATACATTCGAAATTCCTGGTGTCAAAAATGTTTCTATCAATATTTATTTGTTCTTGAGAATGCAGGTTACAATCGATGTGGCTTGTAGGAATACATCTCATCTGCGCTCAGTGACTGTGTTATTGGGGCCTGGAGGACGCTGCAAAACATGGATTGGTTCAAAACACCATCTGACACAAGAAAGAGTCGGTTTGCCTGGAAGGCCGAGGCTAGAAACAGAATTTCAAGAAAGCAATTTACTTTAGATTTGTTGTACAACTACCCACTGGCCAGGGAACTTTGAGATACGTCTTAGCGATTGATGTGCTGTGCACCTATTAACTCGTATTAACCTGCACTGATTGAACCCAACTAAAGTTTATTTCAAGAACTACTCCTTGCAGAGTAAGAAATGAAAGCTTTTAGCACAATATCATTCTACCTTGTGAAAATGAATAATCGATTAAATCTCTATTGTTCATATTTATATCCAAGGATTGAAATGATAGATGAAAACAGCTTATATATTAGTAAAATGATAAAAGAAGGATTATCACTGTCAGCATGTCTCATGTCAGACATCAAACCAGTTACACAAAGCTCTCTCATATGGAGCCCCAAAATGTTCAGTATTAAATAAATAAAAAGGGCATTATGAGATAAACATGCTGCAAGTATTCAATATTAAATAAATAGCTAAGCAGTTATCGACTTGCATAAATTCTATAAATAACGTTTTCAATTTGTTTTATAATAGAAATGTTTACTTCAAAATGAACCCTTTTTCAAAAGTCACTTCTGTTTCATCACACTTTATTTCATAATGACAGTGGCGTTGTCTTCGCCCTGTCACTTTTCAGCCAATCACATCTCTTGCCTCTTAAGGTAATGAGCTCAACAACTGCTTCCAGATTTAGCCTGTTAGCTCCTGTTAGCTAGAACTAGAACACTGCTAAAGTTAACTGCTAAATCAATTATCTCACTGCTGCTGGAAATAAGCACAGTACAGGAGACAACGCCCCTGCAAAGAAAAGTCACATTATAAATTAAACTTGACATAAATATAAAGCGGAACCAGAAAAAAAAAAACAGACTTTTAAATAAAAGTTATGTCTGTTCTGAAATCAAAAATATACCCAATAAAAGCTTTTATTATAATCAGCTGAGTTTTAAAGACTTCTTTTTAAAATGATTACACAAATTGTTTCACTTATTGATGTTACACAAGTTGGTTGTGACTGATTTATGTCATAATTATGTATTGTATGTTGAACACCTAAGGGCTCCATAATTTTACAGCATCAACAAACCCACAAAATAAGTTAATAGTAAACATTTTGCAGATATTTTCAATATGAACAAGTGATAAGGTGCTAAAAGGGAAGTTAGGCATTACATTTCACCCAAGGCTTATTTTGCAAACGTAAAACAGTTGCACGTGAACACAGTTCTCCATGAAGTGAGAACATACTCTCCTGTTTAGGACAGTAATATAACTCTGGGCTCCAGCAGTCACATCATCTCCACTGCATTTTCATTGTGCACAAGAGAACTGACTTGGAAATGGATTTCATGCAAATTACCGAGCAAGTTGCTCCTGTCAATAAAAACTTGTCTGACCAGTGGTGACTGTTCACAATGAGACTGATCAAATAATCCTTGTGTAACGTGTTGACGCACAGTTGTCAACATGAATTTTGTTCGGTTATTTCAAGACTATTTAAGTATAATCCAGTGATGGGTATACTGGAAGAGGGCATCCTGGGATTTTAACAGATGGATAACATAGCTTTATCTGATCCACGGTGTTAGTACACAATCCTTGCATATTAAATACAGTACTTAACACAAGTGTCAGCCAAGCAGATTAAAGATATATAATGATTAGAAATGCTGTGAAGCTGACAAGTCGCCTGAATGTTTGGATTATTCACGCTAAGCAAACTTTTGAGACATCTTGTCCACATAAATGCATCATGGATGTCATTCATGTCATTAACTGCCAAATCTAACCATGTTGATATTACATTAAGACTTTACGGTATGTGTTGTATTAGTCCGTTAGCAAGGGCAGGCATTTCCTGCCATCTGCTTGTACTCCTGACGTTTCTAAATTTGCCAAAATGTGTTGAGTCTTGAATTTCATTTTCAATTTATTCAGCGCCAAAAACAGGTTTTAATAGCTGCAGGAAAGTCCAACTCACTAACTGGCAGCTAAATAGGTGTTATTTATGTTTGTGGTCTTCCCAGCAGCTTTCTTCAAAATGCTGTCAATTAATGTTAAATGCTCCTACGATGCTTCGTTACTTGAATTTCATCACCTTTACATAAGGATTGTTACAGGTGAAAGTTGATCAGTTTAACATGAAACCTCCCCGGAGCTTATTCCACGGGACAACGAAAAAGGATATTTGTGTGCAGCGTGAGTTTCATTCAGATAAAGGTTTCAGAGTTTTCGGACGTATCACGGTCTAACACTGTGTACTGTAGTGGGACTCCTGTGTGCGATTTTTCGCCATAGCAACCAAAAATTTGATTTATGTTATTTATATTATTTATTTATTTGTATATCTAGTAAATTTCAGCCTTTACTTTCTCTTTCTGTAAGTTTAAATGTTTTCCTCAGTGCATGTATTCCCACCAATAGACGCAGAACAACAACGATTCCAAACTCATACTTCTAAACACTCGATCCAAGTTTGACCTCCACAGTGCTTCAGTTCTCACCCACTGAAATAAGTTTATTATAAAGTCATTCACACTCTCTGGCTAATGATTTCTTGACATAAAAGACAGCAAATGCAAGACTGTACGTGAGCTACCAGACAACCCGGCCTCATGCACGATCACAGTAATGAGTCCAACCAGCCCTGACGCTGTTGTCGCAGCATAAAAGACACAGTTAACTCTAATGGTAGTTTCTCTCTCTTAATTCTACTGCTGAAATATAAATTTCTCTGTAGGTAGAGCAGGCTGAAACATCTTTCCTGTTCCCTGAAGTGGTTCTGCACAGCATCTGCTCAACAACAACAACAAAAACAAACAAACAAATCCTTCATTGTTGTACAGCAACTTCAAAGTAAAAGTGCAGTTGTAACTGCATAATACCAATAACGATACCCACTCCTGCCACAGCCTGTTCACCGTGCTGCCATCTGGAAAGTGATACAGAGCCGCTGCCGTACCACCAGACTCCGGAGCAGTTTCTTTCCTCAGGCTGTGAGACTTATGAATTCATCCTCCACACTCCACCACAAAAATAGTTTTATTTTCATGACTTAGTTATTTATTAATGAAAGTTTTGTTTTTTTGGTGTGTGGGGGAGAACTTAGGGGGCTACTTCTGTTGCATAACGATAATTAAATTGAATCTTGAGCAATGATCTTTCAAGAAGGAAAACTGTTGAAAAAGAAAGACTAATGGCCTTTTTATAGATAGACAGACCTCATTACTGATAAGGCAGACTTCGTTTTTATAAGTGGAGTCATGAAGTACTACAGTTTTAGTGCTTTCAGTATAATCTGAATGACTGAGTCAACAATCTGTTCTGCTGGGTGTTATTGCTACAGCTGATAAATGTGGCTATATTTAATGATAATGCTGATACTGGAGTCTGTTATATTGATTCTGAATGTTCATTACACACAGCTTGTTAACAGCATGGGTACTTCAATTTGAAGGCAAGCTCTCAGTCAGTGTAGCAAAGACAGAGCACAAAGTTTTGAAGTTAATTTCTGCAGCGTTCCAGTATTTTAAACTTTTATTAAACCCATTCAAAGCTGCTGCACAAGAGCCTGCCTGTGCTAAAAGGAAACTCTGTGCTCAGTTTGAGACACTATGTAAACACTACAAAAAAAAATTCTACTTCCTTAACCTGTTCCATCATTCCTGAACGTCCACGTCCGAATTACTACAGTAATGACCAATGCAACCATTCAATATAGCAGCGTGAATCATGATTAAGGTTACATTCACAGCAGCCTTTAATAACAGATTTTTGTTTTGTAGTGTGGGAGAAATAAATGCAGCTTTAGATACTGACACCGACACATAGATGTTACAGCTGTTACAACTGTTACTTTTGGCTCTCAATGTACAGAAGGGGTAAAATCTAAATCTAATCTACTTAAACTAAACAGCTTTGACCCCTAACGTCGTCTTACAGAGGCTACATCCGAAATCAAATCAACTGCAAGTTCACAATGTCTCGGCACTGTACATTATCAGCGATCATAAACATAAGAAGAAAGAGACTGTAGATAAAATGAAGAAAACTCATGTGGCATATTTAAATACATTTAGAATAATTACACCGATAGCTAAGCTAAGCCCTGACAAACCCAGATATGTCCATCACATCCACACTGCATGATCTCTGCTGTTTGTTTATTTATTGATTTGCTTGTTGATTGGGCCCCAACCACATCCATGGGGCTCAAAGGAAAATGCAGAACTGTAAATTGATCAATCAGTGATCAGTTGGAGGAAGACGAAACACACCTCTGTGTTGTCAGATGTGAAATGTCAGCAAGGTGTGTGTGCGCAGTTTGGGACATATAGAATCTGTGGAGTAAGCATCAGTAGTCTATGTAAGTATTTAGTTATAATACTGGCACTGATCTTCAATCCAATATAGAATATGTGGAATTTATTAACATTAGCCGTTGTTAATGAAACATTCTAACAAACAAGCCGCTGTGTAAAGACAATGATATGACACATCATGTAACCTGCTGCAGAACGGCAACACAGTCAAGAGGGCACATTCTTTTCATTCACATTCAGATAGAGCAGATTCCTGTGCAGATTACTCAAGGACTGTAGCAACTTCAGCTACAGCAACATTTTATTCTGTAAATCTCACCAAGCACCATGGGAACTTTTATTAATTTTCAGCTGATAAAAAATGTTCTCATAATTCTGGAGTTCTCACTCGTTTCCAGTTGTACTGTTTTTATGCATAGCTGCTGGGTTATCAAGCTGGACCCGAGATTTCCCTCAGTTCTGAAATACATTAAAAATGTACCACACCCGTGTGTTGTAGATTTGCCAATTCTGATGAAGACCCGGTGAGAGGAGTTAGATCATAAGATGAGTCAACCACCAATGTAACCTATTCTACACATAATAAATCTCATTCCTGTCTACGCATGGTGGAATCTTTACAGCGCACCACCGAGCCTGCAAACGTCATTTTCAACAAAGCAAAAATACATTACACACTTTCTGTTCTTGATACAATCAAAGCTCCAGAAAGCCTCTCGTCTTACTCCCTGTAATAAATAAAGTTCTGGACACAAACCCCTGCAGAGCTGCCCTGTTGATAGAAACAACACCCTCCTGTTAAACACTTTCAAAAGTGAAAAGAGAAACTGTAGCACAAATTACTCTGTTTCATTTCTTTAACGTCCTCTTCTGATCACACTCAAGTGTCAGCATGCATGAGGAGTATCAGCTGTGGATTATCTTAACCTTGGTCAACATACATAAAAGGACATTTTGCTACCATCAGTCAATTCTTCATCACAGGCAGTGATTCATCAATGTCCACTGGCTCTCACGCCACCTCCATGTAATGTGACATAATTTAAATCCACTATGTGCTCTCCATATTTCATGTGTATGATCCAGTGCATTAAAATGCAGTTGGCAGTGACCTGTTACCGTGACCTGTGGTGTGCAATCACGGAACATGAAGGTCAGACAAACAAGAGGCATGAAAAAAACAAAAACATGCAGGCACTATACATTTCTATGACAGCAGAGCCTTTGTGCTGTTTGGAGCCATAGCCTCTAAAAGAAATACAACACGACGAGGACATCACTCACTTTAATTTCACTGCTCTTTCATTCAATTCTCAACTACTTCTCTGTGCAGTTATAAATTCAGCCTCTGTAGCTTTACAGCCTTTCATAACAGTGCCTCCTCCAGTCATGAACAATCATATGGCTTCAAATCAGATGACGCCCAGCTCCTGTTGCATAGCTCCAGGGCTGAACTTGAAACAACAGGTCTTATTTCATGGAAACACTCCCAGTATGAAGTGCCTCCCCAACACAGATGCGATTCATTTCAAATCAAGTCTCAAAAACAACATTCCACACATTCCTCTTTCATAATGATTATTAATTTGCGACTCTGTTGTGTTTTTGAGTACCTTGATTTAAAGTGCAACATACATGACACGTATTCAGCTTCTTCTTATTCTTTTTATCATCAAAGGTAATGTTATGATAGCCAGGGTTTGACTGGACCACCTGAGTAGGTTAAAAGGAGTGAAAAAAGTCAAAAAGGAAAACTAAACAGGACCTAGCACCTCACGTGTACACCCTGCAAACTGTACACACATAAGATAGCCAATCAAAAACTAAATCTGAGTTTTTCAAGTTCTGTGGGGCTCATGTGAAAAGCATGTCGAAGCAGAAAATGCTTAGGTAACAGAGATTGTACAATACCAACCATGGTGTTTCACCATGCTGCGGATGGGTGAGGTCGGGTCAAGAGATATTTGATAGAAACAGTGCCATCGAAGTCACTTAACACATTACAATACACATTTTACACCACCAGTTTAACTCTATCTCAGTCTGATAAATATAAGTGTGTCTACAAACACATTAGATGGGTGCTGCTCGTCAAACCATTCACAGAGTGCACACAAACACAGATCAGCCTCAGGCTCTGCTGGCGTGTCATCCTCACCTGGACCATGGTCACGACATGGCATGGATTCAGCAGATATATCACAGTCTTGGTCGCGAATTTGAACCCAACCTCCACTCCAAAAGTCATGCAGAGGCCAACCAGCAACAGGTTCTTGCCCAGACTATCCTCCTTCGCCTTTACGCAGTCTCTTCCCAGCACTTTGAGCTCTTTGGACAGGTTTATTTTCTTCAGTGCCACGCCGATCTCCACAAGGGAGATGAGAACGATGACCAGACTTTCACTGACGCGCTGCTGGGGCGCAATGAAGGCGGCACACTCGGGGCCCCCGTTGCCCTCAAACTTCGGGTCCACCCCACCGTAGATCCAGTCTAACAGGCTGTATATGTTATATCTGGACATGTTCCTCTTCTCGTGTTGGAAAAGATACGAACAAGATGGAATAAAAGACGTAACACTGACTTCTTGGCGAAACATGAACTGCAAGATTTTCCTTTCGTAGCTCGTCTCGTGGTTCAGAGGTAGACATGTATCCACCGCCTTGGTGCTTTGTGGCTAGCTAAAACTACCTCATCCACAGACGGATGAGGAACTTCAGCTAGCAGCAGGAGGCAGCTGCAGTCAGAACTACCCGAAGCCGCTGCTGCTGCTGCTGGTGGTGGCGGCGGTAGTGGTAGTGACAAGCCTCTTTCTCCCCTTTCACGTCGCCAACACAATTAGCAACTAAGCTAGCTAACGTGAGCACTCAAATTGGCATCGGCATCATATGAAGCAAGCTGCGTTCTCATATCAAGCTACAACTCTTGCTAGGGGGCTGAGTTAGCATGTGTTAGCAACAGCGCAGACACCGGATAGGTAGCGAGCTTAGCTACCACACCTACCTTGCCGAACTACAGAGGGGTATGTGTTTTTTTTTTTATCATCCCGAGTTTAGTCTCTCAGGCTGAGCACAGCTAGTGCACTGGGTGACATTGATTTTTTGGGAAAATTTATCTTATGTGTCCAGAAACTGTAACAGTAACTTCAAGAACCAAGGGGGACAGTTTCTCTGCTTGCTGATTAACTTTCTAAGCTAAGATAGTAATATTAACTGTACAATGAAGCTAAACATCTCAGTTCGCAAGCTGTATTAGTTAAGTATAACAACATTAGTGTTATTCTCAGATGCCATTTTCGACTTCTATCGAATGTTAAAATGCAAACTGAATGCTTTACTGCAGGCATCACCTTAACTGAACACACCTTATTCACTGCCTGGGAGCCAAAATTGTGGGCATAAAATATCTCAGGTTACGAAGGAGGACTCACATGTGATGCTAGGGGATGGTGCGTTCATGAAAACTCCGTAAACTGACACTGTTGCTGTGGCGTTCAAGTAATAATTACCAGTGAAGCAGACATGAGAATGTTTCTACTCTAATCCTCCGCTGCTTCGTCAGCATAAGGGATCATCGGCGACACGAGTATTACTTTAATTTCACTCTACTAGTAATGAGAAATAGTATGATAGCATTCTTTTTTCTCCACGGGGAAACATCTATGGTAAAGCCAGTCACTGGGTTCGGTGCAATACATAAATATGATTTGCAGAAGAGGGCCTTGGGACCTATCAAGAGTTCTGTGCAATGATTTCCCTTTTGTATTTAGCTACTCTTTATTTATAAAGTTTATGGATCACTGATGTAAACCAGTTACAGTTTCAGTGTATGTATTTATTGCCTGATGCCACTACTATGCATTAAGGGAACATTTCAGACTCTGTTAAACCATCATGCATCTTCACTCAGGACATAAATAATGACAGCAAACTCTCATAGTATTCTCATAGGTTTCAGTGTGGAAACTACAACCAAATGTACATAAAATGTACATCCATCATCAACATGCAGCAGTGCGTGTCCTCCCTGTTGTCCCCATCTCTGCCTGAAGGCACTGTGGCATCTGTTATCTGCACAGTTCATGGAGGTCAAACTTTGATAGGGATCTCAAATTCTTCTTGAGCTGTTCCCTTTAAGTAAGGTAAGTATACAGTGATGGTATGGATGGTATGACTGGTGAGTATAACCATAAAACATTAGCCGTTAACACAGTACTTTCTGTGCAAGTTGATAGTTCCAAATGAGAGAACCCTTGGTCTTTTCCATAGTGCCATTGTCAATATAAACTTTGGCCATTTTACTGTTATAAAAAAGGTTCAATATGAAAGTAATGGATAACTGGGGAGATTGCTTGTGGTAACATTTTTTTTTTTTTTTAGTCATACACGATATGCTGTAATTCTTTAACAATTATGCCAATAAAAGAACTGGTAACTGTGGGATACCTTCATTACTGCTAGAAGAAAACAGCCATCACCATAGCCATTGATTAACATGTCGCTCCTCCCCCTGATCAAGGGCCACAGCAATAGGAAGGTTGTATGATTTGGATCATGATAGGACCCAAATTTCTCCTTTGAAATCACTTCATTACATTTGAAGAAAAGGGATCAAAGTCTCATTGAAGTGAATTACAAAATAAGTGCTTGCCAATATCAAAGTCCACAGAAAACTCATTTGTAAGCCAGTTTCCTCCATGCTCAATTGGCATTGTGTTTCCATCATAGCAGGGGGTAGCAACATATGCACTCTCCACACTAATTGGTTTGGGATGCACTTCAGTATGGCGAATATTTTTCACAGGCACGAAAGGGGAGATGGAGTGGATTAAACAAGGGTGCAGGGAATGGACTGACATGGAATCGTGAGGGACGAGAAAAGAGGAGAAGTGAAAAAGCACTGGGATGCATCTAATGTTTTCCCCACAGTGCCTGCTTTGGTTGGCCAATGCTCAGTTTTTGAGATAACCACACGCTGACATAATTCCATTAGTGTAGGGCTGTGTGGAGCACTCAGTGTAGTGCGGGGCCCGTTTGAAAGCAAGTCCAGCATTCTGAGTGCAAATGACTCCATGGTGAAATGTTGTAATTGTGGCCAAAACTGCTTAACTATGCACGGTAAGGGAATACATGGCATTCTGGTTTGGTTGTAATGGTAGTGTAGAGGAAAAAAAAAAAAAAACTGTGGCTGAATGTGTAATCAGTTTAAAGTCTCACAAAGTTATTGTATAAAAAAAAAGATGAGCTTTATATGAAACAATTTCTTAATGACATAATTCACTGATAAGCGGACAGAGATGACTCATCAAGAAGAAAAGAGGTGAGTTAAAAATTAATATATGCATTGATATATAACACAAATGAGAGGGCGTGCTCGCAGTACCAAACTATTCAGTAGACTTCGATACAAACCTGTTAGTTATTTTAATTCCTGTGTGGATAAACATAATTTTAGCTATAATGATGATGGTCACTCCAGTACAGTCTTATCTTTTCAAGGTTCATGTGACTTTTATTACCACAGGCTTCTATTTAAGACACAGATGGACAAAGTGTCACCATGGATATGAGTGCGGTGACTTTGTCCGACCAGTCACAAGTGACCACCTCAGTCACGCTATTTTGGCTCATATTCTATTATTAGCAAGGGGATATTATAACCAGAGAAAAGTGATAAACCTGGAAGACTCCAAAAAGGCTGCTGAGGTGAATCAGGCCTCCTTTCAAGGCGTTAGAGAGCCCGCTGACATTTGATAAGGAAACTGTCTCATCAGCAGACTCTTTCCCACTGCTTGCTGCCCAGAAAAATAAAATTGACCCCGTTTTCAACAAATCTTAAAAGGGTAATATAGTATGTTCTCTAACTCCCATAAGGGAAAATACTCTGCCTCAGTTTACAAGCCAAAGCCAGCTATAAAGTCCAGGCCTCGCTTTAGGTGGAGAGGAACAGAAAGAAGGTCAGCTGGCCTCCCAGCATGTGATCCTGAGGGATAGAAAGTGAGGCGGTCTTCCTGCTCAAGATGCTGAACTATGAGCAACTTACTGAAATCAAGACCCTTAGACTCTGGTGGTAACACATCAATTAGCTGTAGTTTGAGAGGACTGCGAAAGAACAGCAGCATAGCTTCAGTCATGGAGGGAAACACTTTTTCAAACTCTTTAATGTACTTTGGGTTTCCTGATGTAGGTTCAAGCCAGCACTGCTTGTCAGGAGGCAATGAAAGCAGAAGATGAGTGCCTGTGGAGAAATATGAATGCAATATTTCTGGTCAACAGCTCTTTTTTCACTGAAAGCTGTCATTTTCAACGTTAGCCTCAGTTTTCTCCAGTGAGGAAAACATAACTGTGATCATTTATTCTCTAAAAACCAAGTGTAACTGCACCCACATGTCAAAACCACTTCATGGGATTTATTTGATTGTGCTGTATTATGCAAATTACTTGTCACGCTCTACACTCACATGTTAACATGGACTTTTATTTTTGTCCTTTTGTGTTTTATGAGATTTATTGTGCAATGTTGACGACAGGATTTTTCCAACATTCCTAACCTTTGTTACCATGTCAATTTCATGACAACTGCCATTTATCTCTGTGTCCCTTCAACGCCATAATAACATTTGGGTTAGGTCTGATAGGACTGATTGTTATATCCATAATAAAGCCAAACTGTCCCTGAAAAAAAAAAAAGGTTAAGCTTATACAGAACTGTATGTCAGTTTTGACGCTCTTAGTCAACCGAAGCATTAGGATTCAAAGCTGGTTTTTATTCTCCAGCTCTCCATACTGCAAAAATTATGAGCCAAGCATTGTCACAACTGAATCAACCTCTTGTTCAAATATAAAACGGATTATGTCTGACACTAACAGAGAGAGAGAGAGAGATGCACAAGATCCTGTATCACATTTGTCAGTGCTGTTTGTAATGTCTGTTCTTTGCTGTTGTGTACACTGTAAGATTATGCCTGTACTTGAGATGAAAGCTAACACAGAACATACACGTCTCTATCTTCATGAAATGAGTTTTCATTTTGAAGTTGAATCATACTGCAGCACAGTTCTTAACCTCTTTCAAAAGGACGAGTCAGATTTATAACTGTCAGCAGGGGGCGATATTACCATTTTACCCTCACTGTGGATTTTAGGATTCATTCCACATGAGGCTTTTTGGAGGATATTTGAAAAAGCACCACTTCATTGCAAAGCCTAACCTTCTTAGACCAATTGTTTAAATGGCTTTAGACTCTTTAGCTGTTTAATGTCCAATCATATGAAAGGCTGCAAACAGTATTTTATTGTCACAGGGTAATTTTCACACCACAAATACGAAAAAATCTGGAGCCAAAATCACGGTTCAGCTGCCAAACCACATTTGGAACTTGCACTATATAAAAATCTATGCAAGTCATTATACTTCAACATAAATGTCCATGCTGATTTTATTTTTTTTTTTGTTTTCATTTCAATTTTTACTCCATTTATTTCATTAAGACTCTTTATTGTTTCATTTGCTTAGTTTAATTCTGGCCTGTTAAGCTCTATGCTTTATTTTATTAAATATTGATTCAGTCATTTTACTGTGTGGACAGCAGGAATATTGGGTTCACTACATCTATATTTGGGCTCCAAATTACAAAACAAAATAGATAAACAAATAATTGAAGCAGTCACATTTGTATTTGTGCGTATTTCCTTCATTCGCATTTTGAATACATTTAAATACCTAATTCCAAAGAGGATCTGGTAAACATGAATAACTGGGAGCAAGCTCAATTTTTCTGACACAGGTGGAGGACAGAAAGAGCTATTTTACAAAAGCAGATGTGGACATCTGGGCCCAAGGAGATGGCATTTCAATGGATAACAAATAAAGTATTTTGTGGGTCCAGAAGGTCTATGTTTGTCAGAATGGTGCGAAAATCAATGGACTCCTGAGGGGGCGGCTGCGCTCTTGTAGGCCTAGTCCTCTCCTCACTGCAGAGCAGGAATCAGTCAAGGATATTAATCTAAACATCAGTCATGCATGGGGAACACCCCAAGAGGAGAATAAGCTTGCTCATCCATGCATCTCCAGGGGGAGGTAGGGGGGCTTTGAGGAAGGGAGTTGAATGGGTAAGTATGTCAGGGTATCATCTCAGGAGATACGATGTGGGCTGACTTTAGGCATACAGACAATAAAACCCAAACCGAAGAGGTTGGCACCATCAGAACTGAAATTTGTGCATAGCTCACTGAACCACATCATAGTCTGCATTACAAACACGTCAGAGAGAGCCGAGAACCCCACAGTCCAAACACTGACCAGCAAAGAACAATATGTCTTCTGTGTGTGGGAAAAAAGAGGAAGCTATATTTCTGAGTTATATGTTAATGTAATTCTCTAATCCTCCAGCCATTCCAAGAAGCCACACAAGTAGCTGGAAATATTAAAATTCAGGACCAGTCCATTTTCTTATTAACTACAATATGCTGTATTTCATTTTCTCTCATCACCTTTATAAAATGTCTCCTTTGCCTCGCCTGCTAGGTTATCCTCCCAAGGACAAGTACAGCTGTTTTGTCGTTTCCTCCATGAGGACACCCCACACTGACTGCAGGGCATCTGGGCTTTCCACTCCACAGCTAATCTAATGTACCACAACAGTCAAGTCTGCGAACAGCCACAGAAACATGCCAACATAGTCGATTTTAACTCGCTAATCAATGCGAACCTGAGCTGAACATCACAGGTAGACTTTAAAATTAAACTCCCGGAGATACAGTAACCTGGAGTAGAGGCAGATTTTTAATCAATTCCAAATTCAGCTCTACTGCTTCGACTGGACCAATAACTCACTGATACTAAACCTGCATTTGCTGAAAGAATGTTAAGTAATTGCAGAGGTTTCAGTAGAGTCGCACTGGGAGTCACATCTCCCTGTCTTGTTTTGTCTGTCCTGTACCTCAGACATTGAGAACTTACTGTATTTTTGTGCAGCTATCTGTAGCTGTGACGTTACAGCAACAATGACGTGATGTCCCATTGACACCCATCTAACCTTTGTCTTGTTCAAGCTCCCATGTGTGTGTTTCCAGTGTGTCCTCCATACTGGGGGCAAGTAAGTATGCTAGTAAACTTTTCTCCAAGGGAAGTTATCTGCAGGTCATAACATATTTATTTCCAAACCCACTGGTTAGTCATCCACAGTGTGAAGCCATGGGGCCTTTTCTTGCCCCAGCAGTGGCAGAGTGCAGCGTCAGAATTGAAGGGCGGATGAATGGCCTCACTGTAATGTTTAGACCAGTCTGTCTGCTTTGGTATGCTTGAGAAATCATCAGAGATTATGAGGCAATCTCTTCCGCAGCATGTGAAATGACAACCCATCAACCACGCTCATCTGAGAGAGGGGCTTCTTACAAAAATGACATTTACAACAGTTGCTTCCTGTTGAAGCAACTGTTGCTTGTAAAGATTTTTTTTAATAGTTTTCTTTATTGTGATGCATTATACAGTGAAATGAGACATGGCAATGACATGTAACAAAACCCCAGCTAACATCACTGAATATCATCATTACACAACAGCAGCTTTAAAAGACCAGGATGTCCCATGAGTCATCAGTTCAGAACAAATTATTGTTCAGGCTGTTTTGAACAGAACTAATAAATTGCTCTCAGTGTAATAATTAATTAGGTGTTGAGTAAAGATGTACTTAGTGGTTACTGGGCTCAAATCTCTGGGGTTAACCCAGACCCAAAATGTTGGCACCATTAATAGCATTAATAGGTAAAATTTGACTCTTTAGTAAGATCTAGTGGGAACTGTTGGAAACTACAGTAATATTAGCAAATGTGTGTCCTCTAAAACACACAGTTCCTCCAAAAAGGCAGCATGGGGAAGACTTATTTCTTTGTTTTCAACACATTTTGTGTTGGGATTTGTCTGTAAGTTTACCAGACATAGCTGCTATAACTGACACAGTACTGGAAGCTGCATGAAGTATCTTTACCTTAACTAAATCTACCCCAGTTCTAAAATTAAAAATGAGATAGTTCTAATCTCTCCTTGATTTTTGGACCTGTCAAGTCACTAATAGCACATTGTCCATTAGCCACTAATAGGTAGTATTGCTATTCTTATCCTTCATCATACTACCATAATATTTGTTTTAAATATAACTGGTTACTTATTAATAATGGACTGTTTCATTAAGTTTTTAAGCAAGTTGATTTTCCAATAAACACTCACTACTTTCCAGTAAATCATCTAACACTTTTGTATCTGGAGCAGCAGAAAGCAGTCATGAATGGAAACAATTCAAGAGTTATTTTCGCTAGTGCACCAAACAAGCAACCTAATTAACAACAAAGCCACTAAAACCTGCTCCGAACATACCCTTCAGGCAAAGCATGTGCCCGGAGGGTTTCAGTACCTGAACTAATCGCAGAGAAGCAGCAAGAACTGGGGGCAAGAGGAATCTCCTTCAGTGAAAAACCGCCAAGCCAAGCTGAGGTTCAGTAAACGAGGCCAGTGCTAATATTACAAGGTGTCATCAAAGTAGAGGAGCCCTAGAGGGAAAAGAAAACAAAGTAAACAAATGTCAGATAGTCCAGTTTCACACCACACAGTGTATTAGAGCATGTATTGACAGAACTTCAATATGATGTCTATGGAAAATGGACATAATAAATCACACAGTAGTTGACAGTGACTAAACTATGTTAGTAACTGTGAGTCTTGGAGTGTCCTCAGTATTATTATTATCTTGATTGGAAACATTTATTTACTTTTGAATTGCCTTTTAAAGGTCAAATGAGTCCACTTTGAGAGAGAGTTGGGAATGTAAATTAAGATTTGTCTTTTAATGACTCCATTGAAATAAAAGTCGCAATACCACAACTTGAAAATACCACATTACAACTTAAATTCCTGCATTCAGTGTTTTACTTGAGAATTAAGTATTATCAGCTGTTGTCCCCAGATAGTGAAATAATTAAACTGGTAACATGAGCAAACTACTCTGTTATCCTGAGGTAACCACATACAGAACTTGTCCTTTTACCTAAGTCATGTTTTGACTGCAGGACTTCTACCTGTAACAATTTGTACAATCTGAGGCTACATCAGATTGTTGTTTCTTCCACTGCAGCCTGTAACCATCAGATACACATAGTGGGGTAAAAATTAAAATATTTCCTTTTGAAATACAGTGAAGTACAAGTATTCATATACAAAAATATAAAAGGGATATACTCAAGATACAAGCACCTCAAAATTACTCTTAAATACAGTACTTGAGTAAATGTAGGCATAAGTTAGTTCATGTATTCCTTTCTCACTGAGCATATGTTGACACCACACAGTCATTTTATAATTTCACAGGTGTAAATAATAAAATTAACGATGGCTGTGAGTGATGCTGGAACTTGAACACAACCGTGCCATCTTTAATGAACTATCAACACTATCAACACCTGTGCTTTTACTACTGAAAATGGTGTATTTAATGGACTGAACCCTTCATGCTAGTTCAGTGATTAGCAGTGATGCACATGACATGTTCTGTTTGTTGTGATATAAATCAAACGCACCCTTTGGATGAAGGCGGTCCATTTAAACTTTTTAGGTCTGCCCTCTCACACTCTCTTGCTTGGCTACTGCTGTGATTGAAGCGCTCACCTGGAAGTGACCCTTATCCTCAGGACGGTTTTGTGGAGGAATAACCAGGTTTGGCTGCTCCCTCAGCAGGTGCTGCTGCCACTCAGAGACTCACCTGTCGGCCTCAGACTCAGGGTTCAAGGTTAAGAGAGGAGTCTTCTTGTCCTGTCTGCTGAGATGCCGAGTAATACAGCTTCACTTCCCTCAGCCAGGTAAGCTAAGTGTTTGGTACTTGTGTTATCAAACAACATGTGCGTTTTGTATTTGCTCTGTTCGGTTTGTTTGTGTTCTTGCCAAAATGGCTGCTGAGCCTGCGGGGTGTTTGCTCTTCTTGCCACAGAGCTACTTGTGGGGCACTTTCTTGGCATCTGCTTGCTGTTAATTTCTGCTAATATACAGCTTTCATTTACCTGTGTGCTGTAATTGCATTGTTTTTCACTGTGAAAGAAGTTTTTGTGGCCTTTTCCTTTGGCTCATTCCTTTGACTCATTTGTGACTCCAACATGACTCAGGTGGTTACAAGTGTTGCATTGAGCTATATTTGGTTTGTGGCTATTTTTTTTTTTTTTTTTAATTAATTTATTTTTTTGCTTTGTTGTTGTTTTGGAGGATTTTGCTCTTGGCTCCATATGAAGGGTCTGTAGCAGAGGTCAAAAGAATAAGCCCGTTGGCTTCCTGGATGGAAATGTTGCTGTTGTCTTGCACAAGGGTCCATTGACATCATAATTCTGCTGTAATATTGACTCCATGTCAAATTTTCTGACGCACAAACGTCTTTTCTGAGACTTTTCTGACGCACAAGCAAGGCTGTCGCATTCACATTTTCTCCATTGACTTCATATTCAGCTCAGCGCTACAGAAGTAGTTCAGTTCAGTTCATGGTAACAGGTTAATGTGGCAGTTTCATTTACTGTGGTTTTATATCATAATTACATCTAAAGTGCTGTGTTCTACAGTTTATGCTGCTGCTGCACTTGGCTGCACTTATTGGCCACTTAAACTCATATCAATGTACTTCATCAGCTGCTTAACAACACTGCATAACATTACTTGAATAGAGATTATTCTCTTCCAGCCTTGAATTTGTGCAAGTTTAAAGTGCTTTAGTTAATGATTATCTGTTGCATGCATCAGCTGACGTGTGTACTTGTTGCTGCGTATCAGCTGGATTGCTGGGTTCAGATTTTTCCATCTCAATTATCGCAGCATTCATTCCCTTCGATGTTTGGAGGTGCTTTGTTAGGCAGTGGCCACATGGCAGCTGGTGTCGTCCCGCTCTTAATGGATCCTAGATATCGGGTTGTCTCATGTGATTCTGGTGTGGTGGCGTTCAGTATTGTCACTCAATTTGTGCTGTGCCTGAACTCGGTGTGCGTTTGTCCGCAGGAGATGGCAAAGGCAGAGCTGACATAAAAAAGGTCAACCTTGTACACTCTGCATTCAAATAAATCTGTTCCACGTGAGTTGGCTGACTGAAATGTTTCCGCACCTTTGAACTACATCACAAGTGCCCCCCAGCTGGCTGCAGTGTAATGGTGTCGTTCCCTGAGCAGAGCTGCATGTCTGTGAGATTGAAGACTCCCCCGAGTGGGCTTCTGGTGGACCAGACCATTACTGGGAGCTTCAGTATTCCCTGTAATGTTTTTGATTAACTGAAATCTGCCGTAAATTTCAGCAAACACTCAGTCACACTAACAGACACATGAAAGGACTTCATCTTTAATTCACTGTAAAGAACAGCAATTCCTGGACAGAAACATGGAGACAGTTTGTCAGTAGCCCTGGGAATAGAAAGGCAGACACAGTTAACACGTTAAAAACAAAGGGGGAGCATTTTTTATGTCTGACAGGATTTCCCTGACTCGCCCTCATAACTCAGTGTAGACCCGACTTCAATTTCCTCCTTTAGTACAACGTTCTGTTTTCACACTAATAAGAAACTTTGAATTCCTTTCTTCACAAAACTGACTTAACATCATAGGCAGAAGTGCATTAGCCCTATTTGCATGTTCAGCATGAGTATGCGTTGGCCTACCGTAATCAGTTTGTACAATTTGTATGATTATATCTCAGGCTTTTTTCACTGACTGTTTCGTTCAGGTCTTTTTTTCATTATTTTTTTTGTGATGCTACCTCTCATAATATTCTTCACTCCTTGTAACATGTATGTTTGTTCTGTTGTTGTTCATGTTGCAAATATGTCTACTGTAAATGATCATCTTCTACCAACTACATGATAATTCAGTGATGTCCATAGATGATTTAAGTCACTTATTCTCAGTCTATCCTACATTTTACACAAAAGATCCATGTCCCTAGTCGAAGATGGCCTTGACCTCGACTAAATATGCATGTGCACATGTCTTTAGTATCATTGTGATGAAATTCTCAAATGTCTGATAAGCACAGCAAAGCTCACAAACACAAAGCACTATGAGGTTCCACAGTTGGTGTAACAATAGCTACTAAATGCACAGTGGATAGTTTCATTTATCATAGCAAGCAAACAACCTTATATGTCCGTGTGTGTGTGTGTGTGTGTGTGTGGGGGGGGGGGCTTCTTTTCCCTGGTGTGCTGAGAAAAATGAAGTGTTTTAGCTTTAAACATAATAGCGTTGCTGTGCAGTTGAAGGCACCTACAGGGAAGTCAGGACTGGACCGGGGCCAGACATCTACAGTAACCTTCAAAGTCTGTAGACCACAGCACAGCCTTGTTTATTCATACCACTGAGTAAAATCCACATTAAAGCCCTCTGCTTTGTTCATTGCTCTGTACAGATATTTATGACTCTTTGATCCATTTTTGTCTTTTCCATCTCAGCTAAATCTCAGGTTTAAACAGTGATGTTGCTGCTGTTATTGATGATACAAAAAAAACAAAGGTTGTTGGGAATGTTTCTCATAGAGAAGGGCTTTGGATTTGCTGTTTCTACCTACTCATTTAAACCGGTGAATCGTTGCAGCAGTTCACCAGTGCAGCCTTAAAACACATTTACACTGCAAACGGCTTTGCTGTGTGAAGCCGTCAGTAACTTTCATCTCATTTCTTAAATCCTGATCCTTTGAGAATAACGTTTCGATCGGACAATGAATTACTAGTGGGTAGGATTCAATCAATATTAAGTGCACTGCAGTTCTTACTTTAGATATACAGTATGATTAGTGAGCTTATGGAAATGTACAATATACATGTTGAACTGTATATAGTGCCTTGTCTATTTTATCTGTTTTGTGTGTAATGTACAGTGCTAGAAAATACTGTGAGATATCATGAAATATCATGAGATTTCAGGTGGCTGTGTTTTGAATGTGTGCAGAGTGTTTTGTTTCTTGTAGGATGTCCTCACACTGTACTACTCCACCCCCACCCCCCCAATAAAAGTCAGTGTAAACACCACAAACAAAATGACTCACATGCACAGCCCCAACAATGACACAAAGAATCAGACAAAAATACTTCTCAAATACGCCTCTAAAGGAATATCAGATGAGTCCACTGCGTTGAGAATATGCACCTCTGGGGCTTGAATGTGACCAAGAAGGGGCTGGGTCACTCCAAGATAAAATGCAACGTCCTTTTAATCCCCATTTCCATTTGCTACATCTCATACAGTAAGCACATGAACGAGAGAGGGCAACATACAGAGTCCAGTCACTGAGCATATAGAGAGCAGCCTCCCAACAAGAACACAAAGTCCACTAATTCATGGAGCTGTCTTTGTGTAGGAAGTCTTTGAGATCTCAATGCGTAGGGACATGCAGTGAAATTGCAGTAGAGAGAACACAGTGTGTACAACTCTGTTTGCAGACAGCTGCTAATTCACAGTTAGGTTTGAAAAGTGCACACAAGGTACTGATCTTGTAAATAGCTGGATGAATATTATCTCTACTGTACGTCTTTAAAATACCATAACACGTAGTGTTATAGAGCTCAATGTTATACAGCAGTACTTATCAGATGTAAAAATAAATGACGTGACATATCAATATTCACAAAAACTATTGGAATTGATTTCACAATATCTACAAATTCACAACTTGGTAACACTTTTCTGAGTAGTTAGAATTGTTGCCACTTAGTTTAATAATTTGTTTAGTTTCTCTATTTGTCTACGGCTTTCTACCCATCAAGAGATTTGCATCAATGCTGTAGAGGTTATGTCGTATAAAACATATAATATTTAATGCTGTACTGAATAGCATAAATATATTCATATAGTAATATACTCTTAATATACTGTATCTTATAGGATGACGTTTCTGCTGAAGTTAACTCTGGCCCTGTAAGCAAAATACTTAGCACATGAATAACACAATCACAACCAAACCTAGATGGCGACAATACAGTTGAGTTCTGTTCATCGAAACCCCTCAGGCAAGAAGAAAAAAAAAAATTACCATCCTCAGTTACCACAACATTGTGTCCAGTTGGATGTGCATACAACTCCAAATTCAGTTTAATTGCAATTTCTTCTTTTTAAGATGATTAGTCATCTCTTATTTTGGGACTGTCGTGTGTTTTCTAAGCTGTTTCAGTTATCGCTCTGAGCAGTTTGGATGACAGAGGTTCTCCTGTAGTTGAGCTGCAGAGTGCAGAGGTTGTGGTTGTGTGGCTCTGGAAGTGTTTTTTTTTTTTTTTAACCCCCCCTTTTTTTTCTACCCACAAACAGATGGATATGTGCATTAAAAAGGTAATCCTGCATATTGTACTTGCAAAAAAAAAAAAAAATTGGATTAAACAGGACATTGATCAAAATGGTAATTTGACACACAGACATACAGAAATAAGTAGTAACACACAGTATAATGAATAAATATGTAATAAACATTCAAGTGTCACATCACAAATGGAGTACACCAAAATCTAAATGAATCTCTTGGCAAACCATTCCAGTTACTAAGAGTATGACACAGTTTACTCTGTCTGAAAGAAATACCTACGTTTTTTGATGTTCTATAAATATCTTGTTCCTATAAGTTCTATGGGGAACATTTGCTATCTTAATATGGCTAATTTGACATTCTAAGATCTATAATTTTATAAATATGTGTAAATACTAAAGCATTTTACTGAGTTACTTAAAAAAAAATCTGTGAATGAGATGAATGAAATCCCATTTATCACGTCCACTGCATTCCATTACTCAACAGTTTGAGAATTACCTTGTGAATGTATCTTTGGTTACCACAAGATACTGATCATGTCACCTGGCTTTTGGTGATATTTATGACTGTCTATGTCTTTGGGGCAAGTTATTTCACAAATCCAGTTCAAATACACAGAAAATACACTGCTGCTCATAACCGCTTACCTACGTACCTCGATCACATTACTCAGAGGAATCATACATAAACATTAGCGCTGTGTGTCATCAGATCCTGATTTAGCAGCAGCCAGGAGACTTTGAACACTCACAGCAGACCCAGATGAGTCTTTTTTTTTTTGAGACAAAACAATAAAAATTGGGTCTGAATAAGAATATGTTTGATTCAAAAAGTGATATGGAGTCAGCGGCATGATGTCTGGTCTCTAGAGTTGAGAAATATGTGGAGGTGTTAAACACATTTACCTGATTGTTAATTATGAATTTGTTGTGACTATAAAAAAGAGTTTATAGTGTCATGATTTATCATGTCAGTCTGTCTGTGGCTTGAGTTTCTAATATGCGTATTGTTTGAATAGGAAAATGGTTTCCCAGGAGATCTGTGTTCTAGTCTCTGGATGGGTGAAATGAACAGTATGGCCTCTGAGGTTTCTATGGTCCACGTGCACGTGGGATGAAGACTTGTTTTTTATTGGATGTAATGGTTAAAAAAAATTCTATCCAGTAATTTGAAATTACTGCAAGAGTGGAACTGGTGAGAGTGATCCCACCAAGCACAACGTTTATTATTATTATTATTATTATTATTATTATTATTATTAATAATAATAATAATAATAACAATAATAATAATAATAATAATGATAATAATGATAATAATAATAAATAATAGATTAATAGCAAGTGTCTGTTCTGTTGTTTGTAATCATAGTGAGCAACAAAACCTTTATTTATTTCTAAGCTGAACCTGCCACTACTGCTCTGAACTGTGACCTGAATGTGCTGAATGTGTTTTCCGAGGTTTGGTCATACATCTCTGTACTTTGTGTACCAACTGACTCACCTTTTCCAGGTTCTGTATTGTGATGTTTGTAACTGAGATGGATGTAGAACAACAAGTGTGTTTGTGTGTGTGTGTGTGGTAGTATACTGAGTTAAACCTAAAATCTACCAGATGAGGGTAAAAACACTTTCAGAACCAGCCATAAATTATTAGCATCACATAAATATGCACAAATAACTGGAGCTTAAGTGTGTTTATGCGGATGCTGCTGAGGTTGTGAGTGGGAGGAACTACAGAGACATTGATACTAAGCCCTATTTCAGTGTGACAAACACCATTATTGGAGGTTGCGGACATACACGTGTACAGATTGTCATGCATTAACTTATGACTGATACATTGTACATGGTTTGTGTTATTAACACATCTTTAGAGAGGCCACAACACAGTTCACTCATTCTCCTAAGTTGACCAATGACGATACAGTTTGAGGAGATCCACTGCACGCAGGGCTGTCACAAGTACAGTGGCTGTCAAAGAGTCCATAATTAGGGACAATGCAAAAATATCCAGAGTGCATCCGACAAACAAGCAAAAGAAATTGCTTCATAGTCCTATAACATCTCTATAAACACAGACTGAACACATAACAAAAATACATATGTTACTTAACAAATGGAGAACAAAGGTTGGAGACATCTGCCACAGCTGGAGACAGATTTTGACTTTTAACTTTGAAACCATCACTTGTTGAAAAAATCAGTTTGACCATTGGTTTGCTGCATTGGTTTGCTGCCACTAAATCTGGTTTATCATTTTCTTGTTGGCGAACTCAGGCATTTAGTTTTTCTTTTTATCGATTTCACAGTTTTTTGCAGCCTAATAGTCTCCAGTGATGATGGAGTATCTCCGAAATTTGTTTAGAAATACTGTAGGACAGACATATTGGCCTTTTGTTGTCTACTACAAAACACAAAAACAATACAGCTTATGTAGACAACCAAATAAACACCAAAATCCTTTACACAATCAAGTATAAAAGGGCAAAAGTACAACATGAATCAAGCTCTTGCTTGTGACAAGGCCGAAATGCAAAAAAAAAAAAAATCACAGTGGAGCTAAACAGCTACAGCGACTGATGCAGAGAAAACAAAGAAATAAAGGCACCAAGTGCCTGCCCATGATATACTTAAAGAAAGAAAGAGTGTCTGTTATGATTTGAATCTATAAAACATCTAGTGTTATTAGCATTTCCATGGAAAATGTATAATAAACTGCAATTCAGAATTCGACTTCAGTCTGAGGTAATGGTGGTAGTTTGTTATGACTGCTTGGCTCATGGAGGCGCAACACCGTGAGCCAAAACATAAATGCACACAATAATTGTTCTGCACTTCACTGGATCCTTTAATCTCCCTGCTTCATCTTTTCACAGGCAAAGGTCTGTTAACCTTCCACACTAATGGGCAATTTTACACTCTGTGCCCAAGCCCATGGGCCGTGGGGTGGGTGGGGCACGGCCACATACTGCAGTGGACGGAGCCCGTGGACACCAGTATGTGTTTGCATGAAATGCACATGAAATACACACAGACCTTTTGTGCATGTGTGCGCTGTAGATGCAAGTGTGAGTGTGTCAAAGCCTTTTTTCTGTATGATGTGTGTATTCACCAAGGCACATAGCTTCTCTGTCACTGAACACAGTCAGCCAGTTAAAACAATAAGAGCCACTGGACTAGAAAATGTACAGGCAGCCCCGTGGGATGCGAAAGCAATTCCAGATGATACTGCATTGGGTCTGCCGAGATTCAGCGCGAGCTGAAGGCCAGACATGGACGATTATTAATGATGTTCCTATGGAACTATACAGGCTGCCCCCGGCTAACAGAGCACAGTAAAGCGACCAACGAATTAGCTCTGCTGGCGTTTTCTGATGCACCACTGTGTGTCTGTGTGCGTGCGTGCATGCATGTCGTTAACTTGATGGATGTGTCAAAACCTTATCACTGGTAATGAGCTACAATGAAAACTTCAAACGCATGCTTGCTCTAACTTATTACAAGCAAAGCGCAAACATGTCAAAACATAGTGGAAACACAATTTGACTACTCTACAAAACGGCAAGCAATCGAGATACAGCAAAGGAACACTCGGTTACTCAGAAAATGGGACAGGGCCAGAGCTAAGTGTGGAGGGGAGAAAAGAAAAGCAGCACAAACACGGTCTGATGCGAGGATGTGCTCCCTCCAAGGTCCACGACTACATGTGAATCTATTTCTATGTTCAAATTTGCCTTCCACCTATACAGACGTGCAAAATATCAAACTCTTAAGAAAAAACAGACACACGAAACACGCGCGCACACACGTACACACACAATAAGATGTAATGGACTTGGCCTCCTGTAAACCTGTCTACCCTCTGAACCAAACCAGATCAGGCCTAGCATTTGGTCAAATTCAGTTTAGGTTGTTTGCCTTCATGATAGCGGGCTTTCTGTTGACGTATGTGGCCCAGTAGCCTAAGTTGAAGATGAAGAACAGAACTGGGAAAATGATGCGTGATATCTTGTCCACTTTGCTGACACGGTTGTAGGACTTCTTGGCCTCCGTGTAGGGGTCATCCATTTTGTGCAGGTAGTGGTGTTTGCCCACCGCTCCAGTGGCGCTCTTGGAAATGGTCGTTAAACCTTGGTCTTTAGCTACGTTGATGGCGTAGGTGGTTCCAACAATGTTGAAGGTGTTGTTTGCCTTTTTGGACAAAGTCGCAGATTCTCTTCTCTGAAAAGGAAGAAGGCAGTAAAGTAAAGGTTGTCAGGAGCGAAGAACCAGACTTAACAATACTTCCATTTGAACTCATAAAGAGGAAATAGAAGCAACACCACGAGACACGACACACACAAGAACAAAACAAAAGCCTAACCATATCTTTAATCCTGGCCATGTTAGCCTGAAACGGTTCCTGAAAAGAAAAGTAGAAAAGAAAAAAAGTTTACCAATTATATTAAAATTACCCAACTTACATACTCCATTCATTACTATCTAGCTGGTACTACTTTTGAACATGTTTACACTATTAATATTGTCAATTCAAATCTGCATCATACAAATCTGGATTGCAGACAAAAAAAAAAGAGTCATGATAAAAATTCATGACAAATTTATCAGGCTGGTAAAATTAAGAGTGTGGAAATAGGGGACAATTGTATTTTGCATCATTGCAGAACCAGGCTGGACTGGCGTCTGATACTGCTAACAGTAGCAGTAGCAGCACGGAGCAGGATTAGAAACAAAGCAAAATAACAATGCCTGAAAACATGTCTGACAAACTGTATCAATGAGAGCAGCCAGGCCTCTTCAGGCAAACAGCTTGCAATAAAACAAACACGACAAAGGCTATGTGTGATAAAGCTGGCTGGAGCAACTGCTTTCTTCCTGCTACTAGAGAGGAATCATTAGACTCGTCTTTTATGTTGAAATCACACAGGGAGACAGGATTTTTATTTGCTAAATTGGTGCACTGAGACAGCTAAACTTACATCACCAGAGGAACCTGTCAGCCTAAAAGAGTGCGCACGGTACATGTGAGAGAACAAGTAGGGCACCAAGATTGATCACCGGGAAGAGTTTTAGTTTCCTGTGTGGCATAAGGTGAGCGAGTCTGCACTGGGGTAATTTTCTTTACACCATTCATCCCCGCTGTGGCCACTTTAAGATCTGCAACAAAGCTGAAGTGGTGTGTGTCATGTAACAGAGAGTTTTACTTTGAATGCTCCCTGTTTCGCTTTGAGCCCAGCTTTACTTTTTGCTCTACTTTTTCACCTTCATTTAATTTTCCTCCCTTTTCCCTTCACTCCATCTTTTTAATTAGCATAACTAATGTCCCCGCTTGGCCTCCTCCGAAATGCTTCACTGTGGATCTCTTTTCCGCACACTGCTCATCACCAAGTGTTTTGTTTGGTCGCGATCCTCAATATTCACATTTGCTCACAAAGAAAAATGGTTTTACATGCAGCAAGACAGGTGCTTCTGTTGTTTGCCCAATGTCTGAACAAGGCCAGTGTGTCACTTCTATGCAGAAAACCCAGAGGGAGACCACTTGTTAGTGTCAAATGTGACGAGCAGTGGCATACTATTGGCAGTAGGAATCACAATGATCTTATTAAGTTGTTGTGAACCGCCAGACTATCTGTCCAAGGTGATGAAGACAGCGGAACTGAGGCGGACATGTTCAGTGTGATCAGTGTTTCGTCCTTAAGTGAGAAGGACAACAGGAGGATGATGATTCAAACTCCTCTTTAAAAACGGCAAAGCTGGTGGAGAGCTAACAAAGCTCCTGGGCAGCTGATTGCATTGAAACAGAGAAATGGTGAGCGGCTGCCTGAAGGGGTCTATCTCATGTCAGGTAGTGTAGGGTGAGAGAGTCTCACTGATGCCCCCTGGATGAGCAGATACTTTCCCGTGATATCGATTCCTCCACTTCTAACACCACCACAAGTCTCCTCTATCACAGTGTGGGCTTACATCAGCAGGAAAAGTGAATGACTGGAGTAACGTGTCCCATGACCTTAATCAGAGCCCCCTAAACTCTTCAGTCCTTGGCATTAGGGATGTTCTTTGCCCTGTAACCTGCCAAATGAGCCAAGCAAAGTAATCTTCTGTTGCTGTTCAGCTGGGCTGTCCTCTGCAGTTTATTATTTATATGGTCTAATTACTGGGCAGACCACATGTGGCATTGGGATGTGTGCATGTTTTTATCAACCTAATGTGACACAGCACATAATTTACCTCTGGCCAAAGAGTCTTGTGCACCATTCAAAGTCATTTGGCTGGCTGCAGGCACAAATACCCCCTGAACCCAATGCATCTATTGACCTTGTCTTTGTAACTTCAGCAAATTGTTGCATCAGAATTTCTTTATGAGTGTGATTAAGTACCCTGGGGGTAATTGTGCCTCGCTGTGTCCTGCTGTGTGGAGCTCAGTGTGCGCATGTGTGCGTGTAACTGAACCTTGTGACAGTCTGTCCGTGTCTAAGATTGGAGATGAGGTGTTGGCATATTTAATAGCCTCAAGTATGTGAGCATGTGGGCGTATGAGACGCTATGTCCCTGTTTGTGTCCCTGTGTGTGTGTGTGACTGTGTGTGTATTTTTTAATGCACTACCAACTTTGTTTTTGTAAATCTGGTCATCGTAGAGGTTGTTCGAGCTTGATCTCATCACTGCAGGTTGTGTTACAGGTTCCCTGTCAGCCAATGTTAATTAAACATGCTTTCTAATCCCAAAGCAAAGCAAACTCAATTCCTACAACACATCACTTAAAAACCTGTATCTGCAACCGGCAATCAGCAACCGATAAAACCCTGTGTCCACTGATGATGCTGCTAGTATGCAACAAAAGCACAGTTCAGCACGGTTAGTGAGATATAACCACTTCATCTTGCTATATTATAAGAGTTAATCCTAGTTGCAGCATTCAGAGGAAGTTTGCCAGGAGGCAAATATTCGTGCATAACAACACCCCCAGCTCAAACAACAAAGGCGTGGAAAAAAATTTCATTAAAAACGTATAATAACAGGATGCCTCCGGAAACGGCAGCTAAGGTTTGTTTTTCCACCTGAGTACACCAACTTCCAGAAAAAAAAAAAAAGTTTAGTTTTGCTAGCAAACAAATTGTAGCAGCTTCTCCCTTTTGTTCCTACGACAGTACAGTGAGTAGCAGTGTGATGCTCGGCTCTGCTGAAATGTGACTGCTAGGAATGTTGACAACAGCCTGCGTCTCCACCAACAAACCGTTGTGTTAAAATGTCTGAGGATGTGGCTGCAGGTCTGGATGCTCAAGATTGTGAGGCGTACATGTGAAACCGTGATCAGTCCTTGGCTCCAGCAGCAAAGCGCTCAGTGCTCCTGCCTCTGCTGATGAAACCAGTATATAATATCTAACACAGGAGTGTCCAATCATGTGTCATGGAGCGCCAAGAATACGCAGGCTCTCATTCCAACCAAACTCCCCCACCGGCTAATTTCTGTAATAAGCACACCTTCAGCTGGTGAGGGAGAGCTAATTAGGTAGATTGCTTGTCAAACAGAAGGTTAGTCGACAGAAAAGGAAGAAAATGGCATGGAAGCTCCATAACAAGCAAAGTAAATTAGTGCACATTGACTCGTCTATAGCCCCCCACCATTTCAGACCTTTTTTTATTTAAAAAAAAAAAAAGGAAAAAAAAAAAAAAGAGGAACCTCGGGGCAATGAAGTCATCGGTTGGTTCTGGTAAGGCTCAAACCCTGCTTCTGATGACTGGAGAGCGTATTTTCAGAAATACTTATTGAGCTTAAACTTCTCTCCTGGAAAACACCCTGCCCTTATAGACTCTCTTTCTATAGGTCCTTGTGGGGGTGGTGGGGGGGGTGGGGGGTGGGGGGGGGTATATTACAAATGAAAACGCATGTGCAGCCTGATCCCTTTGCTTTCCAGTAGCTCATTCTAGCGGGGAGTGTGATGCGAGTGCCATGTCTCCCTCTGTGACCCCATTCTTTTTTATCTATCATGACAACTGCATGCTCAGCACAGCCCTCGAGAACGCAGCCCAGGCTGTTGCCATTAAGAGGAGGCATCAAAAGAGAAGAAAAAAAAAAAACTCCACTCTGCTGCTGTGTAACACTGCAAATTATCCCCACCGACTGAAAAGTTCCATGGCAGCAATATGCGTTTCTGTCAATCACTCAGAGGACCAAATGTCAACCTATAAAAAAAAAATGGAGAGGCTGTACTGATTGTGTCAAACAGTTTGTACATTAGTAGCAGAAAATAGATTTATGGTACTGTCTGTCGCAGTAGAAGAAATGTTTTGTTTTTTTTTTTTTTTTTTCCTTCTCATGTCGTGACTGTGGCAGATAGAAGTGTTCCAGCATTTTTATATGCTAGCAGCAGCAGCAGCACAACAACAATGTTTACTTAGCCACTATTTACCACTTTACTTAAACTCAGTGAGACTTTTATCTGGCTATAGAGAGGAAATGAAAAGCGTAATAGTATTTTTTGAAATGCAAATCCACGTTTTCCAGCTTTCCTTGTCGTCAGTAATCAGTGTCACCCCACATGTGATTCTGCAAATTAAATTTTAAGCTGCTCTTTGACATATTCTTAACACCATGCAAAATTCACAAACTGGTAACTGATCTGGAAGAGCATTCAGTGTGAATTAGTAGATGTAAATCGAAATATTTTCCGGCAGGAGGAAAACGTATTTTAAAGTCAGCATCTCCACACTGTCAATCCAACCACTGCAGACTTCAACACCTGATTCTGTCGTTAATGTGATCCACGTGAAAACAGGAAAGCAATGCCTTTCTTCCTTTCATTACTGGAACAAAGAAGCCCTTTTGAACCATATGCTGCAGCTAAATTGATCAATTAATCAAGCGAAACATGGATATTTCTTTCAGCACAGGACCAAGTGCTTTCATTTACCTCATAGCTGCCCTATGCCTGCTCTGATACCCGCTCTTGCCTCTAATCTATTTCGTTTGGCATGATCAGCTATAAAACATCACAGAAATCATGGCAAATTTAAGCACCGAGGTTATCGTGAGAAACTGATCAGTTTTTATTTATGCGACTTCATCACAGCTTCATAGAAAAGCATGTTGTTCAGACCCCTGCATCCTCCAAATAAAATCATAATCCACAAGAAACAACTCTCTATATCTCTCTTATATCCTCATAAACAACAGACAATCAGCCCAGACTACTGACAAAGTAAAGATCTGTAAGCTGTGATTTATCAGACTTCAGGCTTAAAAAAAAACGTCAGCTTCAGGTGATTCATTTTAAATCATGCATACTCACAGTTTTTAATCAGCATGTCTGTAGTGTGCAGACTAGGTGTTAGTCTGCCATCTTTTCTGGGGGCAGAACGAGCCTACACTGACTTTAGGATGAGACTTGAACATATGCTGCCATCATAAATCAGGGCCAGTGTCTCTGGGAGTTTACCTCTGTTCCGCCCCACTGTCCCTGTTCCATTTGGCTGTTAATGAATAAATAAAAGCTCTCTTTATAGGCTTTATAGAGTACTCCAGGCTGAGTTAAGGATGGAACTTTCTGTCAATGTTTCCAGGGTGCAGTTTGCCCTCATAGCTCCTCCAGTGAGACTTTCTGAGCAACTTAGAGCATTTTTAGCAAGGTTATAAAAGCAAAACAAGAGGAACAATTAATCTGGAATACAATGAACAGAAAAAATCGCCAAAAAGGAGACAAATTCCTTTCTGGAAATCTTCATTTTTTTTAGTTTTTTTTTTTTTTTTTTTTTAGGAGGATGTACCTGTGGTTTTTAATGTTGGCTCACTGTGATGAATCGAACATACAGGTGTGTCGTGTCCTTTACTTTACTAAAAAAAAAAAAAAAACATGAAACTGTTTAAAATAAGAATCACTCACCCTTATTTCCATGCCCTCTTTTTTCCCATCCCATGCCCAGCTGCGCTTGGTGAAGTAGTTGACTGTGGCAAACTCAATCAAGGCAGAGAAGACAAAGGCATAGCACACAGCCATGAACCAGTCCATGGCAGTGGCATAGGCCACCTTAGGAAGGGAGTTTCTAGCACTGATGCTCAGGGTGGTCATGGTTAGGACAGTGGTGACCCCTGAGGATGAAATAAAAAGATCAGTAAAGAGGTTCTTTTTTTGAGGAAACACTTAAAGGAAAGTTCATCTTCTTACAACTTGAGTCAAACTTTGCAAAGGATTTGAAGGGTTATAACATTTTACTTATTTCTGTCTAGAGATTTTGGAAGACAGGTTTAAAATGTCCAATTTAGCTCAGTCATGTAAATTATCCTTTTGGGCTTAAAAAGTTAACAGTCGTGAGCTAAAAGTTACGGTCCACTGCATTACAAGGCTTCGACTACATAATCTACTGTATGAATATCAGAAAGTTGATCCACATACCACGAACAAAGTTCAATGGTGCATAACCATTATTAGTGTGCTGGGTCAGTCTTGTAGGTTCAAGCAGGAATTAGCTTCTCAATGCAATGAACCATTGATAATGAACATTTAAGGATGTATTTTTGACTTTACTTTGGTTTAAACCAGTCTGATATGTGTTTCCTAGCACCAATAGATGCCCTTGTAAAGTGTGTCTAGTGGAGTTGCAAGGTCCAAAATATCTGCAATAAAAGACCCTGAATACAGGTCCATTAAAACCATAAATATAGGGTCCAAGTTGTAAAAACTGACATTTCCTTTACCTAGAGGGAGACATAAGAGAGAGATATATGCTATAGACCTGCATACATTTATTGCAAGTAATGTCAAGTGCAGGATAATGTGCAAAGGTTGGTTATGATTCTGAATTACAATGCAATAGAGAAAACAGACCACCATCTAATTAATTAATCTGGAGATAAATCCTTTGGCGTATAAACTTCAAAACTCTCTCAGATCATGTCACATGTTGGCCTTTTAATTCAGTAGAAGGAAATACGGCTCGGACAACGGTCGCTCATCCAGCCACATAAAAGCAATCGCTTCATCTGTTCCAACCTTTCTGATCTGATGAAAAACAGACACACAGCAGACTCTAAAAATGAACGCTGTGTTGCAGAATCAGGGAGGTCAGCTAATTTCAGTGAGCCATGGGTGAGAAATTAGAATTTGTGACAAAAAGACTGATAGGTAAGTTTCCACTTTAAGGACACGGACTGATTAATTTTCACGTAATGCATTTTGAATAAGTTGACTACATTCCAACATATAAACTGTGTGCTACGTTTCTATTTAATTTGGTTAAGAGGACCTGGGGCTGCTTGTAATATCTGAGAATGTTCTTAAATAAAATGCAGGTATAAATCTGGTGTATGTGGCTCTTAAACCTGATAACCCTTCAAAACCATTCAGTCGCCTCCAAAATACAATTTGAAAATCTACCAGGGAACAAAATGAGTCAGTGTAGTCGCTGATAAACACTTAAATGCTAAGAACTCAGTGGAAAGATCCTTATTTCAGCTGAGCAGTGCGACGGAGAGAATAATAATAAAAAAAAAAAACACAAGGTGAACGCCTCAGGGAGCCGTGTCCTTCACAGTAACTGTTTCAATCATTCTGCTGAGAAAATGACACTGATTACAGCTCCTCTCCTCATGTGAAGGAAATTGTTCTCTACCAATGGAATTTCTTGTGTGACTGAAACGATTTTCAGATGACTGTTCAGGGAAAAATGTTCCTGCGAGTGTGTTTGTGGAGAACTGAAGAAACCGCGGTTACTCAGAATGCATGGGAACAGGCTGCTGGAACCATTTTTTTTATTTCCTAAAATTCCTAAAAGTCCTGTGCTTCGCAGGTTGTTGGGCGTCTGTTGTGCAGCGTGTGCTACCTCGTGTATGTGTGCTTCATTTCTAAATCAAAATGCTAATTATTCAACAAAGACGGGTTAGGGGGCTCTTTCATAGATTATGCAGCACAACAACAGTTGAAAGAAGAAGGGGGAAATTACAAATTACGTCTCATCTTTGAGTATAGGGTGATCTAAGCCGACACAATGTTCTTAACATGAATAGCACCGGGTGGACAAATTAAATCTATTATTATTCACAGTACAAAGGGAAGATAACATGGTGAAGTGTCACATATGCAACGGAGGAAATGTCACATATTAAATCAAAAGGATATAGCGCGGCTTACATCTTTTTCCTTCGGCATATTACTTGCGAAATATAAAATACTCCTGTGAGAGGCTGGGTTTAAATGTTTTGGTGTCCTCCTTTATTAACACTGTTTTAAAAGGAGAGGATTAGATCTTCTGCCTTTTCCTGACGAGCCTGGTTTTATCTGAACCAGGCTGACTGTTATTTAGCTGACCAAGTGGCCCGGCATCCTCTGTGAGAGATGCAGCACCTCGTCTATCACCTGCCGCACTTTCCCCGTGTTACACTTTCCAACTTTGCTTCTACTTATCTCTGATTAATTAGTGTTTTAGCAGTTACAGAAGTGGGCGCAAATCAATACTGTGATAAAAGCTTTGGGGAAGAAAATAAATTGCTCATTCATGCCCATGTGCGCCTAAATGCACCAAGCTATGTTTTGTATGTCGTCGGGTTAATTAGAACTTTTCAGGGGGGAAACCTTTTTTTTTAAACCCTCCACTTGTTCCACAGTTTTGCTGAATCATCTGAAGATGTGAACAAATGCAGCTCTGCACATGTTTTGCTCTCAGCTCATAATTAAGCTCCACCAAATTCTCTAACCTGTTCAATGAATCATTTAGTGCATGTTTTTTTTTTTTTTTTTGGAATTGTATTAAAAACACAAGATGGCACTCACCAAACACAGTGCGAGCAGGGACAGATTCTCTGTTTAGCCAGAAGGAGACCTGAGACAGTATGACAGTCATGATGCATGGCAGGTAGGTTTGAATCACAAAATAGCCAATTTTCCTTTTCAAATGGAAATATGTTGTCATCACTACATATTCTCCTGAGGGAGAGGAGAGAAACATAGAAAGAGATGGAGAGAAACACACAGAGTTATGATTATTAATACAGTTATGCCCAGTTGGGGAAAACACAAGCTGAAATATTCAAAGTCAGATTTATTAAAGTTAGAACATTAACATGTACTCCTCAATCATCAAAGTAGCTCACAGGATTGTCTTCAGTCCCTGAGATGAGCCATTAAACCATATGAAAACATAGAAAATGACAGTTAAAAGACATTGAAACCACCAAGGTTTCGACGTCTTCACCAGGCTGACTGACATGTACTGGATAAAAATTGTTTTCAAGTATGCTACATGAGGATTATACAAGAGGGGAAACAGAGTTGATTTTATATATTGATTCACTGATTTTATTTCCACACCCATTGTAGCAAATGGGGGGAAATGTGCCCTCAGGAAACCAGGAAGCTCATTACAGATACCATTAAATACATTAAAAACAGAAACATTAGAACATAAACAATGGGAAACATATGACTTCACCAAGTGCTCCAGAGAGAAAAAAAATATATATCTGGTGCAGGGAAAACTGGGAGGGATCCTGGGGCGACTTGAGTTTCACATGGGTATCTCAGGCTCATTGTGGACTGATACGTTTGATTAACTGGATCCTGTGTTTCATGGGACGGATATCGAAAACACTTTCACATATTGTGGATTGGCAGTAGAGCCTCAGTAGTTTGGCAGTACAAATCTCAAAATGTAGATTTTCAGTGGAGTGTTCCTTTTAAATACATGCTTACATTTTCCTGTTGATGTGAAAAACCTCTGCCTGCGTCATTCTAGCCTCCTTTAGCTCAGATTTTTGTCACTGACGGCAGCAAATGGACAAATTCAAAGCCCCCCTAAGCACCAGCTCTCATTGCCATGTGTGTAATCTGTGTGGCAAAGATATGAGAAAAACAGCCTTTCTTTCCCTGAGGTGTTTTTTTTTTTTCGGAGCAGATTCTAACCAGGACTGAACTGGCTAAAATCCACCCATTACTTTGGCTCACTGCACTCCATTAGGTTTAAAGTTATGAAATGAGATTTTCAGACATCCACAAGCTAAACTGGTTTATGAGAGGAATCACTTTGACTCCACCATGAATATTGGTACTTCTAGTCTCTAGACTTTAGCTGGTCTCGTTTATTCAAAATACCTTACTTACAAGACTTAGGTTCAAACCACCAAACAGCATAACAATAAAGACAGGCTCACGGAAAGTGTTCTCCATAGAGTTATACAAGTGCTATTATTTCAACAGCTTTCAACACACTTTCTGCTTCCTCGGAAAACAGCCTGAGTGCCATTCAACAGAGCGGTTTCATGGTAGTTTAGTCTCCAAACACAGCTGAGACAGAGACAGAGCTGTGACTCTGCAGCTCACCTCCTGAGAGCTGCATAAGCAAACAGCTTCACTGCAGAGGTTAAATCTCTCAAAATGGAAAGTCAGTATGGCTCAGTTGTGAGCTATGCAGAGTTTCAGTAATTACCTACTGGCCCTTTGGAGCAACCTTTTAACTTTAGCTTTGCAGTAATCAGTACTTCAGCACTTTATCCTGTCTTCTTGCTCTGCTACCTGAAGCTGGTGATTGATGTTGGAAATGTTTCATCGATGTCTTTTGTCTGATAGATCTCGATTAAAGTTATGTGGTGACTTACAGTTTCTTGCAAATGATAATTATTCATGTATTGTAGCATTTTGTTGGAGTTGGTTAAAATATTTTTTTATGTTACCATATAATTGCTGTGAATTTTCTTGTTTATACTAGTGTGTCAGGGCCCAGCCCTTACCTTGGTATTTCATCCCTTTAGGGTAAAGTGTTACCAGTTTTCAGAGTGGATGTGACACGTCTATTTAGCGAAATAGGCACGATGAGCAGAAACAAAACTGCCACACCAGACTTACAAACAAACAGCATAAGCGACAATCTTTTTTTTTTTTTGTCTATGTAATACAAGTACATGTACCCGGACATCTGGAAAAAACTCATCAAGGAATTCATGGTCACACAGTGCCTTAAGACACTGCCAGTAACATCACATTTCTCCATTTTCACTGACTAGGAGGCAAAAAAACAAAAACAGTCAATAACCACCCATGCCTGATTGCTGCAAAGTCTGAACACTATAAACACAAAGAAATTGTGCAAAGCCAAGGCACACAGCTTTAGGGAAGAGACCATGAACTTAAAGATCAATTTCCGCCAGAGATGAACAAAGGAAAAAACCCTTACTGATCCAAAACGCATGAGGGAAGGGAAGAAAGCTGTAATGACTGCAGACAAGATATATATTGATGGACAGTGTTATTGTGACAAAGATCTGACCCCCTGGCTTTTCTAACCTCCCTCCCCAGTCTGACCCTCATTGACTTCTTCTCTCATTCATCTTTGCAATATCTTCCTCTCACAACTGATTTCTTTCAGATATCTTCCGGCAACATTCATCTCTATATTTAACACATAAGACTTCTCCAGTTGTAATAACGGAACCTGATACAGATTGAGTATTTCATTATGCACCATTTCTCACTATAACACACGCACACTAAAATTGTCCTTGTTACTGGCTGCTGACAGTAATAGTATCACTCTATGTGTCCTGTCCTGTCAGTTGTATAATGTCATGTTTGTTATCCTGATTTGTGGTGTTTCTGCATGTGCTTACACCATGTGTCACAAATAAGGAAACAAAAATGCTAACATGACCTTTAAGTCTGTGAAAGTCATGTGATTGCGTGTGACAGAGAAATGGTTTCTTTTCTCCACAGTTTGGACAAGGAGAATTTCAGATAAGATCATTATGTAATCAAAAGTGTGGCCTGGTATTTCTGTCCTTTAACTCTAGACTCTGGACTATTGGCCCTCAAAACACAGTGGAAGTAACATTTTCTCCTCTGGCACACCTCTTCACACTATCACGATAAATATGCTGAATCCCTTCCCAAAAACTGGTAACACTCATCATTTTCATGGACCCAAATAATACAGTCTGAAACGGCAGAAACCTGAGGAAAGTGCAGACTGTTACTTGTGCCAGTATACGTCGACAGAAAAGAGGGAAGGCAATTTAATTAACTACACACTTTATGCAGAAAAACGAATAAGAGTTTATATTTGAAAGGTAAGAGTTTCATCCCATGACACGCTAATTTTGTTTCCCTGCTTGCAGTATCCTCTATGAAAATAGAATTTGATGTGTCAGCTACAGCTGTTGAACTGGTATGAATCCAGACCAGACCAGTCTGTGCACAGTGCAGGCATAAAAGCTCAATGTCCTGTGTTGTTTGGTTTAGACCCAGGACCTCTTGCCTGTTCGAACACACCAAGTCTGATTTAATCTGAAGTAAACTGTATACTACTGTCTGGGCTGAAGATGGCATACCTGTGCTGGAACTGATGGTTTCTTTGCCAATAACGTGTCCCAGTAAGTCATACTGGTTCAGCCTGGAGCCGTCCTCTGCCACAGCGACAGACCTCTCGTCTCCCTGGGTCCACAGGTAGATCACCTCATTATTGGTGTAAGCGTCTGGGCAACAGACAGATAGTAAACAAACATGGATTAGAAATAAACATGAGGAAACTTTAAAAACACTGCGGAACAGATCAGCATTTTCTATAGCAATAAAGGTGCTGTAGCAAAGTCCTCTTCAGGAAATAAGGAGCTAAACTACTGACCTTGTTAATGTCAATACATTAGAGAGAGAGTGATTCTGACTGATTCACAGTCAGTTTCACAGTCAGATTCAGTTATATATTTGATAGACTTTTGACATAGAGGATGATTTGCACTGGCTTTGGTGATTCCCTCACTTTTCATGTAGAGCCACCATCAGGCCACATTTTGAAACACATCCAGTGAAATATCTCAATATACAACAACATGAAAATATTACATATTATATAATATATTAAAATATGGAGATGCACTGGCACAAACGCTGGTACATACATTCATATAGAGCATGATTGTAGAGTCCTGGGTGAGAATGAGATTTTTTTAAGAATCAAGAAATACTGAACAAACGTTATGGGGACACAGTTTCTGTTTCCCTAAAAATATCTTTGACATCTCTGTACTGCAGTTTCTTGTTATTTAATAGCCAACATATGATTATCACTGACATATGTGCAGTAAGCTGATGTTGGTCCATATGCTAGAAACACATTCATCTAGAATGAGTAGCATGAACATATTTTCTAATTTAGTTTGTTAAATGCATTGACTTTTTTTTTGGCTCATCTTTATCAAGGGAAATCTCACTTCAAGCTGATGGCTGACTAATTTTGCTGTGAAGAAACACGTCTAAACATGACAGTTATCCCCTTGTATCATATTCCTCGGCAGAGTTTGAGTCCTCTGAAGTTTTACCAGGGCAGGAAAGGTGCTAAACACCTGCCGAGGACAATCACCACTGTTTCTGCAGTGTGATTTTATATTAAACTCTGTTTTGCTGTGACCATCTGGACTGACTTACAACTTCCAAACTTCAGAGGACAGGCGTGTGCATCCATCGGGAAATCCTCCAGGTGCATGGGGCACTCGGCATGAATGGTCAACCTGGGGGTGTGTGGAGAGGGGGAGGGGGAGGGGGAGATGAGGAAAGAAAATACTTCACTGTCGAGGCTGCAGTATGGTTGAGGCAGCTGTTACAGGCACATCATGACAACATGACAAAAGATAAAATACAGAGCGCATGTTCAATCGCAATTCATGGTCAGAGGTGCCATGAATGTCTTCATCATACAGCAAGAAACTGACACAATGGCCACTTAAATATTGGAGCACCGCAGTCATTTTAAAGCCACAGTGTGTATGTTTGAAGAAAAACCGGAGGGCTGCCTCTCCCTCCTCCTCGTACGCGTCTTGTCAGCGGTAATGAGCGTTCAGCTGACTGACAACAAAGGCAAAATCTCCAGAGAGTACTGGAGTTTATTTCATTTGGTCAGATAGCTGAGCCACAAAATGCACACTGTAAGAAATGGTGCATATTATGTCACTCATACGTGTATAATAAACACGGGGATTACATTTACTGAGTTCAGACAAAACTGCAGCACTTAAAAACATCCTACAGTGGACTGAGATGCTCATAAATGGACCACAAACAGGGTTATTGTAACTCAGTTACAACATTTATAGTCCAAGCATCAATCCAAAACTGGGTTATTTGAGAAACCCAGATGGGAGCTGAATATCTAAGCATGTAAATGTTGTTGGTTTATGTGTAATTCTCATTTGTAAGATTTTGGGTAAACTGAATGTAGCTTCATAAGCATCCACAGTTTCATGCTTGTATTAGATATTGTATGTATTTTATGGCTTGGTAGTGTGTACAGATTATACATGTAACATGTATATTCAATGAAGAGAATGATCAAAAAGCCATTTAATGAGTAGATTCAGCTGGTCTCGCCATTGTAAACCCAGTTTCGTGTTGCCGAATGTAACACGTGAAGTTTAGTGCAGCCAGTGCTAGTTTTAAAACTAGCAACATCACAGACCACTTGTACAGTCCCACTTTAGTGTTTCTAATTAGCTCTCTGTGTTGCACTTGCAACAACCCTGTGCCCCCATTGTTTTCCGCCGTCTTGACTGCTCTCTGGTGCTGCCTCATTACTGATAAGTGTCTCACTAACTACGCAAATTAACACAGCAGAACATAAATCAAATGTGAGCAACGCACCACCGCATATAATACAGAGCTTAAACTGACAAGAAACTGATGAAATTGATCTCACTCCTAAGATGGGCTTAACATAACGACAGAAACAAAGGCAAAGTAAGAGAAAAGATCAAGACGACAGAGTTAGAATTGCTTTGATCAAAGACAGCAAAGCAAAATGTTTTTGTGCAACGACAAAACCTCATAAATATAAATAAGTGAGTCCACAGCCATGCTAGCAGCTGTCTGAGGCTGCTTTAACGCCTGTCAGTGCAGCTATTTTGTCATAAATGAACTGTTTGGACAAACTGAAATTTAGATCTGATTTGGCGCTGAATAAAACAAATGCAGGGATTGGTTAAACATTGCAGTTCATCCTGAGGGGAATATGGATGTACCAAATTCCAATGCAATCAATGCAATAGCTGTTGGAACATCATCCTCATGGTGACGCTAGATGAAAAGTCAGTGGATCATCAATGTCAGTAAGATTAACTGCCTGTGGACCATAAATGTCTGTACAAAATTTCATTGCAATCCATCAAATAGGTGTTGAGGTATTTCAGTCAGGATCAAAGAGGTGGACCGACAACTAGCACCAGGCTGACTGTAGATTGCCCAGTATGCAAACAATGTTTAATAAGTCTTCTGTAAGGAAGCATTGCATCAACTGTATTTGCACAGCAGTGAGTGTTTAGATGTGCATCATTGGATCCAGTGGATCCTGATTTTGTTGAAAATGCTCACTCTAAAGTGGATATTCTTAAATATGGCTGTGCAGTTGTGTTTGTTTTTCTTGGCTCATAAGCTGTTGAGCCCAGTTTGGGGATTTTAAACTAAATAAATTCTTGCAAAAAGCTTTAACTAAAAATATACACCACTGCCTTTGATGAGCACATTATAAACTTTTCATAAATTGATATTCTTTATCAGGGAAACCAAAATGCAAACGCGGGTCTGCAGCAGCAGCAGCACTGGCAGACAATACGAGCTCCCTCAACTCAAAATAATGACTCAGTCGTGCAGAGCGGAGGCCTTCATAGCATTTGTCAGTTCAGATGCTGCGGACGTGCTGATTAAATGGATTTAAGCAGTTGTTTATTGAGGAGTGCCAATCAACATGAGGTGCTATGGTGATGTACTTAACAGAAAACATCCCTTAAAAGTAGCTGGATTGATATTCCAGAGCCTAATACATGTGAAGTGTGCTCAGAAAAACAGAAGTTATCAGTCTCTCCTTTGCAGTGTTACTTAGTGCCTCTAACAAAACAGTTGTTTTGATATAGATCCCTTCAACTAAACATCTAGTTATGAATGAATTGAACAAATTCACAAAGTACTTATTGAAAAAACACACTGAACATTAGCCTTAGTATTTCTTACGGTATTTTGTACAGAGACAGTTGAAATAACGGGATTTGAATAAACACCTGCACAAATGCAACACATGAGACAGTGACTCAAGAAATGTAGCTGATTGTTTGATTGGTCACTTGACATTAAACAGCTCCAAACTGGATATAAGGTGATCAATAAGCTGGTTCCAGAAACTCTTTGTATTTTTGTCTGACAGAGGTTTATCCTACTTTGCTACATCACAGTCCCTTTATCATCGCACCACACATTTAGTAAGTTATGTATACACAGCTGTCCTTGTGATACTCCATTAGAGCCCAGATGTCTTTCTTGGCCTTGGCAGAACTGCCACAACATCAAATCCACTCATGAGGGACCACAAAATGAAACTCTTTCACTATTTCATTGTCACCCTTGAAAATCAATACTGACCTTTGACCATCCTAAAAATATTTCTTTTCAAGCCTTTTGAAGGCTCAGATGCAAAGCTGCGGTGACGGCTGATTGAGTGACAGATTCAATTATTAGATGGGTTGAAACCATTTAACTATTTTTGTAGCAGTCCTGTGGCAGATAATTGTATTCACTGACTGTAGCTGTCTTGGTGGCTGATGCTGTTTACAGTGACTTTAGGCACGACATACACACAATGGCAGTCCTCCTTAATCAGGTGATTAGTATTGTCTGAGATGTCTCTGTGTGAAACATAAGTGGCCCAGACTGGGTGCAAGTCAGTTATCTGACACTTATACTGATGAAATGATCAGAATGATCCAGACAACTGCCGCATCAGCTCCACACAACTTCGGCTGTTTTTCAGTGAAAGGTCTCAGGAAACAGCCTGTTAGATGAACTGCCCTGAAATTTTGGTACAGATATTCACACCCTCCCTCAGGATGAACTGTATTGACTTTGGTGATCCTTTAACTTTTCATGTAGCACCATTATCAGGTCAAAAAGATGCTCACAGTGCTGTAGACTCCTTAGTCCTGTTAGACTACAGCATTCAATAAAGACGTGGCAGTGCTGTCAAGAGGAATAAATTCAAAAGCAGCTCACCTCATCGTGTAGAGAAGCGTGCCATTGTCTACTAGTCGTAGCAGTTTGTTGGGAGTTGTCATGTTGTGGGCCACAGATTTCTTTCCGTTGTGAAAAAAGGTATCAGGAGTCCAGATCTTACTGGCCAGGAGGTTGTTGAGGGGTAAAACTTGCATGGGCCCATCAAACTTCAGCCTCTCGTCCCGCCAACTCTGACGGAAGAAGACATCGATGGTGTACTCCTGAAGGGAGGACAGTGTGAAGGATTAGTAGACAAGATAGCAGTTTACAGCATTGGGAAGTGCCACTGGTCACGTAGAGGTAATGACTCTAGTTTAACACTGGACCTTTTCACAGCAGACATTTTGACTTGTCAAAGCAGGAAAAGCACAGGTGTGGTTACTAACAGTAATGATGGCTGACTGACTTACTGGGACACTTCCTGGAATGGAGCCTTTCTGCTCCAACAAGTCACAATGCCCACTGAATCCTGAACTCTGTGTAAAACCTTTACAGACTGCTAGTACTGTGGAAGGTTAATATAAAACCGAGTTTTGCGCTTGCAGATTGTCCATCATTGTGGTCATTTTCAAAGAGATGCTACGTTTGATGGGATAAAAAGAAAAAAACTTGCCAACCCAAGAATTATTAAACAAAAAAAAAAAGTCCAAGTCCAAACAGAGGAAAATCCAACTAATTCAAGACAAATAAGTAAGAAAAGTAAACAAGTGACATAAGAAAAAAAAAACACAAGAGAAACTGCTTTCAGTCAGCCATTATTTCTGATGAAAGATACACAGGTGTGTGCCACGCTTTACCATCTGTCAACTACAAACAGCTTTAACAGCAAAATGATACATGTGCATGTTATTGTAGAATATATTTTGTGCCTTTTAAAGTTCTGTATCCCTGTGCCATGTAATTACTACTGTGCTAACAATGCAGTGCTTCTTTCAAACTTGAAAGTCTAACCGTGGCTTGAGACACAAATAAGCTTCAGCGAAAAACCTTGTAATACATCTGTTTCATGTTTTATTAATATACAACAAAGTCTTTCTGTGTTGTCATCAACACATGAAAAACTAAATAAAATAAAATGAATGCAGGAAGCAGCCAGTCAAAAGGAATTTCACATTTCACATTATTCATTCAGTAGGACTTGGTGTCCTAGCAACAGCCTTCCCTCATCAGCTCCGTACAGCGGCAGCACAGACTGCTGCTGTCTTATCTTAGAGCGAGATGGAAGGAAACTGTCCGTATCTCGCACAACAACGCGCATTATTGACGATCAATAAAAGCACAGCGAATGTGTTTCTCTTTAATTGTCTTTGTGCTTTTGCTCGTGTGGTGAAAGGGCTCACTAGCTGCAGTGCTCACCAGTCAGCTGTGACTGGCTGCTCCCTGAGCGAAAAAACTGATAAAGTCATTTCTCAGCGGCTTTAACAACAGGAAGCCATCATCCCCAGCAGGAGAGGTGTACAGCTTCCACTCAACAACATCAACTGGGCTCCTCTAAACAGAGAAGGATGGACGTCTGTTAATTGATGCGATTGACCTCCTGATGGAGTGCAAACCATAAAACAATTACACCGCATCTGTCCTCACAACAGTGCTCTAAATAAAGCCCACAGAGAGCTTCACGGACAGATACAATCGAGTGTGACAAACACGTTTCCCCTCAAACACTTGCTTATTTTTTGTCGAGGTACACATCTAAATTAAAAAAAGATCTCTTTTTTAATGCTTATTTTATCTGATTTAGTTTGGTCATCAACTAGATGCCCAGTGCAGACAACAAAAGACAGAATGATTAACACACACATGAAGACACTTGGACACACACTATATAGTGATTTATTGTTCAGTGCCGTGTGTTTCTCCTACCAAAACTTATCGGCAGCAGTTCAAGAAAGTTTGTTCTGTCCTGGCTCGGAAAAAGACTCTGGACCATTTAAATCCCCATCACCACATTTATCCTCATGTCCCACACTTTATCCTTCTTCCCTGTTTTTTATGAGATGTCAAATCTCACCCCAATCAGTGTAAAACATCCAGTGATGAATAAAGAGACAACGGCGTGCTTGGCCCAGATGGGCGATGCCATCATTTGTTTGTTTCCTTTGGACTGAAATCTCCTGTAAACACTGGGGAAGTAATTTGAAGATTGAAAGACAGGAATGTGGAGAAGCATAGTCAATCTCCTCATAAGGCCAAATGGCACAATCAGTTTGAATGCCAGCTGGAGTTCCTCCAGGGAGAGAGAGATTGATTTCTCCTTGACAGAGGAGACAGAGTGGAACTTCCACCCAACAGTGGATTTCAAATGCCTTTTTTATAGCGGCAAGGATCATGAATAGATTTACTGTAGCAAACAACTGTAATTTAAATGACATTTTAAAACTCATTCGTGGCACCTGAATGACAGTGTTACTAACAGCTATATGAATACACAATCACTCTTCACAGATATAATACAGATCCCTTTTCTATGTCTATATGCTATTTTCTTGGCAACTTGCCTTTATTATGAAGCAGAGGATAGAAACGCAGAATATGTGGGCAGAGGGAAAGAGGGTGATGACATCAGTCCCTGGATGGATTAGAAGTGGGACATTGCAGATAAGTTGTATGTGTCATGCAGTACTGGGTCGCCAAGACACTCCTACATACAGTTTGAACAACTGTACAATTGTTAAAACATTTCAATTTACCCAGAATCCCATATACCCATTTTGACTATTTGTATTTATATTGCTTCATTTAACAAATGATCTAAGAAGTTAAATCCATTAAAAATTTTTTGCTTGTTAATTGACTTTCAAGCTGCTTTTAGATTAACAACTGATCAAAAGACTGTGTATTGTGACAGCTTTAAGTACAGCTGTGAATGCACCTACGACGTATTGAGGACGCATTTGATATCAGACCACTCAGACCACATTCAGAGGTGGTCTGGGTGACATAAGGCCACATTCTTTTAGGAGCATGAGCGCACTGTGAATTGTTGCCTCTGAGGTTAAAAAGAACAAAGCACTTCGTCTTAGCAGTTGGAAATGATGTACGTGTTTATTTGCATTTAGAGCGGGGAAGTGGGATCCAATCACAAGTGGTCACTCGAGACGCACGTGGAGACGCATTCTAATTCCACGTGTGAATGGACATGCTTAGAGCTGTCCACTTGCGACTGGATCACCTGAGACGCATGTTAATGCCAGGTCTGAACAGGACGGGGCCTTTGTGTCAAACCTGCTGAGAATTATCAATTGACTCTGCAGTTCCTACAGCTGCAGCTACAAAGTTCTGATAAACCCTATGTACACGACCTGCCAGTGTTAACAGACATAGTTAGTAAATACTTGGTGAACATGGTGGGTGCATTTAGTAGTTGAGGAGCCAGATATTTCCCTCAGTAAAACAAAATCAATTCATGCAGGTTTAAGTGATTATTTTTGCATTTGTTGGCCAGTGACACAAAAAAGAACCATGGAGAGAATAAGGGACCTCACATAGAAAAAAGGCCAGCAAAGGTGTGTGACTTTTTTTTTTTTTACCCAGTATGCTGACTCTCATAAACCAGTTAAACTGAGAAAGAGCAAAACTATTTCTGTTTATCTGAACCTTTTTCATAATGACGCAGAAATCACAGTCACTGTCCTGTATGCCATAACTAAATAGGTCTCAAGTGTTTTCAAGTCAAGGTTAATTACTGGACACTTTCAGTAAATACTGTAGGATTGTCACAGCAGTGCTTCGCAGGAGTAGAACGCACAAACAGATAAAAATAGGGATTATAAAACAAGAGAAAGCAGAAGCATGTCAGACACAGAGAAATGTCTCCTTTGCTCATATGTGAGTGTATGTCTCAGTGGAAGAAACGTGGTGGAGAGAAGCAGCCAGCAGCAGGGTTGCAGTGGTGAGAAAATGATGAGAATGAAAGGAAATAAGGGAAATGATGGGAGCGGCTGATAAGGTTGCAGTTAAGGTAGGATGTACAGTAGACTGGGCTAAATGAGTCTAGACGCTAAAAAATGACACAGTGTCTGGTTCTCTGATAATGGCAGGAAGGTTGTGTCTAATATCTGATAGAATATTAATGCGGTCTTTTATCTTGAATTAATGAGTTCATTAAATTCTAAACATTTGGTTATTACATCACATTTTAATATTGTCATCACATTTTAGTTTTAATTTGATTTTACTCAACAGCTGTGGACATTTGCTCGCCTGTACTTTTACAGTCAGTGTGCAGGTTTTTCCTCCATATTTCACTGAATTATCTGGTTAATCAAACTGCAAATCTTTTTCTAAAATATCACAAAAAACCAAAACAAAGAGTCATCTCTGAAGGCACAGCGACTCAAACAAGTTGCTCATTCCAGGAAATTGAAGTTTTCCGCACAGTAACTTATTGTCCAATGTTGGTTGGCTACAGCTTGACATAAGCATTTTGTTTGTCTACAGGAACTCACTGGTTTGACAGGTTTGATTTAGTGCCCCTGACAAGATGTGCGATAGAGCTGTTTCCTCAATTTATTGTGCAGAAATGTTATGTGTGATACATGTTATGAAGCCTGGGCTCTGACAGTATACCACAGACCAGAGATAACGTTCTGATTAGCTGCTGTGCTAATGATACAGGCCACTTTCTGGAGGCAGCGCATCAATTTGACCTGGCTCTTGTGAACTTCACACTCTGGGCATTGTAATGATTAGTCAAAGATTTGATTAATGTCTTAATTACTAGTCCTTCTTGCTCTCCCGTTGTCAATTATTCTCTCTTGCTTCGCTTCTCGTTTGCCGTTCACCTTTCCCTGCTGGGAGTGTAACCTGTGCGAGACTTGCAATGAGCTGTGAATCCCATACCAGCTCCAATTATCTTCAGTGTTCTCCGGCTTCTGCAGCTCTGAGGCGTAAACATGTTTTAGCACTTCATTGTGCTACACTTCAGACGCCAACATTTTGTTCTGCAAATATAATCAGCTCTAGAATCAAATGGCAGGAAATGTTGCTGTAAACATGTTTATGAATTCATTTAAGCCAGTAAAAACATAATGCATTTTTAAAAGCTAAGATGCATTATGCAATTATGATTATTTTGAACTGCTCTCAGGGAAATAAACACAAGTGGCTCGCATTCAAGAGGGAAATGAGAGAGAAAAGAAATTTTTGTCCAAGTATAGAAGATCAGTTTCCATCATATGTCACCCTATCTCCTATTATAATTGTGTTTAAATGCATTTTTAAGGAAATGTAATAATTCATAAATCACTAAATTCTGTATTCTTGCACTGCACTAAAGATCATGGCTTTTGGTTTCATGTCATCTTTTCCATCTCAATATTCATCCTTAAAGCTGGAAAAACGGTACGTTCTCATTAATTTTGTACATTGAATTTACTCACACACCACGTTTTAATTGGGCTGAGAGTGAACAGGGGACCTTCGATCGATTTTGTCTTTTGACATTGCCGATAAAGTTTTACACAGTAAATGGCTGTGTCCTCATAAATGTTGAAGAAGAAAGAGAAAAAGCAATGTTACTTTGAGCAAACCTGCTTAGAACCCTACTAACAGCAAACAATAACAAGAAAAGGGAAATGTGGAGTCCTGTGCTTTGAGTTGTGCAAAAACAACCATTAAAAACACCATTGATGCTTTAGTTGCCATGACTGAATATTGTCCACAGGGAAAACAAATTAAATATGTTGTTAGTGAACATTTTGCTGATATGTTAAGTATCAAAACATCCAATCAATTAAAACATAATTTGGTGTTGCAGTTTAGTATATAGACGTATGTGGGGACCGTACCACAGTGCCACAGTGAAGAAGGTCCATTGTATAACCACTGTTTGCCCTAATAAATTCGTTGTCTTGGATTTAATGGGTACTGACTTATCTTCTCGGTGCTCGGATAGTGAACATGTTGAAACTGGGGATGATACAATAGGTTCCTGAAAAAACATGGGTCCCTCCTGCCGTTTGACTCATCTATGATTGCAGGATACTGAAGACTTCCAAAGTCCTGTTACCTGTGTCCTGCCATTTTCACCAAAAATATGGGGTGTTAAGAGACTGTGCCTGTTCTGCTTTCAAGTTGTTCCCACCCTGCACATGAATCATATTATGACACTGGGGAACATAATGACCTGTATGGTGAGTGAAAAAATAAGCCCTATTTTTTTTTATTTTTTTTATTGGGAGACACATTTAAATTTCTGTGTTCTCATGAAAAAGGGCTTAATTGGGTTTGCATGTCTTTGAACAAGGACAACATGACTGATGCAGGATCCAGGAGTTCACCTCCAAATTTCAGTATCACAAACCTCCATCTGTACTGTTCAGAAGACCTTGAACTGCTCAGGTATTCTGGCGGTTTGAGTTCCCTGAATTTCAAGCATAAGCTGTGTGCTGAAAATCTCAGATATTCCAGAAATGTTTACCCCCAGAGACTGTGAAACCCCTTTTGAGATCAGGCCATCACTGACGTCTTTGTCAGAGTAAGCCTCAGCACTGTACCTGTGACAGCCTAAAACGCTTCCCATTTCCTCAGCACAGGCCTGTCAAACCATGAGACAAGTAAATGTGCCATGACAGTGCATACATGTGGATGAGATGTGCCTCTGCAGATCTTCTGAGAGGAAGGGAGGAAGACAGAAACAAAAGACAGAAGTGAACTCAGCATGAGTATGTGAGAAGATGGAGGCTTGAGGTAGACAAACACAACCACCTACTTCCCAGAGATCAGCATCAAGATAGCAACCCACATTCTGGGCCTTGGTATGACACAGTACAGAAATCTGCTGCGGTCAGACACGACTCTGAACAACGTTAACCTTGTTATCCGCCTAAAATTCGAGTTTCACTCCGATTGTGCAGTTAGCTTCCTGTCTGTTATGGTGATAGTGGGGCACTGAAGGCAGATGTGGCGTATTGGGGTCTAAGTGAAGGCTGAACAACTGGCCCTCAGGGTGAGTGAGAAGCAGACATTTCTGGGACACTTAGTGTTACAGAGAGATGGGTAATTGGTCCACTGGATATATGCAACATAAACTATGAGATGCCTCGGGTATAGAGTGTACTCTGTCTAGGAACGTTTCCGTTTTAACAGTTTCTCCGAGCATTTAATGCTCCACATTTTAACCATGCAAGCAAGAAGACTTGAAGGGATGGCAGTGGCAGTCAGCTAACAGTTTGGTCCAGAACTAAATATCTATACTAAATATAATATTGACATGATGTTTAGTACAGACATGCATTGTTCCCAGAGGATGAATCCTAATAACTTTGGTCATTTCAGGTGAAGAGTTTCAGTAAAATATCTGTTCATCTACAAGACGATTTGCCACAAAACTGCACACACATTCAAGGTTCCCAGATAATGTATCCTACTGACTGTTATGCTCCCCTGCCTTTTGCAGTTTTGAGTGAAATGTCTCAACAACTACAGGATGGACTGCTGTGACATTTGGCAGAGACATCCTTGTTTCCCTCAGAACACATTGTAATAAACTAAAAGTACTGGACAAATGGAAATGCCAACCTAACAATGCTGCTAGATTCAAAATCAGGGGGTCGCTAGCTGCATAATTAATGACACTGTCAACCAGGTGTGCTTTTGTTCTGTGCTAATTGGTAAATATTAGCATGCTAATAAACCAAGATGAGTGAACCTGTGGTGAACGTTACATCTGGCAAACATCAGCGTGTTAGCATTGTCTTTATGAGCATGTTAGCATGCTGACATTAGCTTTTACACACCTCACAAAAACACTAGATACTAGTAGGTTAGCCTTGTTGGTGAATCATCAATAATTTCAGGAAGTTAACTGACTACACCATCAAATGTCCCAACAGATGTTGGACAGTTAAATACATTTAAATACATTTCTTAATGTCATTTTACAGCTTTAAGGTAACTAATTAATGCCACGCTGACACAAAGGTGTTGCTGTGAACGTATGAGCCTGTTGATATTCAATCAGCAGGGGTGATCCTGGGCTCAATTTCCTGCATTCCATCCAAAGCCATGGTATTTATAGAATGGTATGTTAGTTTGAGATGGAGCTCTATCAATTTAAAGCTTATTAAAGAATTAACGAGGTTCATTCTGTAACTTTTTTTTTACAGCTGATTTTCCTCTCTTTATTTCAATGACTAGATAGCTGCCCCAAATTAATCTTCTAAACTCTGGTGAGTTGTCTCCAAAACAGAACTTTGCTTTGGTGAACACATCAAGGAAATATCTTAAAAAGCTTCTTTCCACCTCTGAAATACCTCCAGGATTAGTCATTTCCTCTCCTTTAACTGACCTAGAAAACTGTTCCATGCTTTTGTTTCCCAGAACTGTTTACCGCAATGCTCAATACTCTGAGGCTGTCCCGCTCCACACTCAAGTAACACATCCGACTCATTCTGAACTCAGTAGCCTGGAAACTCATGAACCAGAAAACACGATCGCACAACACTGACCTACTGTAGATTTGCCTTCATTGGCTCCATGTACCAGAGTTCAAGAGAGTATTCAAAGCCCATGAAAAAAATCATGAAAATGACCACACAACTACCTGATCTATAAACCTGGTCCAGCTTGGTGGAGGCCACAGCCCTGAGCCATCCTCCCGGCCACTCACCCTCAGAGGGTGGTGCTCTCCCTTTTGGAAATTTCAGCAAGTCAAACCGTTCATTATTAAAGTCCAGAGTCAAGACCTACTTATTTAGGGGAGCCTACCATCCACATTTGCTCATTATGATGTATAATCGTGGGCCTTGTCCTCTCATTCTCTCCTTGGCTTAAAAGGCCCCAGAGCTCCTAGCACTGATCTGCAATCCCATACAATCCCGAACAAATTCTACCTTTGCGAGGGCAGAATTTAATATGAGGAAAACATCAGCGTGTAAGAAAGGGAGCAACGAATCTCCATAATTGTTGATCTAAATCACACAAATACATTTTGCCCATTGAACTAAAATGCACAAAATTTAGGATATCTGGCTGGACCATCTGAGCTGTGCCCACAACGCTGTAAACACAATGGTAAACAGACAAATACAGAGTAAATAAAGATAAAAACATGTAATTTAAACATATTGCTTTGAATATAGATACAGACGTGCAAAGTTTTGCAAACTGATACATCTATTCCAGAGAGTGATGCTTCCTGAAGGCTAAAACACGACCATCTTTTGAGGCTAGACCATGAAAGTTCTTGAAAGGAAATGCTGGAAGCCTTTATGCATTGTTTATGTGCATATAGAGCTGGAAAATGCAGTGTAGCCTGAGGCCAAAAAGAGCCTTGTCTGGGTAATGATCAGTATAATCCTAAAATCAAATTTAAAACTGACTGAGCAATGCTGAAATAAAGAAAAAAAAATCAATATGTTGATGCTATGTTTTCACACCTGGGAACAGTCAAAACCTTGACACCTACAGTGCATCCACTGATTACAAGCTAAAGGTGTGAGTGTGTGTGGATAACCGGTATTTTGCCTTTGACGGGAGACAGAAAACACCTGCTGTGGCCTCACTGACTGTGGCCCCTATCAAAGGTGGGTTTCTGTGGCCTGTGCAGCCACCACATGTGCCACTGACTGTGCTCTGTGCTGTTTGCCACTGATTCATGATGTTGCCAAGTGGAGCATGTGAAGAGAATAAAAGATTGGGGCTAGAATTGAGCCCTGAGAGACCCCAAAGGTGATATCTGCTGAAAAAGATAAAGCACTGTCTACTGTGATAAAGTAAGAGAGCGAACACTCTCTCTCTCAAAGCAAGTTAAGCTTACTGCGGTCAGCATGCTGTATCTTTACAACGGCAGGAATGGTCTTTCCTGCCAATGATTTTTGTTTTAGAGTTGCAGAAGCATTAGTTCAAAAAGTCCTGTGTTATGCAGCACCAGCAGATAAAGCTGGGGATTTCTCTCAAGATAAACAAACCACATTATCACTGCATCAAGCACATTTAGGACTAAATATGAAACGTAAAAACTCTGAGTTTACAGTATATGGCTCTGAGGGGAAAAGAGGTCAGAAATGTGCTTTTCCCATTGTTTGCAGGGCACTGAATCAGTCGCTTTTGAGCATTTCGGTGTAGTTAATATGCAAAGGTACATTTCATAAATTATTGATGACAGTCTCTTACTAATGTAAACTACCTGCTGTGTGAATGTGCAAATGGCTGAGAAACAGTATAAGCACATTGAACACAACAGTACTATGATAGGTTTAAACTGAAAAAATGTACAATATGGTTGTGTGGCTTGAGATTAGGTAATGGGAGCAATGTGGTCTGCATATATTCTTCTTCTTCTTATATCTGTTGTAATACACCAACAATGAAATAAAAGGGATTCTTTCTAAAGACTTTTGGCTTCTACCATCCACTGTAACACATAAGTCCATGAGATCCTTATGTAAAGTTTGAGTCTGACAGCCTGAAAGTAAGCTGCTCCAGAAGTTGATGCACACTTACAGTGGGAAGAACCCTCCCTAGTGAGACCAAGAAAAAAAAAAGAAAAAAGAAAACTCAACTTCTCCAGAAAGCTAATCTTGCTACGTCATACAGGCTGTCGAGCCAGCTCAGAGCTGAGCCAGAGAAACCACCCAGTGCTCAAGGCGGTCAATTACAGCTGCATGATCAAATATGTCAAATGTTGCATAAGGTCCCAAGACAAAGCATGAACCATCTCCAGCATCTGCTGTTTAAAGGAGGTCATCCAAGGCTTGTGATGGAATTTCTCCAAAATAGCTTAAAAAAGATAGCACCTTGACTTGGAACACCATTTATTGAAATGGTTTTTGGTTGATGAAATACCCTGATGATTGAAAATGCTGACTTTTCTGCTTTTAAATATCTTACTACATTTTTTTTCTACAGTTATTTGACTGTTCTAGCTGAGTAGTGACTTAACAATGAAAGGCATAATGTTTAAAGCCTGCAAACCACATTCATAATGTTTTCTTTATAATCAGATCATATCAGCCACCTCTAGTTAATAAGATGTTGTATTAAGTCCTCAATTGTCCAATCAAATTATTTCTAATTAAGTAAACAATATTGTCAAAGTTGTAGTTGAAAGTAGGGGAAAATGTGCCAGTAGTCATATATATATATATATATATATATATATTTTTTTTTTTTTTTTAATAGATATTTTTTAATAGATAAAATGTGTTCAATACTAAGTAGTTTGAGCAATTTCTAACCATAAACTACTTTAAAGGTGTTATAATTTTTGAAATACATTCATTTACACTTTAAAAATTTCTGTTAATTACTTACTATTTCTATTTTTTCCACATTTGAGCCCATTCACAGCACATCTAATCACCTGGACTTTCCATTCTTTCCCTCCCTGTAGCCTGTGTTTTACCTCATTAAGCTGATCATCTGACTATAAAAAAAGTTTTTAATTACTACTCATAGTAATGTAATAATGGCATCAACAAATCTGGCTGTTAAAAAAGACACATCAGCCATCTGGCAGTACTTTGGGTTTTGGCCTAATGAATGAGGAAAGCCAAGAGACACTTCTGAAGTGGAATTCGGGATTTGCGCTAAAGTGATCTGCACAAAACATGGACAGATGACGAATCTTCACGACTATTTGCGTGTACACCATCCTGCGAAATATGCCAGATTTCCATCACGTGCAACTGTCCCCTAGCAAAACAGCTAGCTACTACCAACTAAATACATCAAGTAGAAGTGTGAGAGTGAAAGATGGAAGCAGTGTACTGATTCGCTACCTACAAAAAGAAAGGGTTTCTTTTAATATGGTACAGAAGAACACATTTAAGGCCACGCTGCAGACATTCGACACGCAACATGAGCTGCCAGGTTGTAAACTCTTCTTAACGATCGCAGTCCCCAAACTTGTACAATGATATCAGAGCGAACATTTCAGCTGTGCTGGATGATATGGAATATTTGGCCCTGATAACTGACGTGTGGTACAACTGCAACATGATGTCAGTGACTGTGAATGACTCGTGTAACTGCGCTTGTAAGTTAAGCTGATTTGACATGTGATCTCCACATGAGGCTATTTGTACCTTTTGGTCAGCACTGGAAAACGTAAATGTGTACATTATATATAGCCTATGTGTTTAGGGCTATGTGGGGTTTATTATCCGAGCTCGAAAGCCATGCTACTATGGTTACTTAAAAGTTATTAATAGTCTATGGCTGAATACGTTCTTCCTGCTCAAAACAGAAAATGTCTGTTATGGTAAAACCATGCAGCAAGCACACCTATCTAATCTAATAAATGATTATTTTGTTGTTAAGATCTTGTATAGTTTGTTTAAGATAACTGCATAAGTCATTAAGCATTTCTTTGCACAGTAAAATCTTGGTTGTTAAATTGTATTACTTAAACTCTTGAACATAAAATGGAAATCCTGAGTTTCAGTCTGTACGGATACTGGACTCATCATCGTGGTGACAGTCAACCATCACCTGACTAAATAACATTAAATTCTATTATTTTGTGTAATGTTCTTCAAGTACTTTTTGTCAAACATTACAAATTACAAGTACAGCAGAATAAAAAGTGATAACCCACTTAGATCTGATGACTCACAGCGAGGAGAAAAGAGAAGAGAAAAAGACTCACCATGTCTGTATCTGACACTGGGCCAAAACTCGTCACATAGATGTTTGTCCTCACTTCTGTCACACTCTCTGTAGAAAGAGACAACAAGGAACACAGCACATCACAGTGCAGCCTGTAGACAAAAAGCTTTGCCTCAGCTTTGTCTTTGTTAAGCTGATTGTTTGTGTACATGGCGGTGAAGTTTGTCTGTTGCCGTTTAACTTTACTGCTTGACACAAAAATTCAGCTGTAATCAAGGGTTAGAGGATCACTTCAAACTGAGGGGCAACCATGTATTTAGGCACAGTCAGTGAAAAATTTGTGCCCATTTGGACGGATTAATACTAGATTCTTACTGTTGTTGCGCATCATTTCGTCAAAACTGTCATTTTTGTTGTGCCACAGATTGCAGCTTTAAGAACATAACACTACACCGACAGTATCAGACTCTGTCTTCTTTAAATTCTTTAAATCTAGACTCGAGCGTTGCTCAACAGCATTCGTTCTGGCACTCGCAACTATTTGGCCCAGGAGTTTTTTCAGCCTCATTTCAGGGTCAAAAATGTTGCAGTGAGCAACTTCACAGATGCTTTTGAAAGTCTTTTCCTCAGTAAAACTACCATTTGTTTGGCTAAAGCGAGTTTTGTCCACTACAGCATAAAATCGGCTTTGGGCCTGGCCCCAGTCTGTATCTTTGGAGAGAAAACATCCCCCTTTTGACCCAAAATAATTTTAGTTAGCCTGCCCCAAAAACATTAACAGATCCCAAAGGACTACTCGCTTGGGAATAAAATGCAGCAGCTCAGCATTAAGGATGCGGGTCTTTTATGCAAATAACGGGTACACTTTTTAAATTATTTTTTTTTATTTTGCCATTACACAATGACTATACACATTATAATCACATTAGACATGATGTAGTCTATTGTAGTATGAATCTGGCATGACCGTTCCCAGGCTTTTCTGTTCTGTATATTCCTCTTAATTATAATTACATGTATCATTGCACTTTACTTTACAAGCTCCATAATTGCTTTTGTTCTGTCATAATGGTTTATGGATGATTCTTTATACCATAACAACGATCAAATTGATCATCATACAGTCAGTTAGTCAAGACTTTTAAATGTGATATTAATTAAGAGATCTGGAATTACTGTTTCCAAAAACTTCAGAAGTGAATATAATATAGCATTAAGTAAGGAATGAGATGAAAGTCACGACAGATCAAATTTTGCCCTCTTTAGTGTGAGCTGAATCAGCTCCTCTGGGGCAATGTGCAAAGTAGGCTTTTGGGCCATTGGTGAGACAAATAACTGCTCCCAGTGGTGCAACAACTAGAGAGTGATGAGACCTTTCTCCAAAAGGGAATAGATCCTCAGCTCTAACTGTGCCCCAGATCTAAGCGACCACCCACAGGTGAAGTCTCCAATCCTCTGGCAAAGCCCCCCCCCGAGTGAAGAGATCCACTTCCACATTAATCATTTCTGCCACACAAATAGCGCTCACAAATACGTGATTATCACAGCACCGAGTCAGCAGTTTGCAGGCGGGGGGAACAGAATGAGTTGCCCTGTTTCTGTTTACAACAATGCACCAGAGCTTGGGGCAGAGCTAATATATGCTGCTGAAAATGAAATTAAATGGTGTTCTCCAGTTTATATCCAGTCTGTTTGTCTGAGACGGTCTCACATGACTGTTTCTGTCTAGGACTGTGGGCGGTGGGGGTGGCCAACAGAAGATTGGTAGTCCTGTTCTTCAGCAGACAGAAGCCCTTGACTGTGACTGAGCATGGTGGATATACTGAGAAGGGCCCCAACTGGTGTGTCTGTTTGCAGGTGGATGGTTGGACCATTAAACTCTAAACCATTAGCATGGGTCTTTCAATCCTCATTGGAGAAAATAAAATTTCCCCATGTATAACTAACTTGTTGTAATTTCATAAATTGTTTTGATAAATAAGATTAATTTAGATCCATCTGCAACACAAAATAACCTAGTGTGCTGCTGTTCCAGCAAAAGCCTGCTTGGTTTCACTGCAGCACACAGGACTGTACAGTCAATCACTGCTCAGCATGAGGAAATCATCATGACTGTAAGCCATGAGTGCATGGCCTCGCCATCTCCTTGCCCTTGGAGATGTGTTGACATTAACATCTTGTGCCTTGTTCTTCTCCCTGGGTGCCGCCCACAGAGTCCAGGTCATCTAGCCTGGTGGTTCTGCAGCCTGGTAGCCTCGCTTGTGGCTTCAGCAGCGAGCAGTAGAGCAGAAATGACCATTCCAGCTGGCTGGCTGAGAAATGGCAAAGCCTGCTTGAGCATGTGGGCTCGCTGTTATGCGGTTTGTCCGTGGGGGACAAATATTTGGATGAAACGGCATCAATTAGAGGGATTTCCACTGACAACAGCGCTGCACAAAATGACCTGACTTCAGTGTGAGCTTTGTTTTGGTGTGTTGTCTGTATGAGTTACCATGCCTCTTAATGTCCACTAGACTGAGATACATGTCCAGTGAGTGAATGAGTGTGTGACATTTTGTATCCATGAAGTCCAAAAACTACAACTGGAAAGAAAGAATTTAAAGAGCATTGCCAGGATAGTGTCTGATACTGCATTACAGCAAAAAAAAAAAAAATTAATAAAAAAAATTTGTCAGTAGTTAACATCTTCTCAAATCTACTTTGTGATGACAGCTATGAGAATGGTTTCTAAGCAGATTCGTGGAGGTTTATATGCAATGGACATATTGGTGTCCTTGTCAAGCATAGGTCAGACTCAGTCTAAGAATATCTGTACCACGTCTGTCTGTTCAGTCTCAATTGAGCTCTGATTTGGTGAAGAGCGAGTCTTCAAGTACCTAAATTGTCTCCATGAGCTGTGTGTCACAGTCGTGGCTGCTGCTGCTTCAACTGCTGCTTCATCTGCCAGCCATCTTGATAAGTGGGAAAGTACAATAACTACACTTCAACTCTCCTGTGCCCCCATGTAGTTTAAATAACTTCTTATCTAGAGAATCAGCTCTTGCACAAAGGCAGTTCTGCTCTATTTACTAACCATGTTAGGAATTATTTTTAATAATTCCTAACATGGTTAAATATCATGGAGAAATATCTAGTGATCAGTTTGGTAAATAAAAGCCCACAATACACATTCTCCAGCTTAGACCTGTACATTTATTTTAGATCACATCATACTGTTTACATCACCATTATAAAATAGAATAGGTACACTGAATTAAAAATAATCAGTGTTTTCTAACATAATAACAGCATCTTTATACTGTGTAAGAGGATGTTTGTGTGTACCACTGTTATCCCACAGTGAGCAGTCCACCATCTTCTCCTGTGTGTCTGACTCTGATTTATCTCACATATACTGCTGCTTACCTCCCAGCCCAGGACGTAGCCTGTTGTCATATCCATCCAGCAGCCTGTCAAGGATTCGGGTGAAAATAGTGATATTGTCTTTACTATCGTCAGGCAGCGGCTCTCTGTGCCCAACTACTGCCCTGTAGGAATAAATGGAGAGAGGAAAGATGGATTCAAAGGAAAGAAAGCACATAAAAAGTAATAAAAACGTCAATATATTGTTCCATAGCTGAAGCACCGACACTGACATGCCTCGAGTGTACAGTGGTGTGATTTGATGTGTTTTGACACTCTGTCACACAAATGGATATATTATTAATTATTTATTAATTTAAACATTACATACACCAGCTTTCAGAATAAATAGATAAACTGAGAATGAATTGTTTGGCATTTTGACCCTGATCTGAGGTGAATTTAATTTGGAATTAGACTTTTAGTCATTTTTAATGTAATTTTAATACCATACATATATTTAATATGAGTCAGTATTATATATTTGATATGTTTTTGACGAGGAATTAGGTCTGATTTCTCCTGCCTGTTTAATATTTCTCTCACAGTGAAAATCTGATGCCAGTGATCAGCCTTGGGCTTTAATCAATATTTAGATAACAGCAGTCTGGTTGTGTTTGTTTTCTTATATTCGCCTTTACAGGCTGGTAACTCCACATTTTTACCCCCCCCAAAAAACCATGTGAATTTATGATAATGAATTCTTTCCCAAACAGGAAATACTCCGCAGCATTTTGTTGGAGAATTCATCATATGCTATCAGCTGCTGGTTATTTAATTTACATGGCCCACAATGCCCTGCAGAACAAGTTGTGGTGAGATGAAAGGGCCACCATACTGTAGGTGGAACGCTGATGAGTTAATGAGTACCATCTTTAATTAAACTAAAATCCCCTGAGGAACTGACCTATAATATCCAAGTAATCCCCATCAGCAACCACTCCATGTCCTGATGCAGAAACAGCATTGTACTGGTCGGCTGTGAGGAGTTGAAGACTGTCCCCAGTTTTCCTTGACTGTTGCTTAAAGGGAAGCCTGCAACCTCAGCAGAAAATCTGTCTTTTCTAGGCCTCTTAGAAATGCTCTCTGTAGCTTAATCTGTCCCATAATAACAACTCAACATAACAGTCCATCTGCGCCTAAACCACAGCTGTTAAAACTAGGTGAAGCTCGCTACTTCCAATGTATGCAGTTGTAATTATTAGTTTTGTGGGTGGGTGGGTGGTTAGGGTTAGGTGGTAGGGAGTTCACCCCGCATGCTCTGAACAGGAAACACATCATAATTTTGAGACATTTAGGCAAAACGTTTTCAGTCTTGCTAAGTGGCTATTATGTGGGCATGTGTGAGCTATAAATAAATATCAATTAAGCATCAGGGTGCCCTCATGTTCCAGAGATTGCTTCCTCTACATGGTAATGGTTCCTGTGGTCTACAGTATAATGACCCAGGGCATGAAGATTTATGAAGCCCCCTCAAAAAAACAGAGAAAAATTGTGTTTTTATTTTAGGGAAGACTAAGACAATAAACTACTGCCAGTCTTATATTAGAAAGTGTTGAATGCAGCATTAATGCCAGTAACTATTGGGCCATTCTGATGCCTGAATATTTCTGTTAACATTTTGTTGCGAAGGGTTAATTCTTCATTTATGAATGAATTAAATAAAACTCCATATGTTAGTCTCTGAATATCACTTCTCAGTCACACGGTGATGGTTTTAAATTGAGCTTTTTTGGCGTTTTGACTGTTTGAAGTTATAGTCCTCCAGCTGTTAATGAAATCAAAGCACACTTTTAAGGTCTGCTTTTTAAAGTAGTCATTCAGTGTAGTCACAGTCAGTAAGTGCTGCTCTGTTTAGCAGCTTTTGTTGTCGGTGGTGGACTCTGCCACTGCCACAATGGATTCACATTCACATGATTCACAGGAATGATGAATGCATGTAATGCAGCGTTACTGTGTGTAATGCTATCTAAGTGATGACTCTTCTGACCAGAGTTGTGTTACGTTGCAAACGAAACAACTTCCTGCTTAAAACCATACAACTGGTGAAAAACAGGGTTAATTGTGAGGAAGCCACAGTAAGAGTGTTTGCTGTAGTATTGAACTGCACTTGCCTGTTACCAAGGTGACCATGGGTGTTTCCAGATCAGCAAGGACTGAAATCTTGAGGATTAAAAAAATTATGAAGAACATACTAATAATTAGCCAGATGATGTCAGATTTGAAGCTTAGTATCGCCAGAGTGCATTTTACTGAGTCTGAGCCTTTTACCTCTCAGCTTACAATTTGCATCTTAGTGAATGGGGCAGAGTTTGATATATTCTGGTTGTCAAATGGATACCTAACTGTATAATTAAGCTCAGGCAAAAATATGCAAAAATATGACAACGCAACAATCATTTGAGCGAAATATTCTGGCTTTTCAATGAGGCACCTTATCAAAAAGTGACAGGCACGCATGTTAGAGGCAGCTCAGACGCACTGAAAACACTGAATACAAAAAGCTTCGGAAATGGCTGGGACTGGTTTAACTTCAATAGGTAATATCTCACTTAACATGAATCATATATTAAACAAAAAGCCTCTGTGGCCTCTCTTCTGGCACCGGTGGAAATTCAGAATTCAAAATTAATGAGAAACCTTTAGTCCCTCAGAAGCCATTCTAACAACGTCTGCTCCACACTAAAATACCCACTTCAGAAAAACAAACCACTTGTGTGGTGTGTCTCATCTGCGTGTTTTACCGAAGCACCCACACTCTTTCTCTATCTCTCTCTCTCTCTCTCTCTCACACACACACACACACACACACACACACACACACACACACACACACCTCTTCCAGGATCAGCCAGCTGCTTAAATTCACTGATGAGGATAAAAAAATGGGACATTCTCGTTTTGAGTTTGACATCATTATTTTTGGTTAAAACACATAGTTTGTATAATCAGGTCAGCCGCTTGTATTACCTTGTTAGTCTCTCTCATTAATCTGGCTGAATGCAAACATATAAATACCTGATGATGAAGACAGACAGTCAGACAGAACAGTCGTTATTATATTCCTGAACTAGTAACACATAAAGAAAAAAAAAAACCTTTAAAAAGAACAATGTCAACAAGTGACACTGTTAAATGTTGGTCTGAATTCTGCCTGAAGGAGAACAAGCAGATGGGGTAAAGGTGCTGCACGTGTGAACATGGAGGATGTAAAGACGACTGTTTCACAAGGCCCACCACTGTTGTGTATCTACTCTCATTTCATTTATAAAATATTTATATTGTGCATGGATTTAGCATACAAATAATGTTCATTTTTAATAACTGCCATGTTCACGTATTACAGTATCAACCAGTGTGTGTGAGACGAGCCTGGAAAACTGTGTTGTTAAGGCCCCAAAACACATCAGAAGATGTTTGTTTGCAACAAAATGATAAGAATTTACAATATGTTCTAGTTTTGCTGCACTTGTTAGGACGGGACAACTTGCGCATATGTGATCGATTCTTTTCACAGCTGACATTTAGGCAAAGGGGTAATTCAGTTCCAGGCTGCTGGCATTGTGTGAGACATTTACTGTAAATGAAACTGAGCCATTGTGTAAGGTTAATCAATAATGTTATTAAATATGGCTGTTCATTTGATGATATGACAAAACAAAACGTCTGCTGGAAAAAAAGCTTTTTCTACTCAACTTCAACTTCAACCTAAGCAGAGGCTTAATTAGAATTAGAGAAAATGTATGGGTGTGCAGGGCTTCATATTTATTTAACTTGTGAAATCAATAAGAAGTCTGGTCAGTATCCCTCTGACCATGTTGCTGATCCGCTGCTCAACCACATCATCTAACAGACTTTTGAAACTCAGACAAATCCAGGATCTGTTGGACTAATCTGTCAACTAATCACTCTCTGTCACACTGATGTAAAAATGTCACCAAAATATATCACAAATACTCTGCTACAGCCTGGAAACAAACTCACACAGGCTTCTCCACAGCGTTTATCTTTCGGTTTATTTTGAGCAAGTACACACTGTCACAGACACTGACCACAGTCTGACATTTCACAGTACCAAAATTGACAACTCATGCTTCACTGTTTGTGACAAGCGAATCACTGCTGCACCCAACATCACCTCAGACCTAATAGCAGTGAATGGTGCACAATGTTAACTTGAGGATGGACTGCAACACAAACTAAAATGGATTTTTGTTGACATAGTTCTAAATATTGATGCCCTAACTCTAAAGTAAAAACCCATTAGTTAAATGTTATTGAATTAGTTATTGTTGTCATTCAGCTGAAGTGTGAATGTCCTATAGATCAAATACTGTGGCCAGAGCTGCACATTTATTATGTTGATGCTACTGTGTGTGCAAACGGACTGTGAACCTTCCTTGAACCTTTCTCTGCTTTGAAATGTTACCTAAAGTTTCTTAATCGGCCATGTTCTGTAAAAGTCATCTCTTTAATTAATTATTGCTCAGTCCCATTTCTTAAAGGCACCGGATTTGCAGCGTTCCTCAGCTGAGATGGAGTGTAGGTTCTCTTTCCCCTCTGAAAGATGAGAGGCAGAGAAGAGACTCAAAAATATTATTACTCAAATATGCAAATATGCACCATTTTATATTTTCTTTATACATATATGTTGTCTGTTTAGTCACGGAAGTCTGTAGAGTAATGCAATTTCAATTCTCTGTTTGTCCTGTACATACTGCAGAATTGACAATAAAGCTGACTTTGACTTTTTGACTTTGACATTTATTAGTGCACACTAGTTTGCATAATCAAATACCATGAAAGTCAGTACCTCTGCTTTTATGTTACTGTTGTCCACTTTTAGCACAACGATATTACAGCCGATGCAGTGGCCAGTTTCTGCTGTGTGTGTCCTGTACGGTCTGTGACTGGTGGTCTAAGAAGGTGAAGTGGGTAAAGACTTTGTGGGAGGGGGGCTGGCTGAGTTAGTGATATGGGCAAGTACTGAGTGAGTGGGCTGGCTCTGATCCAAGGTTAGAGCACTGAAAGAGCCTGACAGGTGAAGGATTGCAGGCTTGGCCAGGGAAGAGATGCAGCGGTGGTCTCTCAGGGCACACGGGTGCCTGCTGCCAACAAGGAGGTGTGGAGTGAGTGGGGAAGCTGGATGGGGAGTGAGCAGTAATGAGAGCTGCTGGGGTGGCAGCATGAGATGAAGGTGTTTCATGAGCTGACAGAGTAATTGGCAAATAGACTTGAGTGAGGAGGAGTAATTGTCCAAGTTACAGTTCAAGAGTGCTATTGTGTGCAAAGGTGTGTTTCGTTCAGTGACTGATTTGACTTGTGAGGTTAGTTATTTTATCCTGCAGCTCCTGGATGTCGAACGTTTGAAGTGGTTTGAAACAATCTGACTAAATCCTCTCTGTACACGTGGCACGGCATGCATTTCATTATCAGTGAAAGAAAAAAAGAGCTCTGCGGGGGCATAAGAGCGGCCGCCAGAAAACTTGACCAATTAAGATCTGAATGACGAACCGTGGTTACAGGCTGGTGAATGTTCTCCTCTGTCACCTGCACAGCGTAGCTAAGGTCGACTTAAAAGTCCCTTGAAATGGTATTACTTCCTTAATTTGATGTATTTCCATTTAAAGGAGGATGGAGGATGAGGGATCACACTTAAGTATAAGCTAATGGACTTTGGCAGTTTTATTTTATAGAGAAGTCAGAAAGGTTGGATTGTTGAAAAGTTTGTGATGACTTTATTGGTCGGACGTTTAAATTACATTCACTAGTCCAGCATGAGGCCACTACTGAAGATGCTCTGTTTACCAAGAGATAGAGATCAAATTAGCTTTGACCTACACAAAGCTAAACAAACTGAGGTCACACTCAGCTCTGTGAAAAAATGCAGTACTCAAATTGCATTTCAGTGAGGTCGGTCCGGCAACAACAACGGGGGTGCCAGTTCGGAGGGTTCTGGATAGAAAATGCAGGGTCCCTGCCTCAACTCTGAAACATGAGACATCTGCTATGACGAATCAAGTATGGCTGCACCCATACCTGGTGGACTATATTGTAGCATGAACACAGTAATTCCACTGTTTATATCGTGAAATAGGAAATCATTTCTAATGTGAAAGTCTGAACTTCCTGGATTGTATTTTGTGCTTCACTGGTACCTAAAGCAAAACACAGCAGAGGGAAATCCATTGATCGGGGAACACTACTACATATGTGAAAAAAGTTGTATAAAGCCTTTTGTGGCTCCAGAGAGAGCTGCAGGAAATGTGATCAATGTCCACAGTGACGTCGCAGAGTCAGAGCCAGTTTGGTCTGAGGAGTCCAAGTTTGAAAATGAAAAAAAATCTGGGGATGTGGAGTTAGCAAGAAGTGAGCTTACCACACCTCTGTAGCCTGCTCCTTATCTCTGCACGAGGCTCACAGCTTAGGAATACATTAGGCGCAACTGCGCTACCACGCACCTGAATCTCTGAAGCGAGGCGTTGCTTCTTGAGTTGCATTCTGGGTAATATAGGTGCCAGGTTTTGAAAAGAAAGAAGAATGTATGGAATAAAAAAAGACTACATCTCTGGCTCTGCTCCATCCACCCTGAGTCTGACAATGTTATATTAGCACAATGCTAAATTGGTGAAGTGCTCTTTTAATGTTAGTTACATGGAGTGACTATTGTTGAATTCTAATAAAAGTATGAGAGAGAGAGAGAGAGAGAGAGAGAGAGAGAGAGAGAGATAAACAGTCTGCTCAATTCACTCTCATCCCCACAAACGTTTAATCTCTAAAAATTTGGTTGCTGCTGCTGCTGCTGCTGCTGCTGCTGCTCATGCACCTTGAATTCAAAGTCAGAACCTCAGGAAATGCCTCCACATCCTCACTCAACAACCCCATCTCTCTCCAAATGTGCGTCACCACCTCTGGACTGACGGACGTGCCGCATATGAGCGATAAGAATCCTGATATCCATCCACCACTGAAGTGCCCAGCCGCACTTGCTGAACTATCTTGTTGCTGAGTGCTGGGGGCAACTGAAATCTAATGGAGGGGATTAGCGCAGCTGTTCTAAGCTTTGTGGAAAAGATATATTGGAGGCTGATGACTTTTCCTGACTGCAGTTATGGGGCCACTGGTTTATTTATTATGTGGCCACAAATATTTAATCCCATCTTCCTGTCAACTGAATCCCACAATGGCTGGAAAAGGCATGAGGGAGAGGATGTCTAATTAGCACATTCTTGATTAATAAATAGTAAATTCCAAGCTTGAATTCATGCATGAGTTAACCTTTATAGCATAACTAATCTTCCCTGCCAGATCCTCCCACTGTCATTCTCCCCAAGTCTACCGACAATAGAGCATATTGATAATGTTATGCAGCAGCACATTATGCAGCGTATTGTCTGTTACCAGTGGATGCCTTGTATCATTCAAAGCTTTTTACAATATGACTGGTTTTTCTTTGTTTGCATCTTTCGTCTGTCTTCCACTTGCCTGTTTTGAGCAGATAATATGTACAGCAGAGAAGCTGAAGGGGAGATCTAATAGCTGCTAACATACGGTGGCTTAGGCTGACTCCAGGGATAACTGTCTCATCTATAGTCGAACATCTAGGACAAAATTTCTCATGTCCCCTCTCATCAACTTTGGCTAAGAATTTGAAAGGGGTTGCCCTACTTGCTTTAGAATTTGTGGAAAGTGGAACTTGTATAATGAAATGTGAGAGCACTTTGAATTTTAAAATTTATATAAGTAGAGTGATATCTTATCATCAGTGAGTTATCTCAAAATAAAAAAAAAGAAAGGCTTTAGGGATGGCACTAATGGTCTGTCCATGCCTTTCTCCAGACTGAAATATCTCTACAACCACTGGATGGATTGGAATAAAACGCTGTATGGACCTTCAACAGACAACATGGTAAACATTATACCGCCTAAACATTAGTATGCTAGCACTGTGAGTATGTTCCCGTGCTGACAATAGCATTTAGCTAAAAATACTGCAGCACAGTACAGACTCATGGCTTTAGACTCTTAGTCTTGTAAAATGTCACGTCTATGCTTTTTGCCAGCTGGGCTGGAGTCTCTCCAGCATGTTCTGGTTCAGCCCCCCGTGGTTTTCCCCAGTTGGCTGTGCCTGGCACACTTCCATAGGCAGGCACCTGGGGGACATTTTTAGAAAATGCCTCAGCCACCTCTACTGGACACAGTTTGTGTAATTTGTGTTTGCATTAGATGCCAAGTTATCTTATTTGTCTACTGGGAACCTCACTTCAGAGCACTGAACACTTTTACCCGTTGTATTGACTTGAGAGAACAAACTTACAAATTTCAGACGTTGCCAAGAGATTTGCATCGGCTTTGTTGCTCAGAGCTGAGCACGGCTAAAACTGTTTCAACATGGGAAAAGGTTTTCAATAGTTGTTCAGCAGTAATGACAGCCACGGCCAGCGCTTCCACAACAGTATCTGTTTTACACCTCCAGTTAAAGCAAGAGGTGGAAGCCAATTTGATTCCTCCTTGGCCCATTGATCACCACTGGAAGCCAAAAGTTGGAGACTGTGTTTAACAGGCACAATCTGTTCAGACAATGGAACAAGAGGAGGAAAATAAAATCAATTGGAAAATGTTAATTTCCAGCTGGTACTACAAACAAATTGTCCAACACTGCTGTTCTACCCTGTACTTCATGGTGTTGAGAAAAAAAAATGCTCTCTTTGCGGAAGATGCCTCAATAACTGCTTTCAGAACTTTGCAGTCTCAGCTCTGCATAGAAGTTTTGTTTAGTGAAGTTACAGGAATGTGTGTTTACAGTGAGTGCATACGACATTTCTGTCATCCCTGAGAAATCCCACAAGTGAGATGAATCTACTCAAATGTCAAGCTGTTTTTAAATGTACTGCTTCATTTGGGGGGGGGGCATATTCCTGTCTTTAGTTCAACAACACTGGCCCATCCTTTCTAGCACTCCTCTTTTTATTCAATATGCACGCATCCTGTCTACTCCTCCTACACACAGTCTCAATTCCCCAGTCCATCACCTTAAAAGCCTCTACCTTACTTGATCTTGAATTTTAACAGTTTTCGCCTCTCTTGTTGTCCTTGATCTTTAACTATCTTTAATTCACTGCCCTGACAACCAAGGTCAGAGGGAGGGCAGAGAAATGTCTTTCCAGTGTCTGTTCAGGCTGCAAACAGAAATCTCACCTGCCACCTGAAAGGCTGAAGGTTCACACAACAAGAAAAACTGGAAAAATGTTATTTCAAAATAATGAGAGCCAGGTCAGCTAAGTTCAGTGTACCTATCACAACATTTTAAACCGTGATTTCAGAGTAAGCATACATTAAAATGCAGACCTGACTTAATGTGGATATCCACAGCAACGTGCTACTGCAGTTAATTCTTAAGAAACCATTTCATATTTCATTTAAAGTAACAGAACTATTTTTTTAATGTAAAGACATATATTTTGCAATATCCAACAGAGATTTTATTTTGAAATACAGCGGCACAAATGAAATACGCTAGATAGAACACCCTCCCTGTGGCGACATGAAATTATGTAACACACAGATATGATCTGAAACATGTGATATCAGCGTTTGTGACACAAACCTACTTTCTGAGGTGTTTCTAGAAGAAAGCCACGGCCCTGGGTGTCACACGTAGCGCTGATAGATACAGGGATTACAAAAGTGCAATCACCAGAATCAGCAGCAATGAAGAGATCATTTATAACTGTGAGCCTGCTTCATAGCATATGGAGAGCTGTAAAAGCTGACTTTTTAAAATATGTGGTTATTTTTCATGGACGATGGCAGGGCTAGTAGACGAGTTCATATGGCAAATACTCTCCTTAAAAGCCCCAGGCATAGTAGATTAAAAACAACTCAAGTGCTGATGATGTTAAGGCCAACATTCCCCCGTTTTCTAATTCAAAATCTCATTACAATTTTCCAGGAATACTGAGTTATTACAGCTAGAGGGGGGGGAGGGGGGGGGGTGAAACCGAACCCCCCCACCCAACGCGGACCGTGATTAGTTCTCTTTCCAAAGTCCACCAAAAAACTCCTAAACCGG
>JBBMJY010000004.1:6049981-6096225 GCA_037833715.1 Toxotes lorentzi
ATCCATCCATCCATCCATCCATCCATCCATCCATCCATCCATCCATCCATCCATCCATCCATCCATCCATTTTCTCTGTGATCAACAGTCCTTTGGTTGAGAAATTCTTCAGTGGATTGCTTCTGAAACATGGGACGAAAATCCTGATGGTCCCAGTAAAAAGTCTGTTCTCGAAAACCAGAATTCGATAAGACCATAGTTATTTCATAAGCATTCAGTTGCTTGAGAAGCCATATTAAGAGCAAAATTATATATGTAGCTAATTAAACTGAGTACAATTCATGCAAATTAGGAAAAATCTTACTTTTCATAATTTTAGCCTTCATCTCTCTCTGAACAGATGCCATGCTCAAGGGCAGGACAAGTCCCAGACTGTGTCAAATTCAACTTACAAAGCCTGATAAATGCTGGTAAACAGAAAACCGCAGGCTGCTGTTCTCAGATTTTTTTTTCTTGCATATCATATATCATATTAGACATCAGTGTTTTCAACTGCTATCATTTCTTTTCTTTTCTCTCAGTACGTTTTGTGAACTGGGCTTTTGTTAAAATTAATTCTGGATCATTATCCATTATCTAAAGATTTTATGTTCCCCATAAAAACTGCAAGATGCCTTCTGGAGATGGAGGTATCATTTCCTTGTCTTATAATGTCTGTCTGAAAATGGCATTGCTAATTTCCTGACATATTGCCACCTATTCAAGTCACTTCCATTAACATAGGGGTCGTCACTGAGTCGGTGTCATTTCTCAGGCTCTAAATGTCCAGGATGAATAAATCTTTTGAAAACACTGGGGCTACCCTGAGGTTAAGACAGTGTTAGTTGTGATAGTTATTACAGTTTGCAGTAGTTGAAAGGGAGGATGAGTTCTGATTAAAGAGACACAGCACAGATACTGGTAGACTCTAATAATGTGCTAAATAAACAAAAACAGTAAAGCTCCAAAGGAAAAAAAAAAAATTAAATTTAATTATTCTCATTACTCAGTCTGTAAACTCCATTATCTATCATTTTCCTATAGGATCTCTGTTCTGTTCTGTTGATTCAGTTCACAGGCACCAATTAGAGCTGCAGTGAAAAATCATCCAGAAAGCTTACTAGACAGCACACTTACAAGTGTCGACAAATCCTTTCCATAAAAATAAGACAAACGGGCATTAAACGACTGGCTGCTGAGCCACTGTCTACAATTCTGCACCCGATTTACCAATACCTGTCATGCAAACCAGGGGCTCAGCGGTCCCTGGGGCTCAGATTGTGCTTGAAACAGAGAACATGAAGAAAGAAAGAAAGAAAGGAAAAAAAAGAGACATGATGCTTTTGTTAGCAAATTAAAAATAGCTTGCCTAAGGTGACAGTAGACCTAAAGCAATCTCCACTTCCTTCTCTTCTAACATTTGTTTTCAATTCTACTGTCAGTTTATTTTTTCAGGGGGAAAAAGCCCATGCAATGAGTAATGTAATCACATTTGATAGAATTAAAAGGCTGTAAATGCCTTTGATGCAAATTAACTGAATAATCTGACTGGACGACTACGCTGAGTGATTTGTTGGAGAATACAGGTAATAAGTGGTGAAACAAGAAGTGGCAGGCCCCAGTTTCCTCTTAGAAAGACGTCAAGTGCATGTCAGTCGGAGGCTGTTTTGCTTCTCATTTATTTTTATAGTTTCACCGTCTGATAATTAAACTATATTATACAGCTTCATGGTAAGAAAATAAACCCCACTGGTGCAGTTAATGTGCAGCCCAGGATGTTAAGGAACAGCGAACATAACAAAAAAAAAAAAAAGAAAAAAGAAAAAAAGAGACAGAGGGCTCATCAGCGAATAAACACTGTGGTCTGCAGTAATTGTTGAATTTAGGACACAGCTCTACAGCCATGTAATCCAAGTGGCTGTTAACTAAAAATAGCCCTAAATCCTGTCACATTTGGTTTGATGTGACGGTCACGCACTGAGCATCTACCAGTGATCTTTGTAGTCTATTATTACCACATGCATAAAAAGGATGGATGGATAGATGGATGGATAGATGCACTTTTGTTTTGAAATATTGGAAACATGTTGTAATCAGGATACCAGAGGGTTAGTCATTTCTGCACTAACATAACTTTTGACTTTTTGTGTCCATACTGAGGCAGAAAGAGCCAGACGCTTCACTGTGTAGCTTATCACAAGCAAGTTAGAGCCTTTTAGCTGTGTCACAAACACATAATTAAATCAGAGTATTTAAAAACAAAGGGAGATAAAGGGAGGACACAACAAATATGCCTTTTCAAAGCTGATCCTTCTGCTTCATTGAAACAGAAGTCAAAAAATGACATTAACAAAGACTGGAGTTCAGTTAAAAAGTGAATGTTAGATCAGTAGCTCCCAATCAGGGATAAAAAAAGTAATGATTAAACAATTGACAGTACTAAAAGTAAGGTTAATGGATAAACAGCTGAAATAATTTGCTAAAAATAATGGATAATTGGTTGCATTGTCCACCCTCTAAAATGCCAAGAAATAATAAACAAACTTGACCAAACTTGATCCACTTTGATATAAATAATACTTAGAAACATCTAGTTTAAAATAAGCTAAAATTAGCCTGATTGGTGTTGTAGATGAAAGAGTATTTGAGTTCATCTGACTGGCAAAAAAAAAAAGAAGTTTGGGACCCACTGTTGTCCATGATGCTCTGTGCACAAAGAACACAGGTGGACCTCTAATGAGTGAGGACAAATGTTCTCTCTGTTTTGGGACTGTGGGCACGTGCATGATTATGATCATTAGGCTGTATCACCACCAAATGATCAATGCATCGGGCTGCCGGGCAAAACTGTTTCCACCAGGGCTCGTCACGATTATATTACGGCAGCGATAATTTGTCAAGATTTAGGTTTGTTCCTCACAGACATGTAATGAGAGTACAGCGGATCCATTACAAACACAGCAGCGCCACATGACAATAAGCCTCTGTTGCTGTTTTTAGGGCGGAAGAAAGATGAATTTCATGCTGTCATTTTTGTCTTGCTGTGCCAAAGCTTGGCTGACTAATGTTCAGACTGAGTATACTGTTCACAGGTGCTGAGAGGAACTATAAAACTGTAGAATAAAACAGCCCAAATGGCCCTGATGGTCCAGTTTAATCAAAGCCAAACATATTTAATCCCTGAATTTAAGGTGAAATGACTTGATAAATAACTTTATTAGTGCTAAACTTGGCAGTCTAAGTAATAAGGTCTCTGACTTGCTGGTTTTGTCAAGATTTACTCCAAAGCTCACTCACCTCTGAATGTACGTTCTCAGGGGTGGAAAACTGTGACATCCTAAAACTCACTGGAGTTTTTTATTAGCATAAATAAATTAATAAAAAAATGTATATATACCAGATGGAGTTATTTTTACAGTGACAGATTTGGACTTTTCATGCTGTGTGCATAAATTTACATGACAGTAGAGAGGGAATAACAGAAATCTGGTCTCCAAAATGAGACTAAAGTGGTTAAAAGCAAAACACTGTCACAGCCCTTAAACATTTGTGTTTTTATGTTAAGAAGTAGCTCAAACCTTTTTTTTTTTTTTCAAAAATAAAATGTAAACCACAAGCACAGTAAGGTCTAGGTGCGATGACAACGCAGTGCATGTGACAGCAACTACGACTTCATACTTGAGGCAAGGTTTTCGGGGGCTGAAGCTCTCAGCAGACTGGAGACAAGTGATGAAACAATATCAGAAACAGCATAAAAGTGCAAATTCCTGTAAGTACTTGCAGGTACTGTAATGAAACCCATCCACGTGTCACCTTGGCTTCCATAAAATCATGATGTTTCTGCTGAGAGAATGGCCTCATATGCAACTGTTCCCTGGCCTGCATGGTCTTTTTCAACCCATTTTTCATTCTCCTTTCACATGTGAAAGTGAGGGAGCAGAATCTATTCACTGTTAGATGGATCTCACAGTCCCCTCTGTGTCTGGATAAAGCCGATTTGGCTAACACCTTGATTCAATATTTCTATAAGCCATCAACAGTTCGCACCTGTCAAGTTGCAAATGGCTAAGATCTATAATGCTTACCCAGTTGAGCACGTTTGCACACACGAGCACAGCTGGGTAATTCTCTATAGATACTGCTGAATCTACAATATCTAATATCCATTTATCAAATCTGCAAAGTATACAACACCGCAATGACTGGAGTGCGTTCTTAGACACTGATACCAACAAAGCTCAATGAACAGCGTTGACACAATAACCCTGATCATTAAAGAAACCCCATATTTTATACAGAGCAAGCCATTATTCACAGAATAGTTTCCATTAGTAAGTGACAATAAGTTATTCTTAAAATTATTCCAATTTGGAGAGTGTAATTGAGAAAATGCCTCAGATTTGCATACTAAAATCACACATCATTATAAACTAGTGTAATAAGGCAATTGTACCTGCAATAATATTCATTATGCCGCTGGGAGGAAGAGATCTGATCAGATAAATAGAATAATCTTCTAAATCAGTGTGACTTTAACAATTAGAGACAGAGAACACCAAACTACTGCTGATCTGCATATAAGTCACTACAGCTGTAATTAAAAAAACAAAAAACAAAAAACTGGAAAGCAGCTGCTCAACCAGGAACAGGGTGTCTGCCTCATAGGCGAAATCTGCCAGAGGTCATCAGGGATTCCTAGTGAAGAGCAATACCTTCTCTAGCACTCACCACCTGTGCACATTTATTGCCTCAGGTCTTGTTTGCAACTCAAATGCCAGAACAATGCAGACTGCAGACCTACGCTGTTTATAATTCTGTTAATTCTCTTTTCTCTGGCTAGGTTGATACATCTTTACATTGTCATCTCAGAAAGCAGCATTTCACATAAACAGACCAAAGTAAATAGGCCACATGTGAGAAATAAATACAAGAAATATAAGTCCCCCACCTGTGAGTGGAATGATCAAGCCCAAAGTCATTCTCTGCTAATGCAGTTTCACCATCATTATCACATAAACAGAAAAAAGAACAATAACATCATTAGCAGTAGTTAAGTAAGGTTAAGATATATTGTACATTTGAGGGTTAAGAGCAAGAATAAGAAGTCCTTGTATGCTCAAGACAAAATAACAACAATAAAATCACAATACAGTTACTGGCTTATGTTTGTACTGGCTCGTACTGAAAAGTCAGCATTTATGGGGTTTAAATACTTTGTGATCATTATTATTTTATTGTTAAGTGCAGGTAGAACGATAAAAAAAACTGTAAAATGTTTGTAGATTATTAGTTTGCATAAAAAAAATCATCTAAACTAAAGAAATACAACTGTCAGCTGCAATGCTGTTACTCTGAAAATGCATTTCCTTCACTCACCATCAGCGCTAAGAAAGAAAATGGATGTCAGACGTAGCATTTGTATAAGGCTTAACCAGACGAGATTCCTTCAAAGCTGATAGCATTACATGGCCAGCAGAGCGGGGCTCCACATGGAGGGGAAATTAATATCTCTGTTCAGACTGTGACAAGTTCTGCATCTCCTCAATGGATTATGATTACGGCTGGAACAAAGTCCTTGCCCATTAGGAGGGGGAACCAAACTGGCAATGAGAAGAAGTGGGCAACAGGAGCTAGGGAATGAGAAGTGAGATGTACAACTTACAGCACAGTCCAGTTTGGTGTATTGGCCCAGCACTAATGGCGGATTTCCTTTAAGCTGGAGACCTGTGTTGTGACCACAAACAACCTTGATCAAAGCCTGTATATTAGGAATGCAAGGATGCATTTCTTGTTTTAGATTGTTAGGTTTGCACTCACTGTAACAAGCACTTGCTACCTGCAACCGGACGAGTAACCAGTATGTGTGGTGCATCTTTTGTCCTCCCCTCCTTCCTTTGCAAAATTTAAAACAAATGTTAAAATGTAATGTAAAAAAAATGTAGAAACCAGTTTTGTTATGGTGGGTGTTAGGAGCAGGCTGCCAGCATCTGTGGTTGTTAACACTTCTGCAGCTGCTTCCATAAAAACATTCTTACAGAACGAAGCATTTGAGTTTGCATTAACAGTTCACAGTGACGTTGACTCAGCTCAGTTGTGTGCAGGGGAACGATATTGCAGGTCAGCATAGTAACCTTCTACTGTGAGGATGCTATGGGAATACAAATGAGTGTTGTATGGCAATGCATGCAACAGATCCAGCATGCAATGCTGTGCCAGTGGATAGATAGTGGTAGGAATGAACTGAGACACACATAAAGAAACTAGACCAGGTACACTGTATGAGACAACACAGTATTCACACACGAAACATGAACTAGAAGATGACAATGAACAATGAGGTTCAAAGCCTCATGAAGCCGGGCCACAGTGGACCCTGCGCAGAACTACATTATCCCTCTAGCCTTTGTCAAACTCAGGCTGGTGGAAACCTGAGAAATCACATTTGAAGTAATGATGCACCCCACTAATTGGCCCTGAGGGTGTCTGTATTATTCATGGGTAACAGCGTGTTTCACTTGTTTGCGTGGCAGTAATTGTTATATGATTAACCTGCTGATTGTTCGCTCGATTCCTTTTCTTAGCCGTCTCTCTCTGTTTGATTGTTGCAACAGTTCAGTTTTTGAGGTGCTCGGTGAGCGGCTGCGTTAGGTCAGGAGGGTCGGCTGGCCCCATGAAGTTCTTTAATGTTGAGGTGGAAGTTAGAGCCAGCAGGAGTTTGAGTCCTTAAATTAAAATTCTTAAGAAAATCAGTTCAAATCAGAAAAAAAAAGCTTTAAATAGGCACGTAACAACACTTTCTGAAGTGTTGTTACGTGCCTACACTTTCTGAAGTGGAAACTCTTAACATTGGTGAAACTTTCACTAAAAGGAACTTCACTGTGGAAAAACTCCATCTTTAGAGCCTGAAATAAAAAAGGAATATGCTGGTATCATAATAAATCCTTTAAAATTCATGATGACAGTGTGTGATCAGAATAATTATCTGTAAGTCAGTTATCAAGAGAAAAAATATCCATCGACTATGAGCAAACTGTTGTCCACTACGTGAGACGCTGAGTCACCACTCCATCAAATTTGTCTCCCAGGGGAGGGTTGGCCTCAAGCCAGGAAGCAATAATTTATGAACAAGGAATCACTTTGTACATTCTTGTTCATTTTTTATGTTTAGTATCCTATAAAGTATATTGCTAACAAGACATTTCAAGATGAGCCCAGAAGCAACGGCTCCTCAGCTACTTAAACTTTCACACTGTCTAGTTTTGTTAATGAGATGAACCCTCCATGTCACATTGGGGTTTTCAGGCACTATGCAAAATACTTGCTACTTCCAAATGCTTCAACAAACTTTGCTAAAATCTATATCTTGTGCTAATGAGCCATTAATTTAATTTAGTGTATAGGACATTTCTTCGGCATAATGGGTCTCAAGATTGGGTTCTTTCGTATAGCCAAAAGCTGGGCTTCACTAATTGGTCAAGGACTGAATTGATGCTTGGTTGATCCAAAAAGGTAAAAAGTAGTTCACAACAATAGAAATCACAAAGTAAGTACCACTGAAACCAACTTGAGTTTTATTGTGCCACGCAGGAAAAATTAAATATATGTCCAACTGGTCGCCCACTAACCTAGTCCGCCCTCACTAAAATCAAAACTCACTTAAATCAAAACTATCCTGATCATAAACTGAATCTGAAAAATGTAATGGCATTAATATTTCAATACAGCACTCCATTCACAAGACTGGCAGATGGCACTCCAAAGTCATCAGAGAAACGGGGTAAGAAACATGAAGAGGGCAAAAAGTACAAGCATGTGTCTAACTTCATCTTGTCCTTTGAGTCTTGTGGTGTCACTTAGAATAAAGATGCACCAGTGCAAGAACGTGAGATGAGCTGATTATTCTCCGATGTGACTTCCATGTCACTGTCATCAATTAAATGCTCCACATATCCCTTCGTATCACTATTGTCACAAAGATGGTCTGTGCATGAACATGCCAGGTTTTCTCACAACATTTATTCACTGTCCTGCTCCTTACTATACATCATTTTAGACATGCTAGCAGTGTGGTCTTAGGGATTAGCAATGTCTGTTTCAGTCTGCCACTTTGGTCCAGACTGAAATGTCCCTTTAACAATTGGTTGGATTGGTACAGACAAAAGATGAAACCTACTGACTTTGGTGATTCTCCGGCTTTTGCTCCAGTGCCCGTGCATGTCAAAGTTTTCACTTATCCAGTGTAATATCCCAACATCCATTTGATGGACTGGCAACAAATTCAGCACACGGTCCCCAGTTGATAAATCCTAATGGATTTGATAAAACCCCTAATATTCCTTATCGTGTTACCATGGGCTTAGCCTTCCTGGTTTGGAGTGAAATGTCTCAACAATCATTGGATGGATTTCCATGAAATTTGGTCAAATTTGGTACAGACATTCATAATACCCCTAAGGTGAATTGTCATCACTTTAGTCATCCCTTGACTTTTCCTCTTGAGCCACTCTCTGTTCAAAATTTTCAGCATCTGCATCTTCAGCATGTCTGTAGACTCTCAATCTTGTGATACAAGTGTTTTGGAGGAGACAGCCAAACATTGCATATTACACTCACATTGGCGTACACTTCAAAGTAAATGTTGATAAAGAGTGGTATGCACATTGGAAAATCAATTTAGGACATGCATACACAATTAGTTTACGTATTACATCCTGCTTATTTTTTCTAAGAGTCAAATGGGTCTTTACACAATGTCACTGAATCTATCCAACTTAACAGTGAGCCTCCGAAGTGGCTTGATCACTGACTATCGATCACACTAACAGGCAAGTATTCATGGGCAGGTTGGTAATTCAGTGAAAGGAGAAGCTATGGTCATTACTAACATAAATGACAGCTATATAGCCTACCTGTAATTGGAATGCAAGGTTTCAGTCTCTGGTAATAGCCATACAAAGAACAGTAGAGTTCAGCACATGCACTAGACTGGCCCAGCAGAATAATTTAAACCATAAATCAAACATCATCGCTGCGGTTCACCTTGAAGCTCTACAAGCTTGTCTTTGCCACTTAGCCGGAAATTGTGTTGAATATGTTTTCTTGTTTTCTTATCCAATACAATACTGTAAGGATTCAAGGATGTCTAATATAACCACACACAAAAAAAGCAACAGATGTTTTTTTTTTCATTTCTGGAAATAAATTGAATCTGATCTGTTGCTGTAGTAAAGCTCAGCTCCAGTTGACCTCCAGTGACACAAAAAATGTATTATGCAGAATTGTTTTATTTGAGCATCTTTATGAAAAATCTGCTGCCCTGAATGTGTGACAGATGGCTTGGAGGGCAGCACAATTTCAATAAAAGTAAAAAAAAAAACTCACTAAATTAAAAAAAGGGAAAAAAAAGCAGGAAGCAAGATTTTTACTTTATCATTTTTTCAGTAGCACTTGTAGAAATGAGTAATACATTTTAAACTTGGAATGAAATTCAAAGATTTGCACTGAAATATTCTGATACTTAAAATGGTTATTCAGTGTTGTAGATGTTATTAAAGATATTTATATATCAAACACATCCTGTCATTTGACTGAACTTTAAACAGGCAATTCATATTTGAACTTATCGTCATTCAGCCTGATATGTCGGCGTGTATGCCCATTTTCCCGTACGACACAGAGGGATATTACTGGTGGTGTTCTTGCCTCAAATACATTAGGCTTGCAAGAAATATTCAATCTTATCTCAAGAGCAGATACTGTGCATCAAAAAAGACCTTACGCTGCAAATGTGAATCCCACAAATCCAGAGACACACATCAAGTTTCATTACCTTCTTATTATACCCCAGAGATGGATAGAAGACATATTCAGATTTGATCCATGAATGTTAGTACAGTGCACAAACATATGCACATAAATCAATTCATAGCTTATCCACTATCCCCCACCATTCTCAGTTACCTGTCCTCAGCCTAGATAATAATCACCTTTTCCTCCACGCGGGATGGGGTGAGTATGACTTTGAACGGGACTGTGATCAACTTTGGGTCCTGCTGAGAGTCTATGTGGATGAGATGTTTACTAGCGCTTTTTGTGTGGCTAGTAAGATCCCACTTAGTGTGAATGATGGCAGCTGTGAGGGTGCCTCTGGCAAGTGTGACTCCAACTATGGCTGCTTGGTCTCATGTATCGTACAGCGCCAGCTGCTCAGGCTGTGTAGCACTCCAGTGAGCATGACTGATTGTGGCTGAGGTAAGCACGTCTCTGGCAAGAATGATGCTGAACGCAGCAAGGGTGAGTGCTACTCTGGCTACAGCTATGGCAGATCACGGCAAACAGCAGCTCGGTGCAGCTGGCTGTTTGGACTGTGGCTGCATCAGCCCAAATGTGGCAAGTACAACTGAGTATCTGTGACCAGCATAATTCGGTATGCTCTGGGTGGGCTGCTGCTGCACAGGCTGACAGACTACCGTGAGAGTGATTCTGGTGATCAAAGCAGCTTTGACTGCTGGTGCGGCAAGTTATCACTCTGGTGGAGTTTGCTGGTTGGGTAGAGGCTGTGATGAACACAACTACAACAAGTGTGAGTGACTGGAGCTGCGGTGAGCAAGACTCAGTTAAGCATTGTTCATGCTACTCTGTTTCAAGCACCAATGGAGTGTGGGGCCGATAAGCTCCAGTACTCCAGCAATCTGCACACACTGGTGAGTGTTCTTCCGCTTACAAATCTGAGCCAGCGTCTCAGACTTTAATTTGTTTGTGGTGCAATCAGAAGGAAATGTGACTATGCCAAACTAGACCTGACCAGTAGATGGATAAGCAGTGCTTGTTTTGGTTATTACCATCAGAAATAATTTAGAGTATATGTACATAAAACATGTTATCAGACTAAAATGGATACCTACAATGTGTAGGGTGCTGCCTTGGATTTTTGAAGAAAATATACGAGCTAATTGAAAATCATAACTGAATTCAGCCTATGACAATAACATCTGCAGACATCTGCATAGGATTCAGGATTACGTCACAGGTAGCGCAGCGCAGGTTAGGCCTATTACACTCATCACACCACTGGCACTGCTATTGTACATTATTCAACCTCAACTTCAGTCTTAACAATAGATTTGTAGGAAAAGTGACAAACTAGTTTAAAAAAGCTAATTGAACTGTAAATCTCTTTATGTAACCAACAACTTTGGACAACTTGCTCAATGACTCAAAAGCACAATTACCAACAGACTGTGCAGGTGCCTACGGAGTCCCCCTAGTGTCAGCTAAGAAAAAAAAAAAGAAAAAGGGCCATGTGTAAATCCGTATCCTTGGTAAACAAATCCATGTGCACGGATTAGTAAACCATGCGCACAGATTTGCAAACAACTTTCACTTTCTTCAGAGAACAAGAAACGTGAAAGACAAGTCTCACAAGGAAAGTTGTGACCCCCCCCCCCCCCCCCCATGCACAAATTCATGAATACGGTTTACAAATCTGAGGGCACGGATTGCGAATCCAAGAGCACAGTTTCTAAAACTTTATGCACAAATTTGTAAGTCATGAGCACAGAATTACTCTTGGCTTTTTTCCCCCCCAGCTGACCCTTGGGGTCTCCAAAGATGCCAGATAATCCAAAATGACAAGCATGCATATATGTAATAGCTGGGCTATTTTGTATATTGTTTTGGGATGACTGGCAACCTTAGTCTGTGTGGACAATTTAAAAATAAGCACGTGTGGTTACGTGTGACCTCTGTGGCTCTTGATAAATACAAAAGCCTATAAGAACTTATTGGTTATTTAAAACAAAGCACCCTGCTCCTGCCCCATAACTGTTAGCCCTTATTTTTTTTCATATAGTAGAAAGAAGCACACTCACACCCCACTGCTTCAGTGGGGGAGGAGAAACTGAAAAAAAAAATCTGGAATCAAGAAATGGCAGGTCAATACTGGTGAGAGACTGTGAAAGTAAAGTTTTTCAGATAATCTGATTCATATATTTTTTCATGCTCTTAATTATTGGCCAGTATCACCACAGATGCAGAATTTGATTTGATGTATCGCTTGGATATAAACTATTTATTTTCATGCACTTTCTTTGATGAGACTTCAAGGCCAGTAAAACTCCAACAAAAGCTTATTTGGAGTTTGTATTCACTAAGGCTGTCCTGCTTTTTTTTCTCCTTTCCTTCCTCATCCATAATTGAAAACTGGCAAACTTACTTCTCAAAAACCCTGACCATTACTTGACACACAACACTGAACACAGACTGGGTCGTTCCAGTTTACTGTGTGTGTGCCTTGTAGGTAAAATTCAAGTATGTTAGACTGAAAATAGAAGTGCGCACATGACAAGCGGAAGGGATTATATTAAGACAGAAAATAACTACACATTTGAATTTGCTTTTATATGATAATTAAGCTTCATGTTCCACTTGGCCCTGAATTTTTATGAGGCCATTACATGGTTACTAGAACTGTGAAAAACATGACTGGGATCTCAGTAAACCACACACCCATGTCATCCAAATAGATTGTTAACGCCTATAGTTAATTAATGATTAAAACGACCACGCTGGGAATGCCAGAAATTTGAATGCAACTTGAGAATATATAAATATTCTGCATTAAAATCTATGATATACAACTAGTAATGGGTAGAGGGTCACCAAGTGACAGTCACACCCTGACACTGGAGAGACATTAGTGATTCACTAGATGGCTCAAAATAGCCAGCAGGGATTTGGCCTCCTCTTGGAAAGTGGCTGGTGAGTGACCGACCAGTAGTAGCTAGCCATGGTTGCATCCCAGCATGATTAGAAAAGGTTCCCCGGTGACAGGATAAAGTCAACAGAGACAATCAGAAGCAACCAGAGACAATGAAGAGAGAAAGACATGCTAGAAATACCAGCAAAACCACCAGCTACCACGGCTGAAAACCTTCTCATAGTAATCATTTGCTTAGACAATATCGATTCAGGCAACAGAATCATGTGTCACAACATCATCAATATAATGCCACTGAAGGAAAATGTATCATATCATTGAATTAACATGTGTAGGAGAATTGGAAAAAGGCCATGTTCTCCAAGGTAACCTGTGACAGGTTTTACAGGGGAACAGAATCACTGCTGCAAGTCATCCTGTCCTCACAGAGAACTGTGTGCACATTGTTGGCATGAAGTCAAACTTGTTCAAGGTGGGTGTCAGAGTCCGACAGAGTTGTCCCCTCGTGCGTTCGTGATGTTCATGGATACACATCAAGGCAAAACCCAAGGTCTGACTGTCCGGCTCAATGACATTAGGGTGGCATCCCTGCTGATTGCAAAAAATGTCATCCCTCCAGCCTTCTCTCTGACTGGAATTCATGGCAATGGTGTGGTTTGCTTTTTACATTTGTGCACCTTAGTATACTGAGCTACAGATACTGCTTTTCTGTACATGTACTCTTGAGCAGGTACAAGGACAAACTGATATGTCACTGACACAATTGACATTTGTTCAGCACTTTTATGTTCATTTGAGCTTGTGAGAAAGTCTTTGTATGGCCCCCTTTTAGGATTACCTAAAGAATGGAATCAGTATTCATAGGTATTGCCCCACAGCTGCTGTAAAGGTCTTATACAGGTGTTTTTTAGTGCCTTAGAAATTGCAGCTCGCGTCTATAGTGTGTATTTTAATGCAGGATGCTGTATACTGTCAATAAAAGCTCTCCTTGCAGGCTGGTACCAACCAAGTAAAACCTTAGATATTTGGGTGATATTTTGTTGAGGTCTATCTATCAAATGTCATAAAGCAGCGCTGTCTCGTGAGGTCAGACCGCTTGACAAATTCACCCTAGCCCTATTATTACCTCTCAGTTAGCTGTGAATATTTTATAGCCGAGATCGCAAAATTATCTCTAAATGACAACTTTATAGTGCTCACAATGACTACAGCCCACTGCTACACTGTGTCCAAAAATGCTGCAGCCAGGCTTTTAAAGCAAAGAGAAAGGATCACATCTTCTCATTTCTCACTGTTTTAGCATTGATTTTTAGAGCTGCTAATGTTTCCTGTCTCTGAATGACGCCCCAACTTGTCTCTGAGCTTAAGGTTCCCTGTAACCAGCCTGAAATCCTCGAACAGGAGCCTCCTGACACTTTCTGTGCCAAGGTTAAAGACTAAAGGTGACCATGCTGTTGCTGTCAGGGCTCCTGAGCTTATGAGCAGGCCTCCAGCATAGTGACGTTGCAATTAGAGCCATTTTATCGTCTTTGATGTTTATTTTTCTTGCATCCCTGCTGCCATGTCTGCTCTCGGTATTTTGCATTTGTAATCCCCATGACTCCCTCTGTTTATTGGTGCATTTAGGTTAGTCAGTCATTATAACCTTGACTAACGGATTTCCTGTGGCAAATTCCTGCAATCTGATACTCATTGTTCTTGACAGGAACAATTTATGCTGTAATTTCAACTGTAAAATCCTCTTGTGCATTTAAAAGATATATTTCAGCAGCTATCATCACACCTACACTATGTTTGAGTATAGCAGTGCAGCGGTGATTTAAAATAATCTCTGTGAAAGAAATTTCTCTATGCTGTACCTGGTGCAATAAAGATGAGGCTGAGACAGCATGTGGGTGGCCAAACACCACACACATTGGTACAATGGTCTCAGTGCTGTGCTTACTTACAAAGACGGAAGCTGCTGATTTCTGTCCAGACATGTACTTTAAATTACATTAAGGCTATGTTATAAAACAGTATGAACTGTATGACTTCTAAACATGGCTCAAATTATGAATCTCGCACTGCAAAGACAGGAACGTACTTTACCGTCCACTGGGGCTGCAACAAACAATTATTTTTTATCTAAATTTATCTGCCAATTATTTTCTTGATTAATTGTTTAGTCCCTAAAATGTCAAAACATGCAGAAAAATGCCTGTCATTATTTTCTAAATCCCTGGCTGGCATATTTAAATTGCTTGTTTAGTCTGGCTAAAAGTCCCAAACATGAAGATGTTCAATTTATTATCATATAAGAGAAACAAAAGCAGTAAGAAGCTGGGATGGGTGTTATTTTTTTTCTTTGCTGGTAAAAAACAAAACAAAAAACACTACTTAAATTATCCAAATAGTTGCAGATTAATTTTCAGATTTAATTTTCTGCCATCTTAAGCGTTATCTTAAAGCCAGTGCCATCCCAGTGAGATAAAATGTCTCAGGCCTTTTCTGATGGATAACATGAAGCCAAATCAGTTAACAGCACAAACCCAAGAGGCACTATCACTGTGAGGGTGCAGTCAGATGTTGTCCTTGCTCTTGCATGTTGATTACTTTGCTTTTATGATTCTACACTGTGATGGGAGCAGATGCCTGCTCAAGAGGGACTATGTCAAAACTGCATTCAGCTGAATTTTGAAAAGATTCATTGCACACTGCCAAAGCAGGATCACACACACCACGTTCGCTGTTCTTCTTGATTAAATACTGTGTAGTAAGAACCAGGCTGTCACGAAATAACCGCAAAAAAAACCCGCGTGCAGTTGTGCCATGCATCACGATTCACAGAATATGCACCCACTGTCTTTGCCAATGACCTTCGGGCAACGTTTCTCAACTTATCTGGATCAGGAACAAACTCTGACCACTCATTGTCTCTGACTTGAAAACCCTAAAGTACCTCTTAGTCTTCTGCCAGCTTCAATCAAAAGTCCAATATATGCTTAAAGTCCATTTCGGTGCCAGTCGATCAAATTATTCACGACTGGGCCAATTCTTCACTGGAAAAACACCATTTTAAAAGGTTTTACAGTTTTAAATGCAGCATTTATCTTTTGTCAACACCACTGCGGGTCTCGGATGTGTCTAACACATCTCAGACATTTTAGGAGTCTCTCAGAACCCGCAGACATTCTTGCCTCTCCGATACAGCCTGTCCTGATGTGAGGCTTTAGGCTCCTGGAAGACTCTGACACTTGAGAGATTCTGACTATCACGTCTGACGAATCTGTCCCCTTAAAGGTCACAGTAAACCCTGACAGACATATAGTTTAGAAGACTAGGTGAAAGTAAAGAAGAGCAGAGTGGCATTATATTTTCTGCAACCTTTAGTCACCTACATATGAATTCAACTTCTTGGAAACCTATAGAATCAAAACAGAGACAGTTTAATTCCAACAGTACCTGCAGCACAAACATGCAGGTTTCATTGTGGCTCTAATCTGAAAAGCTTAATTTAAATGCCTGTGACTTGATCTGTGATTTCATGGTTTTTTAGATTTTAAAACATCATTCATAATGACAATGTCCTCCTCTCCTCCTTCCTATGTAGTACAAACAGAGAGTGAGAAACAAAAGGGGAACATCTGTGGTGACAATGGATCCCAAGCACAAACCTTATTGGAGGATGAATGTTCATGAATTCATTTGGAGGCAAGTGTGGTAAATTGTGCACAATGTTGCACAAATTCAAGTTTTTCTGCTCTTATTCTACCCCCACAAAAAAAAAGAAGAACAGATTTTGGCAAGTAATCTACAGCTAACTACAAAAATATACTTTCAAATGGCAAATCTAATCTCAGTGAAGATTAAATTTGAACACGGTAGCTGCGCAGCTGTGGCACAAGCTCCAACTGTCTCATCAAACAATAGTCTATGATTATAAAATATAACTCATAATGTACTTGTTGAAAATGTTTTATGCAGTTTTGGCAAGCAGTTTTAGCCCCTAAATGACGGGGATGTACGTTCTCATGAGATCGTTGTTGTCAGGACTCCTCTGTCTCTGCCAGAATCACTGATACAAGTTTTCATGTGACAAATTACAGATATGGCAGAAAATTTGTACAGGATTATGTCTGCATTAACCCAACATGGCCTTCTCATTGTCCTGTTTTGTTCCACTTCTCATCATCTTTGCCCCTTTGGAGCCAAGCTGTAAATTTCCCCTCAAAGCTTCTTGGTCATGACTGACACGATCATGGTCGAGGCTTCAACGTACTTAGAGGGCTCTCATGATTACCTCCTGTCAGCTGTTATCATTATCATCATCAGCCACTAGCTTTATGCCTTAGTCCATCTCCACTTGAGCTGTGTGGTTGATCTCAGTACACATTGACATCTCTAAAACAAGCTTCTCTGTAGGGCAATGTATGTGTGTGTGTGTGTGTTTTTTTTTTTTAACTGCAGACATGAAACTGTAATGGAGGGTAACCCCATTATTTAGCATACTGAGTCATTTCCAAAACATGCTGTAAACATTAACATTAATTTATGGGCAGAATATTTGCCTCCTGCAAAAGAAACACACACACACACACACACACACACACACACACACACACACACACACACACACACACACACAAAGAGTACTTTCCCTTAACACACTGGGAGACATTACCCTCATTTATTTTGTAATAATTTGAGATACTTTGCATTTTACGGCATCATGCCTTAGTGTGCCTCGAGGAACATTATAGAAATGCTAATCCCTGCAACAATCTGCCTCTATCTTTGCTACACGTTTGATTTGACTGCATTTGCACACAGAGTCCAAAGAATAGCAATTACAAACAGATCCTCTAATCATCATGCCACTTCAGATGTATCGGGTTCACTAAGGCGCAGAGGCACAGCATATCTATCTGCAACTCTCTGAAAAGATAACACCTTCTCCTTCAACAAAATCTGCTCTCCCTGACACATTCCCTGCTGGACAATAAATCTGAATTTGCTTCCCATCCACCGTGCAGCCATTTACTGTGAAAAGGGCTCTCTCTGCTCCGTATGTCTCAACAGACGAAGAAACTGGCTGAGAAAAGTCATTTACTTGTGGTCACACTCATGAGTCCAGGGAGTCATTGCATTATGAGGCCTGTAGTGAGCAGACTGAGAGATAGCAGGGGGAAGGCTGCGGGGAGCTACAGATGACTGTGCATTACATCAAATGAGAGGTGTGGTTAAAAACACAGGAATGTGCTATGAGGAAGAGGGAGTCCTGAAAATGTGGCAAAATGTGGCAGGCAACAGACAGAGCGGTAAGGTGGAGAATTATCTTCAGAGCGAATGACGTCTTTTAACTTTGACCTGGATGATATCCACTAATTAAAACCAGAGCATGGCCTCTGACACTGGCTGGTTGAAAAGCACGAAAAGATTAAGCTAAAATTAATGCAAGATCATAGCTCTTCCTAATGAGAAAAATCCAAGTGTCAAGTCTACTTCTTAAACTATGCACACAAATTTTTTTCACCTTACCACTTCTTAAATATGCAGAACCAACAACTTTGTTGTCCTGCTCACATATGTATCATAATAATCCTTTTTAAGAGCATGGGTGATCAGTCATGGACTCCATCCAATGCTTCTCCATGGTGGAAACCATTTGTTGCCTATATGTCTGACCCTGTTTCTTCTTGGGCAGTAAACACAAGCAAACAAAAAAACAACAACGCAACAGTAATCCTGAGAGTGTGTCTTTGTTTGCGTAGTCTGTGTTGACCCACTTTCACATGATTTTTAGGAGGAGAGTTGCATGCGCTTCTGCAAGGGGTGAGATGTTAGGAGAAGGTTTTGAATTATTTAAGCTGTTGGGTTTGATGTTATAGAAACATCACTCCAGCTGGACACTGCACAGCATATGCAGCCATGGACACACTATACTATGGAGGGTCACTGACAAAAAGGAGGGGTGAGGGGAAGAGTGACAGGCAGAGAGAGAGAGAGAGAGAATAAGGAATATTGTGGGTTTTTTTTTTCTAATGAGGCTGGCTGATGTCTCCTTATTATATGCACAGCACAACACACAACTATAATGAGTTTAAATTATTAAGAGAAACTAGTCCCTTTAATGAAAACGTGTGGTCACATGGAGTGTTTTTTTTTTTGTCTCTGTCATTATCAGTTCATTCGTAATGATAAAACACAAACACAGCACTGTTATGAATTGGACTGGCAGTGTCGTTGTGGAGGGGGTGGGGGGGACGTAGACGGTTGCCAGACCCTTCGCGTTTAAAGTGTGGAGGGGGGGCGGTTTATTCCAAGGTTAAGTTAGCCTCTGCTCAACAGTCTTGTCACTGGTTGCGGTAGCTTGTTTCTGACAGGGTTTCCAGCGCGCTGGGTCAAAGCACGAGGCAGGAGTTTTTAACAGTGCAGGTGCGGATTTTTTTTTTTATTAACAGAAACGTCACGCGCGCAGTCGTTTAATTGCCCATTAACGCAAAGTAACAATTATCGGTGGAGCCGTAGTGTCGCATTGTGCTGCCGTTCGACTGTCCTGAGAAGTCGACTCAAGCTGAAGAAAACCATTTAACACCGCCATTGTCTGAATTGAAAAAAAAAAAAAATACAATTTAAAAATTTAATAAATAAAACAACAGACACATGTGTTGCGTACACTGCCCAAACAATACTACTTAAATCCCAGGCGAAATCTTCATCATACCAAGGCTATACACTGCATGTACGCGGCACGCAGCGCCGCATCCTCAGACCAGCATCCACTTCAGCATGCGAGGGAGACCTGTTAAACCATCAATTATAATGCGGTAGCTTCACAAATAGCAGTTGTTGCATGTGAATGAAACATTGCTGTTGAGCACATTTGCAGCCACCTCCAGCTGTTATCCTGCCAGCGACATGTGCTGAACCTGACAAATCACGTTACATGAAACACACCGTAGGTAATGACAAGCATTAAAAAAATAATAGTAATAAAAAAAACAAACAATAATAATCATAATAATCTCACCAGCAGCAATACGGCTTGTCTTCCTGCTTTTTTTTCTTCTCTCTCCCGACTGGGTTTCCTTGGAGTTAATAGGGTTCTGACGTTTGGTCCGACTGATTTCTCCCTCAGCTCTTATTGTCCACTGGGTTTGGATCTTTTTTCTTTTTTCTTTTTTTTTTTAATTTTTTTTTTCCCAGCGGTGAAATAATAAGGGAAATCGGCGTCCTCTCGCAAAGCTCTGCCCTCTTCAAACTAACCTTCCCGCCCCCTCCTCATACCCATCTCAGATTGGCGCTGGCCAGGAGGGGCAAACCCTGGACCCGAGGGCTGGTTTAGAGGCGGCGAACTGTCACGCGCATCAATGCCCACATGGACGTGTGGTGGACGTTCGCGAGAAGGGCTTTCTGTTAACCGACCAGCTTGTCAGTGATGCTCTCGACAGCTGGAAGGGACTCTTTCTGTTTTTTTTCTCCCCCCTCCACCTCCTTGTGCGTTATTGCACAACAACCTCCCAGGCGAGGAGCAGCAGTGAATGGGCCCCACTTATTCAGCGGGCTCCACGGTTTGAGCGCTGACGCAGGTGCCCAAGGTCCAACCACGGCTGACAAGGGATGCCAAGCCTGTGAGCTGCTATTGACAGTGATATAGCAATCTCATCTGCAGTAGTAGGAAATGGGAGCAGCGCTTTTCCACTCCGTGACCTTGGGGTGCTGTGGTCTAATCAGAGAGGATGAGCAGGGAAAAATCTGGGCAGGGGAGGAGAAAAATGAGACATTTCACCTCTGTCTCAAAACGTGCTCAAGGTGCCCTTGTGCAAGGCATGTAATGTCACCTCTAACCCCTGCTCATTGAGCAGCAGATAGTACAAGACTGCACTTGCATGTTTGTGTGAGCAGTCTCTGGCCTGATTTCTGCTATTTAATGTACAGCATCAAATATATTACAACTGGCAAAATTACTCAATTTAAATGATGTATTATAGCAGTCAGTTTGCAACACAGATCTCTTTTGAATTTATTGTAAACCCCCTGTGAATACCTGGCTTTGTTTTTTTAAATGTGTTTCCTTACATTTTAAATTGCACACATGTTGCTTATATGCATTATTTGGCTGAACGGTTCTGAGACAAGCATGCAAATCTGAAATAGAGGTCGCCTCTTTCAGTTTGATTGCATGTCACAGGCATGCTGAGCGCTTATCACTTTTAAGACCTGAAAAGCGTGTCGCGTTCTATTGAAACCCATTTCAGGCAATTTTGAACATGTTGTAGTGGTCGCAAAAGTATTAGCTGACCTCAGAGATACCACACAGCACTGCTAAATGTTACATACTGGATTTGTAGTACACTCTGTACCTGTGGTAGTCCTGGTAGTGTTTGTGCTCTGGATGCTCATGCAGTCAGACGACTGCAGCGAGTGGAAAGCCAAATAAACACTTAACATTCATGACTAATACATGAGCAACTTTTACAGCCAAGCCCTCTGATATGTAAGTTAACACATCAGCTCAGAACAGAAGACCTGAAACCCTCAGGTGAGTTCAGGTGAGTTTAGTAAAAAGGCAAAGGTGTTTAATTTAGCAAGACGCACAGCGGAAGAGTTAAAGTGTAAGTTCACTGTTTTTTTTAAGTCAGATCTTATTTTAATTTTTGTTTCCTATCATTTATAACAGCTCATCTTTATTTTTAGAAACTCACTGTTCTGCAACATCACTCATGTCATTAACACAGATCAGTGAGGAGTTGGTTTGGACCTTTGATTACATGGTGATGAAGCTCCCTTACAGGACATGTATACATATCTATAAAAGAAAGGTCACAAATTGTGCTCTCTGTCACATTATAGACATTGTTTTGAATACCTTTGTGCCAGAAATAACAAATTATGCAACACCAAGGCAATAAATATATATATATATATTTTTAAATTTAAATACCACACTTAAGCTTTCATCACCTTGCACAGCTTTTCAGGAGAAAGTGTGATTCCTCTCTGTGAGGTCCACCTCAAGGTTTCTTGCATCTTGTCCCTAATTAAGTTTCCGTGGGAAGGTTTTCCCTTGTTCTCGCTGAGGGTCTGGTTGGGGGGTGCCATTTTCATTTATCATTTTCATTTATTGTTTTATTGTGAAGCCCTTTGAGACTGTAATTATAATTAGAGGCTGTAATAAACTTGATTTGCTGTGAGCTCCTGTGGGCGAGGAGACAGAGAGAGAAAGAGAGAGAGGTGCCAACCAGTTCTGACAGAGAGCCTGTGAGCCAGCAATAGAGACAGAGTTTTGGTATCTGACTGCAGTTTTTTTTTTTTTTTTTGAGAAAAATCCTCCATACTTCCCAAAGTTAACAGGTTCCGGCTATATCATCAATGCCACCTACTGTGTAAAATGTAGATTTCTTTATTCTCTTCCTTTACTTGTTTTACGTGCAATCTCAGTATGTGAGAATCTACTGCTTGCAAATATGACCAGCAGAAAGCCTTTAACATCTGTATCACATTTTATTCAGCTCTTACCTTCACCTTACCTTTAAAATATGTGGCTGAGCAGAGGTGGTAGAATGAACTGAGCACAATGTGCCATTTTCACACTCCCTACAGTTACCAAGTGCCTTACATTTACTGTAGCTTCCTTTCAATAATTCCTTGAGCCGGCATAATCATGTCCTCCGGCTAATAATTATAAACTCTGGAAAAACTGACACTGAGATATGTGTATGTCTCGGTTGCTTTTATTAATTAGTCCCAGCTTGTGGACAAAAACGTGTTGGCTTCTCAAAAAACTGTGTGCAGAAAAAGTGTGACCGTTTATTTAAAAGTGGTCTTGACAAATGTTGTGAAATGGAGTGACCATCAGAGAAAGATTTAGTGGGTAGATATTTAGAATTATTCATTTAGGGGCATTTTATAGTTGTGTTTGGAATGTTTTTTTTATGTGTTGTATTCTCAACCCTATCACCTGAGAGACAAATCTAATAAATACTGCATGTCTAAACCTTTTTTTGAAGCACATTTCAGATCCAAATACTGTAATCCCCGCGGTCACATTGTTTGAGAAGCGGACTAGACACTCAAAGGTTGTGAGTGCCCAACCCAGTTCATGAATGAGGTATTCTCATCGCTCTATAACAGCGACTTCTTGGTGTAACTCTGAGTGAGACGCTTAAACCTCGAGAGGTACTGCTGGCCAAAAGGTTGCACTCAGCAGCTCCAAGGTGTGAACACATGTATCTGAATGTCATGTTGGTATGAAATCTCATTGTTACAGCCAACCTTTCGCTTTTTGTTTTCTCCTGCTTTCCTCTTTCTTTCTTTTTTTTCCTCTGGGCCTAATGAGTGTGACCTTTTCAACATTGCGTATTCCTCAAAATGAGCTTTTCGGCTGCAGTTTTTTCCTACATTCATTATTGCACATTGAAAATTCAGCCAAGAGGTTTGTGCTCTGGTTGTTTTCTTTGTGCGCCGGAGTCTGAGCCGCAGGTGCAAAGGTTGTCAGGGCTGATAAATAAATGCAAGATGATCTGAAGACTTGATGCTTTTTCTTTCGTGAAGACTGAGCAGCGTGTTAGGTGCTTACAGATGCGCACAGTCCCATGTCAGATGAGATCAACCAGTGAACTCCCCACTGTGGAGCCCCCTTGTGGCTACCCTAAATAGCTGTTTGCATAAATGATCAATCAGTTCCATGAAACAATGTGGCGTACACTATGCGTTAAATACCAGTTGTATTTACAGATGAAGCGTCGCACAAGTTCAGGCAGGAAACACCAGTTGTGCATGCCACATCAGCCGGCCATCAGCTGATCATAATTAGCACTAATCACTTTCAGCACTTAATGCCAGGCAGTTCATTGAAGCTGTCAGCTCTTCATTTAAGCCATCAGCTGCTCTGTCACTCAGTGGTTCTGCCACACTGCTCATTGTGTGACTTTACCATCCCAGCCTCTTCCTTTTCTGGTTCCCTAGTAATCAAATCCACTTGCATTGGCATGTTGCTGTAGGTTTGTCCCTCATTGTGACGTGCATTCCACATCTCAGCGATATGCGTTTGCAGAGCCTGTACCCCGCTGAGGCTACTTGATCTTGAGCTGTGTGGATTCTGACAGGGCAGAGCTCTGTAGGGAGCAGAATCTGTGTTGGCAAATACAACTGCGTAAACATTTTTACAGTAATACTTTTTCTTTCATGACACAAATGTTTCTGACGTAATGTGCACATTTACCACAGAGCCAAACATTGCCCGTAAATGCTGCATATTGCTAAGTGCTGTGATCATTGCATAGAAATCAAGCAACACCAGCCATCGTCAATGCTGTGATTAATCACCAAACACTTTGGGATTCAGCACGCAAACACTGTTTGTCTAAAAAAGAAGCTTGATGCTAATTGCTTTTGAAAAATATTGCTGCTTGTTAACAAGTCCTCGCTCCATCCATCAATCTGTCCGCGTTCTATAACTGTTGTTGTGTCTCCCAGAGCCTTCATACCTTCACTAAATAAAATGACAAATAGGCTATTTGTTGGTGTACTCAAAAATGACCGAATGTTGTCATGCACCGATCAGAATCATAGATAACGGAGTAACATGTAATTCTAATTTGTTTGCACACATTTATATTTTAGTTAGTTTTTTGTAAGGGTGATATTTAAATGCATAATGAGTTCATGTGATAGTCACTTGGTTTCATGCTGCATGAATGAAAAAAGACTGAGCAGTAATCTGAATTCACACCATTTAGCTCAAAATAATCCCAGATGGGACTCTGGCATTTTCCACATAAGATGTGTAACGGCTCTGAGGACGAGAGGTGCTCATGGCCAAACATGTCGCTCTGCAGCAGTGCCTCTCAATCCTGCTTCTTGGCACCAGGGGTACAGCCGGTTTTCTGTTCCATCACCTTGTTAAATGAAGCTCATTGCATTTTCTCAGTATTCCGGTCTTTAGTCGGTCCTTGATGAGATAGCTGAAATGAAGGCCAACATCATATTTAAACTGAAACCCCCTCCACAGTCGTCCCCTGATGTATACACACAGTGGGCCTCAGGGGACTACGTGTGCACCGCTTGTCCCAGAAGTGTGTTGTAGCCTATTTGGCTGTTGAGCATAGAACAGAAGTTTACATTTGTTCTCAAAAGTAGCTCTCCAGGGATTTTCACAGTTCTGTGCTTCTGGATCAGACTGAATTAAGTTCCCAGTTTTGTATTTCTGCTGTTTATTTCACAAAAGACAGCTTTTCTAAATTGATAAAATACTGTGTACTGCAGAATACCATGAGCTCAACACTTAATCTCTTAACAAAAAAAACAACCCAAAATGCCTCTTTTATGTGTGTATGTGTATATTTAATTAAATACAAAATATCAAAGATATTTCACGCATTAAAAACAATCATATTCTACATACTGTACAATCAGTCATCTGCCACATAGCCATAAACTCTCATTCTGTTGTAGATAACCCAGGTCACTGTGATCACTACTGATCAATAGTCCAAATCATTAACATATTATGTGGCACATGACTGGACATTTCTGCTGCTGCTCGAACTGTTTGATATGAACTGACCGATCCCAAACATCACCCCAATCCCTCAATGCACCAATCACAGCAACGCACAACGGCAACAAACTCATCAAATTCATCTTCATCAAAAGTTGCATCGTGAATATGTTATCTTCACTTCAGTAACTTATTATTGTGTTTGAAATGTTATTGAAATTCTTTGACAGCATCATAACTCTTAAGAATTTCCAAACGTTTCACTAAAAGCACAAAATGTTTGGAAACAGTCAAATGGGATCCTCGGGGCTGAAACTGCACAACACTGTGGTTTAAGCCCAGAACTCCCTCTGTGTAGCTACATCAATCACAGCTGCCGGCTCTCAGTTTAAGCTGCTGAAGCTAAATAGAATAATAAGGACATAATGAATAATGGACATTTAATGTTAATATTAAAGGAAGGAAATTCTTGGTTCTGTAAGAATGCTATGGTAATAGTAATACAACGATGAATTCTATTGACAGTGCTCATAAAATACTAATAATGTTGGAAGAAGAGCTACATAATAAATGCCTTCTTTTTAATGCGAGAGAGAGATTTATGAGACACATTCCTCATGTTCTTATAATGTGAGTTTAGACCAGCAGGGTGATGGAAAAAGATTTTTAATTCCTGCTTATTGTTTATTTTTTTAACGGGCATTGTAGACTTTATTACATGGATGAAAACAGACAGGATGAAAGCATTAGGAGGAGGTAGGTTGGAAGGTAAAGGTAAAGACATTAGACCACAGAGTCACCTGTGACACACACACACCACAGTGACGTTGCATGTGGTTTACAAGTCCCTGTACAAGTTAAGTGACTCTTTACCATTCAGGACACCTAGACCTCTACTATGTCAAACTGTGTTTTATGTGTTTACATCAGGGTGGCATGATGGTGCAGTGGTTAGCTTCTACTTCCTGTAGTCCAAAGACAAAGACATGCAGATCAGGTTAACTGGTGTATCTATATTGTCCATAGGTGTGAATGTGAGTGTGAATGGTTGTTTGTCTCTATATGTGAACCCTGTAATAGACTGGTGAACTGTTCAGGGTCGGCTTGGATTGTCTTTAGTCCTCCACCCCATGACCCTTAAGAGGTTTGGATGATGGATGGATGGATGGATATTTGTCTCAACATCTTCTTTCACAGCTACAGCATGTACAGACTGTATATTGGTTTTCATGAGCACATCATTTAGGAAAATTAGGATTTAGAGCAGGTTTACTTTGCACCATCTTTAGCATGAGCTTTGATCTTCCATCAAGTTAGAAAAAAGTTCATATACTATCTATTTCTCAGATGTACTGTACATCTTCAGACAGGCCCCGGTGGGTTGAGCTTACATGTAGCATCACTCAAAAACCTACCTGACAGTCAGCTCTATAGTCTTCAAAGAGTTTGCAGTTGTGATGTGGATTTTATGAAGCAGAAACTACACTTTCAACATTTTCAGGATGGAGTATACTGTACCCAAAAGAAAGACCAGGAAGCATTTCTCTGCAGCAGTCCTACAGACAAAACAACTTCAGATCCATGAGTTAGCCTTTAGTTTGCACAAATAAATTCTGCTTTATGTTAAGTTTTATTAAACAAAAACACTCCTTAAAATACCTTTTGTAAAACCCTTGTTGGAGACAAGATTTCCCAAGTTAAGGAGGGAAATGTGATGAATTCAGAAAATGAAGAGGGAAAGAAGCTTATCTAGAAAGAGGAGAGACACAGCAGAGCATGTGATGTTTCCTCAAAGGATGTAAAGTTGGTCTTTCTGTAGATACAGTTGGCACTGGCTGCATGAGCATTTGCTGCAGTGCATGGAAGTAGTAATTCAAAGTAAACCAACGGAAATGAATTATTGATGTGTTCTGAGAGACAACCATACATCATTATGGCATTTTAGGTGGAAAACAAAATAAGAAAGAATTATTGAATAGTTAGGTCAGCCTGAGTACACATGGGAAGGGGAAACACAGACATACGAACACAGACAACTCACTCCTGAGCCCAAGAAAGCAAACACCAGCCTGTAAGACCTGACTTTCTGTATAGGGTCCATCATTCAACTCTCTGTTTACTTTAGAGAGCTCACTATGCCATAGGAAGATGCAATGGAGGCTTTAGATCAGACATAGAAGTAGAAAGCATAAATACAGAGGAAACACTCTGAGCCTGGAGCCAAGGAGGAACAGTGAACAGTTTATAGCTTGAAAAAAAAAAGTGGCCAAGGCTTTCATCAACAGCCAAAGGCATCTTCAGAGGCAGATTAAAAAAAAAGAGCAGCATGTGGCTGTGGTGGAAGAGAAATTACTTTACGGTATCTGGGACCCAAATTCAGAATCTTCATCATTAATATTCATCATTAATTTATGATGTGCAGTAATGGCAGGTTGTGGTTGATAAAATGCATATACTGAATGTCGAAGCAGGCCATTATTATCCATTCCACTACACCCATGTTTGTGGGCGTGACTGAAAGCTTATTAACCAGTGGACCTTTGATTGCTAAGAAATTAAAAATTGATTGATTATTTCCAATTTTGTGACAATCAGTAACGGGTGTATGATGACTACAATTGATCAAAATGGTGGCAGAGGGGGGCTGATAAGTAGGGTCATGACCTTAACGATCAAGTATGGTAATGAAAGGCTCCAAAGCAATTATCTCGTGGGATTCTCTGTATGATCAATGGACCAATATGGCCTCATGTCTTTGGTCACCTCATTGGAATCTGTTGGACCTGTCAAAGGAAACAGTGCAATAATCAGCGCCACGGAGTCTGTGTGACTTTAAGCCTCGATTCAAATGTCACAGCTCACAGCACATCAACACAACCCCATCACATGCTAAAGGAAAAAAAAATCTGCAGAATACTGCATTTCTCTTTTTTTCAGCACACACACACACCGCACAAGAAAATGCTGGTTTGAGAAGTGTTTGTGTGTGTCAAAGAGGGATGCCTAGGGTTGACAGTAGCTAGTGTGACCATGTGCGGCCAAGACAGTCGCATGGCTTCCAGTGAAGCATATTAAATCAACAAAAGCAACTCAGTGCTAGGTCTTAGTCATCCTGTGGTTTCTATCAGAACAGAAAGCACAGCTACACTTGTGAACAGCGGTCGCTGTCGCTCAAAATAATTCTCTTACACCTCTGTGTTTCAGGATTTTTCTTTTCTCTTCACATATTTAATTTTTTGTCACTGAGAAGTGGTTTTCATTTTCTTTTCATCTCGTAGATGAACTGTAAATAGGGGCAGGATGAAATACAGAATGATTCAGTCCAATACAAAGCTTAACACTAGAGTCAGCCTCAAAAATGACCATATGAGTTTGAATCACTATCATATTTTTTCTACAAAACTTTCTTCAGTATTTCTTAGGTATCTTAGGTTTTTTTGTGATATTACACTCAGGTCCACTGTTTAGCATGCCAGCTGTACCTGCATCGATTTCTATGTCTGAGGATCTGCTGTAAAGAGATGTGATACGAAATCTGCTGAACGATGCTGGACCTCACTTAGCTGCGGCTGTTTTACAGACTGTAGTTTGATCTGAGTGCTTCTTTTGTTTTAGTAGATCACAATGTCTTAATCTCTCTGATTACAGTACTTCACAGCATGGAAATGTTCTGTTTTCTGAGTGGAAAGCCTGTAGCTAATAACGCTGTCTGGGTCCAACAAAGCACACTGGAGCTATTATTTCTCTTTATACAATCCCAGAAGGGACAATTACCAGCAAACAGTGTCAGGTTTTAACAGTTACTCAGTTGGTACCGTACACATGGCTTGACATTTAGGGACTCTCTGTCCTCTGAATTTGATAAATGAATATTTTGATAATGAGGTGCCTGTGCCATCACACTGTGGGACTCTGTTTTGAATAACACATTTCAAACTGAACAAAATAACCCCATGTTTGCTCTGGGCACAGAGTGGGAGACGAACACTGTAGCGAGCTAGTTTGCCATAAATTTAATTCATCACCACTGGGGCCATAGAGCTGTAATGTCAAGGTGAGAAATGCAGACTTGAGCCTCGAAGACATCTACTACTAATGATCAGATTTTCTTGGAAAATATATGTGGAGGAGGGAATGAGTAACACTACCCTAGAGGTATCACAGAGGGGAATTTTCCCCATGGCATGCACACATGCAGTTAAGACTGGTCTTATTAACCCCACACTTGAAACAGAAAAAAAAGAATAGCAGTTTCTTACCAATAATGTTTTCGTTACATATATCTAGCACTGTGGAGGTGCTCATTTTTGCTGCCAGTGGTTATTGTCATGGCAAAGGTTTTTCTGTTTCTTTTACAGCACTAAGTGAATTTGAGGTGGTTGATCCACCTAGTTTGCCGCTCACATCTCCCACGAGTGGCTGCTTTTTGGGCAGCAGCTTCACTGCGCTACCCCATGCAGTTTGCTGCTTGTTTCTATTGTTGTCGCAGTTTAGTTTCACTAAAAAAAAAAAAAAAAAATCTGTGACCACAGTTTTAGTTCAAAATATGAAGTTGCAGTTGACAGGTTGCAGCATGTTTCAAAATGGTTGTACTCCTTCTCTTCATTTGTTGTGGGTGTGTTTTGGGTGCCATCTCCTATTCCCTTTAACTGTCAGGTGTGATTGCACCCTGTTGGATTGCTCTTATCATGGCAGATTTGCTAGGTAGTAAGAACAAACGCTTCTCTGCAGAGGACACTCACCTACCGCAACACACGGATGTGTGTGTCTGTGTGTAACAAGCGTACGTGTGTTATGCACCTGCCTATATAGGAGCATATAACTATCTTGATAATGAGCCCTAAATTTAGCAGTGAAATACTGCACCACTGACTTCAGACCAGGTTTCAAACAACATGGGAGATGGGAAAATGACAGCTGTGTCGGTTTGAAACTAGCAAAACTAGCAAAAACTCGACACCAAACTAGTGTCGAGTTTTGCGCTGGGTGTGATATTGGGCCAGTCTCATAGCCATAGTCAGTCTCTTCTGCACATCTTTCCAGCAAGAGAAAAGTATTTCATTTATGTTAATATTTATAGTCAGTATTCTTCTAAAGGGACTCTATTGAACATCAATCAAAGATCATGCAGTAAATGACAGGGGCCCAGTACAGTATTTATTTGTATTAATAATACCATACATTACAAACATTTTTCTTTATTTGTCTGTTCAGACTAAAAGCTGGCATGTTGCAGTGCATTTCATCTGACAACATAAGTGCTCTAACCTTGTCAGTGATCCACAGCAGTGCAGATGGTGGAACAGAGAATAAATTGTGAAAGCTTGTCAGTGATCTTGCCGCAGACAGCAGCATGGTTAGTGTGGTGGGACATAAATTTTGCAAGCGCTCATTCCCATTTGCTGAGAGCGCTCACACCTGCAGCGGAGGTGCCTGTGATTTTCTAACCGCAGTAATGTACTTTTGGATGCACATTTTAAATTTTAAAGACTTTCATTATTTTAGATTTTAATTATTAACAGTTAATTACAATCATTTTGTTTTGTAGGTTGAAAGGTGTTATACTTCTATCTTTCTTTATTATCGTCAGTAGTTTTGGACATCATTTATCTGTATGTTACAGCTTAAAGTGACTGACAAGATGGACTGAGAGAGAAAGGAGGTTAGCATGCTGATTGTCCCAGACCGGATTTGACTCGGGGATGCTGCTTTCATGGTACACGCTTTACTGATCTAAGCCACCAGGACACCAATTCCAGTCTCTTTTTTAATGATAAATTGAAGAGGGTGGTTCAGTCTTTCTATTTCTCCTTTATTATCCCTTGCTGACCTCAAGAAAACCTATCCTTGCTTTCATCTCTTCTTGTCTAGATTACTTGAACTCTCTCTACTGCGCTCTCAGCCAGAATTCACTCCACCTTCGGCAATTAGCACAACATGTAGCCACTGACTTAGAGTTTCCTTCACATTACAAGTTTATATTGATCATAACTGTAAAATGTCCACTGTCGTCATTTTTCCATAATTTATTCCCAAAATATAGCTCATGGCAACTAAAATATGGCATAGGTATATGTAAGATATATTTAAGGGAACTAAAAGTATGTGAAAGAAGGGAAAAGTCTGTAATCAGTGAAAATGTGAATACTGCATCTAAATTATAGGTGACTGAGAGTGTGAATGCTCCACATGGTGATATTTACTTCTTGACTTCTAATTTCCAATAAGCAGTGGAGCTGTTGAGCTCTGCCAATTTGAAGTCTAACCACGGTCTGGTGTTTTCTCAGGAACAGTGAGCACAGCTTGATAAGGCAGTAAGACTCCAGCTCAAATTTAGATTCACACACCACACCTTGTATCTGCAACGTGATCACATACTGTAAAATGTGTTTTCTTCCCAAGAAAAAAAAAAAGATAAATAAACCTCCCATATTTTACATCACAAGACTGGATTATTCCCTCCTGTGCATGCATGACTCTCCCAGCTGCATTACTGAAGCACCTGCCAATGTTTTATCACAGCTGATTGTAAGAGTAGATGTTGGGCATTTCTTTTTATCTACCTGGAACAACCCATCAGCTTGCCAACAGCTGAATTCAGGAGAGGGACATATTTTTTTGCTGAAAATAAATTGCTGTGATGCTGTGAGGAAGATTTATCAGCTGCATCAAAACAAAAATCTACGTCATTATCAATATCATTAATATTTTGTTAGGGTTTTAACTCAGGTAACACAAGTGTGATGGTGAAAACACAAGGGGTTTGGTTGGAACGTGGTACTTCAAAAGTAAAGTTTCTTAATGAGCAGGGCTGCAACCAATAATAATTTTATTTATTGATTAATCTGCAGATGATTAATTGATCAGTAATTAATCATTGGGTCTATAACATTTCAAAAAATAGTGAAAAATGGCGGTGTGTTCAGTTTGCTAACAAACCAGTGGCTGCGAAGCCCACATTGCTGGCATTTACATCTAAACAAATGCCAGTATTAACATCAGTACAATCTGTTCAGTTCAGTTGAAAACAGCAACACAATGTTTGTCAGTGTCTGGTTCCACTTGATAAGGAACTTCTTCAAATATGCAACACAGCAAAAGAACAATAATGGGGAGATTTTCTGCTGGCATTGTGTGAACGCAGCATTCGGTACAGCAGTGCTTTCAGGTACTAGATGAAATGATGGTGGGTTCACCAAGTTTGAATGTCTGAACCAAATTTCATCACAATCCATCCAATAAATGCAGAGATTTTTCTATCAAAGTCAAAAAAAAAGTGCCAGTCTGTTGTCAAAGGAACAGTTGTTTAAAAATAATGTTCCTTTTGCATCGTGGTCTTTTAAGTTATGTTGTTAGGTTATTTGTCTTGTTTTGTTCTTTAAACACTTTGCATGCAGTCTTTCATCACATTCAGTGTATAAAATAATTTAATTTGATCTGAGTTAAAAAGCTTTGTCCAGGTTTTAGTAATCATCTGCCAAAACATGAATATTCAGCACAGGTGCTCTGGGAGTTAGCTGTTAGAGTTCACATAAGCTCTGGATTTGACCATGTTTTTCATTTACAGGTCTGTAGATGAATAGAATGAGAAAGGTAAAATCAGGAAAATAATATTAATTTTTATGACTTAATGGCATTTTACTTGGTTACGCAATTACTCCAGCACCCCCTAATCATATGCTGAGCTGTAATGTTGAGGATTAGCCTTGGCCTATTTTTCCTTCTCACACTACAGTACAGAAGCTCTTCCACTTCTTCATACGTCTCCCTTTCCCCTCTACATCCTGTTCCTTTTTTTGCTCTTTATTACAGTATCACAACCCTCAATGATCATGCAGGAGCCCAACACACATGATAATTTAATACGGCTTTAATTCTAAGCTGCGATGGGAAGCACTGCAAAGCTGAGGCAAAGCTGAAGGCATTTTAGTGTGTTTGTGTGCTCTCCTCTCACTGGTATTTCTCTAACACATTTCCACCATTTTTTCCAGTCCTTCTATTATGTTGATATTTAATGTTCACATGAACCAGTGACTTTTTGCTTCTCAATCATCATGGCACTGTGTCCACTCAGGTTGGTTGGCCTGTCCTGTTCACTCAGGGACTTTTTCATTGGCACACTTTAATTTGTGATTGCAGTCTGGGTCTGTTGCCTTGTTATTTGTGCTCTTGTAGCACCAGAGCACTTGATGAAATCACTGCGCCTATACCTACAGGAGCTGTTTTTGCTGTCAGCACCTAACATCCCAGATGAATTAGGGAAACAGCTTTTGTGTAGTCTGCTCCCTCTTTTATGGACAGCTGATGTGACAGCAACATTTTGTACAGTCTCTTGTTTTCATTTTTGTGACAACAGCTTGATGGATATTCTTATGCTGTGATATAGTCACCATATTACCTTGGAAACTGTGCAAATAAATTGGGAGTTTGAACTTTATAGAGCTTTACATGTCACAGTGGGAAAAACACAAGTGTAAATAATAAAATTAACGTTAACTTTCTGGGATGCTTGAGCATATCCTTGCATCCTGATTTGAATGTGCACAGTTACTGTGAGACTTCAGAGAATTAAATTGCCTGCTATCGTTCTTTTTAGAGCTGGAACGATTAGTTGATTAACCAACTAGCCTTCTGGCAGAAAATTAATCGAATTAAAACTAAGACGGTAACAAAGGAAGAAGTCAGGTGATGTAGTTTAAATAGCGATAAAGTCCACATTAGGAGGAAGCTGGGGTGTTCTCTAATAACCTGCTTAGTACCCAAAGGTAAAAGAAAAATGAACTTTCACACTATAAATAAATTCTGTAGAGGTGACAAAAGGAACAGTGAATGTATTATCATCGAACTTGTGGGTCTTGAGATCCTCGCAATGGCTTATGCAACAATGTTCTTGGAAATGCGATGCGTTTAGAGGTCGGTTTAAAAGACCTCTCAGACAAAAGATAGACTTCGGCTATAGCTTCGATGTAACTGATAGTCAGGATTCAGATAGACATCTAAATTCATCCACAGTACTTTTTTCCAAACTAAAAAACATGACTGAACGAGCAGTTGCTTCAAACTGTTTATTACCTGCGTTCAGTTCTGCAGAAAATTTGCCTTCAGAAAGAATTTAACAGTTACAAGGACAGTTTAATGGGAAAATTCACTGAGGAGTGTAACAATACAAAAAAAAAACAACAAAACAAAACAAAAAAACTTCTAGCAGCATAAAATCCCAGCACAGTGAGGACCTGTCCAGTAGCTCAGCTGCTGTGACTCCTTAATGTGACAGGAATCAGTTCTTTGTTCAGTCGGGCTCTGGATAGTTTCCTTGGACAGAAATGACTCATGATGTCCTCACTGCTGTATCTTTCCAACAGGTTACTGCTCTCTCTGTAAACTCTTTCCCTTCTCATTACTCGCACCATGACATTTTTAGCACACCATGCATTATGAGCCACGTTTTTCATATTTTGTTTTATTTATTTTTTGGTTGGTTTGGATTGTTACCATGGAAACATGGCTCCTAGTTCAGAGTTAACTTGTGGGTGGGGTGGCTAACTTTTTAGGCTTGACATAAGTCTGTCTTTATTTTCTTGAACTAAGTTGCACTAATCTATGAACAAAATTAAGATTTCATCTTTTAAGCTTTCATCGTGAAGGAATTCAGTCTTTGTATGATTCACATATGTGGCACTTGATCTAATGTCTTGCTCCTCAGCTGTGGCAATAACTTCAGTTCATATCTCTGATTGTAGTGGTAACATTTATCTGCTGTGCTGCTAAATATCATAGTGTAGTGTTATATCTAACCGTCATAAAATGAATGGTAGGCTTGTTAGACAGAAGTAACTGCAGTAACATTTGGTAATTATTTTATGATCTGCTATAAAGTAGCTTTAATTGCACCGGGTTTACAATGTAGATAAATAACTGGTTGCATATTGAGAGCGAATCCCTGGTGTGGCATGCATAAAGGTATGTCTTATGTACATCTTGTACATGGACAACATGGAGCCTCTTTTCTTCTTTAGGGACAAAGGGCAAAAGAGAAGAGTCCTTAATGTTAACAGCCAATGTCTCAAGAAGACAGAGACTGGACAGACTATCTGTTGCATCCGGGTGCAAAGTGACCTTCGCCATGTCTGGAGTGGTGATACAGGAGAGGAGAACTGACAGCGAATGTAAATCATGTACCCCTTTAGCTGATTAGAGTGCCATATGCAGTCTGACTGGAAAAAATATGAAGGACCATCCAAGTCCTAGGGTGCAAAAAGTGCTACAAATAATACATCTGCCTACCAAGAACAGCTCTCTGGAGTGAATGACAGGTTTATGCGTTGATTTTTAATGGTGTGTGTCCTTCGTAAAGAGAGCAAGCACAGACTACACTCCGAGTGACTTGCCATCATAACCAATATGACAAACTGAGGTTGCACCTTTGAATACCAAATGGTAGAAAAGGACAGGCTTTTATCACAGACATAGTGCAGGAATGTGAGGATGTAAATGATGGCAGCAGAGTGCTCGGACGGGTGTGCTGTATGCGTGACGCTTGTACCCATCTCGAAAGACTTCCTCAAACATAAAGGCCCCAGGGAAATTAGAGTGATGAGGGAAGCTGTGAGGTGGCTTTTTGCAATGTAAGCTGGGGGAGAAGTATGAATAGCTGCATTCTCTGAGATGAGGGGGTTCTTATGAATTTGGCTGTATTGAGGTGATTATTTAGTCTAGCTCTTCACCATGAAATGTAATTTGTGAGTGGTAAAAAGGCAGCTTTTTTTTTTTTTTTTTTGCATTCACAATCAATTGTAGGGACAGTAAGTGAGAGTTCTAGAGGCTCGAACCAATATGTATAAGACTGTTGCTGCTCTTTGTTTATCCGCCAAAAGTACCACAGTTTAAATGAGAGTCTAACTGTAAGGGCTCTTTAACCATGACCCATGAGGTCCCGGCAAAGTGAAGAATAATTTACAACAGTGAACTTCTGTTTATTTCCCCTGACGCCAGCTCAGTGAAGTCATGAATCACAATTGCTATTCAAATCAGAGGTTTCATTGTCTCCTCTTTTCTGTCTTCAGTCGCTGCACAAAATAAGTTCCTGGAGTAAATCACAGAATATTCTCTGATTCACAGTCCTTGAAATAAAATGCTCTTAACGGCTCAGTGTAGGTTTATTTGTTCTTTGCATCATTTTTGTACAGTTACAGCTGTGGCATTGAGTTGGAAATGCACATCTTTCATTTGGAAAGGAACAGAGTTTTTGAGCAAAGGCAAACCAGAAATATTGTGATATTTCTGACTGCAGTTTGAGAGTTTCACCTCTCATTTATAATAATTTGCAGCCAACACATTTTGAATAGAATATTCATCATACTGTATAGGTATGATTGAGCTGAACACCAGACAAACAACAAATGAAAGTCTGTGAAAGAAAAGTAAATCCTTCAACCATCAGTCTTTTAGCTACATATTTGAAATAAATCTGCATTTTGTTTTTAGGATTCAGCTGTGACCATGTTGACCTGATGGATGGATGGTGGAAAGTACCAAAGTATATTTACAGTGCTTTACTCAAGTATTTCCATTTCATGACACTTTATACTCCTACTCCCATAAGACTCAGAGCCAAATATTGCACCTTTTACTCTGCCATGTTTACCTGACAGATATGTACATAAAAGAAACACTGATAAGTTTATAAAGTACAACAGACTATTGAATATTAATCCAGTGATCATTTTAGATGTCTATGGATTGTTAGCAGTTTCACCAAAAAGATATTTCTCTTACAAACCTTCTAATGATTTTATTTTGATAACCAACAACAATTAGAAAAATATACAAAAAGTTCAAGCAAATTTGTAAAGCAGAACTCCTTTTTAAACTTTAAATATTTTTTTCTCATAGTACTGATGTATTTTTGCTTAAGTAAGATTTTAATGCAGTATTTTTACATTGTTGTGTTGGTACTAGGATCTGAGTTCCTCTTCTACTGCTGGTTTGCACCTGCAGAAAGTTTTGCCATCTTATTCTTTTACTGCAACATCTGTCAGTCATGATCTGTCTTTACTGGGAGTTTGTTTCCCCTGTCTATTTTCTAAGAACAGGATCAAGGTTTGTTTTTTGGTTTTAAAAAGCCTCAACTTTTACCTTCTTTTTTTATTTTTAGGATTCTTTGTGCCTGGTGTTACAGGAAAAGGCCAAGTGATGCTAATTTTATCTTGCTGAAAATAAAGATGAAAAGGAGTGAAAATGAAAAATGAAAAGTGCAGCCTCTGTGTCTGATATAATAAAGGAATGGGCCAAAACCTCGACACATACAGGATCAGGACATGTGTCCTATGGGTTAATAGGTTAGGAAACTGCCATACAAACTTTGTGAAATCTAATAATAACAGTTGTGCTCTATAATTAAAATGTTCTATTTAAAAGATCTGTCACACTGAGCGACAGCTTTTTAAAATATTTTTTAATTCAGAACTTCTGACTTACTTTGGTTAAAAACCGAAATCTTTAGTACGAGTTTAGAACATCATTTGCAGAAATCCTTAATATCTGAACTTGGACCTAAACAAGAAACCCTATTTGCTTTAGTACCTTTCATGGTTGAACATGGTTTTCTTTTGGTACCTCATATTAAAACAAAAGAACACAATTAACATTATTTGGAAAGATGGTCCACACTGTTTTCTTTGTATGTGGTTTTTAACAACACACTCTCTCCTGTTGTGTCAGGATGGACCCGCTCAGCAGCTTTAATAAGAGCTGTGGGTGGAGGTGAAACAATAACAGGGGCCATGTCCACAAGTCCTTCAAGCAGGCGTTCATCCCTATGTAGCAAAGAGTAGCAGTTTTAGAGAATGATGAGAAAAGTGCCAAAAATGAAGCAGAAAAGTATAAGAAATCCCCCAGACCATTATTGAGGAGGAAGGACACAGGTTTGAGACACCATCCAGAGGATCAGCGTGGTATTACAAGAAAGGAGCAAAAACATGAGTAGGAGTTGAATTTCTTTTTTCCTCATTCATGTGCGAGAAGGCTTCCTGAATCACAGCAGTGGTCACCAGATGGTGCTGCAAAGGCAGGTTTGATCCATGTGTTACTCATCCAGGCAGGAGGATGAAGGAATGAGGAAGTGGAGGGGAGCTCGCAGCAACGTAATCACCATAACTCTGTTGTCTGGCATGCAGACAATTGACTGATGGCGCCTATAAATCCAGCACAAGAGAAAAGAGGCTATTATATATGCTGTGGAGTGGAGTGATGCTTTCCACTTTAGAAATTAGAGAGGTCTGAGGGGACAATGCTCCTTACTTCCTAATGGAAAACCCGTATCATCACTACAGACAATTCTCCCTCTACTTGTCAGTTTGAGCATAAAATGAATGGAAGTGGCTGCATGGCAGTAGATGGATGGAACTTTGCCGGGATCACATCTAAAATGGAAAATGTTTATCAAGATATGTATATTTATTTTTTCAGTTGTCATGAATGTCCTACTTTATTGGAGCTTTTAAAATGCTGCTGAAGACATTTAATACGTTTAATATAGTAAGCCAGGAAAAAAACAAAACAAAACCCACCCTAATCAAAACAATCACAGTGATACAGAATTTCTTAATTTAGGCAACTTCAGCAGTTGTTTGTTTAACCCAGAAATATATTTTTAAAAATCCATTAAAAATAAATGTCTTGCATTGAAAGTGTAAAATGTACTTAAGGATCAAAAATAACAGTGCTCTTTCTGAGGCATCAGTGGTCTTTCTGATGTTAAATTATTAATATGTCAACATGAACACAAGACCTTGGTGGTCCAGGTTTATCTCATAGTGTTTCAAACTATGTACCGTGGCGATCCGTCACACTGTATGTTTAGCTTAGACTATGTGGTTTCCCTAGAAAATCTGTCTGAAAAATAGACATAGCATGTGGATGGCACAGTGAAAAGGCAACTATTAAATTACAATAAAGTAAAAAATCTCTCACATACCAGACTTCAGTGAATCACTTGACACAATGTACTGTCCACTGCTGGTTTCCACAGATCTGATCCTTTGCCATATGATTTCATGCACTAGAAGTTGCAGTGTCAGTTGTTCAGGGCGTTGTGGATGTTGGTGTAAATAATGTTATGAGATGATGAGGTGCCAAACAGCAGGGGAGCTCAGGACATTTTCCAGAAGCCCAGAGGTTGGCAGTAGGATGGGCGGTGGGCAGGAAAACAAGAGCAGCAGATGGGTTGTCCCATTAGCAGTTGTCCTGTCAGCCAGGGCCAGCTGCCACTCTCTGGGTTTCTCTGTGGGCCCGACTTCTCCCCTGAGTCAACAGAATAAACCTATTTTCATTTTAGGTTTGTTGTTTTGATGGCTTACTACTGAACGCAAGACTTGTACACCTCAAAAAGCCTGCACTGAAAAGCCTGTTTTAAGAAGTTTCATATTATTGACATTATGAGTAGACTACTACTCTTGGCCCAACAAATAGCTTGATATAATCAGTTATACAATAGTATGTGTGTAAAATAATAAGTTACTGAGAATGTTAGACAACTGAGCTCATTAAATGGCCTATGAACGTAATTTCAAATACACTGAAAACAACACTAACATCAAGTTCTATTTACACAAGTACGGAAGTATTATACAATCTTACAATATATATACAGTATGTATACAATATATTATGATGATGCTTGTATTGTACATTGAAATGTGTTCAGTTTACTGTAGACCTTCTAAAGTTGTGTTTACAAACATTACCAGTAATACTGTACAGTACCTCTCTCTCAGCATAGACTGCAAAACTGTGACAGAAATAATGTTCTCTAATGTTGTAAAACCTCACAGTGAAATCTTCATACAGTAATTAAACTATGATGAGAAAAGAGGGCTGAAACATGGCGGCATTTCTTAAATGCATTATAAACACTCCATTACTGATGAGCCCAGTAACAGCAACCGATGCATGTGTTCACTAGTTGATTCTGGTGTTTGTACAGATGTGAGAATGGATGTATTAGAAGGTGAAGGGGCCCAGAATTTTGTGCTATGCCAACTGACAGCTTATTTTATACAGTATGTACTAATACAAATCATCATATTAAATTCTTTCCAGCTGTGAGTAGCTCCTCATGTTTCCTTTGTGCACTGCATTATGGGAGAATAGTGCACATCAACAGCACACTCAGAAATCAGCTGTATTTAGTATGCATCCTGTCTGCTTTGAGTGTACCTTATTTTGTCACCTTTCTCATGTGAACACACTGCATGTTCAAAACCTGCCAAGGATCAGTATGTAGTAAGGAACTGGGGACATGGTGATAAACTAGAGCATGTCATATCTACTACAACGTGAAGGACTCAGAGACTAAAAGAAAAAAAAGCAAGTGATCACAAATTTAATAGGACAGTCACATAAAAGCTTTCATTAGGAAATATTCTTCGGATCAGAACCAAAATGTAGACTTTGTTGTTATGATGCTGAAAATAATAATTATTGTTAATTGTAGTAAAAGTAATACTAAGTGTGATGGTAGCAGTAATGGTAAATTAATAAAATTACTAAAATAAAAATTATGAACTATGAAATAAACCTCCTTATAAGAATAGATTTACTACCAGTGTACGTGGTCATTATCTATTATTAACTCCTCTGTTGCTTTAATAATGCCAAATGGTAATGATGGGATTTCCTTGCCCACACAAGCAGGCTCTGTGTCTATCACTCACTCTGCTCCACCATTTGACGGAGAAGCATGAATGCATGGTGGCTTCATACCATTTCATCCACCAGTCAAATACACACACACACACAGATACAGACTCATACATGCACTTCTATACACATGTCCCAATTTTTCCACAACCTTTCTTATTCACTCATCATGTCTTTTCTTTCTTTCTTTTTTTTTTTTTTTAAATAGCTCTTTGTTCTCTGCCCATGTCTATTTTTATCCCAGCGTTCACGGGAGGAGTCAGAGAAATGACGAGGCTTGGGAGACTTGCTCATCTCCATGGCAACTATATTGCAAGCCATCATTGTCTAATATAGCCTTTTCCTATATGTTCTATACCTTTGTTGCTCTTATCTTATTATCAGATTTGTTCAGGTCTTTATTTTATGCCATTTCCTCTCCCAGTTGCTCCATGGAGGTCTTTTTCCCATGCATGCTTGCTCCCCTGGATCCTCATCTCTCCACACTGTCCACCCCTCACCAGCCCCCTCCCCCCAGGAGCCGATTGAGCTGTCTTTTCCTCTCTTAACCAATGGGCGTGCTGTTGTAGAGTAATTCTGTACTAACCCACGCCTCACTCATGAGACACAGTTTGGATGCCATTCGCTTTGCTACCACTGTGAGGCCTACTTTCATGAGACCAAAAATCTCTGTGGGCTTTGTTCGGTTCAAGGGGGTTTCCCCATTTTTCCCCCCTTTACTGGATCCTGCTGAGAAATGCAAATTTACTGGCACCTTCCTGTCAATAACTGCAGCATGACACCCTCTTTTGAAACACACACTGTACTACTGGCTTTGTCTATGATTTGATTAATATAAAGCATTTATCATTTCTGTGCTTTTTACATACACTGAATGTAGCTGGAAATAGGATGGTGAGATGCCAAGCTTATGTGTAGTTCTCATGAATAGATAAATGTGAGATCATACACGCATTTTAAAGGTACTTGTAGTTGTATTTATTTAAAAATATTTCCAGTTAAAACTCCATTACTTGCTGCAAAAATTATCGTTTAAAAATGTAAAAAAAAAAAAAATCTTTTTAAAATTATTATTTTGAATTAAAAATATCATAATTCATAACTCTATTTGAAATCCTGTCAGCGCATGCACTGATTGAGGCAGCGCAAACACACCAACATCTGCATTATTACACGGATGTCCCAGCCATGAGTCATCTCTTCATCAAAATATTTTCAACCATTGTATCTCACTGTCTCGTTTGAGAAGCAGGACATACATGCAATTCCGCATGCGGGATTCCTTCTCTTCACGTGGCCCGGCAGCGAAAACATATGCTGTCAGTGAAAGCGTCTTAGTTCAGTGGCATTAGGTGCACAAGAACACAGAGAGAGAAGTACAGACACTGATAGGAGCTAATGGTACCGACATGAAGGGGGTGGGGGCTTCTGAGGAGGCGCTCCAATGAAAAATAAGCAGGAGACAGAAATATACCACTGAGGCGAACAGCAGACTGATGCACACCCTCATATTTAATACAGCCTGCACACCATTAAAGGGTAAAAGAATATGCTAGCACCCAGACTAACAATGCCAGGTGAGATAATGAAGTTAATTATGTGTTGCCTTTTGTGCCAGTCCACAAGCGCCAACAGATGCCAGTAGCCCTGAGGAACTAAGTGCTCACCCATGGTCCTCCAGATTGCCCCTAAAAGAAATCCTTTCACTGGTCTGTCCGTTTCCTATGGCAACAGTCAGCCCCCTCTGTGTCACCTGCCAGCAAGGGAGCAGGTGGACCCAGCGGGGCCAGGTGGAGGCTTCACCTGTCACACTTCCAGAGCTGTCCCACACATGCCAACACAAACATAAATGGAGGCACAAATAGTCCAAACCTGCAATATTTCAAGCAGGTTTCATTATGCAAAACACATGGAACCTCCACTGCACACACACCAACACATGTAAACACACAGGCATTTATAAATAGTCATGTTTACATGTGATCAGAGCGCACACAGACTGCAAAATATAACAGACTATAGGTTCTGATTTAAAGGAGTTTTTTCCCATTAGTACTGTGTCTAAGTGAATCTCTGACAGTGTATCTCGAGGCCGGCCAAGCTCAGTCAGTTTGGTTTTTACATTTGGCTTCATTTGTGAGAATAGTTTAGTTTCATTGCAGTAACATATGTCCTCATGCTCCATTTTTCATCATAGCAAAAGCTATTTACTTGCAGTTGTTCTTAGTTTTGACTGTGGCAATGGTAGAAAGTAAAGTATTATACATTTTACACAAGAACAGTTTATTTTCCATTTGTCTTTATAAATATTGCATCTTTGTTCTTTCTTTTACTTAAAAATCACCAGAGTACTTCTTCCATTGCTGCATCATATGCTGATACAGTGCATTTATGTGTATGTATATTTATGTGTACACATTCAAATATTCATCTTTATTTATAACTCTCTACCTTGAGCTGCAGAGAAAGTATCAGTCCGAAGAGTACACTGCTGATAATCAGATGGAATGCTCTTCATGAACAGTAGGTGGACTGATGTAATGCCGGCATTAGGGGTTGCATGAGGGCTGCGTGTGACCCTTGACATGAAGTGAGTGACAGTCAGGCAATCCACAACAGTATCTAAGGTCACAACCCCCCACCCTGAAATACAGCGCAATCAGTGCTGGCAATGAGATGCGGTGTGACGAGTGGTCCATCAATACCCCTGGGCAGAAGGAGGTAGATTCATAAATCAACCCTGTCTTTCAGGTTCTGATTGTACAAGAGCACTTACAATGGTTGGACAAGAGGGCATGTCAGCAGTTTACTGTTTTCCTCCAAACAAAAACAAATCTTCTAAGCAGAAATTATAATAAAAGTTTATGAAATCTCTACATCTATTACCTGCTACATTATTTAGCAGAGATCTATTTTAAACGGATTAGGTTATTTTTCCTCTGCATATACAGGATTTTAGGAATATTGCTGAATGGAGAAAATACAATATTCCACTGTAAGCCTTTTATGGAACTTGACAAACAGATAGATGATTCTGAACAGAGAAATGACAATGATGGAATACGCCATGATATTAAACTACTGCTCTAGTGAACAGTACTTGATGTTTTAGCATAGACAACTAAAATCAATTACAAATGACGTTAAAATTATATGTTTTCTTTTTTTTCTTTTTTTTTCTCGCATTCCTTGGCTTTGCTTGCTGTCCCTCAGCAGTAATGGCATGATGAATGTGCAGGGTGACAGTTGCACGCCACTTCTGGGCTGACAGTGTAGGACAAATGATTTAGTGGCTTCTAATTCTCTTTACCAGAAGAAGAGAAACCAATAGCTTTTCTGGAACCACTACAAGACTAACCAGAGGATGTCAAGGGTTACTTATTGGAATTACATCTATCTATCTGTCTAACTTGAAATTTCCTCCCCATGTTAAAGGCTGCTCTTCATTCACTGAACTAGAAGGTCAGTGGATGTGAGTGGTGACATGTGTGTAAAATGTGATATTACACTTAGTTGTCTGCTCTCTGTGTACATCCTATTCCTCTAAAAGGGTGAATATCTGTGCAAGGGCACTGGGGTCTGACCTCTGGTTCCACTGTTACCCTCAGTTGGGAAATCAATGAAGCGCGTGTGCAGGAGGGCTCCCTTAGGACAGTCCACATCTGCACAAATCAGCACTGCTTTGTCACCACCATTTTTTCTCAGCTCTGTCAGATGAGATCCGAAGGCACAAATGTGGCACATTTTACGCACCTAGAGTGGATCTTCACACACAAACAACCATGAGATACCCAAGGGACAGGTGATGTTGGCCATACTTAGCACATCCCAAAAATAATAAAAAAAAATGAGACAAGTAGACCATGAAAAATACAAATATAATCTACATAAAATGTCTTGATTAGAATGTAATGCTTACATTGCTGTTTTTGTACCAAGACTAATAAGACATGAATAAAGACTTGCTGCAGCATAATGCACATGTATCATGTGGACAATGGCAGTGTTGTCCAATCACAGTGTTTAGTATGGTTGATTAAAACGATCAAAGTCCGATCTTTACCTTTCTTTAACCTTCCCCATCACCATAACCTGCACTTTACAACTCCCTCCAAATCTCTGTTTCTCTGTTGGTCTCTCTCATGCTGCACAATCCATTTGCTTTCCAGGCCCTTTAGTTGGCTCTGGTCTTGTCTTTGCTTGATACTGTACAGTATATGAGTTTCTCCCCTCAGGTCTCTTAGACATGCAGAATACTGAGCTGTGCACATTTAGGTTGACAGATTAGTTTACATTTGGTTTGACACCACAAGAGAAGGGCTTGCCTTGCCTGCAGTAATGGCTGCTACTTTCTGGGTTGGTTTAGTGTGAAAGCATGGCCTGCCAGGAGAAATATGGAGGTCCAAACCCTGACCCAGTAGGACCTGCCCATGAGTTCCAAACCTTGTGCTTTTGGACTCTGAGGTGAATCATCTATATGGGAATACATATATACCAAGTGAAGCAGAAAGAAGCCCTGGGGAAGACTCTGTTTCTAAATTAGTGGCCACTGAAGGCCACGTTACGGAAGAATGCATAATCAGGCTTCAAGTGCGCTTAATTCAACACTGACCATCTCAGAGAGAGAGAGAGAGAGAGAGAGAGAGAGAGAGAGAGAGAGAGAGAGAGAGAGAGAGAGAGAGAGAGAAAACAAGTCTCTCAGTCATGTGCTTATTTTTAATATTGATTGTGATAATAGTATGTGCACTGTGTGCTTAATTATGGCATAAATCATTTAATAGATGATTGAATCAGATGTGAACTTACATTATATGATTTTAATCATTTTATGCATTTACAACTATCTTGAAATGAGGTCTGTAAAAAATGTTTTTTTTTATTACAGACATATAAAACTAATATATGTTTCTTATACCTGATTTTTTTTTGTTTTTTTTTTTGTGTCCATGTCTATATGTCACCTCTCTAAAAGGGTAGCGCAGCTGCTTAGAAATGGCTCAGGTCCCTTGGCTGAACCCCACCACACAAACACACACATGGACTCAGACATAGACACACACACACCTCCTCTCCTCTAGTGTGGGCTCCGCAGCTGTTCCTGTTGGGAGTGTGTATGATTTGGATCACTAGGGCCAGAACAAAGTCTGCACAATTGAGGGAAAAATAGGTCCTTCAAGGAGGATTAGTATGAATGAAAACAAACGTCAGATATTTAACTAAATATATTGCAGACACAGGAGAACGTATTTGTGAATTTGTACCTCTGCAGTGATGCTTTTGGAAACGTCTTACAAGTCACCCAGTGAAGTGCCTTCTAGCAAGGCATTTGACCCTGTGTTACCCAGTGGAATGCCACTATATATA
>JBBMJY010000004.1:6096326-6118541 GCA_037833715.1 Toxotes lorentzi
ATATAAGGTTAGAGGACCTTTGAGGACCTCATGGCTACAATAATACACACATGGTTAAGGTTGAGGAACAGTCTTGGATAAAAGAAAAAACATTTCACACAGGAAATGAACAGCGACTTCCTGTGTTTTCTCAAGCCTATTCATCCACCCCAACCTCCACCCAATGTGGACTTTGTCGCTCTTTATTCTGCGTCACCTGACTTTCTCCTGAGCGGCTGGATATGGCTGCTGGGGGTCACCTAACAAACATAACTACAGGTTGTAATAAGCTTCTTGCACAGACAACCTATGGGCTCCTTTTTTATAGGACAGTCTCGATTCAGGGCACGCAAAAAACATTCATGTGAATTTCACTCTTGCATGAACTAGCTAGTGGCCAGCAACTCAGGAAACGTTATATTATTTATTTATATCATTCAAAGCCTTTGGTAAATAATGTATTGTAGGTCTGAAAGTATACTGAACATCAACACGTCATCCTTATATGAATAATTACAATCATGATAATTAATATAATAATTAATAAGTATATCATTGTATTTACTGACATTACTGAATCAAATGGTCAAAGAGAGGAAGAGACATGTTTAACATCCAACCTCTCCCTCACCCAGTGTATCCATATATTGATCTCACCACAATCAGTGAAGCCAATGAGCCATGAACAGTACAGTGCTTGCTGATTGCTCATGACTAAAATGGCATTGACCTCAGGTCATTTTATACCTACTGCAGAGAACATACAATGTTTCAATTAGTTTTAAATATAAAATGAGTCCCTGTGTTGAAATTATTTTCCGTACAATTCAAACCTAAATATAGATCAAATATTATCAGGGAAGCAGATCCATGTATGGACATGAAGCCTTTTTCTTAATTGTCTGAGCTTGTATTACACAAAAGGACAGTTCTCAACAATAACAATAAGTTGTGCATTATTCTGTAGTCTGACAAAACAAACTGTGTCTTCCAAAAGGTGACAATTTCAAAGTACCACCGTGATTCTGTTAGTGAGGGCAAGAGCTTCAAAGTGACAACATCCCATTCATTATTTATGCAGATGAAGAGAGAGAGAAGACAGCAAAAAAATCTATAAAAAAGCGTCAACAAGCTAACTGAAAGTGGCAGTGTGCCACTACGACTATGCATATGTTGGTCTCAAATGTGAGAGCTCTTGGCATAGTTAGCATAGTGCCAAATGGGCAGACAATGCTGGCCTCAATTGTTTCACTGCAATTTTTATCTTCCAGTTACGCCAGGATAGATTAAGTGGTGGATAAGGATACTTGGATTGTGATTTGATGAGCCAGATAATGCGCTTTAGTGGTTTGGCTTGTACAGTGATTTAAATCATATGGATGCCATCAAGTCACACTGCAAATATGAGCAATGTAAAATTAATGACAAGAGTAGGGATAGGAGCAAGTAGTGGCACTGTACAGTGAAAAGAGTTTTAGCCATGCTTGTGCCTTTGCTCTGTGGGTGACAATGTCTGTTTTTGAATGGATTGCTGTGAAAGTTTGCACTAGCGTTCACAGTGGTCTGAGGACAACCTTTAATGACTCTTCTTGCACCACCATGTAGTCGAAATGTTCATTTGTCTACAAATCTAATGATATTCCCATTTGTTTCTTTGTTTAATGATAATTAGGGGGTGTTGGCATGCTTACACACTAATCTAAGATGGTGAAGCAGTTAAATGTTAGCATGTTAGCATTGTCATTCTTAGTATGTTGCCCTGCTAGCATTAGCATTTAGCTCAAGGCACCGCTGTGTGTATGGATACACACAGCGGTGCCTGGGAATCACCTGGACTCTGCCTGGGAATAAGGAAGCATGGTGAGAGTGGGCCTTAAGGGCCTACAACAATACCACATGGCGGTCTATGAGTAAACAAACGGACACTGCCATTTTATTATTAACTGTGAGATCTTGGTTAGAGAGGGCATCTGGTTGAAAATTAATCACTTCTGAGCAGCCATCACTAAGCCAGTTTCTTGTATGATGGAAAAAGACTGTGTCCTTGCATGTTTCTTAATTTGCGCTTCGCTGCGTCTGTTGCTGTACATGACAGAATGTGGTGTGTGTCATTTTGAGTGCACTGTGGTCCACTGACCAAGGCTGTTCATTACCCATCCTATATGCACAGTGTGTGAAGGAGGCATCTGCTGTTACCACTGCCACTTCATGTAAAAAGACTTCAGTTCTCTAAATCAGTTTTTGTATTTGAATATAGGGATTTAGCGATCCAGACCAAGTAATATTTGGCACTAAAGATTTGCTGTAAAACCAGCACTGTATCTCTGCCAGGAGAGCTATTCTGATCTGTTTCTCCAGCAGGGGCATTTTCTCTTTGAAAATGACATCTGTGCCATTCCTGCTGCTGATGGGATCACACGGCTGAAATATGAGAGAGATGCAGCATATTGTAGTACATCACAGCAGGCTACTACCTGTGTGGTTTAAGATAGTAGGAGCAGTGGCACTAGTTGATAAATGGTGCAATTCATTTCCACAGATAGATTATGAGATTATTAATTAGATTATTATTCATTACTAAGATGTGTTTCCAAGAGTCCTTTGACTCAGCCCTTTGACTCTCGAGAGCTGTTAAACAAGCCAAAATCATAGAGGAAACATTGATGATGATGATGATTCAGGCTAATTGCCCAGTTAAAAGAAAGCTTGTAAATAAATGTTACAACTTACGTAATTTAATGATTGAACAAGTTATTGATTGAATAGCATTTGGTATCCAGTTATCCTGTAAGGTTAGAGAGCTATGATGCAGGTGTGAATGCATGTTTGTGGTAGTCAGGTTGGCAGCCATGCTTAGCTAGGAAAAGTCCAGAGGCTTCTTAAGTGAGGGATATTTACAAAGCCTGTTTGTGTGTGGACTGGGACAGCTGAGGACAGTCAACTACCTTTTGATAGTGGTTCATTTAACAGCCTGGAAGGATGACCTCCGGGCTGGCATATCTGTTTTGGACATGGCTTGGCTGAATAGTACTCTTGACTCCATTTCAGTCCACAAGACATGATGGTGGTGGTTATTGTGGGTCATTATACACAAACCATCTGTCACAGTGGTCTACCTTTGGTCTCTGCTACTCCCTCACCCATTAAAAATGGTGGTTATATTAAACAGGTTCCGCATTACAATGGCTATCCAGGGCTTGGTGTCCCTCTCCTGTGCGCAACCTTTGGTACAGGTCAGCCGGTAACATAATGTTCAGTAGCAAGTTTGGAGTGCAGTGGCTAAGCTCATTGTCCTGGCTCTGAGTGTGTAGGCACAGTAATTTATCTGTCCTGCTGAGTGGCTGAGGTGTAACAAAGGCCTTCCTCAGAAGTGTGGGTTTACCTGCTACCACACAGTTGGCCTTGGGGGGCCAAATTGTGAGCCTGCATGGTTTCTGTAAGAGGCTCAAGACTCTGCATCTCATCAAAATCTCAGCCAAAGAAGGCTTAACTGCATTCTTGGGAGTGCCCAAGGATGTGTTTAGCTTCCTGGCAAAGGCAGGAAAAACAGGAATAATTGTAATTGAAAAGGAACATTTTGGCATCTTCTAGCCATCAGTGGAGGTGCACCAATGGAGCATCCAGCCAGGCCACATGAAAGCATATGAAGGTTGTACTGTAGACCAACATATAACTAATAGCTTCAGCCCTGATAAAACTGGCAAGATTGACGCCTGTAAAAGAATTGAGTTTCCTTGCAGGAACTTCTCATGTAGATCCAGGGGACAATAAGATTGGTGTGTGTATTAGTCACAAGAAATCAAGAATTGCAAGCAAGGATTTCTTTGCTACAGAACCTCTGTGCACCACTGTAGCAGTGTTTTCCTCAGTGTATCCTGCTGCAACCCTGAAACATGGGCATTTTGACAGAAACTGGTAGGTGTGTCAAAAGAAGTGGACATGTTGACAGCAATGGCGTGCTGTCGGATTGATTGGGTTTGGGCAAGGGTTTGAAGGTCAGCAAACAGCTGTGACTGAAGACATGACCTGAACCAAGAAATAGCAGAACTACCTCACTTTTTATTGATTAACATTATGTAACTGAAGTCACAATGTAACTGAACAACCAATCTCTCATAGTTCAGTGGTGCCCAGCATTTTGACTTGTGACTCTTTAAACACCCCTCAGCATATTATATGTAAAATTATCAAGCAAGACACAAAGAAAGAAAGAAATAAGCCAGCAAGATACAGTCTGCATTTTACATTTTTGAATGATTTAGGTTCAGTGTCATGAGAACATTTAAGAATACAGAAAAACTATATAAAAGTGGCTGAACGTTCAGTGAAAGATTTGGAGCTCATACTGATTCACATACAGTGTACTGTAAGTGTAGTGCACCTATTTAACATTGTGTTGTCTTCTACGTAGATAGAAAAGTGCAGGGAGATGGCTGCTCTGTATTAGAGGTAGGGAAATGATGAGCCAAACCAACCAGTTAGTCTTTGCTTTTGAAATCTTGTAAAAATGATAAACTTTCTGTTACCTGTTCAGGTAAGTTTTTCAGTGTCATCCTATTCACTTTGTTGCCTTGCATCAAGCTATGATGGGATGTATGTCTGGTAAATTTCCTCACCGCTGTTAAAGAGCAGCGTACATCTGCCGGCCCACACTTTTCTGAGTGAACCATTCAAGTAGTAACGTACTGTGATTTATTTATTTGTCATTTAATAGAGTAGAGATTAAATTTACAAAGTAGCGTTCACACACAGAAATTTATTAGAGGTGTCCTTTACAATAAACGTCCTGACGTCTTCGGTCAGGTTCACATTCAAGAAATGTGAAGACGGTGCCTTTCCTTCCAGATGCTGCAGACCAGCGCCATAAAAAGGGATAAATAGTTTTTGCACCTAATAAAATGAAGCCCATCAATTTCAGAGACTTTTCACTTCAGTGGAACATTTGCATGCTTTCCCCTTATTCATTTGGGAAATATATTTTTGTTGAAAAGTAGAATTGAATTGAATTTAGTTAATTACAGGATAGGGCGACATGGTGGTGCAGTGGTTAGCACTGTCGCCTCAGTCTGGGCTCTTCTGTGCAGAGTTTGCATGTTCTCCCTGTGCCTGCGTGGGTTTTCTCCAGGTACTCCAGTTAATTGGTTACTCTACATTGTCCCTAGCTGTGAGTGTGTGCGTTAGAGGTTGTCTGTCTTTGTGTGTCAGCCCTGTGATTGACTGGTGACCAGTCCAGGGTGTACCCCGCGTCTCGTCCATAGTCAGCTGGGATAGGCTCCAGCTCCCCTGCAACCCTGACGGATCAAGCAGTATAGAAGATGAATGAATGAATGAATGAATAATTACAGGATTGTTAGCCATATGTGCAGATATTTACAATGAGAGAAGCGTGTTGATTACAAAGAGGCTCAAGGTCAGCATACAACTAGAGCGGATTCAAAACGAATATCAGGCTAAATAATGTCTGCAATAAATAACAGCTCCACATTACTGTAAAGGGGCAATAAGTAAGATTTTACTGCCCCATCGCACAAAATGACCATAATATATCTGCGGGGGGTTGACAGGATTATTGATCAATGCCAGTGAATCAACACAACTCACCAGATACTGAGATTTCCTCTCTGTTTTGGAAATGAGGCTTTCTGTTCATTGGAATCTCAAGACATTTCTTCCCTCCCGCTTACTTTAATTTTCACCTGCTTCAAGATGGAGGACAGTGCTATGAGCAACCAGCTGGCGCCATAAAACATTTTGTTCTCCAACCAGAAATAATGCCTTGTGATTTTGCACTGAATTACTGCATAGTACCTAATCATTGTACCTTTCTTTAGCTGCTCCGCTCCCAGGTGGTTTAAGTAACTCAGAAATAATTAGGAATTGTGAAAGCATGACTTCATGTCAGTCATGACTGCTGATAGTACTGGAGGTGTGGATGAAAGAGACTTGTGACATGACGATGTTGGTGAGAACCTCCTGCTGAAAGACACTGAGAGAAGTCACAGAAACCTCTAAGGCTGTGTAAATCTATAATTTCCAAATATAATAAGTCTGTCTTCTAAGGCGCTAAATGCTGAATCATAGCAGTTGCTTCAGTGATGAACATGGCGAGTTTGATATGTGATCCTCCTTCCTGATGATCACAAATAAACAGAATCTCTGATTGTTGCTTTGTCATGTACATTTTAATGAAGATAAGAAAGTCCCATCGAGTTGAAAAAGTTAAACGCACAGCTAGAGTTACAATTTTTTTTTTGGGCAACTTCTCTTAATGCACAATGTTATAGTTTCTTGAAGAGCAATGTCCACCATAGAAAGCAATCTGGAGGCAGAATTACAATCGCTCAGGTCATCGATTAAAAAAGATATTAAAGCTAAAATATCTGCAATATCTGCAAGTCACTGAGCCCAGGAGGGGTGAGAAACAAATCATCCCCTCAAATTACTAGCTTGCATTCTTAAAGGAAAAGTTCAACAGTGTCAGAAATGCTCTCATTGGCTTTCTTGCTTGGGTTTAGATGAAAAGATTTATTCCCCTTTCATATCTGTCGCTAGCAGCCAGTTAGCTTAGCTCAGCAGAAACACGAGAACCATGAGAGACTGTCCTTCCAAGAGTGAGAAATGACCGCATCCTGATCCGCATGTGCAGGGAAAACCGCCGAATGACAGCACGTGAGCTTCAGCAGCAGTGGTCAAACCAAACTGGTGTCCAGTGTTCCACCCGCACTGTGCGTGGCCGACTCCTACATCATGGCTTAAGGTCCTGCAAGACTGTTAAGAAGCCCCTGATCAACGAGAGGCAGAGACAGGAACTGGAAGAAGATTCTGTGGTCGGATGAGTCCAGTTTCCAGCTTAATACTCCTCGTGCTAATGTGAGGGTACGCAGAAGGCCAGGTGAGGCATTATCTCCAGCATGTACAGTGCCTACTGTCAAGCATGGTGGAGGCAGTATCATGGTTTGGGGATGTATGAGTGCTGCTGGCACTGGTCACCTCACTGTCTGTGATGGCACATTGAACTCTGCTAAGTATTGTGCCATTCTCCAAACCCACATGCTCCCTTCTGCACATGCACCATTCCGTCCAGGTCCAAACTGGGTGTTTCAGCAAGATAATGCCTCTTGGCTGCAGGAGTACAATATCCAGGTCTTAGAGTGGCCAGCTCAATCCCCCGACATGAGCCCCATTGAAAATCTTTGGTGGATTATCAAAAGGTCCATTTCAATGTGGAAACCAAAGAATTTGGTAGAATTAAAAACAGTAAAACATACAAGATATTACACATTAATCAGTTAGATTTAGAGGAGCTGGTAGGTTGAGTCTACTATCTTCAAACTGATTTGGGTTAGCTGTTAACCCCTGTTTCTAGTCTTTATGCTAAGTTAAGCTAACCAGCTGCTGACTGTAGCTTTATAGTGTGGCGCTCCAGAGTCATGATCTTGAGTTTCTTTGAGCCCTGTCTCATAGAAATTACATTTCTATACAACTGAGCTGCAACAACTAATATACTTTGTAAGAATTGTAGGAAGTAGGGAGTGCTAACTGGATTATGTTCAAAGGTAATATATGTTTGAATAAATGAAGTGCTACATTTATGAACAGCAGAAGAGGTGGTAGGGGTGGATGGTGGGCGTACAAAGCACACAACTGTCACACTAAAGACCAGGGTTTGCATCCAGAGTCCAGAGTTTCTCGCATCCAGAGAAATGTACCTGTGTGTAATGTAATGTCTTGCCTGCATGTCACTAATAAAGCCTGGCATGTAACGTCTAGGTGTAAAAAATTATAGTGTCCATCCACAGCTCTCTTACCAAATAAGATAATATCTCTACCTGTCTGACAAAGTCACTGAGCCTCCCACTAATTTGCTTTATGACTTACTTCTCTGTGCCTGTGTGATAAGCTACGATAGTCACCTAATCTTGTAACCTCTGGCAGCTGTGAGCTATCTCATCAATTAAAAATTCCCAGTGGAGGATTGGATCCCAAAAGGAATTGCTAAAAAATTATTATCCAATTATGATCTGCTTTCAGCTGTGTAATTATACTTGACCCCAGTTCGTCCTACTGTGTGACGAGGGGATTGCAGAAGTCCATCTCTTTTTAATTAACCTGGATGAATGTGGCTCAAAAACTTAACACAATAGGCTGATGCACTGGTCTGAGCTCAAATTGTGAAGTGACTGATCCATGTGAGCCCCAACCTATGCCATGTTCTCACTAATTATAGCTGATGTTTGTTGATTTCTGAAAATAGTAAGTTTCAGAAATTACATTCACATTAAAAAATAAGTAAATGTGAAGTCTTAAGGTGATTGTGTTCATTGTTCGTTTTTTCATGTTTTCATTATTCTGAAAAGTAACATGAAGAAGAAGCATCTGGTCTGACTCTTTCAAAGCTGATTTCCAGCAAATTTTCTTTTCTTAAGACCCAACACAATGGACACAACAACACAACATAACCAATACAATGGTAGTAGAACACATACTGTTTTGTTTTCTTACACTTGCACAAAATTACATGACCGAATTGCTTTTAACGTAAAGCATGAAGAATGTTGTTGTTGCCATACAACTCAGTGTATGTATCTGAAAAATTGGCGCATACTACACACTCGACATCCAGCGTAATGGACAGGACACATGCTGATGGAATGTGGTTCAGTTCCTGGGAGAATTCCCTGCTCTTGTTTCTGATTGGAGGAGGAAAAAAAAACAAGCTCAAGTGCACAAGAGCCTTTTAATCCAAAATGGACAGAAAACCACAAACTGTAGATTTCTGAAAGTCACAGGACAGGCTTTCCTGTGTTTTTGATGTCACTGCTTGTCCCCATTTATCTTTTCCTTTTGTTTGTTTGTTTGCCGAACACTCCATACTCTATGGCCAATGCACCTACAGTTCCTTGCATCACTATGCCAGCTCCTCTCTATGGACTTAAAAGCTTTTCAATGCATCTCAAAATATTTATGAATCTAAATACAGTTATTTTGCTTCAGCAACTGAGTGCCAGTGGTGAATGCTGCAGAAACCAACCTATAGAGTCATATTTGCAGACTCAAGCATAAAAGTCCATTTAGGCAGTGTGAGAGACTATTGACTCGCTATTGGGAGGATGGCTAATGGCACTGAAAGAACATGTGTTTGTGCTCAGATGGATTAGGCTATCCCACCAGCACATAGCGTACTGTACCACCTGTTTCGGAAACACAGGCAGGATTGTATCATCTTAAGGGACAAATAATTATTGCATGTACATGTGCACTGTGTGTGTGTGCAGCCATGCATGTTTTTTTTTTGTATATTTGTACATTTCTGTATTTGAGTTTAAGCAGCATCACAACCCTCAATCTATTTCTTCTTCTTCAGTTCAACCGCGAGGCACATTGCCTAAGGTCTGTATCATATTGTGAATTAATTATTCTCTGCTGGAATTGTGTTAGAGTGTGTGTATGTCTGTGTGTGTGTGTGCATGTGTGTGTGTACTTTGTTATTGCAAAGGAAATGACAGAGCAGAGTATTATTTCCCATCTACCACATCCAAACCTCATATTTTTGAATGCATTAACTCTATGGCTATTTCAAATGCATCTCCAATGCCAATCACAATTTGAAAGATGGAGAGAGAGAGACAGAGAGGGAGGAGGACCGGGGGTGAGAGTGCAAGGTGGCTACTCCTCACTCTTTGTGGCCCTGTGTTTGTTAAAAAAAAAATCTTAAATGCAGCTATGTGCACTGAAAAGCCTCTGCTCACTGAATTTTAAAATACCTTTGGCACCATTGTTTTTTTTTTTTTTTCCTCCTGTGTGTATACAAGCTGCAAGCAGTCACGCAGCTGTTTCCATGGCAATATCTATCTGTGTGAGGAATTCATTAACCCTTTCTCGTAGGAGTTCCGTGTAGAAATCCCACGTAGAATACAGATTGGAAAAGAGGAAGGGATGCTACAGTGCTATTTTTGACAAAATGCTGCTATTTATGAAACGATACATATTTTTGATTTATTGTGGTGGATCCCTGTTTGCTTTGGTGTTGACATCCATCGTTTCTGTGTTATAAAGACGACAAGGCTGTTGCAACAGGCTTTGACATTTGAATTTTAAGGAAAACTGAAATGAGGACACTTTGAATGCAAATAAGGGCATAAAATGAGTTACCCCTTTGCCTGAGGAATAACAGAATGACCAAATGAAGCCTCCACCCCACAGCCTAAAGTCATCTTCACAGGGAGAAATACTAAGACAGTGTTTGATAAAAGACAAATCAATGGCATGCTGAAATCCACCTAGCTGACAGACAGTGTAATATAAAAGGTACAGAGTCCAAAAATGAGGAGGAATATATGACATACACATGCAGACAGGATGTACTTGTAAAGACAAACAAGCACACTTACATACACTCACTCTCAGGAGGGAGAGGGAGGTAATGCTGTTACTAACTGAAGACTTTGCTGGACGACATATGCGTCACAGACGTGCTGTTTTGATATTAATAAACCATTGAGAAGATTAACTTCATGCCAGACCTTTACAAACACTTAATTATTCATTTTGATTGTATCAATAAAAGGCCACGAGAGTCCGGTTAAATATGCACCACCCTAAATGTTCCACAAATGAAATGCACTGAGAGTTGCAAAGGGACATGGGTGAAGTAAAGGACAGAATTACAGATTCGTATTAGTGTTTGTCCTCCATCAATAGCTATTTACCATCAAGTGTTGCGCTTCACCCATGCTAATTTTGGAGCCGGCGAGTCATGTGAGATGTGCACTCGTCTGGTGTAGAGGACAGATGAGTGTTTCAGGTCAGTTAGTTGTGTGCTGCCTGCAGGGTGCAAAGCCTTTAGTTTTCTGACTTCGAACGATGAACAGGTAGACTGTGTTAAGCTGCCGGCAGGATGTGGACTCTCACATGTAACTGCACAAAATTACAAAGTGGGAGTTGTTTCACAGAGGATGCTGTGACACATCTAACCTTATTGCTTAGTCTGAGCAGTATTATTCTGACCCCCCTGCTGGATAAGCACCTCATGTCATCATTACTGATCTTTTCAAAACATATAATACATTTCCCTGATTTTCTTCAAGGACCATGGATTTCTTGTTTGTGGTTAATTATCACGTATTCATTAATTTCCCATTATGTAGGAACATTGATATGTTGCTGTGAGTAATATAACACAAGAACTGAACAACGGAGCATGAAACCAAGCAGTAAAAGCTGAAGCTGAATGTCTTTCATTTTTATGACCATGTTTAATAATCATGAATGGGTGTCATTCAAGCCATTCTGAGGTCATAAATAACGAACAGGGTTTTCGTCTGCCATCCTGTAATATGTATACCAGACCACATGCAGTGTAATAATCAACAGTGGATATTATGCATGTGATGCATCATTCTGGCTTGTTCACATGATTGTTTTTTTTTTTTCCTGCAGAGACGTGAGGTGGTCAAAGCGGAAGCATTCGCATGCACTTTCCTCCTTTCTTGTGTGCTATCTTTGGTTTGAGGATAAACAGCGCTCCTCACAAGTATTTGGAACATTGTGGTGCAGCTCAGCCTCAATGAGCAACGCACTGCACTTTGATTGGGCTTTCTACGGTAGCGTAGCAACAATTGCCTGGTAGCCTGCTTCGAGGCAGTGCTTCAGATCCGTGTGTTTTCAAAGCCTCCAATCTCATCACTGCGGTCAATGAGTGGCATAATGTACATTGGAGTTGAACCTTCATTTTCTCAGAGCTTGTAAGGTGCACCGTTACACAGTGGGGAAGTGAGCTCTCGCAGTGTTGCTTTGACCTGCCGGTAGATAATCATGCAACAAAGTCATACAGTACATACAGCACCCCTGTACACATTAAAGCTGATTCACCTGCCATCAAACTTCTGTTTACAAAACCTAGCACACAACTTGCATAGATCACATGTTCTAGCATGACTCTGACTGTAGGGCTAGGTTTCAATATTGTATATACTGCTCACACTGTGTATATTTTCATTTTGTTTGTAGTATTTATTTTTTCCGTCTTGAGTCTTATATTTTTGATTTTTTTGTGTATTCTGGGTGAACCTGTCTTTTTGCTGCTGTGACGGATGCAATTTCCCCATTGTGGGACTAATAAAGGTTATTAGAGGGTTGTCCAGGTCATTCGTTAATGTGGTAACAGATTATGCAGCTCACCGTCTATGTTTGGTTTCCTCTTTGGTATTTTTTATTACATATTGGTATTTTTTGGTCACTTACTTTAATGAGGAAACTTCTACCCACTTGAAGAGGGAGTGGGTCAGTCTTTCTGAGTCGGCTTGCCATGGAAGCAGCGTCCTGGGACCTTGAATGGTTTGCATTGTATCAGTGAGGTCCCATTGCCCGCTCCTCCGATCTAGTCTAGGTTAGGGAAGTCTGGATAGGTAACAAAATATAGTAATAGACACAGATCAGCATGTTCAGACATGAATCAGGTCAACATTTCAATATCTGTCCCTCCAGGGAGGTCTCCTGACCTGCTTTTCCACACTAAGGTCAGACAGTGGCAATACCAATTCGATTAAGCTCAGCTAATGGAGGAGACCCCTTTCACGCTGAGGCTGACCAAACGTGAACTTCAGCTGTCATTTCACCTCATTGTTTCGGACTGCACTGTCGTGAATGAAACTCCACTTCTTCATGAGGCCTTGATTGTGTTCTTTAATCAGAGGGAGCGCACAAAATCCCACAACACATTAATATTAAGTGAACACTCATTAAGCCACTCCCCCTTTTAAAAAAACCACACACACACACACACTGCAGATTCACTTAAGTCACAGACTGATGGTGAAGTTGCATGAAGAAAGGATGAAGCATGTTGAAACATATCTAAACGCATCAGTTAAATATATCATCTGTTACTTTGAGCCGATTGGGGCGTTTGACAGATACAAACAGCTAGAGGAAAAGCGAGTGACTGGAAGGCACCAATGCATTAACCATGTGATACTATTTATATCAAAGGAGCATGGGTGACCCAATAATTCACGTGTTATGCAACATATGAATCGAGAAAGAGAAAAAAAAAGAGCATGGTACATGCACATCTCAGGGGCTTGGATCTCCTTGCCATAAATGCCAATTAGAGGTAATTGCAGTAATCAGGGAATGCTGTGAATGGGAACACTGTTGTGAGTGAGACCAACTAAAGCAGAGGCAGAGCTTGCCTAGAGACCGAAGGGATCCATGTAGCCTGCTGTCACACAGGTTCCAACTCCATATTACACTCCATTACGCACTGACACTGCTTTACTATGGCTCCCACCTACAAAACCTATGGGAGATGGATTACTTTCAATTCATTATAAATAAATGGACAAACCTTACTGTTGCCAGGCACCTTGCAGGGGAAGACTGATAAAAAAAAAAGAGAGAGAGAATACGTTAAAGGACCAGTGTGTAAGATTTAGTGACATCTAGCAGTGAAGGTGCAGACTGCAACTGACTCGATACCCCTCCCCTAATCCCTCTATTTCCAAATGTGTGGCTAGCTATGGTGGCCTCATGTAACGTAAAAACACACAAGGCCCTCCCCAGAGCCAGTATTTGGTTTGTCCTTTCTCAGCTTTTGTAGAAACATGGTGACACGACATGGCAGGACTCATTCTAAGCTAACAAAAATATTTGCTAACTGGAATATATTTGCTTTACACTTTAGTAGAACTGGTTGTGTTGAACATGCATTTTTTTATTGGTTAATTCTACATGATACTTTGAATTTTACTGTAGTGATGTTATAATGCAGAATAAAGTGAAGGTAACTGCTGGCTAGTGAAAAGATGCTTATTTTTCAGATCCCTACTAAGCATAAAAATACACTTTTGCTGTTTAGCAAGTAAGAAATAAAGCCGAGAAACAGTGACAGCATTGTTGCCCCCTGCATGTGGCAAAATACACCTTTATGATCCATGGTAATAACAAATTGTTGTTTTTGATGTCAAGTATTTTCTGTTCAATCCATTTTTACAACAAATTATGCAAGAAAAGGATTAATATATAAAAACAATTAGAAAATTGATTAATCTAAAGTTAAAGACCCATGTCGGGGCCTTCTTCAGTGTGTTCACTTAGAAAAGTTAATGGACTTTTTTTCTTTTCTTTTCTTTTCTTTTTCTCAAACTTACTTTCACACTCAGTTTAGCAATTTAGTTTCTGACACTTTGCAACAGATTTACAACCATCCAACTCTGAAAGCTGTGCATGGGTGTAGCAACAAGTGTGAACTGTGCAGGCCAGTCTGAATCTTGCAGATCATGTGATGTAACTGCTCACCCCTTGCTGCCAGGTCATGGCCAGTTATGGCGTTGCCCTTTGATGTACAGTATGTAATTGCAGTGCCTTTCTATTTGAGATTTCCGCATTATGTCAGTCATATGATTTGGGGTTTGAGCGCAGCCCTGTCAATAGGGTCATGTCTCCTCCAAAGCCACAATACAAATGCTTAATTAATCTCATTTTGTTTAATGCTGACATACAAGTACGGGTGACGTTATCATCCAGACCAGAAAACTTCACCAGAAAACCAAACTGAACTGTTACTTTTTCCTGCTTTGCCAGTTCCTGTCCTTTCTGTTCAGGGCTGTGACATCACCTATGGGAGGGACAAACTGAATTCTCCTTATTTCTGGGTATGAAGGACAGCAGAGGATATTCAACAGCAACAAGGGTCATAACATGTTTCAAAACTTAAAAAAAAAAAAAAAAAGAAGGAAAGAAAAGTGAGGCTTTAGACTGATTGACTGGGCTATTTGTCACAGCACTTGTGGCCCCGACACTGATGATGATGATGAGGAGGAGGAGGAGAACAATGATGATGAAGCAAAAGTAGAGAGAGTGTGATATCCCTGACACGCCACATTTCTTTTACATGTATTATTGTAGATTGCTTAACCCCAACCTACTCCCCACTATCATGGCAGAAATGGCTCCACGGCTACATCACTTGCTGTCAGCTTTTGTCCCACTGACACCACAGTGGTGACAGCATTGGGTCTACTCCTTTAAATGAGCCTTTGCGCATAGCCTTCGAATCACCACAACTGCATCAGTGCTGGCTGGGTTGCTTAGCAACTGGACAGCACAGAGATCCCTGAAGAAAACCTCCTCCTCTGTATAAAACACAAGCTTGTGTGATTCTTGAATTGTGACGTGCGGGTGTTAGCAATTTCCAGTAAGGATGTTTATGTCCCAGATACAAAAGAGCGAGTCCTGCCTCATGATGAGGAATTAAATGAAAATAAATTAATTAATTAAAAAAAAAAAAAAAGATTGCGCGCGTTTGCGCTGTGTACGCGCGCGTGTGCTCCCCTGAATGTGCGATTGTGTGCGGGTGCGTAGGCTACGTGCGCGTTTTTCTCTCTCGCTGTGCGTGTGTATGTGTTTCAAAAAATGTGGCAAAGTGGATGAAATGCATGAAAACGCACCGGCACACACTCCCAGCATCCTAATGGGTTTCACAGAGAATAGACAGACAATTCAGCCCCCACCCCTCTTCTCCCCCCCTAAGAGGACATTATTTTAATTTCTGCTAAAAACTAGAAAAAAAAAAAGAAAAAAAAACGAAGGGGGGAAGAAAAGAGACAAGATTTCCCTCATCATGTCTCTTTGGACTGTTGCATCTCTGTCATTTGTTCAGTGTTTGGAGGAGAAGACGAGCGGACCATATTAACGTGTTCAAACGCCATTTAACGTTGGACAGCGGAGGCAAGTGGACTTTTCAGATAGGTTTGCATCTTTGATATGAAATCCGACGCTGTGATACATGCATTGGCGTATCAGGGGCCATCCATATTTCTCGGCATCTAATTTTTTTCAGCAGAGGAGTGATATATCCTGCTCTGACGTCTGCATCAGATATTACCCAGTGCTTTTTCAATGTGCATTTTCCCCTCAGTGACTTTGCGCTGATCTACATCATCATCAGCAGGAGCAACTGGGAAAAAAGAGAAGGGAATGAAGATTTCATTTTTCTTTTTTTTAAATCCACCGCTCCCCTTCAGCCGACCAGCGTTTCCAGCTCAAACACATATCTTTTAACAACATCACGTTGTGGAATAGTCTGGCGCCAGAGCATCGCTGGAACCATGCCTCTTCTGCAGATTTGGACTGGGAAATTTCATCCACCAATTTGATCATCAAGAGGCTGCTGCTCAGTCATTCATGCCAGTGTTTGTGTTTTTTTAAGGGGAAGAATACTTGTCATCACTTTTTAAACTGTTGTGTGCTTTTTTTTTTTTTTTTTTTTTTTTGAGCAAGATGTCTGATCTTCTGGTGTTGGTCGAGGGGCTCTGTGACCTGCACGGATTTCCATAGCTGGGGAAAACAGCGGGGGCCAATTACGAGATTAATTTAATTTAATTTTATGTTTTAAATCGAGAAGCCTATTTTAATGAAGACATCGCATGCGTAGATGTAGGCTAGTTTATTCTACATTTTTAAAAGGCAATTATTTTTTGATTGCCAGTTTTTACTTTGTGCATTTTCGGGAGGACCACTGGACTGGTTGGATTATAGAAACTATATCTAAGGATTTGTGGAGATGTTGGGTCGTCAAGAAGATAAATTATGTGGAATTTTCTCTGCTCTGGCGGCTTTGTCCTTCGTATGCTTTGTTCAAAGGTAAGAAAACGTAGCTTTGAAAAAAAAAAAAAAAAAACCTTTCACACCAATAGATGTGATTATCGGCCAATAAAAGGCTGAGATCTGGGAAATCGCATTAACGGGGTACCCAGGCCTACTTATTAGGGGCATTGCTGCCGATATATGCTCTAATAGTCGGTGCTGTGGCGCGCGAGCGTAAAAACATGCGCGTGCACGGCATGAAGCCTATTGTGAAACGTAACCTAGTCCCGTTATCAAAATGGGGATATACATACATGTATTGGTTGGGGTTCGACTTTCAGTATGATCCTACTTAAAACGACATTCCTCGGTAGGCTACAGTAGGCTCACCCATGAATAGATGATAGGATCAATTATTCGATCATCGATTGATTACCCTATGGTAAACAGCTAAATGTATGGCTCACAGTGCTGTAGCCACTCGGCCTGCAAGCCTACTTATTTTCCACCTCTGTAAACGCAAAGTAATATTACTACTCTTATGATCACCTTAATTGTCCATTTTATTGACCAAATCGGAACGGAACCAAATCAATCAAAATCGAAAAATAATCCCAGCAGGTCATCATCATCATCTGCTGCTGCTGCTGCTCAAGATAGGAGACAGGGTTTAACGTTTCAGTAAATAAGCTCTTGTAGGCCATGTAATGTTTACAATATGAATTACCGCACACGCTTTTATGAACATCATCACAGTCACAATCTCCTGATCAATCCCTTTATTGTTTTGTTGATTAAGGCGCTGATACATTTCCCTTGTGGCCTACTCCTCCTTGTCTGCAGTAACCTACAGCCTCAGTTATGAGATTTAAGTGCTCACTGAGGACTGGGTCGCACTTTTTGATATTTTGATTCCATTATAATATCCCTGGGTAACAGATGAGAGGGCGTAATCTGGAATGTGTTTCAGGTGTCAGTGGTATTCTCTCATAACCATGCTCTCAGGTGTCAAACCCACAAGTCCTAGAACTGGCCAGCTTGATGAACAGCTGCACTACCTATGAGCTAATTGAACAGTGCTTCCCCCTGACTGAGCCAAGGGCTAGTGCTTCTATCAGGGGAGCAATTTTAACCCACTTCTTCCCCTTACACTCATTCCACACCCTCCCTGTAACAAGGAACCCCAGCTGGAGAGCCGCTCTCGGTCAGGTGATGCAGGTCGTGGCACCAATGTTATAGATGTCAGTCAGACTATTGCGGACTATACGTTCCTCCTGGGTATAGTCTGTGTCCAGGCTCAGACCAACGAGGCCTCTGGCATTATAATGGGAGACTGTTACAACCCTGAGCTTATTTAAAGACAGACTGGGCTCCTACCTGAAGAGGCTAGCCAGAGAAACTGACATTGTCACTTTTAATGCCACTATATTGAAGGTCTGACATCAATAAAATGCTTGACAGGTGTATCATCATCACACTCCCTCAACTGATTAGATGGTTGTACTGTAGGTGGGGCTACAAGGGGATAAATGCACACACAAGGCACACTTTTAAAACCTTTCTCATGACAACAACAAAACAGTCAGTGTGCTTTTAAAATCATGTTGAATTGTGCCTTATTATTATTATGTAGTTTAATTAAAATTTTACTCTTGGTGACAGCCAAGAATGTAAGATCAAAACTGACCATGACTAAGACTGAGAGTGAAACAAATGACAAATTAAAGCTGATTTTACATGAACTGGGATACATGGAGGGATGGATGAACTTGTGTGCTGTTTGGTGCATCTTAAGTCCTCCCTTTGTCAGAGCCTCGCCATGTTGATGTAAGGGCTTCCTGTTCAGAGGCAGCATTCATGGCATTAATGTTGAGAACAGAGAGCAAGTGCTGTGCTAATTTTTCAGCCTTCATCATACAGTAGGTGTGCTGTCGCGAAACAAAATGTCTATGTCTTTAAAATGGCTCTTACACTTGTGGTTTCTGCCCTCAGCTCCTCCACTGGAAGCACCGGAATGTCTGTGGCCAAGACCACCGTGGACAAGTTGCTGAAGGGATATGACATCCGTTTAAGGCCTGATTTTGGAGGTACGTGTTGTGACTGCGTCTGTTTTTAGGGGCTGGGTTTACAAGTTAAGGTTTGTGCACAATGACATTTGTGAGTCATTCCGCTGAAATCTGTCGAAGAGTTTTCCTGTGACAAAATATAGGGAATAGCTTTGAAGTCACTGCTACCATGTCGTTACTATGCATCTATTCACATATCGAAGATGGCTGCTGCTCGAGAATTAGGACATACATGTAGAAAAGCAGTCAAACATGTATGTTATTTTTTTTTTTTTTTACATCAGCGAATCAGTGAATGTACTGATTTTAATACTTTTCTGATCATAGATGTTTTATGGCCTCTTTGTTTTATAAAGCAGTGTTTCTGAGCATTTGATTTGCAGATCAGGGAAAACACTTTTGCCCCATTAACTTTTATTGGAAATTGTGCATCTTTTACATCCGCTCATTAGAATAATGGTATTTTGATAATTGCTGAAAATAGAAGGCGTGGGGGACAAGTCATTAGTGTATGTCATTTGGGTTGATTGTTTTACTGAAGCTATTTAACCTGAATAGATGTTAAGCAGTACAAAAATAGTTTCATTTTTGAATAGCATACTAGCCTATCGCTAATGACCTAGCTACTTACGGGGATACTTTAATGTAAAATGAAATGTTTGGAAAACTTCAGGGAGAAAAAAAAACAGATTAAGAAAAAGGAACCTGCACTTACAGCATGTAGGATCAGTCTAAAGAGGGTATTTCCCGTGTCATTGTTTTGACTAACCGTAACCCTAACCCCCTAACACTGGCAGCCATAGTGATGGTTCTAATTCAATACAGTATATGAAGCTGTACCTATTAATTTCAGCACCAGCTGAAATTAATGTATTCAGAGAAGCTTATGGCCATACATTACAGTTACAGTTTGAAAAAAAAAGAACAAAGGAGGCTTTTCACCACCTGGACATGTTCACAAAGGGTGATGTTAATTTAACAAGAGCAAATAACACAATAGAAAGCCTGTCGCCGTTTAAATTCGCTCCGGCTCTAGTGCCGCACGGCCAAAAATCCTACAGTATCTGAAAATGTACTGACATCCTGAAAAACCCCAGTGCTGCAAAATTCATGATCATCCCATGCTTAGTCCCAATTATCTTCAAATTGCTCCTCTATTAGTTGGTCAAATATTCATGTTTTTACTGAATTAAGTGTAAAAATTAGAATCATAAATGATAGACGTGACATTCAACGTACTGAAAAAATAAACCGAATGCTAGATCCAGACTGTGTGGCATGACTCACCTACAAAATATCTGAATATGCTATGCAGCCAGGTTACGTGTTAAAAGTCTGGACTTAATAAAAAAAAAATCGTAGATTGATTACACAATGTATGATGATGTTCATTGTCTCGTTAACTTCACATAATCTTATTCACTGTAGCACTTTGGCTTTTCTTTTGCCAACTAACATAAGAATATTGTGTTTGCTTCAATTAGGTCTAAATGTACATGCAATTACACTGTGTTGACATAATGCATCTGATTATTAAGTCTAAATGGTGCTTATTAAGTATATATTATTCACCAGCATCTTTTTAAATAAGCTGCAGGCAGCAGCTTGTCAGTCCTGTGACTACGCCACACCTGATGAAAATGAGAGCAAGCAGTGAAAAACATATAGCAGGTGCGCCTCCTCATATAACCTTCCTCTGGATGGGTGCTCTGCCAAAAACAGATGCTCTAATGAAGGCTTATGTGTCAAAACACGTTAGCCTGATGTTAGCCATTGTAAAAATATGTTATAGTTTAAGTTACGTCTTTGTTCTGTGTTTTGGATTGCTGCCATTCCAGAGTTGTATCGAGATTCAGTGGAAGGAAATGAGAACAAGCAGCAAAGAAAGGTCTCATTCACTTTGTTTCCGACGACTGAAACAAGCTTATAATGCTCAACAATAGTTTTGAAGATTTCACATTTAAGTACTTTCTATTTGCAGACTACTTCAGTTCGGGAGTTATCAGCGTGCAAGGCCCAGTCCTTTTTATTAAAAAAATATTAAATATAGCTCAAACATGAACAGTGTCAATGTTTCTGTAATATTTTCACACATTAATGAGCTGGTTGTGTTTCTCTCTGGCGTTTCAGATTGTGCCTTAATAACATCATCTTTATTGTCGTCCTCACCAGCGACAGCATAGCTCATCAGTTACACAAATGAAAGCAGATTAAAGAACTAAATGAAACCAACAACTTTGTCACATTTTTGTTGACACATATTTGACAAATACAGAAAAATACTCTACTTTGTTATATATTCACACAAAACAACGCAATGCAAAACACACATCTTGTCCACAATTAATGATGAAAGCATGCATTAATTATTGACATAACATTGAGTAAAAGATATATAGATACTGTATATTTCTACTTAAAGCTAAAGGGACAAATTGTTTTTTATTATAATTTATCTGCAACAGAATCCTGTTCTTACTTTTTGTATATACAAAACACAGAGTTGGTTATCTGTATTTTTTCGCCAAAGCACAATGGTTTAAGGCAGAGTGTCAGGCAATGACTAAGAAATTTTTTGATTTCTTGTTCTAGATTAAATTATTATTAATGTCTCTGTAGGTGTTGGTTACTTGTTGGTTATTACCCACTATTGTCTAGCAGCCTTTGAATGCACTGGAGTGGGAAGAGCAAGTTTTAAAGAGTGAGTATACCAGGCAGAGAGTAGCTGTGCTTTACCCTCAGGCCAGGGAGCTGTAGTCCATCATGTCTTGATATTTCCAACATCAGTCAGCTACTTCTGTCGTGACACAACTGCTGACGACCCTCAGCTCTCCAGATTCAACAAAGAGGGTTTTAACTTAGCACAGTGCTGGACACTGACTGTGGTTCCTAACAGCCTGGCCAACACCCGCATTTGAAATAAAGAAGTTAGAGCTGTATGTTGGTGGGGGCAAAGCCTGTGGTTTGAATGGTCAGAAATAGGTTGCCAAGGATGCCGTAAGATTTAACTGTGGTGATCTTACTACCAGTGCATGCAGATGAAAAGCCCACTCTGCAGTCACTCTGCTCAGACCCTGCCCTCTTCTCCCCCATTAATCTCTGGGCCAAACTGGAATCCAATAAACAGAGCTCTGAACTGGTAGATAGACCCAAATGGCAGGTATCCCATCATTTGAGGTTTTGCAGGGGAGCTGAATTGCAATTACTGTTGTTATTTTGTAAAAAAAAAAAAATTGCAGAGAAACTTGTAACTTTGTGCTATTTTTCCCAACTCATGCATCAGTTGCAAATGGTGTATCTATTTTTTCTCTTTCATTGTCTGTTTATTTGGATTATAGCCCTTGGATGAAACTTCCTAACAAGTTGCTCTTGGTCATAGAGCTGAATCATAGACCACAACCCCCATATGACCTGAATGATGCATTGCATAGATTTAGATTCAGCAAGTTAACCAGAGCATTGCAGATCTGGTTAAGAGAGTATCATTTTTGAGGACTGCACCAAAGTTTCTTTCTTTCTTTCTTTCTTTCTTTCTTTCTTTCTTTCTTTCTTTCTTTCTTTCTTTCTTTCTTTCTTTCTTTCT
>JBBMJY010000004.1:6118641-6133858 GCA_037833715.1 Toxotes lorentzi
TCTTTCTTTCTTTCTTTCTTTCTTTCTTTCTTTCTTTCTTTCTTTCTTTCTTTCTTTCTTTCTTTCTCTCTTTCTTTTAACACATTGGCCCAGTTTGAGTCATTATACTTCTATATTATAGTAAGCTACTCTCACTCCTTGCTTTAACTAGGCAAACACCTTTTAGAGAAATAGATCCTACATGAAACCAAAACATGCATGATTGTCAGTTCATAGAGTTATGTGCTACTTGTATTCTTCTCATCTTTCAGTAAGTGATCCTGTTCTGACATTAAGGTATAAATCACATATGGCAAATGGCTTGGGATGAAAAATTTTATGCAGGAAGTTTCAGAATCCTGGATTAGCCTCAGAAAAGCTTGTTCAAAAGCAAAAAAAGTGTGCTGTTTTCAGCAGTTTGATCATGTTGATTGTGTGTTAGCTGGTTAGGCAGATGATTCAAAGGAAGGATGAATGGGATACATGGCAATATGGCCCTGTTTGGAGTATCAGTAAATCTATGGAAGGAACTAATGCTTGGATTGGTTATAAAGAGAGGATGTGGAACATTGGAAATGGAATTACAGATTAAACTAAAAACCGCTCCATCCTACTAAGTTTTGCTGGTGTGTTTGAAATTCTGTGTGAGGGACTGATCCTCAGAAAGCCATTATCCGAAGCACCCTGTGATAGTTCAGAGTTTCATAGTTGGAGCATTGTGACTTTTGCGTTGTGTTTGACGTACATAAAAGAAAGGATGGCCGTGATCAGGGTCATTACCATTTGAGACTGATGTGGGGCATCATTGTCAGTCATCAGTGGAGAGATTCATGAGAAAATATTCATTCAACCCAAAAAATAAAGACTGATGGTGATTTCAGTGCATTTCAGACCTGTATGCAAAAGCCAGGTTCGTGAAGGGTAAGCGAAAGATGTGGATCAAGCACACCTCTATATCCAAAGAAACAGTGATGTTTTGAAAGAGGAGCTCGGCACCGTCAGTGGCATTAAAATGAGGCTGCCCATCAGTGGCAGAGCTCCTTCCAAACCTGGATCAGGTGCTGAAGAGTCTCTTTACATGCTTGAGTGTGCCTGAAAAGAAAGAAATGCATGTTTCAGGCACCTTCTTATCATAATGGGCCTTTACCCAGTGAAAGATAAAATCAGAGCCATCAAAAAAAGAGCACCAGCCCTAAGACCCTTTTTGAGCTCAGTCCATTTTTTTGTGCATGGTAAACTTCTAATGCAAATTTTTAGATGCCTTTTCAAAATGTGACCCTGCAGTTGGCTCAGCTGCCTGTTAATTATGATGCGGACAAGGAGATCGTCCCGTCCTGCAATGCCTCCTTCTGTGAGGTCAGTGCAGCGCCTTCAGATAGGATGGTTGCCTCGTGATCTCTGACATCAACTGAACATGGTTAGATGGTGAATAGAAAGGGACCTTATCCATTCCTATGTGTCCTGTATTGGCAGAAACATCGTCTGGAAGATGGGTGCGTTCTGTATGGGGACCAGAATAGTTGTACCTCACTGCACCTGATCACTAATCATGGAGGAAATACAGGAGAATCATCTGGGTACTGCTTAGATGAAAAGCCTCGCCTGTCATGCCATGTCTGGTGGCCCAACATAGACAGAGAGGAAGAAATCTTGCTCCCAAACAGTAGTTTCGTCATTGTTTTTCTGATTTGCATGTACATTTACTTAAATTGAGCTTTTTGTGGCACATTGATAAAGAAGCAGAGAATTATTAGAACTAGAACTAGTTGTTCTCCAACTGAGTGTCACATTAACCTAGTGTTTGGCAATGTGTAGTCCTCCAATCTGTATGGCCTCTGGACACTGTTTGTACCTACCATCTTATAAAAGAGACAGACAGCGGTAGTGTTTTGTGTTTTGTCGACCCATATATTTACCCCAACCCCTTCCTAGCGAGGACTTAAACTGTGTCGCTCTTTAAACTATGTCACCTGAATTCATCCATAGTGACCCCTAGAGGTTGTCCAACAGTTAAACGTAACTGTGGGTTATAATTAGTCACTGGCACAGACGACCTGTGGGCTTGTTTTTTACAGGACAGTCTCATATTACCACCATGTTTGTGAACAAATACGTGATTAATCACAGAAAATCGCCAACCATTGTGTATCTAGACAAAATGTCACACTGCAACCATATTTTTGTCTCATGCAAACCTATTTTATTTTCTGCTGAAAATACTGTTTGTTCATGTTTTCTGCATTCCACCTTCATCTCATCAGATTTTTTTGTTCCTTTCCTCATTCATGCTTCCTTGCATGCATGCACACACACATCAGCATTCAAGAGTGCTTGAGACCTTGCATGTGTCTGCATCAAATGATTATTTCTCTGTCAAGTTGTGTGCCACTACAATAAAATCACAACTACAAATACTGCCTATCGTGGATAACACAGCCCACCATTGTATCTACAAACCCTTTGAAATACATGGCATGATATTGCAACAGTATTACTCTCTTTTTCATGCATTTGGGTTCATAAGAAATTCTATAGCACATGAGGCATGAGTCGCATTGGGCTTTGATGAGGCAGGTGTCATTTGTTAGGAGGATAAGACCACAGTTTCTCAGGCACACCTCAGTCCATATATGATGTTACACTGTATGATGAAGTGCTTTTCATGCGATGCAATGACCCATACATTTTTTTCTGAATAAATTTATTAGGTAGAGTAATGAAATATATGCCCTGGCTAAATCAGTTTCATAAGAGGCCCATTTAATTATCAATGATTCTCTCAATACATTTACAAACATCACATTTACAAGTTATCACCTTGTAGTAGATGGTTATTTGATTTTTCTTTTATAAATAACAACAGCGTCATAGATTTTTAGTGTTAGCCCTAACAGGACGTTTCAAGTTCTTCTTCAGACAAATTAGCTGGTGTCTTCTCTGCTCATTATCTTTGTGTGCATCAAAGGACTTCTTGTTTCCAGAATTAAAAAATACTGCCCATGGCCATGACACAGATGCCAATCACTGGGTAGTTTCTTTAATACAATAGTGGTGATGTCTTTTACTTTTGCCAGTTAGTGGGCCATTCGATGTGTGGTCACATATCTGTTTCCGCATGTGATCTACTAAGAGATTATTTATTTGCCTGTGTTCTCCTTCTACCAGGGGTCGCGGACTGTGCTGAGTAGGGTTTGTTCTATTGGTCAGGAAAAAGGGCAGGGTGGTCTGACACTGCTTCTATCGCTGTTATTGATTTGTACATCAGAACTGGAAACATGTTGAATAATGAGCTACCCGTGTGCAGACTTGCTCAGGATTCTGGCAAAAGAAAATTCACAGTATTGATCTGAGGATAAACAAGGAAAATCAGAAAACAATTGGAAGTTGGAAGAGATAGGAGGACCCAGCTCAGCTCTCACCTCATTCACACATTTGTCCTTGTGCAGGACATATTTCAAATCAAGCTGTCAACATCAGGAGAATGGGTTTCATGATCTCAGCTTCCACCATTAACAAAGCATGAAAGGTGACATATCACAAGTGCTGTGAACATGCCAGTCTTCCTACTGAGGTACAGGGCATTTCTAGACTTAAAAATTGTTAAAATCTTATTTATGTACACGCTGCACCACAGAATTTTATGGATACATACAATATATAGTTAAATCTGCAGTGCTGGAATCTATTTTTAATAATAGTTTTGGCTAGTAGACGTTACATGTCTGGTACATGGTATGTGCTGATAATGAAGAGTATAGAGTAAAGACAAAGATGATAGTTTGAAAATCATTCACGTCATCAAATGGGTGGTGCTACACTGAATATCTGCACATTTCATCTCCTCTTAATCAATATACAGTCCATACTACAGACTGTAATGGAATTGCAGAAAACCACAAATTGCATTACAGACAACATTACAGGGAAAAATCACTCAGTAATAAATTAATAACTGATTAAAGTACACATCTTTCTTTTTCTCTCTATCTCCACATAGAAAAGTCCAGAGAAAAAACTGATCGCTGGTTGGGAAGGTATTTTAATGACAAACCTGATTTAATTGACAAAGCTGATTTAATTTCTGTAACCTGGACTATGCAGAAACGTTTGACCACTGCATCTACTAGGAAGCTCCACATGACTCAAAGCAGTATCCTCTGCTACAGTCGGTGCTGTTGTTAGATATGGTATTTTATTGTCTCTGTCCACATAGGGAGTCTCTCAAACTGGAACTGGAATGCATGTGACACTCTGTGACAGTTTTATTAATATATATAGATCTTACAAAAGTAATAGGAAGCTGCAGTGTTACACAAACATGTAATGAAAGATTCAAACCAAAAGTGAATCACTATTTATGAATATGTTGCATAGCAGTCATGCTAGTGTTTTATGCAGGAGTTTCTGTATATTATAGCATTACAATTATTTCTACTATAAGATATTTGTAGTGTATGTACTATAGTGTATTGGTCTGTTTCATCTTATTCAGCTTCTTTGCGGTGGTTGTTGATTATCTCAGCATTTACATCGTCTTTCTCTCCTTCCTGAACATGAAAAATAATTTAGATTATCAGCACAAACACAGTTCTGTGATGCTTTCCTCAGCTACTCTGCTTCCCTATTTTGTCCTTGTCTGATGTAATAAACAGTGATAGTGGCTTAGTGTGTCTTAAATGGTATTCCGTCAGTTGTCCCGCAGAAAGAAAATGAATTACGGCGAGCATACCGTAGATGTGCATAAACAGGATGACAAAGAAACTGGAGAGCCTGTAAATGTCTAACAGAAGGTGCTGTACTGGGAAAATTTATGAAATGTTGTCTATTGGTGTAGCTACCCCTGCAGGTTTTAGAAATTCATGTGACTGCTCAGAATTGTTAAGTTATAATATGCTCTGTGATAATTTTGGATAACTTCAAATGAAGGGCGGTAGAGGTGTATGTGGAAATGGAGGATGTTTCAATACAAAATGTGTGAATGAATGTTCACTTCTGCACCCTTTTAGAGAGAAAGGACAGAACAGAACATGTCCTATCCTGAAACTGTAATTCCACAGCAAGGTTACAGTCACACAGTTATAAGTCCACTGAGAGTAAAACAAAAAACAAAAAAAAGATGAAAGAGGTGACTGTGAGAGTGGGCTCTGTGAGGTCATGGGAGCATTTTCTGTTTTATAGTGGTTATCACCTCTGTGAAATAAAATGATTTTGGTCAAAAAGACTCATGTAAATATCCAGTATGTCTCTGAAGTTCGGTACATTGTCAGTTTAATACCAAGATGTCAGACACTGACATGGTTTGGTTTGGTTTAGGCATAAAAAGTACTTGGTTAGTTTTAGGAAAAGAGCAGGTTAAATTAATTACCTTAAGTACCATGACTTCATTGTCATCCTGAAATCATGGTAGTCATACTGTCGTGGAAGTCAATAATAAACATGCGGTTAGGATTCTTGACAGGTCATGGTTAAAAGAATCAACGCTGAAAGGAAACACACCGGGGTCTCCTATGTTTTGTCCGCCCATCCATCCACCCCAGCCCACCTCTTTGTTGCTCTACATACTACGTCGCCTGACCTCCTCTTCTCGTCATAATTACTACATCTGCTGTTAATTTATTAACAATTAAATGGAACTATGGGTTGTAAGAAGCTGCTTGCACAGATGACTTATGGCCTCATTTTCTTACAGGAGGACAGTGTCCTCTACAAATGCTGTTGTTGGTTTTGATCTTATGATAGTGTCATGATACTGTGTTGGATGTTGTATCCTCAAAACAATGACAAATTAATTGTTGTGCATTCCCGAAAATACATTAGAGATTTATCCGAGTGATTGAAGTATTGGGTCTCGGTTTATTTTGTGTGTTCAAATATGCAGAATAAGTTGCTTCTGAGAAGGTGAAGAAAATCTAAAATTATTAGGCAAGACTAGGCAAGTTTATCTTTATTGCACCTTTTACCAACAAAGGAATACAAAGTGCTTTGCATGAGCCACAGAATGATGTCACTGTTATTTGGTTTGGATTTTGTATGTTAAAGGCTCAGTGTGGTCTGGTTTGGTTTGGTTCTGTATACTGAGCATACACAATATACAACACACTAAATGCTAAACTATCTATGTACGTGCATTGGCGACCTCATCTCATGTGCAGTATGTTGAAAGTCATTACTCTTCCATAGCTACTCATATACAACAGGATAGCTGTCTTTCAAAGCTCTGTTGTGGTGAAGCTGGGTATTTATCACAATGTATTGTAAAGGACTCTGACATGGGCCTTTAATGGTTCCAGCTGAAGGAGCATTAGTGTACATTTCTCTGTAACGCAACTTGAGGCCATCATAATTGTAAGCACCTGATCTCTGTCTATTGGCTGCGTTCATTTTGCCAGTCTGGTGCAGCTCAGTGCCAGTTCAGCCTGCAGTCATGCCATCAAAGTATGGTCACTTGTCCTGCCTGGGTTTTACTGATCTCATTCTCCATTGACCCAAATGAGTCCCAGCTGCAGCTTGATCTTGTTTGTAATGGAAAAGCAGTAAATGTAGCCATAAAACTGTAGACAGTTGCAGTGAGACTGGTGAGTAGAATAGACACTTAATTGACCGAATATGAAAGGGAGAGCCTGGGCATGTGAGTAAAAGCAGGAACTGCAGCACTTTATATTCAGTTTATAATGTATTATACTGTATCTAATATAAGTATAATTGATCTTGGGATATCCTTTGTGGCCTGTGAGATAGCAGACAATGCTGTTCACATATGTGTGCAGCTATTTACAGCAATCACCTCCCACACAATAATATACCCTTTGTGAACATAACCACAGATTGATGTGTGCAGGACATCGGTTGCAACCTTCATTTGGTAGCTGCAGCTAAAATGATACATGGAAGCAGTTCTATCAAGACCTGTGGACACATTTGCAATACTGAGGACAATCTCTTAGTCTGTGCGCTGCCACATGTCAAATGGTGGGCTGTTTTGCATACGGGCTGATAGCACAGGCCATCGTAATTCAGTCTCAAAGTAATGCCTGTTCAGCGCAAAACAGGAGTGTGTTGTCAGAATCCCAGGATGGATGTTGGGGCATGTACAAGTGATATCTATCCTGATGAAGAGAGAACACCCAGTGATTTATTACAGAGGAAACACAGGAAAAATGCTCAGGCTGGGCACTTTCCCCTTTTCCCTTCACGTAGATTTTCTATTTGAATTAAATGAGGTGTGTATATATGGAGACAGAGGAGTGCAAGGGTGCTGAGAGATAGCATGCAGGAAAAAGGACATACTTCATCTTCCCATTCAAAGTGTTGTTTTCAGCAACTTTGAAACGAAGGAGAAAAATGCTGATAGAATTGCACCAGAATGTATTGCAGTGAACTACAAAGTACAAAAACCCTAGGTCAGGCATTGGTGAGGCATCCTGCATGCGGGGCATTTTATCCCCCCCTTTTCGTTTCTCCTCTTAAGGTCCCCAGTGACTCACTTTTTGAACCTGCAGTGATTGATGGGAAGTGTGCCCTTGACAGGGCCAGGATAGGCTGGCCAAGGGCAAAATGCAGCAGCTATCCAATTGTTTCACGTAGATAAACAAGGAAAGAAATGTCATTTACAGCATCTGGTGATAGATGCTGTCAGCCTCACTACCAGGAAGTGTGCTTAAAAGCCCATCTCATTATTGAACTCCAGCAGTCAGCTGTATAAAAGAGGTTTGCACATAAAAATGATGAGAGCATCATGCAAGGATGGAGGAAAAAACAATATGGTAGAGTGTAGATACTGTTGTTAACAATGTGAGGCAGACATTAAAAATAAAAAACTGGGCTTTATGCTTATGCTGTACTAATATGTTTAAGATCCAAGTTTTTTTTATATCAATTGACCATGTCTGCTACTGTACTAGTATATAGAAGTCTCTCTAATCAGTGTGTGATGGCTCAAATAGGAAAAGATGAACCGTTTGTTGTTCATCTGTTCATCTTTTAATCCACATGCAGTGTCATGTCTGAGATATACAGTGATAATTTGTGCGCTGATTGTTTTGATAATTGAAAATTACATATTCTATTCAGAACATGGAAAATTCTCATTTCTGATCTATTAAAATCTTATAACAGGACACCTCAGACAAACGGTATTTTCCAGTCAGTGATTTAGTTACTCTTTTAAGTCAGTGCGCACCTTATTCTTGACTACAGGTAACCATGACAACAGGCGTTCTGCATCTGTATAAGCCATGATAAAATTGTTATACTGTCCTGGTATAGAAAATAACCTCTAATGATATTCAGATCCAAGTGGTTTTAGCTGCCAAACTTTAGCTGTGTGATTTTGAAGTTAATTTTTTTGGACAGTTTGTAGTGGATTTTGCATAGCTCCTTACCTGTGTAATCACATGTATGGTCTTATCCAGACATATATGATCTATTCTCAGTAACTACTGCACACTGCAGTAACAGCTGGGTTAGAATGATGCAACGTTAACGTACAACAAGCCCAAAGCTACCAAACTGCTGAGCTTTGTCATCACAAGGAGTACAGAACTTATGTCGCTGGCTGTTTGTTGGCACTGTTTTTTAAGTGCATGCTTTCAAAAAATGATCCATTATTCAAGATTTTTTTTTGCGAGGTGGGTACATTATGGCTGTGATGTTGCGGGTACACTTACACTGGCTGCTCTTATTGAGTCATCAGTTTCAATCAAAAACTGCTATGCAAACATTTAGAAATGACTCAAACGTGTTATTGTGTCAACCCGTTTTTCTGCTGATGTGGTTCAAAATCAGATTGTCTCCAAATAGACGGACACTCTGTCCTTTTAACAGCGTTACTGCTGTGTATGTCAGACATACATTTATTTATAAACTGGATCATCTACTGGGCTGTCCTCATTTACTACTTGCAAAGTGCTCATTTAGTATATAATTTATACTGTCTGGTCCATTAAAAGCAGAGGAGTCCATAGAATAGATCCATCCATTTTATCTCTAAGGTCTCATACCTCTGCAGTTCAAATATAGACTCATAGATGTATCAAGTGATTGATGGCTAAACTCACTGAAGTTTTCCTCTAGTAGCTCAACACACCTTCTCTGTTTCCCTCCTTTGCCTTCCTTCTTCCTGTGAGCCTTTGAACACACTAGCACACACTGTCACTTCTCTTTTTGATGCCTTTTTTTTCATTCGGTCGGCATGAGTTTATTTTGTTTTCCTAACTTTACATTTACGGGTTTTGTTTTTGATATACTATTTTTTCCTTGTTTCTGAGTCTGTTGTTTAGAGGCTGTTATCCAGCTCTGTTGACTTTTGTTTGTCTCGTCTTTTTTTTTTCTTTTGTTTGAGGTGAGATGTTTTTCTGTTTCTTTTTTTATCTCACCTCCACAATGTGACTTTCTCTGTTTCTTTGGTGGATCATCATTTCATGTGCAAATAAATGAACTCTAAACTCTAGATGGCAGTGCAGGAGAAGCAAAGGGTACTAAATAATGACATTTATATGGGTAAAAAATAAGTCTAATAAGTCAAACATAAGCCGCCTGGTTAGCTCAGGTGGTAGAGCAGGAGACTCAATCTCTCAGGGTTGTGGGTTTGACTCCCACTCTGGGCGGCACCGCCTCCCATGAGCCCACCACCTGTGGGCAACATGTGGCTAACAGTCGCCCCCACGACCTGGGCCTGGACCCAGATAGGTGGCAGATGATGACATGACAAGTGCATCCTGCACTGGTGAGCTTAAAGATAATATGGTATTAGTTTATTTATTTTGGCCACTTAACCATAAAGATGTGATCAAATCTGCAGGCCAGGCAACAACCAAAATCTAGTCATGGCATGTTACAAATTTTCATGATTTTCAGGGGACATTTGTGCTTTTATTTAATAGCCAACATTAGTGAGATAAAAGGAAATTAGGGGAGAGAGGTGGTGTATGACAGGAAAAGGTTTTTGGCCAAACATTGTGGTTCATTGCTGGTCCCTTAACCCTTAAGCTCCTAGGGCACTCTGCTATTTCACATTTAAGGGTTGTTGTCTTTATTCTTAAAACCTTCTTTGGTTTCTGTATTTGTTGTAACAGCTTGCAGAAAAGAGGTCAATTAAAAACATTTGTCAAAATGGCAGTCAACAGCATGATCCCCCGTTTACTTGCATGTGCAGCAGAGTTAGTGTGATGGTCACAAATTAATATATTAATGAAGAACTAATTCATGAATCCTACTCTCCTGAGACATATTAGCCATGATCACTGAGGAGGATCTACACATAATTACCATAGGTTAATATAATTATGCAGGCAGCTTCAGCAGGGCTTACCAATACATGGCGTGCCACTGAGGTAACTGGGATTTACTGCACATGTAAGGTTAGTCTGGAGATTAACACTGAGACACACAGAGACAAAGACAGCTGTCCTTTCAGGAAACAAAAAAGATAAAAGCGTGTTGAATACCTAAACATCTTCAGCTCTCCTACAGTTATTCAAAAATGTTCACTTCAAGATTCTAAAAGATCATGGAAATAATGGTATTGATTAACACTGTCAGTCTGTGACTTACTGAATAAATTAGGCCTTTAAGTGAATAAATTATAAGTTGGAGCACAAAGGACTATTAAATGAATTACACACTTCTTTAGCCAATAGTTTCCTAATGGCTGCAGGATAAAATCCTGCAGTGGGTAGACTTTGTCCTCAAGTGCCGTACATGGGCATGCAGCCTTTGTATTTTATTATGAATAAAGGAATTAACCTTCAAGAGTCTTTCATTTCTTTTGAAATTTTAGTTTAAAAAAGGACATGACTCACACCCCATCTTGTGTACATACTGTCCTCTCTCTGCACTACATGGCCATCAAATCCATCTCTCGACATCATGAAGCATCGTTTTGAGATATTTTAATGTTTTATCCAGTGACCGTGCCTCTGTCCAAATCCATTTAGCTGTTTTCAGTAAAGAACTCGTGTGTTAAAGCTTTGTGTAACCCAAACTTACAAGAGAGTGGGTATAAATGCTTGATTTACCTCCATTTATTTGATTTATTGCCATATTTTCATAGAATGGACTGATTATTTCATATCAAACATTACAATTTAATCAACTTTATGCATTTAAACAGTATTTTATTTTATGAGTATCCAATTAAACTAAAATCTCCTAAAATAGATGAAGTTAAACCAAACCTTCTAATTCACTCCTCATCCTTTTGGACTACTTTAATAATGTTCCTCTTGGGATAGTGATTTATGAATTGGAATGTCCGCTGGTAATACGCACACTGTTCCATAATTCACTGACAAAATCTGTGTATGTAAGTAGGAAGCATTGTTCATGTGCAACTTTTAGTGTGGAATCTAAGTAGGTTTCATATATCAGGTCCAAGGTTTGTGACAGGATAGGACGATAAGATGAAGCCACCTTTACTTTATCCTCTGCCTCTCTGACTTCCTGTGATGTACTGCCTCTGCTCTCCTGTTTTTCCTCATCATTTTCTTTTGCCTTCTCTTCTGTCCCTTTTCCCTCCTGCCAGAGTGCCAGAGCTGCTTTAATGATTTCCCTTTATTCACCAGCAATCACTAATCTTACCATGCTGTTTCTTTATCCATAGCGGCCTTAACAGCGTACTCTATAGTCACAGCTGCTCAGCAGAGTTACTGCTAGCTATTTTACAGTTAGATTATTATTCTCTGACAATGGCGAATGCTGCAGTGATGCCATATGACCTTTATTTAATCAGGAAAATCCCATTGTGACTGAGATTTCATTTTCAAGGGGGGCACGAATACATGTAATAAAAAAAGAAAACTATGCAAGATAAGAAATACCATAATATACACTGGAGAATAGTAAGTAAGAAGGAAAGCATAATAATCATAATGAAAAGAAAATACCGTCTAAATATAACAGTTGCATTAAATAACATTATTGCAATAAATGACAGTCTGGTTGAAGTTGAATGTTACACACAGGTACATGCAGTTTTCAGGGTGAGACTCAGTCCTGAAAGAATCGGTGGCAATAATCAAATCTGATTGGCTAAAAGACAAATAAGAGAGAGAGTCAAGCAAAGTTGAAGCCGACAGTGTTTGTAGTGTTTTCTGACAACACTGTGGAGATGTCACTGTATAAAACTGAAGAAATAATGAATGGCTATGCAGAGTGTCCAGGTTCAATGACTGAAGTTGGAAATATATGACACAATTAATTAGGCCTCCAGAAAAACATTAAGCAGGATTGCAAAATGAATTGCAGTGTCAAGTCAGTAGGTTCTACACTGGGGACATTAATACATTTATGCTGAAATATCTACTATACCATTGCCAGTGTTCACAGCAGACTGTAATTATTAAACAATAAGAGCTTTGTCTTTTTTATTCACATGACGAGTAAAGGCTAACATAAGGATGTATTTCCTCCTTTTTAATTATAAGTGTCTAACAACTTAGAATCAACACTTCTCATCTTGTGTGCCATCTGTCTCAGCCTGGTCATCTCCATCTTTGTACGTCCCCTCATCAGCCTCATCGGTCATACAAACGCATCAATGCAGCATTATGCTACACTACATGCAGCACACAATACAAGGCTAATCTGACATGTTTAAGTTAAGATGTTCATTCTCTAGGATTTAAATATCACAGTCTAAATTGTGCCGTCTGCCCTTGGCATCAAATTACATAATAGTCAAGTTAAAAGCACAAAAGGTGTTGACCTGGTTCGTACATGGGGTTTTCCATTTTGACATGAATAGAATGCAAGAAGTGGTAGATCTAAACCTCAGTGAAAACAGCATTTGAGAATTGCAGTAAAATATATCTTTTCTCTATATCTGTACTTATATTTGTTTTTAGATGAAACACTAGATTAAATACTTTTTCACTCTAATTTGAAAGAGACAACATTGGTTAAGTGACAATGGTAGCATTCCTTTTTATTTTGAAAGTAGTCTCTAACGGTTACATGCGACAACACTGGAGGAGAGACAGTTATACAGACATTTAGTTCTAGGCCTCAATGCATTTGCCCGAAGTGTTGTTTGTTGGTGAAGCAACTTTTTTAATGTTTTTGAATATTTATTAAGGTAGAATCTTTCTATTTGGAGTTTCCATGTTTGCTCTGCGTGGGTTTACTCTGGGTGCTCCAGTTTCCTCCCACAGTCTGACTGCCTGTCTGTATCTGTTATAGAGATATATAGCGATATAAACTATCTGTCTATATGTGTTAGTCATGCGATAGACTTGTTTGCATTGCACCCAATGCATGTTGGGATATAGGGACCAGCGTCCAGTGAAGCTGATCAATATATTTTAGGTGATTTGTTAATTGTGCACTGAACACAGGTACTCCCATTTTGTGAGCCTGTGGTAATATTTAAGTTCTTGAGGGCGCAGGATTAATACATTTGGCCAACATGGTCATCTGCAGTCGCTCACTGTAGTGACCTAAATAGCTTTATTCATAAAAACAATCGCAACCTTGTGGTCTAATAATATAGAAAAACTGTGGACCTACCTCCTTAATCATTGTTCACCAAATGTATAGATTCCCTTGATTTAAATCAACACCTAGTTAACAAGCATTACAGGAAATGCTTATTACCGAAATGTGCTTGTTATAATCAGCTGATCTAGTACAGCTCTTATTTATTTACACACTTAACCAGCCTTCAGATGGCATGTACTTAGATTACAGTGAATGTTTCTTTATGGTTCTGGATGTGTTAGGGTAAGCTATGTAGATGTGAGCATCTACACAGCTTACCTGTATACCTGTATACCTCAGGCACACTAGTGAATGATAATGGAATAGCAGTGTTACAATAGACATGACCTATGTGTTGTATAAGGCCTTTGTATTTAAGGGTTTTATTAGTACACGAACAATTAAGTGTGATTTACAAGCCAATTCTTTATTAATACTGTATATGTATATACTGTAATGTGTTCACAGCCTTTATTAACAAGAACAGGAAGAGTTTTCCTCACAGCTTAGGTAGCCGCATTGTATTTTCTGGCATTTTAAGGGATTTCCCGTACAAGATTTAGCATAATTAGTAGTCATAAGTAATTTAGTAAACTAAACGGTGGGTTTGATTTGAATACATACAACTCATGAGGTGAAAAGCCTCTAAACTTTAGGATAAATTCATCAAAGGTAGATATGTATGAGTGATCAAGTTCACAACACTCTCATGAAAGAAGGTGGGCATAATAACCTGAAAACTAAAACAGTAATGGAGTTGGATTCATTTGACCTGCCTTAAACACAGTGTTCAGAAACTGAATTTCAAGGTGTCATTCCTCCTACTCCTGTATTTGGTCACAATCGATGCCTTTCAAAGGTACATTTGGGTATTAAACACATTTTCTTCTATTGTGTTGGCTCCTCACTGCCAAGACTGCAATAATTAATGAGATCTTTGTATTAAAGGCAGGGAAAGAATTCAGTGCGACGTAAAATGTTGTTCTGTTTTTTAATTTCCTGAGAAAAGGGCTTTATGAGAGCAGTAGCCACTGAAAACAAAAGCAAACACAGACTCGACTGGATAAATCATCATGCTTCTCTTGCAACACTGTAGGGAAAATGCTGCACAGTTGCTATGGAACCCTCTGTTGCTAGGCAATGGGTTGATTATCAGAGTTTTTATATAAGAGGCAGAGTGGTGTTTTCTTTGCTGTCCAGCAAGTTTGTTTTCAGAAGGCTTTACAACTGACAGCATCTGTGGAATAATATCACAACGCTATCCTCGATTTCATCCAATTTGATGTTTTTATACTCTGGACTGAAATTTGTCGCATAATGAATATTCAAACTCCCCATATTTCCATGAAATGTAAACATCATGAAAGATTTCACTGGTGTTAGGGAAAAGCAATACTCTTTTCTATGTTTAGCATACAGAACCACGTCTTTGACCGTTTAGCTTCCCTAAGGAGCCTATTTAATCTGATTTCACGTGCTGATGCTGTATGGGGTGACGTGAGATGTCTACTCATCTGCTAAAAACTCAGGTACAGAATCAACCCACATGTGCCAAAAAAGTTAATTCAGCTCCTAATCTCTGCACCTGTTTGCTGGTAATTTATGCTGCTCCATTTTTTAAAATATCCAATTTATAAGCAGCGGAGATAGTGGGGGGGGGTGGGGGGGTGGGGGGGGGGGGGTCACCATTCCCCTGTCCTCTTTTGGTTGTCTTCCCTTCTCCCCCCGCTCACGCTTTTTCTCAACAGAAACAGCAATCTCTCTT
>JBBMJY010000004.1:6150804-6164011 GCA_037833715.1 Toxotes lorentzi
AATTGGGGAAAACAAAGGAAAAAAACTTCTGGCCTTTTTTTTGTATCCTCCCCTTTTCCCTCCCTGGGAAAGTGGGTGGTGTTGGTGGTTTTTTTTTTTTTTTTTTTTTTTTTTTTTTTTTAGCTTTTAGCTTTTATTTACTTTGATTTCTTCTGCTTACACAGATTTTAATCTAAGCCGTGCTGATTTATGTTGATCAACGGGTTATGTTTTTTGTTTTCATTTTAAAAACAATACAGACTAGCATTCACTTTGCTTCATAACTATGTCCTTATTTTTTTTTTCTACCCTCTGATCTCGTGTTGGATATTGAGTGGTGCATTCTCTGTACCTGCAGTCTGTATTCTGTGGCTTTAACTGGTCAGATTTTAAATTGCACCAGTTTTCTCCAGAATAGTCTTAATATCACCGTCATTATTGCTGAATTTTCCACATTTTAATGCACTGACGGTGTTTGAGTGTTGCAGCACGTAGTCAGCTCTGCCCTGTTCCAGGGATTCAGTTCATGGCCCCGGTCCGTCCAAGGTGACTGGTACCTCTGGTAACAGTATGTGTTTTTCTATACTCCAGATTTGTCCCACAGTCCAAAGTACTGTATATATACCTAAGTATATATACCAAACCATATAAAGTAGTTAAAACTAGCTGCATAACAATATAATATGTCATTATTCAATAATACATAACTCTGAGATACAAACGATGTATGTGTGATGGTGCATGTGTAGTGTATGTCCAAAATTCAAATCAAATCTGGAAAAATCTAGAAAACCGCCACCAACCACCACCACCTTTTGAAAACTTTGATTATTTTGCCATTTTTACATATTTGAGATATACAGTAGCTTGATTTTAACCTTGTGCTTCATTTCTATGTGGAGAGGAGGGAGGAGGCTGGTTCTGAAGACTGCTGAGTGATGCAGGAGAGACTTTGGGTTCTGCAAACAAAGACAGTCATTCCAAACATCAGTAAAAGAAGTCGGTGTCAGTAGAAAGTGTAGAGCCTGGTGTGCATGATAGAGCAGGTTCTTCTAACTTGCCAGTGAGATGAGAGGCTGAATCATCGTTAGAGAACTGACTATCCTGTTTGATAGTGCACTGGGTCCTGAGAGCACTGAGGGCTTTGTTGAACTAAGCTTTCGCCAGATGGTGTTTTCTCTCTTCCCATTCCTGCTAAATCTGCTCACTCATGTTCCTCTGTTTATTAAACCACGGTGTAGCATTGTGATAGTACAGTGATCTCCGTTTGGTAAGCAAGCCACCTCACACAGAAGGATACCGGAGTAGACTGTGTAGGAGTCAAAACTATTTCTCACATATCTGAAAACCTCCGTGTCTGTAGTGCTGAGCCTCTGGGATCCACCTCCAGGTTTCTTTTAGCTGTCGTGTTGTCCTGGCACGATGCACGGTCAGAGAAGCCAAGGGTGGCCTGCAACAATGAGTGGAATGCACGTTTGATTTTAAAATAAAAGTTTTCACTTCCGTGGGTCCTTGGATTTGTCTTGCATTGCATTTGCATTGCAATGACACTAAAGAAGTTACAGTTCTCACAAAGGTTTCTAAAACTCTTTATAATTTGCCTATGTCGTCGTCTCAAACCGCAAAGGGATATTGATCAGTCCAGTGAGATGACCAAAAGAATACAAAGCAACTAATATTGCACATCATCTTGAAATCTAGAAAGTAAAGAGAGTGCTGAGTGTTGGACTGCAGTGCCTGTTTAGGTCTGAGGCTGCTGCTGATCATCTCTGGTGGGACTGTAAGTTGCTGACCTATATCTGCTGACATTTCCAAATCCCAGGCCCTCAGCGTGAGCCGTCCCAACTTGTGCCTACTCAATGATGATTCTCTCCTGGCTTGTTAAGTGTCACATATAAAGTCAGTTTTATTCGTAGTGGGGTTTTTTTCTCTCTCTCTCTCTCTCTCTCTCTCTGCGAAGGGGAAAAGAATTTATTTCTGTCCATTGCTCCAAGCTGCTGCTTCAGCGAGGATTTCAGTACCTCTCTACGCTACTGTACCAGGTGCATCTTCCTTCAGGAGGAGTAACTGAAACTCTTGACAGGATATGATCACAGAGGACACACTATGAGGTTTCAAACAGCACACTGGATGATCTCTCCATGTTTTAGTTTCTTTAATTTCTTCTTAGCTTCTACGGTAACAGCAATTTTGTGACACTTTTTTTTTCTTTTAGTGACAGGTTACTTTACCAATACTTCACTTTGTTTGGTAGCTGTATAAAAGGCTGTGGTCATAATGCGTTCGCATATACCTAGTTTCTATAGTTCACTGTCATTAGACTTAAAGGCCAATTTTCTCAATCAGCTTCTTATTGTGAGTGATAGGATCCTACATTAACACACTTTTTATTGCCAAAGAACAGTTTTAATTATTTCACATTAGAGTTGTCTCTTTTTCTTTCTTTTTTCCCCCCTACATTTAAATTCAACTTAGATTCTTCATTTAATAATATTACTTGCAGGGGGACTGGGGTAAAAACAGTCCAGTCACTTTGGAGATTATTTTACAAATTTGATTCCAAAAATATAAAAAATGGAGCATTCCCACGTCATGTGTAGAAAGTCCCTGACTGATTTAATTGGCAGAAATTACAATTACAACACACTACCAGCTTCATCAAGCATTTTTTCTTTACAAACTTGTAATACAACAATTGATGATTCCAGCTGTGTGAAGATGGGCTAAACTCTTAGGGCTCCATGTTTCTTTGGTTTGTATTTTATTAAACAACATCGAAGACCAGAGCTGAGGATACAGAGAGAAAGAGTGAGCTGGAATATGATATGTTCCTTTAACATCTTGAAAACTCCTCAATCCTTTTTGTATGAACTCTGACAGCATCCTTCAACCTTTTGTTTGGAAAATCGCGATTGCCGTGTGACCTTTCGTATTACTGTAATTAGACATCCTGCCACAGTGTGTATCGGCAGTGGCCCTGCTGTACCCTCTCAGCAGAGGAGCACTGAGACAGGTGCAGCACAGCAGAGCAGAACAGAATGCAGTTTGAGCAGATTAATGCTTGTGCAGCAGAATGCAGCTCAGTGTCACTGTGAATAATAAATACATACCTGTCACACTTTTTGTTTATGTATTATTTTCTTTACCCTTCTGGTGCCTTTTGTTATCATGGACCCAGAGGCCCCCACGTGCTTGCGTGTTAATCTGGCCCAATCAGCTTGAGTACAACATATTTTGTTTTGCAATTACCTGACGACATCACTCTGTTCACCCCACCATGACCAATTTACAAACTCTGTATTCAAGCAGTACATTTCCAATGCAAACAGCTTATTATCTACTGTATTACTAATTCTAGGTGCTGTACATGGCTGGGTACATTTGTTTATTTTATCAATGTAAAAGTGTAGCAGAATTGGTGGCTGTGACTAAAACATGATTAATAATGTATCCAAACTTGTGAAACATGCTTGAAATGATAAAACTTCATATCACTTTCTTCATGCTCTAACATGCACACAGAGACACACACTGTGCACAACAAACTTTCCCTATGAATGTGCTTCTGACACAAAAATGATGAGCTAGGAATTAATTGTTGGTGTTTGATTTACATGGGAGGGCAGTAAGTGAATGAAAGATGGTATGATGAACACAGACCAGCCGGTATGAACCACAGAAATGTAATTACTAAAATGTGCTGCACTGGTAAATATCTAAGTTAAATGCCAAAGACCCTTACATGTATAATTTGTAGCCAAAGCTGTTTTGCCGGGCTGCTGGATTTATTGACATTAATAAACTGCTATTCATACATCTCCCCTAAAGCTACCTGGCAGAAATGCATATCTCAGAATTAGCAATAAATAACACACATTGACAAAATCGCATACAGAGGCTGAGCATTTAGTGAGGTACATAAAAAGGAATGACGTCTCTGGACTACTCTCACATAAAAAAAAAAAAAAAAATCACGTTTAAGAGTCTCTGGAAAAGAAGGCAAAGTCACCCAAAAAGCAAACTCTTTTAATGTGAGAGAACAATGGTTTTGTTCTCTCTGCCATATGTACACAGGGAGAGTCTCCAGCTCCCATGACCCTTAAGAAGTTTAAGAGGTTAAGGAACCTGAACATGCACTGAGATATATGTGGTAGTCACAATAATAAAAGCTTGAAAGCTCACCATGAATTACTGGAGTGATGCAGTGCTTTTATGTTTCCAGTAAACAACCACAAAAATAATTACTTTAAAAGTGTTGCATGAGTAAGCAGTGGACATGGTGGTTCACCATATTGTGCAACATACCAAAGTTCATCTGTCACATACCACGACCCCTCTCTTATGCTCTTCCTCCATTTAAGCAAAACAATTACAAAAGATATCTGTGTTCTGGTCTGCTCATGTCTTTGTGATACCACCTAAGTCCACAAGTCTGTTCTGTTTGTGTGTTTTTTCCTTAGAATAACCACCACTGCAGCTTGCATGATGGACTTGAGGAGGTACCCCCTTGATGAACAGAACTGCACCCTGGAAATTGAAAGCTGTGAGTAATGCAAAAGAGCCAACATGTTATTTTTTGATTTTTTTTTTCTCACAGACCTTTACACTTACCTTTGAGCAACCTTCAAAAGCAACGATTGCCAGAAAGCTTTTTATACTGGTTCATCATTACCTTAAGGTCAACATAAAAATTACATGTGATTAAGTATTTATTTATTTATATATTTAGTGAAATATATTTAGGATAATTTGGAGGAGACATGAGTGAAATACTTGGCATCTCTGCCAACGTGTGCCACAGATGCTTTACCTCTGCAGTTGTGCTTGATGATGTGCATTGATTACTATTGCCTCCGTGTGACAGATGGATAGGTCCACCCCTGGATCTTTGACAATATTTGCCTTTAATAAGTATAGTTTAATATTAGCTTACACCCACCACATCCATAATAATCATTCAAATGAATAATTCGTACATGGGGCACATAACCAGCAACTAATACATACGTAATAAGGATGTGGTTATTAATAGAATAAAATGTAATAAAGTACAGCAACTTCCCGTTTTCAACCTTTACACTAAGCTAAGCTAATGGCTGCTGTCTGTGGCTTCATATTTATATGAGTTATTTGAGAGCTTCTTTTCATCCATCCTGCTTCTAATTTATTCTGTGCTCCTTCCTTGGTAACCAGTCAGGATTTTGTTGATCTTATTGTCATGTTTAACTGTTGAACCTCATTTACATTTGGATTGAATCAAAGCGCAACGGTTATCAAAATTCATAAATCAGCAGGGTTTCAAAACTATTGTACAAACTCAGATTTCTGTTTTCTTTTCAGTGGTACCACTGTAGTTTGCTGAGTTTTTAAAATGCATCAGTGACAGTGTTGTAAAGATGGTGTGTGGATAAAATCCACATACAGGATTTTATACTGTTTACCATTTTCACCATCCCATCAAATTGATTTGAAATATGAATTAACACATTAACATTTTGGTGCGCACACTTGGTGCTTAAATTTGAGCCAGGCTTTGGCTTGACCTTTTCTAAAGTACAGTATGATCCATGACTATCTAAACCAGCTGTCACGGTCAAATCTTCCTTCAAAATAGCCTTTGATTCAGTTATATTATATATTATATATTAGACAGCACATTATTCATTCTGTTGAAGGTTAAAGGGGTGTTCCAGAGATTTACTGTTGCACTTCCACTTGGTTGGCTGACTCTCGGGATTCAGATTTTAAAAAGAAAATCAAGGCAGCAAAGGCCAATATGTCCTTACTTTTAGTTGTCATATAGGTCAAGCTTCCCATTTCCCATAATGCAACCAACAGCACTTTTTTGTAAGACCACCCTTAACTGGCAAATGCCATATTTCTTAAAGGCCGCACCTCCAGCTTGTAACACAGGCTTTCTGTCATAAATCTGTCATCTCTGAACCCAAGTGGAGATAACCCTGATGACATTAGGGTTTTTCTCTCAGACTTCTAAAAAGCTCCCTCTAGAACCACTGGAGTTTCCTCTCTGATAATCATGAGTTCTAAAAAGAAAAATATGGAAAAATGCAGACTTCACATTTTATGCAACATAATTACATTGACAGTTGTTTCATATCAGTTTTTCCCCCCCATATGCTTTGATTTAGATAAATCATTATCCAGGAGAAAAATGTGCTGGTGGTGTAATTAAAAATTGTATTTGCGTGATCATTTTCATTGACCGCTTCATCAATCAACCCTCTTGCTCAATACACCAGATATTTGTGGTTCTTGCTGTTCAGGATAAAACTGTAGAGCGTTTACCCTCAGGGACATCAGCAAGCAATGAAATATGGATATGCCATGAATTAAAAAGTTGCAAGAATATCTGTTTTTGCTCGTGGAATGCTCTGCGCTAGTGGGGGTTGTGCACATGAGCCATCAGTTTGATTGATTAGGCAGGCAGTTGTTTCAATTTCATGGACAATGTCACATTTCCTTACCTTATAACCTCCGAGAGAGATTTAATGGTAATGAATCCTGGTCCCTTAGTGAGTTTAATGCCATCCAGGTCTGGACATGTGGTAGTAGAATGTGAAATGTAGTAACACTTCCCAGACTGAGAAATTGCTCCGCAGTGAGTGCATACTGGCCTATTGACATAAATGTACTGCTGTGGTCACTTTCAATCGCACTGCCAGTTGAGAATGTGTGAGAGCGCCGTAAAAAGTGACACATGTTAATGAATATTCATGCAGGTAGTAATGCATGCAGTGATATAGCTCCATAGGAGTCTGGACAATGGAGCATGTCATTGCAGGCAAAGAGAACACACAAATTTAAGTCTTTGGCAGGATTGTTTTTCCTTCTCTCTCTGCCTTTGGTGCTGTGTGGTGCTACTGCAAAAAAAAAAATTCTGCCTTAGTCCCTTCTCCTCCTGCTGTCTCACTACAACACCTAATGAAACTTTGACTTGAAAAATACATGAATTAATCTGATAGACTGAGGAGATAAAAAAAAAAGTTATGGCAAATACTATAGTGAATGAACGTGTTGCTTGACATTGTGGTAGCATTAAAGTTCATGGTGGAGCATATTTTGAGCGGTGATATCTTTTTGAAAAATTTGTTGTACTCAGCTCAATCTGACCGACCCATCTTTGGCACTCAGCTGAGATTAGTCACAGTTTCTTGCAATGCAATAGCCTCCAAAAGTCAATGTAGAAAGATACCAAGTCTAAATATGTTGCGAGGTTGCTCAGCCCAGAATGACTGTAATGCAAGATGGAGTCAGATAGAAACAATGGTTTGATTTGTCAAGGCGACCTCTGCTCATTATCCAAACTCTTGCATCAGACTTTAGATAAACTTTAATAGTTGTCTCTTCATCACACTTACACGCCACATTATTTTCTTCTCTCCCCTGAACTTTGACACAGATGGATATACCACAGATGACATCGTATTCTTCTGGCAAGGAGGAGACAATGCTGTGACAGGCGTTGACAAGTTAGAGTTACCTCAGTTCTCCATTGTAGACATCCGCTTGGTGTCCAGGGAGGTCAGGTTTACTACAGGTAAGACTGTGATAGAAAAATGTTTCACACCTACTGTAATTAGGCTGAAAGTGTCCACTCCGCACGCAAAATTATTCTTTCATGGTCTATAAACACCTCTGCCACTGTGAGAGTGGGCATCAGTAAATACGTCATTGTCACTGTGGGGAATATGATTATATTTGGGTCATGCAAAAAGACAGTTTCCTTTTCAATACAGCAGATTGTAGGTGACCATATCCACACATGTGTAAGATGTGAGCTGACATACAAAACAACTGAAGTACCAAATGGTGACTCACAAGCTAATCTTTATTCTCATTAAGTACAGTAATTGAAGTGGTTCACTTACGTGCATGCTTTTCATCATTATTGTTTCTATTAGAATCAGAATGACTTTAATTTAAAATAAAACACAATAAATATACAGAAATTGGATTTGTTGCTACTGGTGCTTATGTATTTCTATTTAGTGAAAATTCAGGCTTCTGCTTCACATACTCCAACATAAAGAATACTGTGTACAGGTTAATGAATCAATAAAACAACGCCCTGTACTTTGTACTTGATTAGGGCTGGGTATCAATACTTCCTAAGGTATCGACCGAATTGCCTCAATACTATCGGGTATCGAAAACTGTCATACCAAATTTCGATACCTAATGGGTTAATGTCGTCAACATCAGTGAGCCAGTAAGCTTGCAGTATGTTTGACGTGCCAAACTCAAAAGTGCTGGTGATTGGCTGTGTCCAGTCATCCAGGAAAAACACTAGTTTACGCCACGCCCACAAAGCCACGCCCTTTTTCAACTTTTTCAACGGATTTCCACGGATTCCGAACGCAATTCGTGTAAATCCGTGTGAAATGTGGAAAAGATCTAGAGTGTGGCTCTATTTAGCAGCATCGATGCACAATGCAAAATATGTATAGGCATGAAGGACACTGCCAATGCTTTCTGACTTGGCAACAAGTTATCTCTGTATGCAAGCAATACCCACTTCCTCAGAACGTACATGTTCTACTGATGGGGACCCTGTTAGCCTGGAGCCAGCTTGTTTGACACCTGAAAAAGCAGAAATACTGATTTTTCTAAAGAAGAATTGCTTAGTGATATAATGGTATGCTGCAGTAAACCTAATATACTGACTTGAAACTGTTGCATGCATGTATGAATGGAAAAAGTGCAGAAACTGAAAAATAAAATGAAAAAAAGTTATGTGTAATGTACACTTTCTAGAATAGATAAAAAAAAATTGGTATTGAAAAAGGTATCGTTCAGGAATCGGTATCAAAGGCAAAGTATCGGTATCGAAATTTTTTTAACAATACCCAGCCCTATACTCGATCTTTAGAATTTTTACAAAATATTCCGGTAATCTTATTTCAGATGACCCCAGCTTTCCCATAAGCAATGAAAACAGGGCAAAAGTAAAATTTAAATGTAATTCTTATGTTTGAGTTTAATGAAATCTGTGAACATTTGTAGCGACCATTGTGCAAAGTTCTTTGGTGTTCTAAGGCCTTTGTCTTAGAGTTGATGAAGTATGTATGCTAAGGTATTGATTCATTATAAGATTTACAGGAACCTGAAGATGATGAGGTCATTCATCATTGTGTGTTCCCCATAGCAAATAGCCTTTTAGATTAAAGCCATCATGCTTATCTCACCTTTTTTCTTTGGTGACAAATTGGAGATAAAACTGTGGAGAGAATACAAAGAACAGAATTTACCTATTATTTACAGCAATTTGTACAGTTTCCAACCTCATAAATATCTCACTATATCTGAAGGAGAGCGGCCCAGCCTTGATGTTTATATTACTTTTTGCATCAGCATTGTATTGTTGTGGTTGTTGCAATTCAAGTGCAATCAGACCAATTAATGTCTTGGCACAGCCAACTGATATATTCCTGCAGAAATATATAATGACTTACCACTTCACAACCACATATTTCCTCCCTCTTTTAGTGTAATGGCACGCTTTGCAATTATGCACCTCTAAAATGCCCTTTTGGTAATGTTTAGAGGACAGAGAAAGTGCAAAAGAAAAGCAGAGCAGCTCTGTGACAATTCTCAGAGGGATACTGGAGCTGCCTGCTGAGATAGGGGGTTGCAGAAAAATCTGCCGTGTTTGCGACTTTCTGCCATGTTTAATTGGAATCGAACTTGTCCCTGGAAAGGAATCCATCGCTTTGGGGAAATTAAGTGCTCCATCTGAACAAATGGAGAAATAACTACCCTGCGCGTTGTCAAAGTGCAGACTTAAGTTGTGCCAACGTATCCCCTTTCTCTCCTTTTTTTTTCCACTGAAGTTTTCACTCTTGCCCTGCTCTTTTCTAAACTATCACTCCATCTTTTCTCCTTACAGGTTCATATCCAAGGCTTTCGCTGAGTTTCAGGATTAAGAGGAACATTGGATATTTCATCCTGCAGACATATATGCCCTCCATCTTGATCACCATCCTCTCCTGGGTCTCCTTCTGGATCAATTATGATGCCTCTGCAGCTCGGGTGGCCCTGGGTAAGACACAGCCACCGCTGCATTATTAAACCTCTCACTGTTTCAATTAGAATCCACTGATTATCACTGGAACTAACAACATGTAGATGTCACATGTTTATAGATATAGATCTTATTACAAGTGTAAGAATGACACTGTTAATGCAATAAGTATATAAGACTCAGTTAAACTGTCACTGTTGGTCATGATATTAACGACATTTATCAAATCCACACTCAGAGTTATATCTCAATTAAGAACCATATATGAGGAGTATTTAATGACTGCAAACTTTTTAAACATAAATTAGGAGCCATGTAAATAATCTGACATAATTCTACTACTTTATACTGTACTTTTAACTGCAAAACATTGATATCAAACCTCCAGGTAGTAGCTCCTCTACAGATTTGGGTTTTATACACAAATACCAACAAACAAAATCATTTTAGATGAAGCAGTATTTAAAGTAGTTGCAATTACCAGCTAACCATAACATTAACTTCTGCTTATATGCTAATGCATAGTGATCATCTAATAATATGACATATGATAATGTAACACTGAAAAGAGCCACTCTCTTACATAATGAATACATCTTGATTTTAAGTAAATTTTGCTGGTAAAGCTTTTATACTTGAATTTTTACTGTTACTCAAGTAAACGATGCTTCTTTCGTCACTGAACTACAGTAGTGTTGGTCAGATGATGTCTGTGCAAATGTGTCAGTGTTTAAAGAAAGTGAAATACAGTATAATTTCTGTCTGATGGTGGCTTTTTTGTTTCTGTGTGTGCTGCTGTGCTCAGGTGTGACAACGGTGCTTACCATGACAACAATTAACACCCACCTTAGGGAGACTCTCCCAAAGATTCCATATGTGAAAGCCATCGACGTCTACCTCATGGGCTGTTTTGTGTTTGTGTTCCTGGCCCTGCTTGAATATGCCTTTGTAAATTACGTGTTCTTTGGCCGGGGCCCTGCGCAACAGAAGAAAATCAATGAGAGGCTGAACAAAGCCAACAACGAGCGCACAAGATACGAAGAGAAGCGCCTGAGGGAACAGGTTTGCAACTTCATCTGCTGCCTCTCTTTTACCCTACTTCTGTGTGTCAGTTAGAGTTCAAGTACAAAACAACTATGTTCTGCACATAAGATTTCTAGCCATAGTCATTTTCTCCAAAGACACATACACAGCATTCCCTGGAGTAATCCTCCAGAAGCATACTGATGCCACCACAGCCCAATATGCATTCACCAACCATCATCCATTGCTTCTCCCTCAAGCACTGACTGCTTTTTATCGAGCATAGCCTTTTTCATTGAGATAGCGATTCATCTAGCTCAACATTGGTGTAAACATTCTCATTTCTTATTTAGGTTGTTGTCTATGTTTATGCTGTAGGCTTCATTTATTCTCACTCTGCTTCCTTGTGGTTTTAACATGTGTTCCAACGAAATTAAACAAAACTCAAAAGTGCAGGATGACAAGGCATTGGCAATTTATCAATTCGTCCATGGCACATGCTGAAACAGTCAGACTGAATGAAGCCCCCCCCTCTGTTTTTTGTGTGTGAAGTGCTAAATCCTATGCTTATTCAAAGTTGTTCCTGTTAGCTTTATGTCCTATGCACTGTGTAATTCTTAGGAAATGTGCTTATTTGCCAGTATTTTATAGCCGTTTTAATGTTCTCTTCATTTTTCTTTCACATTGCAAGGACTCCATTTCCGTGCCGTTTCAAACCAACACCTTCAGGTCATTTACACAGCGAAGAAATCTGTATCTCGAGGAACAAAGAAAAGTTGGGGTACATGTATTTAGAAATCATATCAGCTGTAGGCCAGAACCTCACTTTAAAGTCAGATGAAAATTATTTGTCACTTTTTGCAAGTGAAAAAGACTAATAGATGTCTGTTTAAAGAAACACTTGGTTAACTATTTCTGTTGCATGCGAGAAATTACATTCCATATCATCCCAGCATTTTGCTTTAGCTTGACAGCTTGGGGGATGGGAGGGGGGTAAATATAACTTTTATTAATTGGGGGAATCTGGGGCTACTGCTCGGCATTTCCCCCCTCACTGACTCTCAGTGTCTTTCCCCTCTCCTCGCAGGTGGATGCTTATGGAAACATCCTCCTCACCACACTGGAGATGAACAACGAAGTGATGCCTTCTGACGTGGGGAGCAGCGTCAGTGACTCTCGGAATTCAGTCATGTCCTTCGACAGCTCCGGGGTCCAATTCAGGAAGCCCATGGCGCCCCGAGATGGCTTCAGCCACCACTCACTGGATCGGAGCGCCATGCGGAGCCGGGCCAACTGTCGGCTACGACGACGCTCCTCCAAGCTCAAGTTGAAAATCCCAAACCTGTCAGATGTTAGCACCATTGACAAGTGGTCCCGGGTCATTTTCCCCATCACCTTTGGATTTTTCAACCTAATTTACTGGTTGTACTATGTGAATTGATGTGCATCCCACTAGGAATCATGGGCCATATTTTGAGAGCACATTAAATTGGCTTTGATACAGTTCCAAAATATGTATACACATATACAAGTTGAACATATGTATATGCATATTTCTATATATTATATTTATATATACACGTGTGAAATCTGAAGGACCTTTCTGCTGTATAAAATATTAATAGGATGACTTGAATGTTTAAGAATAATTGTGAGAGAAGAATTTCAAGGCTTTGAGTTTCTTCTTCCTCCTGAAACAAACAAAAACAAACAAACAAACAAACAAACAAACAAACAAACAAACAAACAAGAAATCCCACCAGGGGTTTTTGGAACTAAAGACTGCATGATATTTTTGCTAAAAAAAAAAAACAAGAAAAAAGAGAAAGTGAAATCTCTTGAGAGAGAAAAGATGTCTCAGAGTCCCATTGACTTTTTATTGATACTTATTGTAATCAAAAATCCTCTACTGCAGCTCATGAAATCAGTGGTGGCTTGTCTGTTCAGGCATCAGCTGAGTGAGACCCTTGACACCCACCCCACCGCCCCCGAAAGACCGGCGTTTAAAGGTTAGAGTTGTAAGGGGGGGGCGGGAAAAGGGGGGTGTTGGGGGGTTTGGATTTGGGAGGTGCCTTTTCACTTGGAAAAAAAAAAAAAAAAAAACAGCCACATGAAATTCACATTTCCCACCAGTAGATGGAAACATTTATTCCTTCAGTGTGG
>JBBMJY010000004.1:6164111-6212847 GCA_037833715.1 Toxotes lorentzi
GGGGGGAAACTCTTGACCCCCCCCCCCCCCCCCCCACCCCCCCTCCCCCCCCCTCCCCCCCTCCCCCCCCTCCCTCCGCCACCCCCCCCCCCCCCCCCCCCACCACAAACCCTCCCATCACCCATGGATAACATGCACGGAAATCTCTGGTTCTACTATGTACAGCAACCTTGTTTGGATTATGTGTTGTTCCTTGGGTTTTTTGAAGTGATATCGTTCTCTTTATCAGACATCAGCTCTGGCCTAATGGTCTCCATGGCCGTGTGGATGGGATGCTTGTCCGCCGCATTCCCGCCCAGAGTCAACGCAAACTTGTATTCCTTTCTCTTCTCATGTTATTTTTAGATACATGTCCTCGGGGGTGGGGGGGGGGTCTTTTTCCATTACGGTTAAAAACAAATGCTGATTATTGTAGATATGATTTTGTCTTGAAAAATACTGTGATTTCAGAGAGTGTCAGAACATGTTCTAGAGCTAGGGCATTATGAGATAAAAGAGTCAAAGGTATGCATTACTCATTTTGATTGTTTGAAAAAAATACATATTCTGTACATTTTATCATTCAGTATTCTCATGAAAGTATACTTGTACTGTTTCTTTCCTCCTATTGATTGATTCACATGCTCTTTAGATGCAGAGTTCATTGACGTCATATCCTGCTTTGTGTTTGCTCAAAGGACATGGGGGAATTGCTTTTGTGATTCGTTTTGAAATTATTCCACAGTGAAGATGTGAGAACATGTATATTCAAAAGAGTCAACATATCCGCCCACAGTTTGACCAGTTGTCATTCAGTATACGGTATTTCTTTGTTTGTTGAGCATTTCTTCAGTGTTGGAGTCACAGTTTCTGAAGGCAAGATAATTTGATTGGGATAGTGATGGGCAGCCCGGGCAGAAGACGTGGGGAGAAAGGATTCAACATTTCACACTCAAACTCAGTCAGTGCCATCCCACAAATGCTCTGAACCCTGAGGATCTGAAACATCAGCCTAATTGGGAGTGATGCAGAGATCCTTGGGGAGAAAAACGTGATAAATAGCCATGAATTCAAATGACGACCAAAAGGCCTATAATACATGTGCATTATTGTTTTGTTTTGCTCTCAAATATACACACTACATTTCCAGTGCTCAGGTTCATTAGCAAAGGGAAAAAAGTACTGTAGGTAGATTTATTTATTTATTTATTTTGAAATCAGGCTGGGTAATCAAGTGTTTAATAGTTGCAGAATCCAAATTAAGTTTGGTTTGTGTAGCCGCCAGAAAAGTTAAAGCGATAAAGATGATGTCAGTATATTATATGGCTGAGGCAAATGGACAGTAGATATTGTACGGAGGATAGGAAAAAGTGAAAAAAAAAGAAACTAACTAAAAAAAAACAAACAAACAAACAAACAAAAAAAAAACTCCCATGCCTGTTTAGCTTCAGCTGACGTGCAGATCAGCATCTTCCTCAGTCTCATCTCCACTTCAGGCGCAAACAAGCTCTACTGGGAGCAACGAGCAGAACCTGCACAACCAAATCAACCACCAAGTCCTCCAACAGAAAAGTGATTGACTCATTAAAATACGAGTGCAGCATGGTCCCTGAGAAATGTACAAAAGGAAAACAAGATGGAAAATTGGCATATACTGTACACAAACACATGGGGACAAGAGGAAGATGGAAGGGCTGCAGAGTAATGAGATGAAGATGGCAAAGCAGGAATATCAATTTATCATCAGAAATATCCACACTCCTCTGGGTGTAGTATGCATAAGATGTCTTCAGAAAGGGATAGTGATCAGAAACCAATTTGTCTCCATAAGTTATAGTGAAGTTTGTACAGTGATGTGGCCCGAGCTGTGATCCGAGTTTTGTATTTCTTTTTGTTTTCATTTTATGCATTGTCGTCATATTCTGTAGAAGCAAAAGAAAAAAGAAAACGAAAAAAAGGTCGCCTTTACATATCCATTAATCCATACAAATATGCAGGAAGATGGTGAAAGCAACAGAAAGACATAGTGAGCTGAATTTTATGTTTATGTCTGCAGCTGAACAATCTGTTGTTTGTCTCTCAGTCAACTGTGAGTCCAAATATGTGACCAAAACATAGTGATTATTCTTAAAAGTGAAGAAATTAAATTTGCTGGTATTAATGTGAAATGTGACTATGAGTCAGAAAGAGCCACTATGAGCTAAATTAGCTGCGAATAGTGAGAAAATGGCCTCTGGGTTTAAATTTTCCCATCTCCAAGTTGTGTAGCAAGTTTTGTTGTGTCACATAGTAAATACATGTTCAGTATTAAACTGTAAATGACTAAAATGGTGGCATATGTGATAGGGCACAAAATCTGAGTTCTTCAAAAGTTGCCAAATGGAGGACTAAAATGCAAAGAACTTGAAAACCGTAGCATTAGTTGTTGTCTTTCACACCTTGCCCAGTGCCAATTTTAAGAGTACATCACCAATTTAGCATTGCACTTCTATAACTCACTCAAAATTGAAGCAGCAGAACCAGAAATATTGTCTTTTTTTTTTATTACACACATTCTCCTTTTTTGTTGAAATATGGTGCCTACATTACCCATAATGCAACACGACCACCTACATTTCAGTCTGAGATTCAGGTGTGTTATGCTAGTAGCGGCTAATGTAGCCTCGAGCTGTGAGCCTCAAGCAGAGATGAGGAGCGAGCCACAGGGGTGTAGTAAACACACTTCTCTCTGACCCCCCACCCCAGATTTTTTTTTTTTTTTCAAACTTCAAACAACACTGACTCAAGTGACATCACTGGAGGCAGCTTATTATGATTTTGCATAGCTCCCTGTGGAGCCACGGAAGGCTGCAACTTTTTTTTTTTACATATGCCATAGTGCCCCCCCACACCTGTAAACAGATTTTGATCTGTAAAATTGGTGGAGTTCCCCTTTAATTCATAATATAAATCACTGGGATATGTATGCTGCAATTCTAGCTCATGAAACCATCATCACATGAGACACTCCAGTGATGGCATTACTAGGTATGATTCACCTTGTTGTTTTTTTTTGGTAATCAGATGAAGAACAGCTTTGGATTGGATCCCCACAGTATAAATTACTCCATGGTTTGTGTAAGAGGATATTATGGAAGGTGTGGATTGTGGTATCTGGGCTATTTAGGCACTTTTGAGGTGATGATTACTGATGTGCATGTTCACATTCATGTTTCAGGTAGCCTTGTCCTTTAAAAGTTTGGGTTAAATAAAACATAAAGAAAGGTAGTAAGAGTTAGTGAATAATGAAGGCAAATTTATAGAAATAACCCACTTTAAAAGTTTTTCTTTCCATCATTTCATCCTGGTCTGCACAGTAACAGATTGTCAAACTGTTCAAAGGCAATATAATGGATCTTTCCTAAGAGTTGAGTCAGACTGTAAGGCCAGAGGATACTGACAGTTCCAGTGCAAGAAGAGCACAAAAATAAGGGACTATAGGCAACCACAAGTGTTATTTTAACTAAATCAGAGGAACATGTTCAACTAGAAAGAAGCCTAATTCATCTACTCTGTGGTTTCAATGAAATGCACTTAGAGTACGTTGTTATGTAAATTAACACAAGTATCCAATTCTCACTGAGTCTGGTTTATTCCCAGTAATGAAAACAAACATGTCTATTCAGGTATTAACTTTTTACTTTTTCTTCTTCTTTTTTTTTTCCGTTGATATAGCTTATGCATATCCTTAACGAACTCCAAACACATACGGAGGAGAAACATTAGCCGCCCTTGCATGCTCGCAGTAAATATATTCACCACTCATTTCACTCAGAACATGTATTACCAGCTTTCTGGACATGAAATCAGCACATTCATCCCAAAAGCTGTGAGGATGTTCAGTTCTATGCGTTTACTTTAGGATCTTTGCTTATACAAGAGAGGAAATACATTTCTTTTGACCACATATGTTCAAGGAGTAGAGGAGGAGAAAAAAAAGTGTTGAACTGATTTCAATGTGAATTTTCTTGCCTCTAGTGTATATGTGTAATTACATGTGAATTGTACTGTAAATATGATATCTTTCACTTAATAGTTCTTAATGCATGAACAAAAACATGGCAGTTCGTAATACCAGCTAGCCTCACTGCTAATGGCATGGACAGCTTCTCTAGCATTGGCATACTTCTGCAAACGAAACCTAAAAAATGAAACACAAGAAATACATGGTGTGAACAAAATAATGGAGAACTCAACGCAAAGTCCTCTCACGGTGAAGGAGTTTCTGGTGGCTCTGAGCTTGTACTGGTTTACCTGTTCCTGTACGAACAAGGCTAATGCTAATGCTGCTGAAGATTCCTGGGAATCACAGTATGCCTTGGTTCACTGTCAGCGAATGGGATGGTGCCGTCTTGAATGAAATTCTCTAGCTGAGCTTTCCCATCTATCATATCTGAACTAAACTTAGAATTTTTCAAGAGACTTCAGCACAGTGTACCTGCAGCTTTTACCTCAGCCATCAACAGACCACTCAATTGTCCATGAATCTACAAAAGAATTTAAAGGCATGTTTGGCTAGCTGGCTTATAGAGGCTAGAGGAGCAGGGTTGCCTTAAGAAGGCGAGTGGGAGGTTCTTTCCTGTTCCTCAATAAGACAGTTACGTGTGCCTTTGACCAAGGTACTCAGCCAGCTGCTCTCTTGCAAACAACAGAAATCTGCGTAGGCTAGCTCCCAGAGGTAAATATGTCTAGCTATGTGAGGGTACTGATAGAAAATAGTTCCCTGGGTAAATGTAAAGAAAGAAAAAGTTCCACAAATGTCACGTGGCTCTTTACATCTAAATTAAACCCAGTATCGTAGTATGATTTAACAGTTTCAGTGGCCTAATGCTTTTTGATGTTTGTGGAAAGCACCGTGTTAGATGCCATTTCACATTTTGCCATAATTACCAGCTGGGATCTAATCTGGACAAAGTTATGAATCATATCATTCTCTGTTGACTCCAGTCTTCATGTTAGGGCGTTTCATCTGGGACTACACCATTCGCAAAAAAGAGATGTGCATAATGGGCTGAGCCTGTGAACACAAAACTGTTGTGTGAGTTATGAATAGCACTGACGCTGACCCCTACTAAAAGAGTGGACCACAACCATGCAAGCCAATTTCACCCACCAAACACCAGAGCACGGCTGACAGACTCCTCGCTGTTGGAAGAACTTTTGTTGGTGCATTCATTATTTTGTATACCTTGTAGGTTTTGTTTTGCATGACCTGAGTTTTGAAAGGTTTATTTTCATATATTTTTACTTCACACCATCTGATTCATCTCCACAGCCAGGAAAAGAAAGATCCAGTGTTTACACGCTCAAATTGCACTTGTTTTACAGCCAGCTCTATAAATCTTGTGAAACAAACTGTTCGTAAAACTGGAGGAAAAATGTAACCATTAGAACGTACATCGTGTGATTCGTGTGAATCATGAATATGTACTTCTACAAATGTATTTACTGTAAATCACGCAGTTTGGAATAGATGCACCAAGTGCATGCTGTAGTTTTATCAGGTTCAGCATAAGCATTAACATCAACCGCCCTTCAACTACAACGGATGTAAAGGATGCTCACCAGTAGCATCTAAACGTAAGCCATGTGATTGCACACTGAGTGGGTTTTCCCGGTACTTTCTCTTTAATAAGTTGCCTCTGGTTATGGTCTGTTGTTGATTAATGTATGATGATACTTGCAAGAAGCTGTGCTGATTCCCAGTTACACATCAGTATACCTCCCTCTCTGAAAGAGTCTACCAGGGAGACTATCTCACTTTTAACCAGTAGGTAATAAAGATTTTCCAACACTATATAAAAATTGGCAATGAAGAGAAAGAAACCCACAAGAACAACGGCCCATTTATTTTTCAGTATAAATCATTTCTGTGTTCATTTCTGATTTATTGTATTTGTTGCATTTGTTATGGATTGTTATTCTTACTGTTGTTGTTTTCTCATAAGAAGGAAATGTAATTCATCTGATATACCGGCACTGGAAGAAAAATGCATTTGGTTTTTGTACTGTGATTGTTTTGTTCACATTGGGCGCTTATTTGATTCAGTTGTTTAATAAGGTGTTTGATTTCATTTGGAGTATCAGTACTCATGGAATCAATATATCATTTGTGTAGTATGAAGTTGTATTTTTTTTGTCAGTGCAAATTAATGTTATAGTGTCAATCAGCTTTTTTAGGTGTTTGAACAAAATGTGTTTTTTTACAAATACAAGGTGTTCAAGTATGTGGTATAAAAAGGGTTATCGTTCAAACAACAGACTTTTTACAAATAAAGGCTTATACAGTAAAGAAAGCTAATGTCTTTTCATTTGCCCTTTGTGGACTAATATATGACATTGTTTCATTTGATTTTTTATTAATTTATTTTCAGATATTAGTCCCCAAAAGGTAAATAGCATACAATGTTGCAAAATAAGAGGATAAAATCAGGTATTTACCATTGCTATTCCAGGTTGTTGTCAGAGCTCTCACCTCTTAGTTGGTGTCTTGCTTTTGATAAGGACTGTTGGATATGAAGACAGTCCGAAAACAAAAAATTAAGAAAAATCAAGAGTGTCTTCTTTTAATTTGATTACAAAACATTGCGCGTTTATGAGAATATACCTCCTTTCATACCCTATTTCCTGAATAAAGACGCAAAGTGACTCCTGCTGACAAGTGTAATATTTGCCCCTTTTTCAATTCAGGAACCATTAAATAGCCTTTTTTTTTTTTTTTTTTTTTAACATTGTTTTTACATTGGCAAACATAAAATGATATACTGTAGTAATGTAGCTTTGTGGCCTGTCTGGGGCAGTTGGAGTTTTGCATCTATAAAGCACTGGATAATTAATTTCTTTTGTCAGAAGGACAGATGCAGTTGAAACTTTTTGCTGAGACTTTTTGTCCTCTGGAAGAGGACATGACGCTATATATGGTAGCACATTTGGACTTTTTTTTTCAGATGCATTCAGGGCTTGAACTACAGTGAATGTTTAGGCGGTGAAGGTGAAGAGAACAGCCTCTAAATGTGACTGCTGCACCTGGAGCAGCAAGAACAGTAATGATCCAGTGAGACATTTGAAATATTACATGCTCCGCATACACCTCTAAGCATTAGGAAACAATGTATTGCTGTGTAAACCAGGGCACTGATTTTATAGATTTAGAGCAGAGGTTGTTTGGAGGCCTATGGGTACAACCTCTGTCCCAATTCTGCGTCAACCCTGTTTAAGAGTACATTTTGTGGTTTTGTGTAAACAAAATAGCCACCCCCACCAACAAAATTCAAAAGACAAGATTGGAATCTGTATCTTTTAACAATTATAGACACATTATTCATGCTATCTGATGATGTTTATGGTCTGTTTACATGAATCATGTTTGTGGACACATTCGTAAATCAGGCCTTTAACAGCTGACAAGCACAAAAATCTCATCTTTCACAGACTGCACTATATTTTACCAGCTGGGTCCTCTCTGTGTGAACTTTGTATGTTCTCCCTGTGTCTGCGAGGATGTCCTCCGGGTGCCCTAGTTTCCTCCTACAGTCCAAATACATGCAAGTCAGGTCCACTGGAGACTCTAAATTGCCTGTAGGTGTGAATGTGAGTGTGAATGTGTCTGTCTACATGTGTGTATGTGATAGACTGGCAACATGTCCATGCCTCACATCCAATGCATGCTGGGATGGATTCCATCCCCCAGCTTAACAGAATAAGCAGTTTGGAAAATGAATGGATGGTTGTACATTACATGTCAGACTCTTTAATGACATGTGAATATCAGCGCTAATTGTCAGAAAAAAAAAAGACTGACTGGGCCTTTAAGTCCTTAACAAAACTCAACACATAGCAGTGTGTGTTGTTAATTGTGAATTGATTGGCTTTAAATAGTCATCAGTTCTGGGCTTCATTAATGATTTTTGAGCAGTGACATCCCCAGACACTAATACTTCACTGTCATCAGGAGCAGGACCTGAGGCCTCATGTGTAAATGGTGCACATGCATACAAATGACGCCTACACAGCTCAGTGTGCAATATTTAGGATTTATGACATAAAAAGAAAATGGGAAGCATGTGAGAGCACATTCTACACATTCAGATTTGAGAGAAGATTTGGGTGTGGGTTATGGTGATACATAATTTACTGGTTATTACAGTGCAAAGTTCAAATGAGTTTTCTAATAGCCACTTATGATGTGGAAATATTACTTTACAGTCCAAGGCATGAGAGATAAAACTGAAAACTATGTGTGGAAATCCTGACTCACAAAAACGTTTTTTAATGTTTAATTTTATTTTAACTACTTGTTGAATTAATACAATTATTTTAAAATAGTCTACAGCCTTTCTACAGGCTTTGTGAAGCTGCACTTAGGCGCGGTGGTGCTTTGAGCTAAATGCTAATGTTGCTAATGTAATGCTAAAGCATTCTAGCAAGCTCATGTGACAATGCTAACATGTTGATGTTTAGTGTTTGACGTTCTTAGTTTGCGTGTTAGCATGCTAACATGTGCTAATTAATAGTACACACAAAGCACAGTTGAGGCTGATGAGAATGTCATTAGTTTGCAGTTAGCCATTTTAGTCGTACACCAAATGATTGGCCAAATGGACATTTTGACCTGCTGATGACAAAACTCATTAGGATAGGATCATATGAGAACCATTAATGTCTGGACGATCCAATCCAGCAGATGTAAGATATTTCACAAGATAGATGTAAATTCTGACCTGTTGGTGGTGTCAGAGGATCACCAAAGTCCTAGGATCCATCCTCTGGGCACCAGGAATGTCTCTACAAACCTACATGACAATCCATGTGTGAAGTTCTCTCGCCAAAATCATTTGTGAATCAATGAAAATTCTGTATTTTGAAACTGTAAAGAAAGCACATTGATGTTGCGTCCCTGTAACCTAATGGCCAATTATGGACAACACTAGTTTTTAGTTTGGTAATATGGTGTCTTATGGAAAACAGATTTTCCTTGTCCTTTTCCTAATATTCCTTTCAGAACTGCTGCTTTTTCACATGAAATTGTAGCTTTTAAACAAGCAAATTGGAGTTGTAGGTTTGTGTACTGCTGTACTGCCAGTCAATAAACCTTTTTTTTCCACAGGAGACATTTTGACTTGTCTCTGAAGGAAAAGCTCAGGTGTTGCTAATAAGTAAGCCATGACAGTGTGACAGTGAGCGAGCTAGAACAATGTCAGCTGAATGGAATTCAGCCATTATTCACATGTGGCTGGACTTCAACAGCGGGGCCAGCCTAGAAACATGAATGTCCACAGCTGACTGACTGATTGATGAAGTTACACCATTGGTTGACTGGTTGCGTGTTGTTGAGTTCCCATTGACCATTACTCTTTCAAAATGAATTAGCATGAACGGTTTCTATTTTGTCATTGGGGGGGCGTATACAGGCAGTGGTGATTTTTGCCATGATGAATGACTTTTGTTTTTAAAAGCACCTAGCAAGAAATCTAGGGACTTTTTGGACAAACCTTAGCTAGTTTCTGTAGAAGAGAGGTACACCTTTTTATGCTTCATTCAACTGACTACAGGCTTCTATCTTTCTCTCTGAGTGACCATTTTACAAGTAAATAAAGTTGAAATCACAACTTTAACTTATATGCATGGTGTTCTGAGACAGTTATAAAATCAGAATTTTAGTAGAGCAGAGCAGCAGCTTGCAAAATGCTTGGAAGTGAAATATGTAGTCTTAATGGGCCGCGTTTTAGTCACGATTTCATACTTGTTCTGTTGTCTGACAACAGAAACAGAAAAACATGTAAATGAGAACAGCTTTATTAGAATTCATCTGTATTAAATTACTGTATGTGAGCACAGAGAGTAGGTGAAAAGCAAACAGATGAAGGGCAGTCCAGTCAAATACTACTTTTTGCCCTGGTTTTGTATAATTTACACTTGTGCTCCTGCTGTGACATGTTAAATGTCTTCCGTTAAAAAGGCCTGTTGGAGGGTCATGACTAATGTTGTTCAGTTTGTTTTATTAAACTCATGCAAGGAATGGACACCGAACTATGTTTCGCGCAAGCAAACTCCCTTTGGATGGCGCAGTGGTGCAGTGGTTAGCTTCGTCACGTCACAGCAAGAGGATTTCTGGGTTTGAATCTATCAACCCACTGGAGCCTCTCTGTATAGAGTTTGCATGCTGTCCTAGTGCCTGCGTGAGTTTCCTCTGCGTGCTCCAGGTCCCTCCCACAGTCCAAAGACATGCAGGTTACGTTAAGTAGCGACTCTAAATTATCCGTAGGTGTGACTGTGAGTGTGAAATATTGTTTGTCTCTATGTGTCAGCCCTGTAATTGAGTGGCGATCTGTCCAAGGTGTACCTTGCCTCTTACCCAATGTCAAAAAAGTCAGCCAAAAAAGCAATAAAGAAGGAAATAAAGAAATTTTTATAAAGCTACCACACTGGATAGCGGCAGTAGGGCTAACCTCTAAGATGCAAAACAGCATCTTAGCAGCCATTAAGATATTAGCTACAGCCCACCTCATGCTTGTTTTTCCACACTTCCCCTTTTTTTCTGCTCCATATCAGTTCTTTTTTGAGACATAGCTGTTTTATTATAAATAATGCATAGGGGCAAGAAAAGGCATGCAGCAGTACAGTTAAGAGAGCGGAGAATCATTCTCTAAATTTCCAGTGTAAACAGTACATAGCATGGACCGAAGTTCTTATACACAAAATACTCAATCAGAAAATTGAGTCCAAGATGAAGATTATTGTTTTTAAATATAACAATGTTTTTTAAATATAACAACAAGATTTAGTGACATCTAGAGTTGGGGTCGCAGATTGCAACCAACTAAATACCCCTCTCCTCACCCCTTCCTTTCCAAACATGTAGGAGAACCTTGGGTGGCCTTCAGGTAACATAAAAATGTTAAAGGCCCTCTCCAGAATCAGTGTTTGCTTTGTCCTTTCTGGGCTACTGTAGAATGGTGGTGCAACATGGCAGGCTCCATGGAGGGGAGCCCACTCCCCATGTAGATATGACGGATTCATTCTAAGCTAATGAAAGCACAACGATTCTTAGTTTCAGGTGATTATACACTAATGAAAACATATTTATGGATATTATTTGCCAATAGATCCTCCAAATCCTACACACTGGTACTTTATGTGTTTAGGATTCTTCCTCAACACAAAGAGTTTGAAAAATAGAAAACAAGTCTAAATTGTGAGACTTAACATGTTTATGCATTTAATGAAAGGAAACAACGGCACGTTTGGTAAAGTAATATGAAATGTTTTAAAGGATATTATGTATTTAATTACAAAAACAACACAGCATATGCTTATTGATACAGTACTATGTAATGTATGTATTTAAAATATGTTTTTGTCTCTCTTTTCTTTTACAAGCGTTGCCTGTGTCAAATCTAACGACTAGACTGTTGTTAAAAAAATTTTCACTGTCAAACAATTGAACAATTGAACGACAATTACACTAATTCTTGAGCTTTGCAGAGCCTGGTTAATACCAGAATTTACACATATTAACAAGACTGATTTGAGGTCAGAGGTCAAAAATTGATTCAACAGAAAGAAAAAGGCTTAATAGATAACCGGGTATCTTAATACTTGAATCAATGTCAGTAATAGGTGAGCAGCCATAAAAAGCTGTGGTAAAGCAGCTCGTTTACTGCAGCATCACCAACAGAGATAATGGAGCTGCTTAATCATTTGAACCATCTAAAAAAATTACTCTTCTGTTTTAAATGTTATCTGGTCATGTTTAGCTCAAGTATTGTCTGCTTACATTACCCATTAAAACAAATACTATCTGAAAATTAGAATTTGAAAAAGATTGACGTCTGTTTACTATAATTTGCTCGCAGGTTTTGCTTATGTTTTGTCTATGGGGACATTTAGAAATTTGAGCTGCCTCTGTGGTGGAATTTATTTAAATCTGATCTCATCATTTACCTTGTGGGTAAACTACAAGAGGAAGAGGCTGGAGATCTCTGCCCTCTACTTTCATATTCTCAAAATGTATTTTACATATAGCTGAAGTGTTATTCTTTCATAACACTTAGTGTGTTAGTAGTTATTGTTGTCGTTATGTGTGTTGTATTTCATCATGCTTAGCCTCTTCTAGTACACTGTGACCTCTGTAATGATCCTCTCCTGATGTGTCCTCCTTCAGATACGAGGCAGATTTAATGCACAGGTTTGTGTCTCCTAATTGATTTCTTTTAATTTACTCTCAGTCACCTCCACCAGGCCCTTCGACAGTTGATTACGCTGCTAAGTGAGTTCACCTTGAGAGGAGCTGAGGTATATAAATAGTATGTCAAACATGTCCAACTTATTAAATCAGGATCAGATTATGTTCATTACAATTCACTAGACTCTGTTGTAAGTAGCAGCAAAACAAGAATATGTGCAGATACTACAGCTTCCTTTCAACACATTTGTTTAGTCTGAATAAAAGATAGAATGTACAGTTTCTGCAGGTTTTGCTGTGGCTGAATTTGCCTGTGTTTTCATCTTTCTTTCCATGGATTGGCTCTTTCTGCACTGGAGTGCATAGCTCTGTTGAGAAGATGGATACAGAGCCAGTGAAGTAGCTCAGCAAAATGTGCCTTCCATTTCCGTGTTCTATTGTCAGCACTCCATATAAAAACATAAAATATTGAAAGGGTGCATTAACATGGGTCAGAAATTGATGGCTGTTCCTCTGTGGGAAAAAAAAACAAAGTGGTCAAAAAGCTGCTGCTTTGGCTTTGTGGCTTAGAATGCCTGCTTGTGCTTTCTGTCCTGCACCTGTTTTTGAATAAACTGTCTTTATTGATTCTAACCAACACACTGAGGTTGACATACAGTATTTGTTGAATCTGACTGGAACATTTATTCTATTTATATTTATTTATTTTATTTTTTTTAAAGGTCAATATTGGTAAACTCCATGACTGCCACGCAAAGCTCATGTTAACAAAAAAGTACATTATCTAGACTTCACAACACAAAATCAAAGCTTAAGATATCAGCATTACCACTGATTCAGGATAGACAGTAACTGACTTTTTCTTCTGAATAAGATAATGTCCACTAACGTCATCAATTATTCAGACAATAAATAGTCTTATCTGTTTGCAGTTTACCCCCAAACAAGAATATCAGATTCATCAGGCATCATCTTTGGCATGATAAAATGTCAAGCCATGCTTACTCCTGTAGCACGGTGTGTCCATCTATTTTCCTTGTACAGGATGTTCGTCTGTGTTGCCATGGAGTTCTTGTTTGGGGGTTGAAAGGAGAGTGAAAAGACGAAGAAGAGTAGAAACATAATGTGTCTAATAAAATATTAAGACACATCTCTTTTGTGCAATGTGACCACGGCTGAACCACTAAATCCAACCCCCCCAGGGGCATCATTTAAAAAATCCTGGGGTATGAAGGGTATGGTAAGAGGACGGCAGCGGTAGTGGAGCAGTTAAAGGTGAGGTATGTGAGATATGTGCCAGAGAAAATGTGAACACTGCACATTGTTTGATGAATGTCACTAAGAAGGTATGCACACATGCCACCAGTGTCAATTCACCAAGTCAATTTTCACTATTAATTGATAGCATGTCACTAACACTGGCTGTGTTTGAGCTTGTCAGTGCCCTCCAACATTTGCATTATCCCATGAAATGAATATCAATAAGTGCACAGGATCTCATTTTAAGTCATGGAAATGACTGTTTTATATTAGATGTGTAGAAAGCACAGAGAGAATCGCTTTAAAACATTAGTTTGGTGTTGTGAGTGGAAAATACCTTCTTTCTTGAGCCAAGTGAAATCTTTCAATTAAATTTTGAGAAGAATCAGATGCATAAAATTATATTTTGGTTTTTTTTCCAAGGAAATTTCAACCGTCTGCCTCTCTATATTTTTTTGGCATTTTCCCTGGACTGAAGTCAATGACTGAGGGACGGATTTTAGATAATCAAAGTTTCAATTTTATGATAAGATAAGATAAGATAAGACTTTATTGATCCCCGGAGGGAAATTAAGTTGTTACAGCAGCATAACAAAAAACACGACATTACACAAAGTACTACTATAGTAGCACAAGACACTAGAAAAAATATAAAGTAAGTAACAAATAAGCTAAAAGTTAAATTATAGAATATACAGAATAACCACTAGAAACTAGAAAAATATAAAGTAACAAGTAAGCTGAAAATTAAATATACAATATGAAAACTTATAGCTTAAATGCAACACTGCCAGACTGTAGGTAGGGACTGTCTGCTGATGCAAATTTACTCCTTTCCTCTGCCCCTTGTTTCAAGCTTTTTTCCTTAGACAACTGGAGATAGGTCACCTTCTGCAATGACAGACTCTGAAGTTCAGAGATGATAAAAGTATCAGGAGATGTTGCCTCTGACTGCCTTTGTCCCACTTTTTTTTTTTTTTTTTTTTAGGTTTATCTGCACAATTGTGTCAGTCTTAGTGAAAGCACAGTTTCATGCTTGCATTTGATGCCAATGTGAGATGATAGTTCAGTGTCACTGTGTTTGGCTTTTAGTGCCAAGAAGAAAAAAAAGCAATGTAAAAGAGACCTTTTCTTTTGTGCCAACCAGATGATGTTTCACACTACTGTTGCGGTTGTGTGTTCCTGTTCTCGCGTATGATTTGGTTTTGTAACTTCAGTATTTTTATAAGTGGTATGGTTGCTTGGTAGCTGCAGGGACAATAAGTGAAGTCATGCTAAATGTTTGGCCTATATTTTTTAAACCAAGGCAGTTGGGAGAGGGGGAAGAGGGGGAGGAGGGGGAGGAGGAGCGAGGCATGCTGAAGCCGGAGTGTGGCACTCTTGGCTCTGTTGCCATCGGCTGCCTCAAGCACTCCTAAACACACGACACATACACACTGAAGCACTCAGCATCTAATAGCCTGGCCTGTCATCTGCTGGCCAGCTTCTGAACTGCATCCCTGTCTTCCTCAGTAGCAACAAAAGCTCCAGTATCTCAACTGAACTATACTGCTACCAAATAGGCTAGGTAAATAAAATGCAACATTGCTGCAACGATCACTTGATGAATACTTCATTATATGTTGTTGTTGTTGTGAGATAAAACCTATCTTCAGACAGGCTGTCAAAAAGGAAAAAGGGAAATACCACATTTCAAACGTGTACTCGCTCTGTCTGAGCCAGAGCTCTGATTCACACCTCCCCGCAGTCTGCTGACAGGGAAACACAGGGTTTAGTGGGTGGATGAATTAGTCTGTGTGGAGGCATTCCACTGAAACCTGCTGGAGGTTTGTGCAGGTCACAGTTCCACACCCAGCAACCTTCATTTCACTGTGTGAGACAGCTCTCTGGGTTTGTGCATGCTGGAGGGCGGATTTGTCATCGGCCCTCCACTCACCTTCAGAGAGTAGTAACTGAAGAGCCATTAATGTGATTGGAATATAATTAAGAGTAAGTATAGCATGCTGAGAAGCGATTCAGTCTGTGAATGGCAACAATTTGCTGAACAATTTGTGGATTATTTGTCATAACAGAAATTCTAAGCAACCTTTAAGCCAAGCTAGAGACACAGCTTGTGTGCCTGTGTGTTGGTTGGTCCATTGGTGTCTTACTTTGATGCAGACTCAAAAATCTCTACAAGTATTAGGTGGATTGCTGTGACATTTTGTACAGACATTCATAGTCCCCTGAGGATGAATCCTAATGATTTTGGTGATCCCCTGACTTTTCCTTTATTGTCATAAGGTTGACATAGATTCTCATTTAATTTGGAACAGTTATGCGCAGTGCCCAGAAAATAAATCTTACAGGCTTTGATGATCCTCTGCCTTTTATCTAGCGCCACCATCAGTTCCAGTTTGTCCAATACTTTGGTTTATGACCAATGTGTAATACCTGCAAAACTACTGACATTCCCATATTATGTGTTTAGTGCTAATCAGAAAATATGAACAAACTATTAGTATTTAACACAAAGCACCACTGTGCCCACGTACAGCCTCACAGAGTTGCTAGAATGGCTGTACACCAAGTGTTAACATATGTAAAGTCCTATAAAGCGTCTCCCGTTTCCCACTTTCATACACATGGTCTCATTCACTCTCTTATGAAAAAACAAGCCTTCTACTGATCTCACATGTTGTTATTAGAGGGCAAAAAGAAGCACACAAATAGGAAACTGACAAAAACCTCACAGTCATTCAGAAAGACTCTTCTGACATACAGGATGAAAAAGTATCATGTGTTCAGTGTCTTTTTCTTCGTATATTTTTGGAATATGATACTAAAATAGATGTGCATCAATGTACTCTTTCAAGATCAAAAGTTTGAACTGCCCTGAGGAGGAAATAGAAAGGGAGCCGTGTAACAGTGATCTGATGAACAACAGACTTCAGACTAGATAATAGATAATTATCAATTCCAAAATATAACTAAATGTCTGTATTATTCATGATTTAATTCCTTCTCTTTGGCTTTCTTTGTGGAATCAAAACAAAATGCATCCCCCTCATTCACCCCATGCAGAAACCTTTCTCTGTCTTGCGTGCTGATCAGTTGGTCTGCATTTATTTGAAAATTGCCCCATTGTTTTTTTTTCACTGTAAAGTTTTGCCCACAGCTGCCAACATATGTTGTTTTGTTCAGACAAAGTTGTAAGACACTGTGATCGCCTCACTTCCTAACCTATCACGTAAGTGTCTTCTGGATAATGAGCTCCACAAGCCTCCCTCCACTTCCCACATTACCCACCGCCTCCCTCCCTCACCCCTCCAGTCACCCCTGATCAACATTTTTCACATTGTTAATCACTTATGTCAGCTTCTGGTAATTACAGACAGTTAATCATGTGTGATTCACTGTCTCTCTCTGTCAGCATTGTGCTCTACGCCGTGTGAAGGAAAACGACAAAGGTGAAACTGCCTTTATTAAGTACGCAGCACCAGGGAGTGAACTCCCCAGTGATAAGCAGCATGTTGCACTGCTTTGGCTTACACTTCCTTGTGGCAAGCTATAAAGGCCATGTGGAGATTAAATTACATTCATTTCTTTGCCAGAAGCCCTGACCCAGAATGACTTACAAGATGATGGAGGATGGAGTGATGAGCTGTAGTGAAACTACTGCCAAAGTACTGAAAAATGAATTAACCATCAGAGTCACAACACACTGTTGCCCTAACCTGCCATATAAAGTCAACAGCCTCAAACACACACAAGGCTGCACTGCCTGTAACCTCATTTGTTGTTGTTTAAAAGGTGAACTGTATGTATTGTATTAACGATTTAAAAATTATTCATATTGCTAATTTTCATCTGCCCCCGCCCAAAATTGTTAACGGCTAAATCGACAGTTTTTGAAAAACAAAAGCTCATACACACCCAGTCTGGCAAACATGGATATGCAAACATTGTGTTATCAAGCCAGCCCATTACCTAGCATACTGTAACCTTGCCTATGATACTACAACGTTTTTGTACCCGCTTCCGGTGCTGCTTGCAAGAGTCAGACATTAGAACTGCAGTTTAAGAGAAGTTCAGTTTGAAAGAAGCTCTGCGAGGGCACTCCAACATTTTGTGAAGATGTGCTCCATGCTCGGCCTGTTGGTGCTTACAAGCATAATAGGTAACTACATTTCTGTTTCTTTTTTCTTGAATTACATGGTGATTTTAGTAAATAATGTTCGGTTTTGGATCAAACCTAACTGAAACTTGATGACGTTTTTGTTTTGTAGGATGTGTTGAACTGATCATGGTCAGTACACCGCAGAAATATATCAATGTTACAATGGGTGAAAGTGTCCTGCTCCAGTGTACTTTTGTGACCACTCAAGAAACCAACAGCCTCACCATCCAGTGGGATTTTGTTTCATCATCCTCCTTGACGCCACAGCAGGTAAATGCACACTGCTGCTCGGATCAGAGCTTTGCACCAAATGAGGCGGGTTTGATGTGCTGAAATTTACCTAAAATCTGTTTCTCAGTTGGTGTTGAAGGGTGTTTTACTGTAGCATCACGTTTAGTGACTTTCTACATTAATAAAAAGCAACTATGAGAATATTTTCAGTTAAAGTTATTGAGCACAAAAGCAACCCTTTTCCCTCTACATCTGGTTGAAGTCCAGTAGCTCACAGTGTCTGTTTAATGACTGCACAAGCCTTTGAGTGATATAAAAATATCAGTCATTTTGTGTCCACTTCAAATTTGCATATACAGGACAAAAATCTCTGCTCTTCACCAAAATGTGGCCCGTTGTTGTTTTGGAGTGTAATCTCAGCAGAGAACTCAACATTTTGGAGGATATTCAAGTTCAATTACTTGTGAAAAAAGTCAGATTTATGAAAAAAAAAGCAAAAAAAAAAAAAAAAAGCTTGAACATTCAACAAAAACGCAAGCCTGAGTGCGTGCACTGTTCTTGACTAACAATCAGGAGCCACGCCTCGCTGAGACAACAAAACCCGAGACTGAGAAATCAGATAAGGGCTGGTTTTGATCAGTGACTTTCTGACACACATCGTCAACTCACATTTTGAACAAGATGGTACCAACCACTGGACGTAATTACAATAAAAATCATTTATTTAGGCCTTAGAAATGTCTTATACTTTTCTGATTATTATTATTTTGCATGCTATAATATATTTTTATTAATACAGGACAACATGATGGATGATTAGCTGATACTGAGTCATACATCATGTTGATTGGAGCACCAGAGATTTTATATCTCCAAACAAAAAATAAAAAAACAGCTGTATGACAATGGTCTAAAATTAACAGTGGAGGGAAATAAATAACTTCAGTATCTGCACTTCGTCAGATAATCGGGTTTGTTGCCATTTGCTTTCAGGTCTATTACTATCAGTCTGGAAAAGATGTCATTCCGAGATCTTACGAGAGCAGGCTTCAGCCTCCTTCCTCTCCGAGCACGACCAGCAACGCCTCAATAATAATAAGCAACATGCAACCATCAGACTCCGGAGTCTACACCTGTGAGGTTCACAACTTTCCTGATGTGTCTGGACAGTCTCAGGCCAATATCATTGTGAATGTTCTCGGTAAGTTCCGGGGCCTTTCGTGACCCTCTTTGATGCAGTTAAACCAACAACACTGATGAAAAATGGTGAAGAAGTGAAGAATGAGGAGCCAATCAGTCATGATTTATTATTATTTTTATTTAATATTTATTATATATCACACAGTCTCAAGAGGAGGTCAAATAAAGCTAAATGATCAAAACCACAGTGAGACTACACAATCACCTCCTGCTCCTGTTAGTTGTATATATTTAATATTTGCATTTAAAAAAAAAGCAGGAGCAGAGTTTTGTCAGAGTGTCAGGATGGTGCTCTAAAGTTCTGCATTCAAAACAGTGACCTGGGCGTAGTCTGGCAACAAGAGCTGCTGGTGCTGTTTGAGACTACAATTAAGACAGAGAGAGAAAAAAAAGCTCTAATCTGAACCTGGAGCCTCGACCGTTTTTCTCCTGCTTGTAAGGGTGTGGAGGTTAAGTCCTTGAGGATGAAAATAACTTACACTTAAGTTTTATTTTTTATTTCATGCTGAAAATTTGAATTATTTTTTTTAAGCCACAGTGTGTGGCTTACTCATTTTTCTGTGAGTCTTTCTTTATATTCTTCATGAAAAAGTAGGGTTGCATCAGTCATGTCTCTGTGAGCTAATCTTTCTTTTTCTCCTGAGCTGAAGGTAAGAATATTTTAATTTCAGTGAAGTATTTCAATGCTTTTGCCTCATCTGAGATTACTGTATCTATTGTTTGTGCAGTAACATTAACAAATGTATTTAAATAGTGGCCCTGAATATAGTGATTTGGGCATTACATTCAGTTCGAATCCTCTCATTCACGGAGTTACCAGGACAACCTTGCAGGCCTCCGAATCCTCACTAGTTTCCATGGTTACTGTAGCAGTCTCCTCATTGTCAGTGTTGGAAATTAGAGTGGGACTGTGACTGCATCCTTGTACTGCATGCCAAATTTCTATATCAGCAACTGCAGCATGCTAACCACACATCTTGTACTTCATGATCTCGGTCTACGAAAATGTTTGCAGGACAGTTTCTGCACGCTGAATGTGATGCCTACTTGAGTGCTGGATGAATATGTATGGCTGTTCTCATGCTGATAATCATTCAATCAAAGATGATTTTCATCCTCGCTAACCGTTACATCGAATTATGGTAATATTTTAACGAGTGAGCAGTCTGTCATAAATTACAAATAAGCGTGGGAGCTCTACCCCCTGCAGTATGCTGTATGTTCCCAATTAATACTGACAAAATGTGAAAACATGACAGATACCAAGTGTGGAGATACATCATTTAAAAGACGTTTTAACAGAACTGTACAATCAATGTGTAAAATACCTGATCATCAGTAAGGTTTCAGTCTCAGCTCAGGGACAAAGAGTAAGGCCACACCCAACACACTTTCTGCCTCATGGTGACTAATGCAAAGACACGTGACATCCTGCCTGTTCAACAATAAGCAAAGGAGTTTCTATTTTCACAAACTCAGGCAAATTGTTGCCTCTGTTACAAAGCCCACCGATATGTGACCTTTTATGACCTGTTTGAATGAACAAAGCAGAAGGAGAACCTCCTGTTACAAGAGCATTCAGTATAAAGTATCTACTGAAATATCTTTCAGTACAGCAAATTTTCTTGTGTTCATTGGTACATCCAGGTCCTGTCTAAAAGAATTGCAGTGATATAGACTCTGTTCTTAAACTAACAGAAAGCAGAGGTGGAAAGTAATTAATTACATTGAAGTACTGTATTTTACAAGTGTTTCTATTGTACACTACCTTACATCTCTACTCCACTACATTTTAGAAAGAAATATTGTTTTAACACCACTCCATTTATTTAACAGCTACAGTTACTAGTTCTTTTTTAGATTAAGACTTTACAAATGATAGGCTTCTAAAATACAGTGCATTGTCAAAGATCAACACAGTGGCTCCCATTCATTCTGGCTTGTGGCCCTTTCAGATAATGGAACTTCTCAGATGGTTTTATGTAAATAACTATTTGAGGTCCAAAGTGGTAAAATTAACCAAACTTTTCTCACAAAAAAGAAAAGCTCAAAAAAATTGAATACAAATTTGTGTAACAAACTAGTTCTCAACATCTCAACCAGCTACAACAGCGAAATCCTGCTTACACAATGATGAATATATTTACATGCATCAGTGTGTACACACACACACATATATATATATATATATATATATGATATCAGTCACAGGGGACATTTTTCTTTACATTTGATACTTTAGGTGCACTTAAGTAAAAGATTACTTATTCCACCACTGTCTTAAACTATAATGATACTGTTTAGTGATTGACTGATCAGAGCTCATCACATATTATTATGGATCATGGCTATATCAAAATGCATACATCTAAACCTGATTACTGCTAAAATTTTTACGAATGTCATATTTTACGACTCATCTTTGAACAGCATAGTGTTTAATTTTTAAATTAACCTCTTATCAGACTTCGTGCTCCATCAGTGTGACACTGACTCTATTACCAGACCTCTCAGGAAAGCTGATCAATTCAGTCACCAGCTCTGACTGAAATGGTGTTAAAAAATGCCAATGAGTTCTACTGACTGAACTTGAACTTCATAATACTGTTAAATAGATTTAGAAGACCGAATATAAAGTCTTGCCTAAACCCCTGCATATTCCTTATGGTCTGCCAGAGAAGCCCTCTTCTCCTTACTGCTCCGTCCACGGTGATGTTGAATCGGGTCACCTGGTCACTCTGACCTGCCACAGTGAGCGTGGAAGCCCAAACCCTACTTACACCTGGGCCAGACTGGACCAGGCTAAAGCCAGGAGGCCTGTACTGGGAAGAAGTGAGTACTGTGTGAGTGTATTTGTGATGTACTTGTAAATATTAGCACATTCATCAATTTCTAAATATACGTGCTCCTGTTTCCTCAGCAACCAAAACTGGAATATTGGAAATCAGAAACATATCCCAGTTTGAGTTTGGGGAGTACCAGTGCAACGCTTCAAATGTGGTGGGCTTTTCAATCTGCACTATAGAGCTGAGTGCTGGTATGTTTGTTTATTTGTTTGTTCGTTTGTTTGTTTAAATCTGAGCTAAACTGTACATCAACAAAAATACAAAAAAAAGGCTTCACTTGTAGATATAAAAACATATATACTTGTGTGCTTGTTGTACAGAAGTGGGAGATGGAGTGATTGCAGGTGCAGTGATTGGTGCATTGCTCGGCTGTGTCCTTATCATCATGGTTGTGTGGTTCATCGCTCACACTGTGAAGAGGCACAAATACAAAGCAGTGACAGTATCAGAGGGCAACGAGATGAAGTGAGACTTTAGGTTCTTGGTGTTGCATTTCATCATGTGATTTGTAAATTTAAGGGTGTGACATCAACTCTCTCTCTGTCCACTAGGAGGAGCTCTCACCAGGTCCAGGAAGCCAAAGACAGCGTTCCCGTGGTAACGGGAGACGAGCCACAAGCCTAAAAAAAAAGGCCCCTTGAAAACAACTGGAGCAACGTCACTGATCTGAATAACAGGATGTCCAGGAGGTTCAATCTTTAACATACGTCATACTCAGATTTAATCAATATGATGAAGCACGTGTTCATTTTTGATGTTGCATTTTGTTTGATTGCCACTGACAGCTTTTTTTCCATTTGCCAAATCGTTTTTTGTTTGCTTTTTACTCAAACCTTTGCAGATGCAGAATTTCTAACATGGTGTAGACCACAAAAAAAGCATTTTTACAGCATGTTTCTTGTACTTTTTTTCACCATTTTCATTGTGTGAAACCAATGTTTGAATATATGTCATGAATCGCTACATAAATACTTTTTGTAACACTTGTAATGCTGACACAATGAGGGGATGAGAGCAGAGTCTGCATCATGCAGATGATCCCTGTCACAAATTGATCACTGCTGTCCACCAAATAATTGCAGTTTATGTGCAACAAACTCATCGCATGTTTTTATCTTTTACAATTACATTTTTTAAATATAGTAACATAGTATTTGCTTTGTACCCAATAAAAGCATACATGCAAATATAGTCTTTCAAATTATGAAATGTCTTAAATTAAACCACAGTGTAAAACATTTTTGTTTATTTTGTTTGTTTTTTATGGTTAATGGATTTTACAAACATATTCCTGTAGGGAAGGATGAATGGGCTTCCAGATAAGTCTTCAGTTGATGTGTAATTATACAAATTGTCAAGCAACTTTAGACAAAGTGTGACTTTTTTGTGTTCTCGAATTCACAGGTCCTGAAAATATATATAAAATACTGTTTCCTGAGTCACTGCCATGTAACTCTGACCGTTATTGACAATATCAAGCATCATCTAGGTGGCAGCATACTTACACTGGAGCCTGATGGAAATAGGAAACTAGGGCTGCCAAGTACAGTTAAGTATAGTCATGGCCAATATATGTATTCGATGTATACTGATTATTTTAACACATGTAGCACCACCTTGTCTTCAGGTTTCAATTCTCTAACCTGTTCTCCTTGGTTCTACACTTGTTCAGATGGTTTCTTGCAGACCAGGAGCCATTTGCCTGTGCATTATGTATTTGAAATCACTGGCTCATTCGTTTGATCACAAACTATATTAATAGATGCAGAGGAATTATGGACATTTTGTACTACAGAGTTCGAAACAACCTTGTTTATTTCCCCACTGGTAAAAGTAAATATTACACTGTTCTTTCTTTAGCACAACCGAATCCATAAATCTAATGCTGGCTGCCCGCTGCCAATGCTAAGCTAGTATCCACACATTTATATGAATATCTGGCAAGTGAGAAGGCAACTAAAAGACCCTCAGCATGTTTCCTTTAACTGCTGCTTGACACCTGTATGGAGCCAAACTGATTTTACTTGCTCCATCTTTATTTTAATTAGTCTTACACAGGTCCCACCTTAGCTCACAATAGCTTTTGCCTACCTAATTTGGAATGGTATAAAATGCAGCCATATTATACCACAACTGTAGCAGATACATTAGAGGTTGTTAGGGCCTTGAATATTGAGGCAGGTCACAGATTGACATCACCCTAGTTAAAAGTTTGCATTTAGACTGAGAAGTAAAACTCACCACACACAGATACTGTACGTCCACACCTCACTACTGTAAAACACGTGAACCGTAGTGCCACTTGTACTCTTGGACATTGGGTGTGGCTTTCTGTCATAAAACTATAATGTCACTCATTATTTTCATTTTCATAGGTCGGACCACCACTTTGGTCCAGACTGAAATATCTTAACATTTACTGGAGGAGTTACCATGAAATTTTATTTTCATGTCCCCTTCAAGATGCACTGGAATAACTCTGGTGATCCCTTAGCATTTCATTTGGCACCATCCTCAAAGAAAGAAATTACAAAATTGTCCAAATACTTGAAAAACTGATGATATTCTAAACATCCTCTGCTGTAATTCAGTGCTAATTAAGCAAATATCAGCATGCTAACACTGTCTGCCTATCACTCAACACTGGCCATTAACATAAACTGAAACTACCCTCTGCAGGGTAATGTTACTGGCTCCTTCATGAAATTTGCACAGTGACATTCTCCATTACATCATTTCATGTGATCATACTATATGATTGTATGAACTCAACAATAGCAAGCCATTTGAAGATTTATGCATTTAATTGTTTCAAGTGTAATTCAGGCGACATTCATGTTCTCTAATTGTAGAGAGAATGATACAGAAACAACAAACATGAGTGTTCCAGGGGTAATTCTGTTTGATTGTTCTGATTGAAGAAGCCTTTCAGTGCAAATTTAAGTAAACTTATTTTATTAGCTAACCAATAAGGTACAAAAGTGAAGCAACCTTCCTGTCCTGGATCAGGCCTGCAGATTGAAGCAGCGTGCAGCGCTGAGGATGTCGTCTCTGGTCAGATAGCATCCACAGAGTTGCCTCAAGCCGGTGAATGACTCCCTCCCATGCATGACACGCCAGTTGTCGATGAAAATCACCTTATTAAGAAAAGAAAGGGTATAGCCCTTAGATTACACCGAACTACACTTACAGTTCTATCTTAAAACTATAAATTTACTGCTTTAGACTGAAAGAATTGGTTTCTGGATTGGGCATTTCTGAATGCAAAGAAGAAGTAGTCAGTGTAGCTTTCAGTGTAACTTTCTTACTTTCCCTGGAGTCAGTTTCACCCATAGCTCGTTCTCCGGCCGCCTTAGTTCTGTTGTCAGCTCTCGATGCGCCACGTACCATCGCTGAACAATGTCATGGGGGATTGTGTTGATCACTGATCTGTCATAGTTGTTGTATCTGTTGAAAAAAAGAAAAGCTTTTGCTGTTAGTTTGAAATTCAAAACTTTTCATCATAGGTTTAAAACTACAGAATATTCCCTTTGAAAGATATAAAAATAGCAAGAAGTTCATTTTATTTATAGCCAAGACCACAAAATATAGAAAGGCAATATATACAGTAGGTCATGGTGAAATACAATACTAACCCTAACCCCCTAAAATTCTGGATCAGAGAAATGATGCAGATGTCTAACACTGAAGCTAATTAGATGGAATTTTAAGACAAACACTGGACAGTTAATACAATGTCCGATTATTCACTACTGCACAAAAATGAGTATAATGACATCCACTTTAAGCACAGACATACCGGATCAGGTAAAGTTCATTGTTCCAAGGATAGACGTTAAGCACGGGGTCGATGCCGATCATGTGGTTTTGGTGGTTTCCAGTGTTTTCAATGTACTCGTGCCTGATGGGCACACGGGCAAGCAGCTCAAAGTTTTCAGGGGACTGCTGTCGTAATTTTTCTGCAGCATAGAACCCATCCACAAGTAATGTCCTTCCCCCTGTTCCCTCATGCTTCAGGCAGTGGAAAACTTGTATTCTGCAAAAACAATCAGTGACATCGAGTAAATAAAATCACTAAACTTTTTTAAAGCTACTGCAAGGTTTGCAAAAAACTATTTTTAAAAAATCTGTGGGTATAATGCAGTTTATATGAAAATTGAAACTGCTCAGTGTGATGAAAACCATTCACACTAAAAGCTGCCAATTATTCAGAGTGACTGTATATTTATCTCATAGCTCAGAGTTTTTCAAATGTTACTTTTTCAGTGCTTCACAGACAAAATACCCTTCACTTTCATTGTATTGGGGCTGTTCTGAAATCCCATATCAGTCCATCCCACCTGCACTTACCCACATGGCTCCTGAAAGTATGAGGTGTCAGTGTGACGATCCAAGGCCAGCTGACTGTAGGCAGTGTCTCCTCTGGAAAAATCTGAAGTAAAGCTCCACATTCTTCCATAAGTGGTCTCCCTTGTGAGTAACACACACAAAAACATAAGCGGATAAGGAACAAGTGGACAAAGCATGAACATCTTCTGCACTGCCTGTGAATGTTGCCATTGAATGCTAATGTAGAATAGCTGTATGAGGATGCCTTTTGTAGAAGAAAGAGTTTCACTAATACCTGATAAGACTGGCCCTCTGGGTAACTGCCTCTGTGGCCTCCACTGTAGCTGGGACATCATCCACAAAAGCGATCCCGTACAGCAGGTAGTTCTGAAGAAACTTCTTCAGTTCATCATCACAGCTCATAAACGTGTCCCATTTGGCTGAGGGTATGTTTGCACTTTTGTAGATGTCTGAGTTCCAAAGGATGCGTGGCTGGACAGTGCTCTGCTTCCTTCCTTCATAGCTGTTCTCTGCTAGCCAGCTAAGGCTGTACTTAGACACATGACCATCAGGCCCTGGGATACAGACATTGAAATTAGGTTCAATTAATGAAAAGTGCATTTAAAACTAAGCTTGACCAGATTTTTTTGATTATTATTGTTGTTTTTGTTTTGTTTTTTTAAAGTATACTTGGGGGGTGGGGTATCACAGTGTGTGAGTCAGTATATTTTAAGATGCTAACTTTATTTGGTATTCCATATTAGTAACACACATCTAAAATACATTTATTGATCTAATGTTTATTGACAAGAATGGATTACTATCTTGACAAAGCAAGCAACTGCCCTGGCGACCCAGACCACCACACAACAACCAGGACATTTAAGCATGTGCACATGGGGCTCTGATCTGGGTTCTGATGGGGAGCATGAGTATCTGTGGGGGCCCCTGCAGCACTGAGACTGAGCATTTAGTGAACAGAGTCTTATGAGGGCCCATGCTCATGCACAGAAAACCCCTCCCAGACTCAGCTAACCTTGAATTTGTGCTGCTGACAGGGAGAGGCACAGCTGCCAGAATGCCTGCAGGAGCCTGTGCATCATCAGCTGTCTTGGGGCTGACGGGGGCCCATTTGTCAGTTCATGTAAGACACAGTGCCACTCTTGTGTGCACATAAAAACACTGTGACAATCCATCCTTTGTGCAAGAACTGCTGAAACAAACCACAGGGAGGCATCAGTAATCCTTTAGGACAGCTCTGAGTAGCATGTAGCATCTTGTCCATGTTCCTCCTCATTTTAACAACTGAATGCTCCAGCACTATAGTTATCCTCCTGCTCATATCAGAGCTGACCCATGCTGGGTTGAAGGGGTCACAGAGATTAAAACTGTGGGGTAACAAGGCAGGAGAAATGGATGGATGAGTGCTTGGACTGCACATGAAACCACTGTATTTTACTCGCAATGGAAATGGTGCTGTAGCACCTGTTTCCTTTGAAACACCTGGGTGCCCCGGGACCATTTACTCCTCTTACTCAAAAAATAGGCAACTAAATCCCTGCAGGCTTTTTTTTCTAAGTGTGTAGGAGCAGACTGCTGCTGGTGGAGACAGAATAAGGGATGGCTCCAGCTAGTCGGGGCTGTGTGCTGGTTAAGCTAGTTCAACTCTGTCTGCTTAGGCCTCTCAGGGGACCAGCTCAGTGGTTTGGAGGTCTGCTCCATCTGGATGAGGTGTTGTGCTGTGTCCTGTGTGGCACAGGTTATCATGTGAAAGGAGAAACCTTCGGTTTTCCTCACCAGTATTACAACAGCAAAGCAAACCCAAGAGTTTGAGAATGAATTAATTGATCAATCAACTATAATTGCTCTAACTAAGAAGAACCTAAGAACCAGTTGGAAGAAATGTATGTACACACTTCATTAGTCAGATTACATTCTTTTATTTATTTTTTTTAATATTTTGTACATCTGCTTCTATTTTTCATGACAGACTCGATCTCCTGGACAGGGATGATACCAGTCTTGCATCAATCTGTGGACAGATGTTCTGCTGTTCTTCACAGATGTTTCTTTTCAGCTGCCCTTTGCAACTCCGGAGCTTCAAGATTCAAGTCAGGAGACATACTTGGCCAGGTCATAGTTTTCACATTTTTCCTTCCTTACAAACTTTGGTGTGAATTTTAAGACCTATTTTTTCAGTGTCATCTTTTTATGTGGCAATGGCCAATGGTTTGTTTCCAGTCTGTTAAAGATGTTGCAACACCCTGGTTGCTGATAAAGGTTGGTATCTAAATGCAGGTTACATAATGCTCCTTTTGCGTGTGAACATCTTTTTTATGGTTTACAACTGAAACAGTCCACGGTCTTATTTCATTACCTGACAGCACCCTAAGGATTACCTGAAAACCGAGTGGATCTTCATGCAGTAAAATATGATCACAGAGGGAAAAGTCCACTTCACCTTTGCCTGTGCAGAGAACTTCACGTCATGTGTAATGATTATTTGCTAAAATGTTTGAGTCGTTCACAGCTGTATTCTCTGTTTTATGTGTCGTGTGCATGTGCTGAAATTAATATGGCTGAATAACATCTTGTTTTGTTGTAAAGATGAATGTCTGAGATATCTCACCTATTCCTAGAATAAATTCCTGGATGAAGACTATTGGTTCACCTAAAGTAAATTCCTGAACCTGACCTGAGGTTACGAGTTATAAATGCTTAGGTTCTCTAGACTTTTGCTTGATCATTTAAAGTGCATTATTTTTGAGTTCTGTTATGAATGTAACAAGCTGTGATATACTTGAATAGCTGACAACATCTATTCAAGCACATTACATTTGACTGTATATATGTATTGCCCAATGAGGTTCTGAGGTTGATAATAACTACTAAATACATGTTTTTGTTTTTGTTTTCTCAGAAACTACATTTCAGCCTGGAATTTTATGGTCCTTTGCTCCAACCAATCATAACATCTCTGTGATGGACCTGTCAAGTCCTCTCAGAGATGCTATGCAGTCTAAGTGAATGTAGGAGTAACATGCAGAGTAATACAAAGCCAGTTCTAGATAAAAGTGTTGTAAATGCATTTGTTAAAATGTAAAGATGCACACAGCAGAATAGCTAGTTCAGTCTGAGATGCAGATTTTGACACAATACAAGATTATGCAATTCCACAGGATCCACCTTATGAATGAATCAAATTACCACCAGATGACACATACAGTGCACCTGGAGTCTCTGGGGGCCAAGTTGCCTGCTTTGTCCAGTTGGTAAACCAGCCTTTTGTAATAACTTTTTAACTGTGTCATTACAATGCATTTATTTTGAATGATCTTTTGTAGTAATGGTTCAGACTGTGGACTATAACCTAACGGATTTAAAAGCACCATGGACATTTATCTAACAGACCGCCTCAGTAATCCACCCTTTTATTTCCAGCCCTTGACTTACATGTGAGGACGAGATGGCCATCTTCCACTGCTGTGTTGTCAGGCCGGATGTTGAGATCTATGCTCCCAGTGTCCAGGTTTCTCTGGTTTGTTTGGGAGTTGTATGACGACGCGGAGCGGCAGTGATCTCGCAGCCACACATAGTTAAAACGCATGGGCGTCCCTCCGTAGTTGAGCTCTGTTGATTTCACAAGAAGGGGCTTAACACTAAGACACAAAGTTTGCCTCACAAACCCTTATGAACTTGGTGAAAATAATGTCATCAGACTCACCGAGACAGTCCTGGTGTAAGTGAAGCGCTGCAGGAGTTGCAGCGCAGGCACGGATCTGCACCTTGTGTCTCCATGGTGTCTGTGCGTTTCTGAGACCAGACAGCAGCTGAGCCTGTTTTAGCGCAGGTCGCAGGTTCCTCTTTAACGTACCAAACATCCCTGAAACCAACACAACTTTTTAAAGAATAAACCCTACGCAGAACCGTCCCCCGTAATGTAAAGTAGTATGCTCTTTCTGTCCCTTTCGGCTTCACTGTCACACCAGAAAGCCTTTAATCTCGTAACATTCCTCCGTACGCAGAGAAAGTGCGAGATTAATTATTAAACACTGCATAGTTTCTGTCATTTACTTTAATGTTGTGCAGCTTAACCAAAGACAGACGATACAGACCATCACGTTGAGCCGCCACTGGGTCGGACATGCGCACAGACATCCTCGCCTCATTACCCGGATGTGTAGAACAAACTTGTGGATCACCCATAGACTGTAGTCTCCTCAGCTTGGTCTCATTTTCAGATGTCACTGAATACTACATAGTTGTTTTGGTTACTAATAACATTAAAGCAGGAAGTCCAGCAATTCATTATTATACTGATACTTTTTTTCTTTTTTTTTTTTTTTAATAAATGGTCAAAGTTGATGCAGCTGATGTCCAGATATTCTGATGTTTAGGCCAAGAGAGGCTTTAAAATCCCTGGATCCTACACTACATTTCCAATATGAGCATTTTGATTGTTTTATCTGAAACAATCAAAATGCTTCACCAAAATAAGTGAAAACACACTGTGTACAGAAGGTGTGTAGGGGCATTAAAGTTCTGCTTTCCAGCTCAGAAAATGGGTATCAGGTGGACTCAGCAAACAAAGCCGGAGAGGATAAACCAGTTCTCCTGACTTTAGACCAAGTAAACTGTGCTGTGGCATTAGATAAGAAGATAAGTGGAGTAGATGGTTGCAGTGGTGCAGGTAGGTACTGCAGGGTTTCCCTCAGGGAACTTTTTCACAGCAAACATTCTGATTTGTCAACAGCACAGGTGTTACTGGTAACATTAACAATCGCTCTGTGGTATTCAAGTGTCCCAGTAAGCCTTGACAGTGTGACAGTGAGGACACATGCATAATACAGGAACCCTGAAAATTTTACTATTCGTACCTGTGCTTTTCTTTTCTTCTTTTTTCTATTAGTTTTTACTGTGACTGCCAAAATGTCTGCACTCATTAAGAATATGGTATTTTCTGTGGCTGGGGTTAACCATTTAACAAATAAGAGTGTATGAGTGTACTATAATGTCAGCGGAGGTGGTGTTCTTTCCAGGCGTGGCAGCTCAGCTGTAACACTGCAGGAAACCTTGGCAGAGGTGGTGATCTCTGAGGACAACTAGTGAGCAGAAGGGGGGGGGTAACTGGGTCTGATATGAGGTTTTAGTGATGCAACATGACACTAATAAAACAGAGTCAGCAGAGGGTAAATCAGTGTCAAACTGTGACAGAAGCAGTGTGTGTGCTGTTCACCTGATGGCATAAAATACTTTTTCTACCATGGGAACTTAACAACACCTTCACGGGTAGTGATACAAGGGAACAATGATAGATAGCACAAACATGCATGCTGGCTCCCCCTGGAAACCGTCAGCTTTTCTTCACTGAATACCTTTTCCCTTAGCCCCAATGAACACTGGGGTTTCCCAAAACAGCTCACGAAGTTCAACCAAAGAACACACATATGTATAACAACAAGGGAGGAACACTCCTCAGTCCTTACATCCAGTACTCTGTGGAGACCATCCATATATAAAGGAGATTATACAGATAAACGAGTGATTTGTACATGTAGTCAAAGTAAAGAGTGCTGTTTTGTATATGCCAGACATAAATCAAGTATATTCCCTCTCATCAAGTAATGGATGATTATGCATTCTCTGGATATGTACAAGCTCTTTCACATTATTTCAAGGGCTGAGGAAAACATTCATTTTGCACATATTTAAACATGTAATTTTAACACTCTTTATTGTTGTGCATCCCTGCACATTCATATATTTGTTACAGGCCCCAGAGCTAATTTTATAGCGGCTCCCTTGTTGGAAGCATTGCTGCAGTTGATTAATCGTGTCATAAAAACACACCCGTGCATGCTGCAGCACTGTTACCATTTATCCCTGTGGTGTCTGTTAATAAATCATGTCATCGGAGCACTGTCACTGGTGATTGTTGGATTCCTTCGTATAAAATTAGCACCCAGACAATCATACTGCGGCTGGATGCGCTGTTTGTAACGGACATCTTTGGTGAGCTGCAGGAAACACCGTCAGTAGGACTCCGTTATTTTTGCTTCCTTGTAGCCTGATTGTTCAGCCTTGCTGAGAACGCTGCGGTAATGCTGCTTTCATGAGCTGTCGGAAATTTGGGACTTTCTGTCAATTGAAAATGGATTGCTCAAAACGACAAACATAAAAGTGGATTGTTTACCAGGATGTGATATATAGGGGTTAATCAACATGGCAACGTTTCTAGTAAATGATACAGGTGATGTTTCATAGTTTGGAAATTGTTATCTATTATCATTATACATTTCCATTATTCCTTGTCGGCTCTGACATTTATTGTGAAAATCAGGTGAGTTTCGTTAGCTGGAGCAAAATTGTGAAATCAAAGGGAAAGAAGATTATCTGACAGACATACAGTTAAAAATAGAGGAAAATGTGGAATAACAAGCACATAATAAACCAAACACTTAAAATTGAGAGGGCAAACAAACAGTAACACACACACACACACACACACACACACACACGTATATATATATAATCATCATAAAAGATCTGCTGGGCTTTATTTTCCGAGTCGACCCAGCTCAATGTGTCCTACTATGTACAATTTTGAGTACACTTTGAGCACTGGGATTTGGGAGCTTACAGAGAGCACGTGAAGGCAGCATGAGCCTGCCCCTCTGAGCAGCAGTTACATGTTTACTTGCTTTGTCAGCGGTGTTCCCGCGGCGGAGATCTCGTGTACCTCACCTGCTGCTGATCAAAACCTTGGACTTTTATCTTCACACAGTGACTTATCAAACCATCGGTGCTCCTTATCGGCTGTTTCCTCTCCCGCAGCATATATATTTTTTTTTTGGCCAGCCTCTTGCGGACCTTGACCGGGGGCACATCGGGTTCACAAGGTAATTTTTTTTCTTGCCAACAGAGAAAGATGACGTTAAAGTCCAATAAAAACGAACCTGCCGTCCTACTGGAGCCTGTCAGCAGCGTCCGGACAGCTCTCTCTGATCTGTACCTGGAGCAGCTCCTTCAAAACAAGCCACGGTCTGAGAAGGTATGGTCTTATTTTTACTTTTATTTTTTTTTGCAACCCCCTCCCCAGATTTTGTTGTGCATGTTTGCTTCCGGGAAGCAGAGATGGGGCACATGACCGTTGTTTGTTCATCGACTAAATTTCTTCATAAAATAGACCCAGTTCTGTCTGCTTGAGACAACTTACGGTAACTGAATGTGTTGACCTTTTTAAACAAAGAATGAACACATGCAGATCTTTCTCCAGTGAGCTGCTCTGTGACAGTAACCTGTGCACCGCTCAGCTTTGCTCAGTCAGCTTGAGCTGAGATCCAGCAGACATTGCATAGGCAATTTCAGTTCTGCATTTCCCCCAAAAACTACATGTGGAAATCATCTGACAGACTGGAGAAAGCCGGTCTATATGTAAAGCTGTGGTCTTAGGACAATGAGTCAGTAAACCAGTGGTATGGAGCCACACAAATTGTATTGATACCACAATAGTCACGTTAACATGTGACAGCAACGTCATTTTAAAGTAACCTCAATAAGCCTTTTTTTTCTGGGACAGTGTTATGCAATATAAAAGCAGATAGATCAGAGGGAAACAAAGTTGATGTTGGTCCATTTTTATCAGTGCTGTGTAATCCTGCCTGCAGCTATGGCTGAGGCAGAGGAATTAATGTCAAGGTTGTTTATTATCACACTGTACCAGACTTTTGTTCATACTTGTCTTCACGGACTATGTTGTGAAACCACTGTAGCAACTTTTCTTGTAATGGTTTGGAATGAGTGAGGGAGGACAAAACCTAATTTAAATCTTCGACGACCTCTGGGCTCAGATTTGGCAGCCAGTGATACCGAGGGAACTCTCTGTGCTGAACTTCTTCTGTGAATTTGAAAAGTCAGCACTGAACTACTGAGGGAAATGGTGAAAGGAGGAAGCTCCTTTCCTGATATCAGCAGTTTTTTTTGTGTGTTTTTTTTTTTTAAATAGCCTTGAGAAACAATCTCGCCAGTGTGTCCTTCTGCTCGATGCTGATTTGTGATATCACTGTCTTTAAGTGAGCTCACGTGGTCCATTATCTCACAGTGGGGACCAGTGTGTGTATGAAGTCTGTCATGGGTGATCTACTGCGTCTTCTTGATCCTTTATCTTGAGTTTGGTTAAAATGAGTAAAGTGACTAAGCCTGTTCTGCTCTGTTCACCGCTGAGTGTTTTTGTCCTGCCTCACTCTGAGTTATGATCCTCTGGAGATTACTCCAAATACTTCAGACTCAAGAACTGTGCACTAGCCCTCCACAGACAGTCACTCATGCACGCCTTTTTAAACTCAAAGACAACTACATGACAAGTTATTTTAGCCACGCCTTTTGCCTGTCACTGCCTGAGACCATGAAATGAATATTAAGACCCTAACAAGCCTAGCAGGAGACAGAGGTCTGAATGTCCTACTTTTTTTTACTTCTATTATCTATCCAGATTGTTCCAGCCTGTGTTCAAAGAGGCTGTAGCTGCTAAAGGTTTGAGTTTGTCTGGTAGGGCCATAATCCACACAATGTTTGTTTCCTTCAGAGTCGCATATAGGTCAAATATTGATTACTGCGTTCCTTCAAGAGATCAATACATCTTATCCTGTTGGCAGGAGATCCACCCAAATCCTGCAGGGGGGCTTGAATGGCAAATCATCTTGAGAGCGAGAGAGAGAAAAGACAGGACAGAGACAGATTGCATTGTAACGCAATCAGTCATAGGTCATGGTCAAAAAGCAGAACAATAGCAATTGAATTTTATAGTTTATTATCAGAGATTGTCTTTGTGAAATATCCCTATCACATTCTGTTTGATCTGCTTTAATCATCGTCAAACAAAGAAATGAGCAAATGTCCAGAACAGGAAGTGCTCTGCTCTTTCCTGAATGCAGCTGTTTGTTTATCCTGTTTCTTCTCCGCACCCAGAAGTGGTATCCAAGTTTCTGACAGGGTTTCCTGTCCCCAGTTTTAGTAACATGTGTTGACTGTTACCAGTGATTGGACCACACTGTGTGACAAACACAGATGAATGCCTTTTAATTACGAGTTTATCTCTCTACACTCATTCTCAGAATCGTGATGAGACACATTGGATTCAAAAGGCCTTTTAGTGCTAATGAAAAGCTAATCACACATGGTAATGTTTAACCTCTAGATTTGACATTTGTCAGTTTCCCTCCTACTCATTCCAGGGTGTTAGCATTACCCAATATTTGTGAATATAGGTTTAAGCTATTCCTGCCTGTAATGAGCTCGCACACAAAAAAAATCATTATATGATTTCCCAGCTTTTCCGGTTTTAGGTACTTTTCCACAGCTTAGTGACTCATTACATTCATCTACAGATGTCATAAGATTACGAACATTACACAGATCCACAAATTTCACTTCCTGTTCTCTTTGGAGCTGCTATAAACTGAAATCGTTTGTTCCTAGAATAGAAATATCAAGTAAAACAGCTTTGGATTTCAGAGATAGAAATCAGTGTGTGTTGTGTCAGAACAGATATTTACATGGTAATTTTTGTCTGTGGCAATATCGCTTCAGAGATTCCTTTCCTCTGTGGATTCTGTGGATGTAATTTCATCCGTTCACCACGGGACTTCATCCAAGAATTCCCTCCTGGTACAGTCCTGAGCACAAGGCTGGTAAATAACTATCATGCTGCACAGAAAAACAACTGGCTGTCTTTCATGACGCCCACGCTCAGTCTTCTCCTGACTCACCATCTCTAAGTATGAATACAAAAATAGAAAAAGTTTTTTTTTCTTTCTTGGCCTCAGGCTACGACCATCTTCCACAGCTACTGAGCACAGTTTACTAAATCATTATTATATTTTTCTTATAGGCTAAGGAGCTTATTGAGTCTGAAGTTCATAAGCACAGTTGTGGTGCACACACATACTTTTTAAAGATATTAACCCTACTGCTTTTATGGGCAGTATTGTAGGGCTGAGGTTATAGGGGAGGTGGAGGAGGGTGATAATGATATTTATTGGTTTATTGTAGTGCTGATGCTGGAAGATAGATAATATATTTTTTTGCTGAAGCAGCGCTGATGTGTCATTTTCACGCAGAGATTTTGTGCTGATGCAGGTAATTGAGTCAGTTTAGTGACCAATTTATAAACCTTTTGATGCTGTGCATTCACTGTACTGTTGTATACGTGAGTGCCATCCACAGAGTAGCAGTTTATTTCCCAGGAATCACTGTGGGATACCTTAACTTGAATTGGCATGTTTTTAGCATGACTCACCTCTTTACTGTCTGGCTTTGTCAGAGGATCACTGACAGTGATCTGGACTGGAGACCACCTTTGTTGACACTGTGGGGACCGTGGATTTCCGGCTTTTAGACTCTTCTTTGGGTTCATTTAAGTGTAAAAACACAGGCTGAATCCACAATGTCAGCCTTTGGGCTTCTTCTTTTTTTTTTTTTTTTTTTTTGGATTTCCGCACCAAACTTTAATGAATTTGGAAAATTTTCCGAGAAGAATCAGCTTCCTTACATTAATCCTTGCCTTTGATGTGGTGACCTGATGAGACTGGTGGTATCCATGACCACATGAACCTGGTGGACCAGATCACTGGATGTGGTTAATGAGGTGTTATAACACTGGGTTAATTTTCAACCTTGAACATATGTTGAAAGTGCAAATGAAACATAGCTGTTGGAACAGATTAGGAGAAAGCTTTCACTGCATTTATTGGAAATACTGGTGTGAAAATGATCTGATCTGCCCTGATGAACTAACTGTAAGTCTTCGGAGCAAGGTTTTGAAAAGAATTACATGATTTTTAATTTTGAGCAAAGTCATTTTGATAAAACAATAAATGTTTTTTTTCTTTTTTCCTTTTCTAAACAGGCAGCTATGCAAACCTATGAGAATAAGGGGGCTGAGGTTTACTCCAATGGTAGTGCTGGACACATGAACGGCACAGAGCTGACCAGGATGAAAGAAGTAGCATTTGAAAAGAGCTCTTCAGAGCCGATGGTATGCTATCTGCCTCTACACACACACACACACACACACACACACACACACACACACACACACACACACACACAGTTTTTACATTTATGGATTTGTGCTGCTGATTCCTTTTCATTGACTGTGGTGTTGTCCTGCAGGGGGTCACTCTGAAGCTGAATGACAAACAAAGGTGCACTGTGGCCAGAATATTGCATGGGGGCATGATCCATAGACAAGGTAATTAATCACACATTGATATGTTTTTAGTGTTGGTGGGAAGTGTGCTTAACTGCTGTGTGTTAGAGAGAAAGTTCTTTACCTGAAAGGACAATAGTTTGTCCCAGTCCCAGCATATCTGTCTTAGAATGAGCATATGTGTGTACTGGAGGAGCTCTGTCTCATGTCCTGATCAATGAAGTGTCTTACATTTATTCAGTTTTTGTTTACATGTCAGATGTGGTTTGATTATGGACTGCTGCTCAGTATTATAACTATCAGTAATAATCTGTAAAAAAAAAAAAAAAAATCTGTTCCTACTGTAATGGCCATTTTGATAGACAGTACGTATTAGGATCATTGTAACTGCAAATATAGAGCCTGAGCTGGAACACAAATGAGCATATTGGATATTTCTACACTTTTGGTTTCTTCTTCTCTCCAGGGTCCTTACACGAAGGGGATGAAATAGCAGAAATCAATGGCAAAAGTGTAATAAACCAAAGTGTAGACCAGCTACAAAAGATTCTGGTGAGTTGATACCTTATAATTTAAACATTTTCTTAACAAACAATAGTTTTGGCACCATAGTTAATGCTAGTTTTAATTTTTTATTGCACATCTCTTACATACAGAAAGAAACCAATGGAGTAGTCACAATGAAGATCATTCCCAACCTGCAGAGTCGATCCCGAGCCTGTGAGGTAACAACAAGATCAGCAGAATATGCGTTTAGCTTTGGTCTTGTGGTGCATTAGCTTTCCATTCAGACCGCATGGTATTGATGGGGTTTGATTCTTTTCCTTTTATAACCTACTTTTTTTTTTTTAAAAAGGATTTTGTTCTTTATTAGGTGAATCTGCTGTTAGTCAATGAACAACCCAGGTGACTATAAAATTAGTTCAAATTTTAAGAACATCACTCTCATTAGTTTGGCTAGTTTGACTTGAAACACTTTGGTAGTGTGTTTCATTCTGCCATCAACTGGCCACAACGCGCTTATAACAAACTGTACATGAGTATGTGATATATGAAACAGTATAGTAAGCATGGATTTAAAAGAGCTTTAATTTAGTTCTGTCTTTGCTGTGGCTAGTGATGGCAGTCTACTCAAAAGCTTATAGTTCATTAATATTTAGGCTTAGTTAATACAGTTTGCACACTTTAATGCTCAAAGAACATTATTTTTGGTGACCCAGACCACTCCAGTGCACCCACTTTTAGTAAATAATGGGTGTGTTAATTTTGTCTGTGTACAGCTGCCACTAGAGTGACTCGGGGAAACCACGAATGTTCATAAACTCTACTAACACTTGTACTGATTAATTTACCCTGCATAGAATTTACACGTGGTCCTGCTATGCTCTTTGACAGTTTAGTCCAGATTTGTACAAAAGCTCATCTCGTTAGGAAATTAAATTAGAAATCCCTTAGTATTCTAATCTTGGGTATGGATAAACAAGACTTTCTGTAGCTGCTCAATTGGTTAATTTTTATCAAATACCAAAGTAGCTAGCAGCACAATTAGACTTCACTCTTGGATTCTTGTAGTTGGAGACGACTGCTGGTTTTTACAATTTAAATTAAGCTGTTCAAGATCATATTATGAACCTGTATATTCTGTTGAAGGGTGAATTTCCCATCTAACATTTGTAGAATCCAAATATATGTGTTTGAAGTCCCACTATCAATATTTAATCACAAAGATGCTGTACAGGTACTGTAGGTCTTTTAAATCCAACATTTACTAAAGCATACATATTTATATCATTAGGCTCCCATTAAATTGATATTTTGTTCAACATATGCTGCAAGTTGTTGCTTATAGTGCTGGTGCACTGTTAAATAGAGAAATCCATGAGAGCAATGTGTGAGAGCAAGATGGCTCCCATTTTTTTTTATGGCTTAAACATTAAAGAAAAACAAAAGGCTGAGTATTCAGTGCCATGAACTGCAGAATATCTGATGTTCATACAACAGAAACATCTCAGAAGAATTACAGTTAAACACATTACAGTTTCTGAGAACGAATGAACTGAAAACTGGAGAAAATGTCTTCGTAGATTTCACAGGAACTGTAGAAACAGATTATCAGCTAAGTCCAGTTCCAAACACCACATACATACTTCAAACATTGATTAGTTCAAATTTAACATATGAGCTCTCAACCTACAGATGTACATGAGGGCCCAGTTTGACTATGACCCCACCAAAGATGACCTGATCCCATGCAAAGAGGCAGGTCTGAAGTTTCAAACTGGTGACATCATTCAGATCATTAACAAGCAGGATCCGAACTGGTGGCAAGGCAGAGTCGAGAGCAGTGACGCTGACTTCGCTGGACTGATACCCTCCCCAGAGCTCCAAGAGTGGTAAACAGCTCTGACACACTATCTGATGATTAATCCTGAAGTACTTACCATAAAATGGCAAAGACCTCAGAACTGCGCTAACTGTTCCAAGCTCAGCTTAAATCTGTGCTTCCACTGCAGGAGGGTGGCAAGTAAAAGCAAGGCCAGAGGGGGCAGTCAGTCCTGCAGCCCATTTGGAAAGAAAAAGAAGTGCAAAGACAAGTACCTGGCTAAACACAGCTCTAGTCAGTGTATCTCTGGAATCATGTTTCCTGCACTTTCTCTCCATTATGCTGTAATATAGTTTTGGTTGAAATAAAATGTTTTCTTTTGCAGTTTTTGACCAACTGGATGTGATTTCTTATGAGGAGGTTGTTCGGCTTCCTGCTTTCAAGAGGAAAACACTTGTGCTCATTGGTAAGCTTCCTAGCTCTGTTATATTATCTGTATCAAATGTTAAAAAGTGTAATAAGACATTTTGGATCGTCCATTCTGATCCACACGTTCTCAAAGAATGACAGCATATGTTTTTGGAACTTTGGTCTCACAGTATATCTCAAAGTATATGTACTTTCATGTAATTGTTTCAAATCTTGCTAATGTATAGCTCTCTAACATAACCCCAGACAAATTAAAGGGCATTGTAATCAAGGGTATTTCTCTGCAGCCAAAGATTCAGACACAAAAGTCAGTCTTTGATTAAAATAACCTTGAAAATAAAAATTCTGCTGCTCTTTTTTTTTTTTTTAGGTGCGCCTGGTGTAGGAAGGAGTCATATCAAAAATGCACTACTGACCAAATATCCAGAGAAATTTTCCTACCCAGTGCCACGTAAGTAGACCCACATTCTTCATCGGTTCTTTTCAAGATCATCAGCTAAGGTTGCCAAGCCAATATAAATCTTCAATTTGAATTCTACACAGACACCACCAGACCCCAGCGTAAGGATCAGGAGAATGGACAGGAATATTATTTCATCTCCGATGAAGCCATGACCAAGTGCATCTCTGGGAATGAACTACTGGAGTATGGCAGCTTCCAGGGAAGCATGTTTGGCACCAAAATTGAGACCATCCAGAAGATCCACGAGAAGGAAAGGATTGCTGTGCTGGATATAGAACCACAGGTTGACATTTACAGGCTTTTCTGGAAACATTACACATTTTAGTTTGAAGGCTAGGTTCACAGTTTTTCATTGTGCTATAATTATTCCCCATGTTCAGATACTGATACTGGGCACAAACCCATCTCTAGATATCCACCTACAAGGCAACAACATGAGGGCAAATCCAAAATAAATTCACTAAATCGTCTATATGCTCATCACAAAAAAAGCATTTTTCATGGTTTTCTAAACTCCATCTGAAAAGCATTTGTCTCTTCTCTTTAAAATTTTGAACCTGGTCCTTCTACAGGTTGTTTCAATCTAACACAAGTTCTTTTCTTTTTCTTACATTTGAATTCAGACCCTGAAAGTCTTGCGAACTGCTGATTTTGCACCTCTTGTGGTCTTCATCGCTCCAACCGACACAGCTCCCCAGGTGCTACACCTTTATCTAAATATGCTCAGATATCCTGAAACACCAATCAGCCACCAGCTGCTAATCCTCTGTGTCTTGTCTCCTAGACGGAAAACCTGCAGATGATCCAGAAAGAGTCGGACGCCATTCGGACCACGTACGGACACTTCTTTGATGTGGTTCTTGTCAACAACGATGTAGATGAAAGCGTAAAAGGTGTGGAGGAGGCCATGGAGCGCGCCACCTCCACCCCACAGTGGGTGCCGGTATCATGGGTGTACTGACAGCTGTCTGGCACCAGTATAATACCTTTTGTTTGTTGAGAAGCAGTGCAATATCACTCCTAACGCGAAACCTCTCGGTTAATGATGTCCCAGGTGTGTATGGGTTTACTTTTTGGTTAATGTTAATCGTCACTGAGATATTTTGCACAAATTCATCCAAAAAAATAAAAAAAGCAATATGTAGAAAGGTTTATTTTAGAAAGTCAAGAACCTCACCAGGGATGTTTTGTTTGGTTGTTTAGACATTCGTGCTTCAGGCTTTTGAGGGGCTAAGAGATAGTTTTGGTGCCGCACACCTTCGTGGCTGTTGGAACGTGAGCAAATGCAAACTAGGACCACAACTGTGAATGAAATCCTCACTTTTAAAAAACATGATTTTATCATGTAACACATTGATTCTGGATTCTTTTTCTTTTGTTTCCTGTTCTCATTAGATTGTGCCATCAAATTGAGATTCTGAAATTGTCTGTTCGTTCATATAGTATGTGTAACTCCACATGGTGTTAATGTCCTCTACACAACACATTTCAGTCAGTCAGTGAAAGCCTCACTTGTCTCATCACATCAAAACTGTATACCTCATGGGATACTGTAAAGGCACTTTTAAACAGAAAATAAATTTCCCTGCTCTGTTGCACCCGCTTCTTTGACTTTTCATGTGGAAACCTGTTCTTCAAAGCCCTTAAGGAAAACTGTGGCAGTTTTATGTCAGCAGGAAATGTCCTAAGTGCACAAAAATGTGTTCTATTAGATCCACATAAGACAGGAAAACACATGAAGAGCAAATAAAGGAGACTTAACTGAAATATAAAGCTTGATATTTCTACTCTTCTCTTAGTTTGATTGATATTTTGCCAATTTTTCCACACTAGACTTTATTTTATGTTTGTCGTGTCTGGGCAGAACATTCCATACTTCACATCTCCCTCCCAACAATTTAGACTCGGTCTATGGAGCTGAAGAATTGTGGGAATGTTTTTCAGACAAAGTCATGGCTCAGAGCTTTTTGATCAATTGTAGATGTGAGCTTTGCAATTCAAGTAACGTATCTGTATCTCCCACTTTACAATTCTTCCCTCATTCAGAATGTAGGGGAAATAGTTATGGGTTATACATAACAATAGATTTGTTCACAGCTTCCATCCAGATGAGGGTCAGTTTCACAGTTGCATTGTTGGATTTGCATACTTAATTAACTCAAAATATAATTTAATATTTAATACTTCTATGTGAAAAACACTACTATTGTGTTCTCTTATGTCCATAAAATTGAAAGTACACAAATACATAGTACTGCAAATATCTGCGATGATTTAATTAGTATGAATTTGTTTGATTTACTATGTGGACATAACAAAATAAGCTAAAAAGATAGTGGTAAAATAATAAAATGGAACTGGCTCATGTAGTAATGGAACTGAAAATATCCTACAACTATTCAATTTAGGTGTTAGTTCCTTAAACATAAGACTGCCTGAAACCAGATCTGTGGCACATGAAGGCATGCAGTTACACATTGTGATTATTCTCCCCATAACCAAACAACCAATAGCCATCAAATTAGTTTTATTTCTGTAGAAATGCACATTCACTGGAAAAGAATGAGATGGCAGAAAAACGATAAAAGAAGATATGATTTTCCTCAAGGAATTTGCAATGACAGATTGAACAAAAACAGCCCACTGTGTATGTAAATACCAAATTAGTCACAAAATAAAAGACCTTGCCACCTGTACGGCGTGCCTCTCATTATCAGTGAGTTGGCAACTGCGAGGGCGGGCAGCCATCAAAGCAGCATCCACTGCCTTTTTAGGCACATTGGCAATGAGACAAAGCTGTCTTATGGTGCCACCATGTGGTTGTGTCTGCACAACTACAGCCACTATCCTACACGTTATGTTCACCCTGTGAACTAAAAGACTGGATCTGCATCCCATTTTGGAACCACACGTTATACGTATGTCTTGTCCACACAACATTCAGAAGACAAGTTCTGTGGCAAAATGATTTACGCTGCAACATGCAGGGTAAATAATTGCAATACATGGATTTTATGGCCTATCGGCAAATCGAGGGTTAAATAAGATGAAAGTGGATAAAACAAAGAGCAGCTGAGGGTGTTATTAGCAGCCGAACAGAAGCTGGAGAGATCAGACTTTATCATATCAGAAATACTGTGATGATCTGTCTAACATGAAGTTAACAGTAATGTTAAATACTTAAAAAGTATGCAAAATGCAGTGTTACTGCCTTTCTTGCTATAATTGCTGTTAAAAGCTTATATTTATGTTTCCAGTGCTTCTTCATTAAAGGCCCAATCTCTGATATAGAGATTTGCCCAAGATCATAAATGAGTTTACTCTTTTTTCTTAACTTTTTTACAATTTAATAAAGCAATTCCAGAAAAAATAGACTTACTTTTAGTCTTTATTTCCATTCAGTCATGTTACCCAGTTCCCAAAGCAGCAAAGCTTCCTTCAGTAATCCAACATTCAACCACTAAGTTTCACAATTGGGCCCTAGTCAAAAACAACCTTTAAGTATTTGTTTGTGAAACAGGTTCTGACGAGCCTGTGATTCATCTCTTCAAACAACACTGCTCTAGAAATCCTAAGGGCAATAAATATGCTATTTACCCAAGTTTGGTTTGACCACATAAACATACACACAAACATGTAGCTTTGTTTTGAAAGCATTTTTAAAAATAAAATGTAAAATTCTTCTTGTGAATATTTATTACAGATGAGCTTCAGGTAGCTTTGTAGTTGAGCAAAACCCCAGCGACAAGAGTTTTTGATTTTTACCAAACCAGAGACAAGAAAGTACTTTAGAAAACATGTGCTTGGTTCAGTGTTGTTGACAATGGGCTTACTATCTCACATGAGATTTCAGCCTGTGTCATTTACTTTAAGCCAACTGAGGTGTCAAGTGGGATCAAGTTAGCTTTTGTAAATTTGATATCTACATGGATGTTTGAGTGACTGGATTAAACCTGACTAGGGATTCCCCAGAGTTAATGACCTGCTCAACAGAATACACTTTGATGTCCAAAACAGATGTATAAAGTTCTTGTCTTTAAACAGTGACGCGTTTGAAAATGTTTTGTGAAACACAAGTCCTGTCTTCAGGACTGTAATCCAATCAAGGATCTGTATGTATTCCTGTACCACGTAGTCTTTGTTCTTTCTGCAGACATGCTGGTGATGCTTTTTCACATGGAACTGGACCAAAGATAAAACCCACTGAGGTCTATTGATGGACACATTATTGATTGGATCCTGTAGTAGGTAACAATTGCCTCCACCCTTTTGGAGATTTATGGTACAGTAATTTAACCATTCCCACCTCTTAAAAATGTTATTGCCTTTGATGTTTGTCTTTCTGGCTAAGTCTGTGAAGGTAATAAACTGTCTTGAGGGTAAAGTGGAAACTTACAGTAATTCACACTATCAAATTAAGTAAGAAGAAGAAGAAAAAAAACACTAATTAACATTTGTATATAGTTCCTTATTGGTGTATTATTATAGTCTGGCCTGGCCAAAGGCCTCATGCCGTGATGTCCAGTTCAGACTGGACAAACCATCACCATTAACAAAAAAAAAAAAAAATCTGTCACCACATCTTTTTTTTTTAAAGTTAGTATATAAGAATTAAATAATCTATTAAGAAGGAATTGTTACACCCATTTTATATTAATTTCTCATTTCTTCTCATAGTTTTGGTTTTACTTTGCTTAGGAAACCCTAAAGCTCCCACCACAGAAACCAGGGAGGGTCCCCAGGGCCAAGCTTGAGAACTAATGCCTTAAAAGACCCTGTCCTCACATGAATTATGTCAGACTTATTGTACCATGCATATTGGAATGCAGATTAATGCCAGTCTGAAACCACAGTGAAACCTTGCTCCTCAGCCGAAAAAAAAAAAAAAAAAAGGTCGGTAAATTGCTTTCAGGTGGAGTTTACTCTCCCTGTCCATATTTACTATGAATGATAACCACTGCGAAGCTCGCCACACCCCCTTTCGAGGAACGCCATTTTGTTGACACACAGACTCGCTATCAAAATAAGCCCCTTTAGTGGCGCTTTAAGCCCAAGCACGACCGTGACATGTTGTGTGTGTGAAGGAAACAGGCGTACGGCCCCGATAGCCGCATCTGCAGACAAAAACGGCGCTGTCCCGGGCATTATAAGGCGCTGTGTTAGAAGTCTCCGGTCACCCATTTCAACATGAAACTCGCCGCGATTGACGTCACTGAGCCATCTTTGTCCACCTAATCCAAGCGGCTGTTTATTACACCTTCATTACAGCAAGGGCTCGGACAGCGCCAGGCTCCGGTCATAGCCCGCAGGTGAAGCATCGCCGTAGAAGTAGGAAGAGAAAAAGAGACATTACAGGAAAAAAAAGAAAAGAAAGGGTTTTGTAGCGAGGGGACACATCTCAGTGGGAGATACAAGCCAGTGCTCCTCCTAGGCTATATAGGCAGGGAAGCGCCACAATAACCAACCAAAGGGTGCCAGAGGGTAGAGAGGAGCGCAGAAGGCAATTCACATCCATCTGCCAGCCACTTAGTCCGCGCTAACATTTCCAGTCCGGATTTCGGCACAACTGTCTAGACAAAACTACCAAGGAAAATGTAAGTAGACTACAACATCGTTTTAAAGCTCCTTTTTTTTCCCCTCTCCCCTCAAAATCCTGATTTATTTATGAATTCCAATCCTGTCCTCACGATTGATGTCGGCAGGCTGTCTGGGATGTATGGTGTCTGAATGGTTTCTTGTGTTTCTTTGCCATCAAATGCTGAGTTTATTTCACTGGGGTCACGTTAATCCGTATGTCTTTATTATATACTGCCGATTAATTTCATTTCACAGCTGTATCTCTCTGAATAATTTGACCCAAACGTGAATGTGGAGGCTAACGCGTCGGCCTAACCTTGGAGCAGATGGAGGCATCGGTTTTTATCTGTCATTAAACCCATTATTAGCCTTATTTTATTTTATTGTGGCTTACACGGGGAACGAGCTCCGTGTTTATCGCCCGTCTCTTTTATATATATATATATATATATATATATATATATATATATATATATCGTGTGGTGGTTTTCACTCGAGCCAGCACGCACGCATTTTTTTTCCAGTTTGGACTGGTTTGATTTGAAAAGGACACCGTCTGCACGGTTACCCACAGGCTAATTAAAACTAACGCAAAGAAGCATGGATAATAAAGCCTCCCCTTATTTTTCTGTCCTTATTCAACATTTCCAGGGCTTAGTGTCTGTGTCTCTGAGCCGCAGGTGACGATTAGGCTAATTCTAGAAACAGGCAAGGACACATAATGTTGAACAAGCCATATTATCTGTTTCAGCAGCGTCAGTCGGTCTATTTATATGGCCTGTTGAACATTTAAAGCTTCGACATTATTCGATGAATAGTGTATAGACCTCCTTATGGACGATGATATTATTAGCTCTGAATTAGGCTTAGGCCTAGTTTACGTGATATTTGCAACCTACAGCTGGGGGTGGGGATAGCCTAGCCTCCTACTGTATGTCGTCGATTTTCGTGCGAGGGCGGACAGCTATATATCTCCCCATACTCCGGGCCGTTTGCGTCTTCATTGCCACATTGATCCAGTAAAATGTCCCTCTGCCTTCTCCCTTATTTGTTCCTTTGTGTTTTCGACCGCACAATTAAGGATAGATAGACGTGACCACCTCGCCTGCCGGTTTTTTACATGGCAGGCACTTAAAACATTGAAATAGCCTGCTGCCAACACACGACATGTCACTGAGCAGAGGCGACATGTCCGATAACACCCCCGCCTGTTGGCTTTTAGTAATATTTGTCGCCATAAATGTGGTTATAATCGTTCATCAACTGTTAAAAAGAGCCCCCCCGCCTCCCATAAGGAACCTCCCCGCCCTGGACGTGGTAGGCTTTCAGTGTATTTACAGGCCCGTCGTGCTCGTCGTGAAACGTGATGTTGTACAGGACCTAATGTAGGCCTGGTGTGTCTGAGTATACGGTCAGACATGAAAGTGTTGTGGGTTAGTTTCCAGTTCAGTGACATCAAACAGAATGAGGCAGCGAGGCTGGGATCAGACGGATTTCAGGTCTGGGCTGCTGTGGCGCTGTCCAGTACTGAAATGTTGCTCTCCAGTGCTGAAAGTCAGACAGCGTGCTTTTCTATGACAGTGACCACCCAAACATAAATCCACCGGACCATGATATCTATCTATCTGTCTGTATGATACCCTATATAGACAGATAAATAGATATCTATATAGGGTTTCAGACAATTTCCTTGTCATGTTGGAGATCCTTGGGAGCCCTGCATAGTCTCAGTGTTGAAAGAGGACTCTTTGGAGCACCACAGGGCGAGACTATTTTTATAGGCTGTGTCTTGAAAGAAGGTTGAATATATTTAGCTTTCTTAGAAATTTTTGATATTGGTGGTGGACTCACTTTATGTAGACAGAGGGCAGGGAAACCTTCCCAGCCCAACACAATCGTTTAGCTGCCTTTATCAGATAAGGGTTTTATTTGTATTTTTGGTTGACAGCTTCATTCTTGTTCTTTCTGTTCTGTGGTTTTCCCTGATTATGATCTGAAAAACAGGGTGAAACTGGAATATGTGCTCTCGGGTTCTAGTTTACTCCACATACGAATGCATTAGAGGGTAAAGATGGCTGATGGAGAAATTTATCGTTAAACACTTATATGTGTCATAATCAGGGAAGCATGCAAAGTTTCAATTTAATTTATCATCTTGAATTAAAACTCAAGATTATCCCCCAAAATGGCAGATTAAAAGCAGTTACCCCACCTCTCTGTGGAGCTTCCTGTTCATCCCTCCATCGAACGCAGTTGCCAGTATTCACAGGATGTGCAAGCTGGTGAGAAATCTTGTCACTGCGCTAGCAGCTCTTCTTGGTAGGTTGGGTTGCCAGTTCAGAGGTGATGATAGTGTGAACCTCTTCACAGGTTACACATTTGTTGAAGCACTTGTATGATTATCACACTTTGAATAAAACATGTGTTTTCTACACACACACACACACACACACACACACACACACACACACACACACACACACACACACATATATATATATATATATA
>JBBMJY010000004.1:6221457-6275491 GCA_037833715.1 Toxotes lorentzi
TTCTTTCTTTCTTTCTTTCTTTCTTTCTTTCTTTCTTTCTTTCTTTCTTTCTTTCTTTCTTTCTTTCTTTCTTTTTTCCTTTGCTTTTATTTATTGATAGATTTATTGTGCTGTCATTTGGTATGGGATTAGAAACAAAAGGTTGACTCAACGTAAAGGAGAGGAGACTGAATGAAAAACTAAAGTACATAAAATAATTGTAGTGTAAATCTATCAATGTCTTATTATATTGATGAACATCATGAAATATATGTATATTGGAAAAACAATATCTATGACAACTTGTACTTTTGTGTGTGCTTCATGCGCTTCTTTTGTGGGTGTGCAACAATGGGCAGATGCAATTTTGACCACAATTCTGGGACCTTATCTGACCTGTATGAATAAGCATAAATTTATTACCAGTACAAAGATAAACCTCTTTCCTGAATTTATCCTGAGCACATGTTAGTATGTTTCCAAAACACACAGAGACATTGAGACATATAGCACAATCACACATTTCTGCATTTGTCCAGAGTCACTTCACACAGTCATGTTTAGTCAGTCATTAACTTCCACACATTTACATTAAAACACACAGACACACACATCACATAGGTCTGCTCACTTGTGTAAACAAATGGTATGCATACTTCATCCCATCTTTCTGCTATTAAAACTACAATCCCCTCTCTCAGAGCATGAAGAACCATAATGCTTTGGAAGTCATGAGAACAATCAAACTTTAAGTCATATCATTGAAATCTCTATGGCACACACTGTAGATTCATACAAAGGCTGTGTGTCTGTGTGTCATCTACATGTGTATCCAGGATTTACACACCACAGTAAAGATTGAAACTGAAGATCCAACAGAAAAACCTTAAACCTCTAATTCAGGCCATGCAGTGCATACAGGCTAAATGCAGTGATACATTGTGTATCCATACAGTTAATGGTGGGTACAGCGGTACTTTGGCTGCTGGCTTATGACAAACTGAGGCACTCATTACTCTTTATTAATGGCTTACTAACCCTTGTAACTGCATACCAGGCTTATCAGGCTTCTGATCTGCTAAGCACTGGTAAACGATTTATTATTCATTATTAAAGTCACTTGTTACAGCTCATAAACCCTTTAAACTGTAAATGGCCCCTTATTGGAAAGTTGTACCAAAACTTGTTGTTCAGTTCATTCACTTCGTTTTACAGTCCCACTGCCATGCTAAATGACAGGTCTTTACGAGTCTATCACTTTTTAGATGACGTGGCAGTAGAGATAGTAGCAGTAGTTTACTGTCGTAAAGTACTAGTTGAAATTAAAAGTAACTAAAGCTCGTTGTAAAAGGTACCACTTCTAAACAGTGTGTAAGTACCAAAAGAAGTAAGAGTCACTTCCGGCGACTTTTATTTTGAAGTACTGAACGTCGTTCCTATTAAAAAAAAAAAACAAAATCAAATCATAATCCCCGTCTTTACTGTTCTTCTTTGGTTTTAGCTCTAGTTCCTAATTCATTTGTTTCATATAAACTACTAAGCCTACCTAGACCTAAACAAGCCTACCTAGACCCAAACACAAGGGCTCATTCTCTGCATTAGGAGCGATGTTTTGTGCTTGGTGGTGAAGGACAGCTGACACATTGCTGCGCTGGAATTTCTCTCATTTTATTTCTTTATTTGCTTGGTCATCAGAAAATATTTTCCCCTGCGCTTCTCTGACTGACTGACTGACTGACTGCAGCTTCAGATCTATTCACATGTCGATCCAAAGGACACCGGACAAAGTGAGGTTATAAGATCTTATTACTGTTAACCCGATAGTGTCTGGTTAAATTACACATTGCTATTAGTGGAAACAGATGATTATCTGTAAAGAAGACGGTGAAGTCAAATGAACCCACCCACCTACACAGCAGATCCACCGTCCAAGATGTAGTTTCACGTTTTCGCCGCCAGGTGTCACCATGACAAGGCCTGGTTCCAGTGTGCAGCTTATCTTCATGCTGTGGATTCACTGACACAGAAGTGTCAGTGTACATTAACAAACCTTCACTCCATATAACCAGGTAAAACTCCACCTGTGGGTCAGATTATTGTGTTAAAACATCCACATTAAAAGGCCTGATAGAATCGCATTTGCGTACTGAGTGTTTCATTTTCGACACGTCTCCCTGAGCAAAAGACAACAAATGCAAAAACACATATAAAACTGTATTTTTATGCTAAAGATGAAAACTGAACAACAAAAATATGCACAGGGGGGAATCCCAGCGCGAGTGTTCTCTTTTTTCTTTGTACCACAAACCCACAGATTGAAATGCCAGTTCTGTTGCTATTAGACCTGTTACTATAATACACTATATACCATGCAGAGTATGTATACAGAATACAGTAAACAGAGTGGGAAAAGCCTCATCTATTTTTATAAGTTGTAATTTTTATATATCTGCAACAACAATTCCAGTTCTTTGCCCTCAGATTTAGTCAACAATAGAGTAAACAAAGTGATGCATGACTGTGGCACTGTCTGAAATTTCCATTGTGCTGTTCATTTTTGAAAATACACACCATATTTGTGTCTGTCTGTGTCTGCTTGAGAAAAAGAGTCTTTATTATTGCTTTCCACTGTGCTTTCTAGCTATGATATTGTCATTAGTCTACCTTCCTTGGACTCACTGGCAAATGCTGATGTGTCTCCTGAACACTTGCCATGAAAAATGAGGACTGAAGGCTCACAGCACAGTGTATGATACTGTATGCTTAATTTTAGCTTTTGTTAGAGAAACACATGTATTCACAGTGTGTTTTAAGGTCCTTATTGTAAGATTTCACTTTGATTCAACATTCTGTTAATGCCAAATGAGGTGCTAAGGGTAATCCTTTTAGCACATTGTCCACACACTGAATGCCCAATATCACATTTTCTCATAAAGTGCACAATGACGTGTGTCCAGGAACCAAAAAACGTTTGTGCCTTATTGAAATCCCAGAGATCCAGAGAAAAGATGACAGCTCCCTTGTTGCATGACACTGATGATATTTAATGCTTTTTTATTTAGTTAGTCTGGAGCCTTCTAGTAACAGGTTTTTACTGGAATCCTCTTGTAGGATTTATCAGATTAAGAGCAGAATACAACCGTTTCCAGTTAAGTCTTTATCTCTGTGCATGTGTTTCTATTTATTTCTGAGGTCATGTGAAATTTGGCCTACTGTACTGCACTGCATAATTGGAAGACTGGTCTTTTTTTTTTTTTTTTTTTCTTAACTGTGGATAGTAAATTTGAGAGGAACCACAATTACAGAGAACCGATGGGTCTGCGACTGGGTCTGTCACCTTCTCTGATGGATTCACACAACTGCACGCAGTCGTTTTCACTCTGTTTTCCCCATCTCCAGTAGACCGTTGCATTAAATAGTGTTTTTATGACTCTAAGAGATTATCTTGGACATAACAGGGAAGTAATTTGAAGAGGGAATGTGTGGAGTAATAATACAGTGATGTTTTGGCTCAGGGAGCCATGAGCATGACCTGACTCCGGGGTGCATTCAAAAACAACTTTTCACTTTGTTAGACTGTCTTTCTGTCAAATTCTCTTAAGTTTGTTTTCCATTTTTCTGATGTATCCCAACGCCTTCTCTCTTTACCCATCCGTCTTTCCCCTCCCACCAGTCATATACTCCCCCACTGCTATTCCCCTTGACTCTCCAAAAAGGAATGCACGTCCAGCTTGAAGGATTCGTCCGGAGTTATTGCAGAAACCTACACCCTTGGCTTGGATTTCTTGTAAGTGTAAAGGTCACTGTTACTCCCACACATAATGGCAATGGTCGAACAGTTGTGCACACTGAGACGCCGTCCGCCCCCCAGCAGACTCTGAAAGTCACTGCATTCCTGCTTCTGCTGCCTCTTATCAGGACTATGGGTTCACACAAACACAGCACAGCAGGACCAGGGAGCGCTGATATCTCCAGCTCTGCATGAGCACCAAAACTGTCAGAGTTCTCAAGTCTGTGTCTCAAGTCTCTGGCACCAAAATTGTTTCAAGCAAGCTGTGAGGTTGATCTGAGAATTTAACGAAGTAAAATCTCACAACTAGAAAAGAGCTGAAGTCATGTATCACATTCATGTGGAAACTCAGCTTTGTCCTTTTATAGGCTGTCCATCCTGCCTGCTCCAGACTTTGATCAAGGTGTCGCAGTAAAATGGCTGATTTTATAGCATTATTGAAACAGCATCCCCTCCATTGGCCTCAGTAATGGAGGCCAGAGGGTTGGCTCATCAGCAAATCGACCCCCCCTCCACCCCTTTGAGAGTGTTATTCTTGCCTGGACTGTGGCTCAGATGTTATGGAGCCAAAGGAGCCCCTGGGGCTTAGGGGAATACGGTGAGAGGAAAGAGGTCATTAGTTTTATGACACTTTATTGTCTAGGTCCTTTTCGGATACTGAATGTTTTTTTTTTTTCATTTTAACTAGATGACTTGATAAAGTCAGTAACTTTGTTTAAAAATGATTTTGTTCAGTAAATTAAAGGTCTCACATGCTTTTGTGGAATGTAAAGATTTATGGCCCAACTTCATGCGTGCTACAGCCGGAAAAGCCTCAGGCTCTGTCCCCCCACCTGTGCACCCTCCATAACAATCACACTCAAGATGGACGTTAATGGGCTTCCAAGTCAAATTTCAAGCCTCTCTCACCTTGAGTTTCAACCAAGGGGAAGAACCAGAAACATCTGCTGTAAAAGGACACACTCCTTTCTTCATGTCCACAAAGCCTCAGACACAACCTTTGCTACCTCTCCCCTCTGCCCCTCCTTGCTAGATGCCCCCCTCTGTTATACTGAAACCAGGGTTATTCTGGAGGAAACATCTGGCTCTAATTAAAGCCTTCTCTTCCCTCCCTCCCAACACACGTCACCCCCCCCCCCCCAACCACGGCTGTTCCTCACTGCTGTTGTCCTTTCAGCATCTGTCTGTCTCTTTATCCATTCTCGAACTCTTTCTCCCCCTCCGATTCCTCCCTACTCATTCATTCTCTCCGCCCATCCTGCGTTAGCAGCCTCCTCCTCCTCCTCCCCCGCTGTCTTTCACCTCTTGCCTCCTGCTACCATCTCCCTTTTCTGCAATAGTCTGCTTTAGTTTGCGTGCACGCTGCACCATGACGCATGTTGGCTCCATCTGGGGTCTCTCCCTGTTCCTGTCTCTGTGTGTAGGATGGACGAGGGCTCAGCAGACGAATTACACCAGGTGAGGTCGTAGTGTGTGAGGAATGTGTGTGATGAATGTCTTTTTGAAATGACTTATGATGCTCATTTATGTGACTCTGTTAGAGTTTTAAGTGAGAACACACTGGTAGTTTCAACAAAAAGCAACTAATTGCTAATTAACTGAGAGCCTGCAACTTTAGAATAAAAAAAATGCTCTGAATTCTTTCCTGTGTATGTAAGTGCATTTTTTCCAGATCTCTGTTTGAGTGGGCACAGAGCTGTCCTGTTGGTTTTTGGCTCATGATGTGAGGAAAGCTGAGTTTGCAGAGGCTGAGACGCCACAGATGTTAATGCTTTTGGTTCTGCTTGTGGGGTAGAATCACAGCAACTTGGCTCTGGCCCTGGACATCTTGGCTCTAATCAGCGAGGCGTCTGACTTTGCTGGGGTTCTTCTAGCTGAGCTCTTATTTACTGAGAAACTGTTTTCTTCTTCTTCTTCCAACAATGTGTTTACTTCTTCAGAGCCGGGGATGAAGAACACATGTTTTTCGGACTTTTCTAACAATGTTTTTCTAACTTTCTCACTCATTGTGAAATGTCATGAATAAGTTAATAAGGTACAAATTTTTTACAGTTGACTCAAAAACATCTCCCCACACCACAAACAGACTGTAAAATGCCAAAAATAACCAATAGGCATGTTCTTCTTTTATAAAAGTGTCTAATGTATCCCTGTTGGCAACAGGCTGAAATAGGAAATTTCCCCCTCTGTGAAATGACTGTCGACATTCAGTGAGCTCTGTGAGTGTTTGGAAAGCAGCAGAATTTATTACACAAAGTGACACAGTAACTATGAGGTTGGAAAAGTCTTTCAGCTGTAAAATGTGATTGTCAGCTAAATCTGAAAAACTGAGCTACGGCTCCTTTGTCCATGCGTCTTCATTTTTATGAGTGTAATGAAGTAGTTCTATAACAGTGTTAAACCATGGCACCCATCCAGAGTGATTTTTTATTTTTATTTTTTTTTGTCAGGGCAAACCCCTACCCATTACTTTGACATCATCAGCTGTGGCATAACTTTATTTTTAACATGGTTTTTAATATGATGATTCCAATGTTTAGGCTGTTGGCAGCATAAAGATGTAGTTTAAAAAAAAAACAAAAAACATAGCCCTGTTTTCTAATGTGGAGAGACATTATCACTATGTACAATGATAAGAGGGGATGAACAACATCTTGGCCCATCCATACAGGAACCACTTTGGGAACTGCTGCCCAAAAGTATTGGGATAGATTAGGATAATACCTCAGTTTCAGTATTCACAGTCTCCACCAGCCAGTATCCAACCAATCAATATCTTCAAAATGTAATGTTAAATGTTTTCTGTTCACCACGAAAAGCCTAACTTCACCTGAGCCCCAATCTGTACCTTTACTACCCAAAATAAATTCTAACCCACAGACAAATAAAAACATATTGTATCCGATGAAGCACTTTTCATGTGTGTGTAAATAAAAAACAAATCACATGAATAAATTGTGTAAAATGTAAATACTGCGTATAAATAAACCAACAATTTGTAAAAGAATTAAAAGAAAGAAAGAATTCATTTTTATTCAGAATATTTTTATTTTGGTTCTCATTCTAAAATGCCTGCTTTCAAAAGTCTTGTTTTTATTTCCTAATGTCTTTTTTCTCAGTGACAGTTTTATTTCATGTCAAGTGTAGTTTTATAATGTCACTTTTCTTTATGCCTCAGTAACCACAAACCCCAGTATCAGCACTTGACTTTTCAAGTAAAGCATGGCCTCAGTGACACTAGTGGAGACAGTCTGCTAAAGGGAGTCACTGTGTATGTGGAAAGTTTAGAGAGTCTCAGTAGACTTATTAATGTAATTGTGTTGTCTCATGGACTTACTGACTTTAGTACTGTCCATGATGTTCTCACCACTCACTCCTCTCTGTCTTTCTGTCTCCTTCATCACAGGCCTGTATTCTACTGTGGAGGGGACCTGGTTGCAGACTCAGGGTTTGTTGGCAGTGAGGGGTTCCCAAGCTTCTACAAACCCAACAGCAGATGCACCTGGCATATCACTGTGAGTCACTTACTATGCATCGTGTCTAAATGCTGACTCCTTCCTCACTCAGTCTTTCAGTGTCTGACTCATGTACGTTCTGGTTTCCAGGTCCCTGAGGGAAACGTGGTCATGCTCTCCTTCCGCATTTTTGACCTGGAAGCTGACTCTCAGTGTCGCTATGACTATCTAGATGTTTACAATGGCCAGTCCAACTTGGTGCAAAAACTGGGTCGCTTTTGTGGAACTTTCCGGCCTGGCGCTCTTATTTCTACCACAAACACCATGATGTTAGAGATGGTGTCTGATGCAGAGACCCAGGGAAGAGGGTTTGTGGCTTATTTCAGTGGAACCAAACCATATGTGGATGGTACGTGGTCACATTTTACAGTGATGAGGAAGAAGTTTTTCCTTTTTTGAGCCTCTTTTTTTTAATTCTATTGTTATGTCGTGCACACAAACATGCCTGCCTGCCTGTGCATTGTCAAATGATTCTTCACAAAGCTGAAAAAAGAAAAACAAAACCAACTCACATAATTACTCCTAATCATTTATAATTCAATTAATCAAATAACTAAACATTTCAGAGCTTCATGTTGACAGTAAAATTCTTAGTTGCAAACCTAGCTCATGTAACTGGAGCTTAATCAAAGTAAATACCAATGAAATTGTGTATCCATAGTATTTAAGACAGTGTTATCATTATACAGTTTTCTTGTGAGGGGTTTACAAATTTTAACAATTATTTTATAATGAAACACTTCTGGAAACACTTCCCAAAATGTCCCAAAAATGCTGATCTATTTCTTTAATAACTGACTTACTAAAAGATCTCTTTCACTGATTGGACTGTGCAGTCATTTAACATCTGGAAAAAGACTGATCTGTAAAAAAAAAAAAAAAAAGAAAAAAAGGATTTTTATCCAGATCTTCTACAATATTAACCCTAAATTATCAGCCCTTTATAAATGTTCTCTTATGTGGTACAGAGCTTTGTTGAGCCATTTCATGAACAAGTGAGTCTCATAAATCATTGTCGTGTTTGCAGTACAGAAGAAAATGGAATTTACCTTCCACTTATCCCAGATCACGCAACTTGCACAATGTGTTTTTTTCCTTTATGAATACAACTGCAAGATTAAGAATTCCAGTTTGTGTTACTAAGATTGCTCAAATTGATTGATGTAACATATGATCAGCAAGGGAACAAGCTCAAAGGTCCAAAAATCCTATGGAAATGGATGAATATGTACAACTTGTTTCAGATGAACAGTTCTGTGGGGGGAAGATAACAAAGGCCCAGGGAGAGATCAAGACGCCCAACTGGCCTGAAAAGAAATACCCACCGGGAACCAGCTGCTCCTGGCTTATCACTGTGGAGCCTGATATGGTCGGCTGCACTCTCACTCCCAGCGTGCAACATTTTCCAAAGTCTTAACATGCAACAAGGAGGGCTGCTCTTCAACTAACCATTTTAAGGTCATTTTTCTGTTTCTGTTTGGGTACCAGGTAATCCAGGTGAAGTTTGATAAGTTCGTCTTGGAGGCTGACACCTACTGTCGGTTTGACTATGTGGCATTCTTTAACGGTGGAGAGAGGGATGATTCACGCCTGATTGGAAAATACTGTGGTGATCAGGCCCCACAGTGAGTGACAGACATTTTTATGGCTGTTTATTGGCCATTGAACAAATTTAAAATTGTTTATACACAACTTTACACCTTGTCCATTTCTCCATGTCTCCTGTGCAGACCCATTATAACCAGTGGAAATGTGCTACTGGTCCAGTTTGTGTCTGACCTCAGTGTGACATCTGATGGATTCCTTGCCCACTACACCAGCATCGCTCCTGGTTCTCAGATCACAACAGACATCTCAGGAGCTGGTACGAGGTCCATCCCCCCAAAACGTGAACGTCCAGCCACTACTGTACAGCCACCTGTCCCCCCCACCAAGTATGTGCCACCTCCTCCCACCAGGAGACCCAGAGTGGTCAAGCCTACAGGAGGCCGTGGACAGGGCAGCACAGGCCAGGACAGAGGGGCTCCAGTCACGAGGCCAAATGGAAATGGAAAGAGGCCTGGTGAGTGAAGTTATGTGCACCTGTGTGTGTTCATGAACAGAAGGTGTCTTACATCTAAGGCGTCGTTTGTGTATTCATTATGTTTTTTAGTCCCTCAAAATCCACTGTGTGCCAGAGCCTGTAAGAGAGATGGAACCATCAAGACCAGTTTCTGTGCCAGTGAATTTGGTAAGTTTCCTACTCTTCACATACACAACAAGTAACCGGATGTTGCGTTCTGACCGAGTCCTCCTTTTTCCAGTGATAACCGGGAAGGTGACCTCTCTGGCCCCTGGCCCACGTGGCACTCTTCTTGTTAGCGTCTCCCTCATTAAGGCCTACAAAGCAGGTCGACTAACCATCACCCAAGTGGGAGAAACTATGTCAGTTAAGTTGGTGTCACAGTGCAAGAAGTGCCCGTTGCTCCGAAGAGGTATGTACTTCTAGGAATCACATGCTCACACGCACAGCAGATCAACAGTATAACACTGATCAATCTCTGCGGTCTTTGTTTTTTTTTTTCCCAACAGGTGTCAACTACATTATCATGGGTCAAGTGGATGAAGATGGACGTGGCACCCTGGAACCTGGCGCATTCACAGCTCCCTACAAAGCCCCACATCACAAATTATTAACGAATATCAACAACCAGCCCTGTTAACCTCACACATCTGCGCAGTCCAGATGACAATGACACATCAGATACACAAATCAAGAATTTTCAGTGTGAAAAACAGATCCATTGAAGCACAACATTGCAACAAAACATAACTTCCTTTTTATCCATCATTTTAAAGGTATGCAAATAAGTTGTTTTATTCACCAACACCTGCCAAACCTTATGTATAAGGTAATATATACCTAACCTAATTTAAATATGAATAAAGGTTTTATATCTCTTTCACACGGCTAAACTACTCAATTGTCATTTACACATTCACACACATCCAATGGTTAGAATTATGCCTCTGTCACCACCAAGTGGATTTAAAGTGTAATAGCACTCAAACTAAGCTTTCACCAACCCTGACAGCTTTTTTTTTCCCAAAGCATGTCTACACCATTAGTCATGTGTTCTACAATAAAGATGTCCAGTTTGACACTGAGATTAATGACCCTGGACTGTTTGCTAGAGTTTATAAACTGGAGTCTGGAGTGAAATGCTTTTTTGTGGGGCCATAATGTACACCAACAGCACACTCAAAAATCCAGCAGATTTAGCACATGCTGAGTTTTCTGAGTAAACTTTTTTTAATTCTCTTTCCCACAGCACAACAAAACTCCTTCAGAATTAGTATGTACTATGAAGATAGGCACAGGTTGGGACGCTTAAATAGGGGATATACTTAAAAGATAGAGGTAGGGTCTTGATTATTGTATTGTCTTGACTGTTTCCCTGCCATCAGTCATCCTCCTAACAATCACCAAAAGGTGAAGGTCAAAAATAAATTCAAGCTCCTTCCTTCCCTTCCAGAACCAGTTATTTGTTTTGAAATGCTTTATTACTTTTTAACAAATTGTTATTTGGCAGAAACACAATTTTAAAAAGTATATTACTGGCTGAACTCACACCAAGTATAAAGAGATCTGCGATGTATAAAAATCAGAATCAAACTATTAACATTGACCTCTAATATCTCTAATATAGTGTGAATATATACCATAAGATTGAGCTAATCAACAGAAAACATAAAGTAGTTAACTTTTTTCCACCACTGATACAGTTAATACAACTGAGTGAGTGTGAATAAATAAATGACATATGATATAACATGGTGAGATGCCAGATATACTCTGTCCACCTGTGTCTCAAACACTGACAGAAGCTTATATTTGTTTGAATGTTAGTGTTCTCATGAGAATAGGCAACAAGTTTCATAATTAAAATAGCTGTAACCATGATGTGCCTTTAAATGCTGATGACTCTGATCACATTTACTGCGATCCAAAGAAAATCCACAGACTTGCAATTATGATGCCGGATGGAAGTTTGCACACTGTAAGACACACATATTTCATCCATTAAATCTATTTGGTGTGTTTTATACTTCTTTGAACTTCGCCTCCATCACCTCCTCATTTCACAGCCCATCTGGTTCAGTAAGCTGTGTTCTGCATGAAACAAAATTCGGCTTGCACAGTGAGCGACACTTTATTGTAAGAAGGTATAAAAAAACATGTGGAATGGTATGAAAAGGAAATATTGACTTCCAAACCATCAATACAATTATGAATACGAAATATGATGAATTTTTACAATGGCTGCAGAAAGAGAAATACACTGGCAATTTACTTAGAAAAATAAAAAATAAAATAAAAAGAGCCAAACTCATCCAACCCAAGTCTAGTCATTAAACAAGGATACATCTTAAAATCACATACAATCCTCTCCTCTCCTCTCCTACACCCATACGCTACCCTTCCCCTCCCTCTCTGAAGCTCCCTGCTGGCCACAGCAGCCTCCAGAGCTGGACCCCCGTTGGCGTGAGGCAGGCAGATTCTTGTAGACGGCACGGCTGTAGGGAATGAAACACATACCCAGTTGGAGGTGCCGGGCCAGGCGACAGTAGGCGGCCAGAGCCAGGACCAGCAGAGGGGTTAGCAGCAGAAAACCCACAACCAGCAGAGCCACACAGCCGCCGTCGTCCAGCATGTCTGAGCAATACAGGGATGTTCCATGGGGCTGCACCTGGAGAGCAGGAGGAGGGAAATGGATGAATAACAGCATGGACACAAATAATCAAGCAGTGCATAGGACATACACACATGCACACACATAAAACTACCTCTAACTCTTCAGTAACCTCCCAATTTAAGTCTCCCATAGGCCATACTAATTCTAAGGACGTTTTGTTTATGTTTAGTAAAATTAATAATTAAGAACACTCAGAGAGATTACTATGCACTAAATCTGCTGGATTTTTGAGTGTGCTGTTGGTGTACATGACAGTCCCACAATGCACTGCTCAAAGGAACTGAAGCAGCTTAGTCACAGCTGCAAAAAATTTACATTAAGCTCCAGGAAGATTCAGTAAGATCTTGGAAAACAGTGTCAAATCTCTGTGAAAACATTTTTCCCCTTTCTCCTTGTGTAGTTAATTGGCTTAGGCATTCCAAAACTAGAGACCATCTTGCGATGGGATCACACCATCTGCGACAACAAATCGGTGTGTGTGGTACAATGGAACACACAATATGGGAAAAGTGAGTTTGGTGAAAGCGGTGCCTAACCATGTGATCTAATCATAAGATGGCCTGTAGTTTTACCTAATGTCTTAAAGAGGATGGGCTGCCTCTCTGGCACTTCTTGCTACAGTAGGTGTCTCCTGTACCAGATTTTGCCATAAACACACTCACACAAGGTGGAAACAATGTCAGCCGTGTTGTTGCAGCTGGTAATCACAATTTGACTGTCACTGCATCATTTCCTGTTCCTGTGCAAAACAATTCTTGTATCTTTTTTCTTGTCTATTACCTTTAATGTAAATAATTACCAATCATGACAGTTTTTTGCTTCTGCGCTCTGTTTCTTATCATAACTGTAATCTGCTGAGCACACAGTATCCACTAACTGTTCTGTAATCTAAATGCTGGTCCTCTAACATTGTTCACTGCCAACCCTGTTTGTATCATGTTTTATATGCTGCATGTCCTTCTCCTCCTCTCCTCCATTCCCAGCTGTCCTGTCTTCCTCCTTTTCCTCCTTTCACCCAGCCCAGCCCTCGGCAGGAGGGTCCCCCATATGAGCCAGGTTCTGCTCAAGGTTTCTTCCTGTTAAAAGGGAGTTTTTTCTTGCCACTGGGTCTCTGTGAAGCGCTTTGAGACAATTTTGATTGTCGAAGGTGGTATATAAATAAAATTGAACTGAATTGAATTGAATTAGAGACCAACAATCTATTTATGACCCACTACTTTTAAATCTGCATCTTCTTCTGTCGATAACTAAAACAGATTTCCACATGAGACCATTACCGTGGAGTGGCACAGGAAGCCGAATATGAGCATGGCAAGGGCTGGGGTGAGGATAGTGCCGAATACAATGCTGGCCAGCACAGCGTTGATGAGTGCAATGATCAGATTCTGAGCAGTGACCAACACAGAGCATGCCCAGCAGTCCAGAGAGCCTCTCAATTCCAGGGGGACTTCAGCGGCCTCGCTGCCGCCCAGCGAGTACGGTGGAGGCACCACAACCCCTGACCCCGCTCTGGAAGGGGAGCGTAGCTCAGATTGGGCCTGCTCAAATACCGTCTTCTCCAGCGTCCCATTCCGTGACAGACTCATCTTCTTTGTGGTCTAAACTGCAGGAGGGAAAAAAAAACTTAATGTACATGATCAATCTACAATATCAATATTCTGGATCATAGAGACTTTATTTCAACCCTGCTATGAGGACAAAAAGTTTACATTTGGGGAAAAACTGTGTAAACTGAAATTTTGTTTCACAACATTGAGATGATGTGTGTTCATCAGAGTAGCACTTTAAGTATTTCAAGTATTTTAAGCATCTGCACTTGATAAATAGAGAACATCCATAAAATAGTTTGTCTATTTTCTGTTGCACTACAATCTTCCCTTCCCTACCTGCTCTAATTTCTTCTGTATGTCCACTAAAAAACATGGAAAGCCAAACACTGTTAATCCATTAAGTAATGGTCTCCTTAAATAATGTGGTGAAAAGTGTGGAAAGTCAACACAGATAACTGTACAGCTCTAAGTGCAAGGAAATGGGCTCCACCGACCCCTCCTCCAAACTCCAGGATAACCACCACCCAGAACAATGAGCCCAGAGCAGCTGGAAAATTCTGAAAAGTCCCAGTAATCACTAATCTGAGTGTCTGACTTTGATTTTTTGAAAGAACAAATGCTGTGATACAACTTTTTTTTCACATTAATGGTAGTGTGAGCTTTGATTCCATCATCTCATTTCATCCCACTTTTATTTCTTAAACAGTCCTGAGCATTTCCACGTGACACATTCAGTTGATGAGAAAATGACAGAGGCAAGTTCCACCATTTCCCGCTGTTTTCAAATGTGTTGTCAGCTACTGCAGATAAGCCATCCGAACACATGGGTTTTACAAGCAATCTTGAATTTTTGTCCTGTCAACAACATTTTAAGACAAACTGGTGTTCACCAAATTTGTAACTGGAGCTCAAACACTTGCCTTTTGATGACATAATTCATACAGGACACTTGTTTCCAGACTGGATCAACCACATCAAAATTACTTCATCTCCATAATCACAGGAATAAACATTTCTCAAGAGACGTATTCATGATGTTTTGTTAGACATATGTACTGCATGCATTTTTGTAAAATTAGCCCTTGGGCAAGGATTGACATTTTTCCCCACAGTTTTAATACAAAAAAATATATACTCACTGTGTGGTAAATCTGATGATGTGTCCTCTTGCAGTTCGATGGTGGCAGCAGATGATGGGACTCTGACCTGCAGAGCGGTGAGTGGTCAGAGACAAAGAGAATTTCAAGAATTTCCTCCTGATGTATGTCTTCTCCTTTAGAAAATCCAGATCTTGAAGGTGGTATCCAAAGTTGAGTGTCTACTGCTTTACTAAACCTAGAATCTTCTGCTTTTGTTTCCTGGTCTATTTGAGAATAATTATGACAATCAGATCTTTGCCCGTTGTTGTGAATCTGAACTCCCTCAGACTTCTCGTAGTGGGTCAGAAAAGAGCTTCGCAGACTTGAGGCAAATTCTGCTTTCCCACTGGCTTCAGCGCTTCCTTCCCTGACATTCTGTTTCCTCACTCTGACTCCAGTTTGAGATATGATTGAGAGTGTGAGCGGTTATGAGTGTGTGTGTGTATCCTGTGCTGCCTCTGCTGTGAATGCACAGAAAGCAGGCTGGGCTACGTTAAAGACTGCTGTTGGTGGTGGGGCGGGGGAGCAGTGGAGGGTTTCTGCGATAACCCCTGGAACCAAGGGGGGAGGGAGGGAGAGTGTTTATTTGAATAGATTAGAGGAGTCAGGGTATGCTGCCCCCACCACAACACTTTACACCCTCACTGAGCACTTTCTCTACTCCACTGTCAAATACTGATAAGGTGGGTTTTGAAAATTCAAACTAGCTGAGCTGGCTTTATATTAACTTCCATTATTTAACTGTATTTATTACTTACAAAACTGCAAAGGATGGGGGAGAACACTGACTAATTTGGCGGGAAAAAGAGGCTTTCATGGGACCGATAAGAAACCAGAGGGGCTCAGTTCAAAGGGTGAAATTAGTATTTTGATATGAAGCCTCATTTTTTTCATCTCACTCTGGGCATCTTTGTTTATTTGCTTCTACACAGGGGTAGATATATATACTCTCTGGAGACAATAAGGGCATTTGAACATTTGGTACAAGAACAATGATCAAAGAGGCCATGGCATTAGTAAAAAAAAAAAAATGTGGGCACAGTGGATGGTTTTGCCATCAACCATGTCCAAGAGTGGGCTGTTTGTATGTGTATGTCAGTGTCTGAGGGGGTTGGTAGAGGAAGAGCAGTCTTCCTGTCCTTGGAAGCGGGATATCCGCTGCTGTGTCCACGCTCTGCGATGAGATGTCCCAGCGTCTCCACTTTTGGCAGTCTCATGTCCTCCAACCCTGGAGAGTGACTCAGAAATAAATGGTAAATGTATCAACCATGAAGAAAAATGGTTCAATGCATGTGATGCCCTGAAGATTGTTGTTAGCAGTTGGTTTAAATGGTTTAATGTTAGTTAGTTATTTTATTCATATTATTCATATTATTATTCATATATTTTATTTGTTCATGACCTGGTTTTTATCATTAACAGTAAACAACAGCAAATGTCAGCTGACATTATACAAGGTTTGGTACGAATGTGTAAGCATTCAGGACACACTGTGATTTTAAAAGAAAAAAATTAAAAATTAAAAAAAGGTTGGTGTATTATTCACATTATATCCTGTTACCTTTGGTTTACTTTCCTTTAAAAGGAGCAGCTGCAGCTTTGAAATGACTGTATCAGGAAAACCTTGAAGGCGAAATAAGTGAGTAAGGTTCTTTTCCACCACACCATCAGCTCTGAGGCCTTTCAAGCAAACTGGTCCAGTGGAGCCACCCAGTGGCCATATACAAATGTTTGAACTGTGAGACCAGTATAAGGGCAAACATCTATGAACTGTCAGGTCGTTCTGATACACCTGGTATATATGTACGGACAGACAAATTGATATAAGGAAAACACAAGACCAAACCACAGCCACGCTAGCAGCTATGTGGGGATGTTGCACACAGCAGTGCCCTGAACTAAATGGTAACATCAGCATCTCAACAACATGCTCACTAAGACAATGCTAACGTACTGATGCAATGTGGGTGTATTTACCACGATCACAATTTTAGCATAGCTTGTTAGCATGCTAGCATTTGCTAATAAGCACTAAAAAACAGCTGAAGCTGCTGGAAATGTCATTAGTTTTGTAGGAACTTGGTCATAAACTAAAGTAGTGGTCAAACTGAAAGTTTGAAAAGATGATCCACCAAGCAGATGCCGAGATATTTATCAAAATAAATGAAAACTATGACATGCTAGTGAAGCTAGAGGAAAAGTGAGGGGATCACCAAAGTCAGTGGGATTCATCATCCTTGGACCATGAATGTCTTAATAATAATTTATCATCAATCGATCCTATCGTTGTTTAGATGGTCTGGACTAAAGTGGCATACTGACTGGCACTGCAGTCTCTAAGGTCCTGCCACTAGCACGGCTAAAGACCTTACAAGGATACAACAATAAAATCAGAAAGCTGAACAATTTCTGCCTCTCTGCTAAACACTTCTGAAACTCAAATACTGGTTCAGTATTTACATGTTTAAACTCAGGCAGTACATCAAAATACTACTGAGGTTTACTTCACATGGAAATGTTTTCCTGGTATTGAACTAGACTCAGGCGGAAGCCAAGATTCATACCAGTTAGAAGGTTGGGGCTGAAATGAAACTGCGAAAGAGAGAAAAATATGCCCACATTCCATCTTTGCAGAAAATTTTAAACCATCTCTCCTTCCTCAAGAGCTGATAACAGATCAAACTCATATCCAGCATATCATTTTGGACAAATAAGGAGAGCAAGCCTGAAAGCCTGAAAGAATCAATCAAATCCTGTTGTCTCCACAGGAGAAGGCAACCAGCGAGACTACAGAAAGGAAATCAAAGGCAAAGACTCATTGTTGAATAATTTATCAAAACATTTTTATTTTCTTGAACAACAATACAATATGTCACAGAAAAATCACAGAGGGATTTAAGACAGGTCTGGCTCAGGTTTTTTTCTATGTGAGTTCTTTTTGAAACAATAAGTGCAGCATGAATCAAACAAGTCAAGAGGGAAAAGAGCAGTATTACATCCTTCAAATAATAGTAATGAGGACAAGACACAAAAAAACCCGAAACAAAACAAAACAAAACCCCGAAGTCACATCCCTAAAAGTCTCTGCAAAAGAGTCAAGAATTACAACTACGGCTAATGCTCATCATAAAACCACTAATGCCTCACAAGATTACGAATTTCATACAATGGAAATAAAGTAAAAAAAAAAAAATTAAAAAAAAGGAGAGATTTTTTATTTATCTGTTCGATACAGTACAAAGACATCATTCCATTTCTGTTACCAGTAAACTGTGTTGAAATGGTTCTAAGCACCAAATGGTTGGTTTGAGCTGTATCAGTTATTTATGTTCATACATCATTATATGCTGTTAAATGAGGGGGCATTAATGCAAGGAGGGGTCTAGCACCATGGAAATTAAACCGCCCCCCTGATTGCACTTCCCCTATCCACACATTATGATCATACTACATTTTTAAAATACCTTGTAGCCCCTTATCAAGTGAAGTACCCTTTGAAATGCAATAAATATATAAGAAAACAACCATGTACAGTATAAATAATGTCACAATTTACAATTTTCCATTTTCTCTGTAATTCAAAAATCAGAAACTGACAACAAAAAGAGGTATAAAAGTGGGAAGAAATTCCCATTGCAGTAATTTAAACTAGAGTGAAACGGGATATTTTTCAGGGTGTGTTATAATATAGCAACAACAGAAACAAACGATTGAGGTGGACAAATTTGACCATATACAAATTAGATTTTTGATTGAGAACAAAACTACATAGGTCTTCTAGTAAACCTGAAAACAGATACATTATGTACATGAACCGGTGTGCACAGACTAATGAGGGAAGGGGTAAGATCTTGAAAAATTGTGGGGATTTTATTCATTCATTTAACAATTAAAAAAAAAAGCCTAATCTGTGAATACAGCCCAGTGTGATACATGATAACGAAATTTTATGTAGGAATCAACACTGTTCAAAGTACTTTGAAGTGGAGCTAGACCGTGACTCAGCTGATATTAGCTTATTGCAGGTATCAGCGAGTATTTTGGACCGTAAGCAACAAAGACCAGTTGGTTTTTCAGCTCTAAAATGTCCCGCTTACTACGTACGCTGCTCACAATTCTTCTGAAAACCATTCTACAAGATCCTTATTAATGTTGTTTGCTCATGTTTTGTATTTATGGAAACTGAAATTATTATTGGTTGACATATTTTTTTGTGACAACATTGCAACTAAAAATAAGCAAATGAAAATACAGCATAATCAAAAGAGCATGCATAATGCGTAGTCCAGACTGTATAGCATCAACAAAATGAGAGCTTTTCTTTTAGAGAACCATCTAAATGTTGATGAAATTGGGCTTTTCTCTGTCATGTCTCAGTTCATGTGCTTTTCAACATGTTAAACTGGAAACACATCATATTAAACCTGGTGGCAGTGCACGGAGCTGCTGAGCCTCATAGACGGATCTTTGGGGCAGAATGGAGACACTGAGGTGCCCTGCAGTCTGATCATCTGTCTGCCCTCGTTGGCTGTTTGCATTAGACGATTATGATTGTGTGTCTCTTTGGACGTATTACTTTTTGCAGACTGCAAAGGGCACTTCACTGACAAAAACAACCCTAGTGACCCCTCCCCTCCTCATACCCCATCTATGCACACCACTGCGTATTCCATAAATTCATTCACAATTTACAATTATTTATTTTCTCTGTCATCTACAAACAAGAACATTGCAACAAAAGAGGTATAAAATTGAGATTGTTTTCCCATTTCAAAAATAAAAACGACATTATGTCATTATGTTTTCTGGGTGTATCGTAGTAACCAGACCAACAACTATTTAGCTGGACTTGTGAAAAACAAATAAAAAAAGCTAATTTTCCATCTCCATACTTGATTTCCAACTAAGAATGAAACCATATTAGTCCTCTAGTAAACCCGTATTTTAGAGAAACTGATAAAAGTTTTTGATTCGCTTTTTTTGTAGTTTTTTTTTTATACTTACATAAAACCTTATTTGTGTTTGTTTAATCTTCTAATTACCTCTCCTCTAAATACAGTTCACAAGGCCAATGTGGTGTACTTCTAGGCTGGTAAAACTTTTTAAGTATCTAACGAGAATAAATACAATTGGAATAGCACCTCAAAGAGTTTACAGACAGGAGTTACAAATGTCAGAATTTACCTGAATGCCAAACAAAAACAGGAACTAATACGATGCCAGATGTGACAATCAGCTACTTCTCCTGTGAAGCAATTCCCCTGCTGGTACAATAGAATCACAGCAAATTCATGGACATAGAATAACTAGATTGGTGTAAAAAAGTTCTACTGAATTTGCATAAAAGTACCTGAATTAATACACAGAACTGGCTACTTGACGCTTTTGAATCACAGCAGTGTCCGTTGAAAATACAACCTGATTTTCAGTGCTAGCAGTGCTCACATTTTTTTTTTTTTTTTGCTTTTTTTTCAGTTTTTTGTTCTTTTTTTTTTTTGGTAGTTTGTTTGTTTGTACACGTCTGAAATGCTTTTCATGAGAAGTACCAGTCTAGTCATTCTATTTCAAAACACACGTCCAATCAGCAGCTGGTATGGGGAAGACAGTGAGCTATAGTTGGATTGGCTGAGTATCCATACCTTATTGGGTGATGTAAACAATACTGAGTAAACGTGATTGGCTGATTCAGAAAGTGTTTGCAGGAACAGATTGCCTTGAAGACAACAATTGTGCTGCCATTAGAGTTTTGGTTATGGCTGAAAGACACCGGGGAGGAGTCCTCACTTTGAAAAGGGTGATGGAGCCTGAAGAGGAAGTAAACAGGAAGAGGCAGAGCTCAGCTGATCACTTGAAAAAGTTGTGTGCATATTAAATTATCAAAAGAAGTCAATTACAATATCTAACACAAAATATTTGTTTTTGTCCTGATGTTGTGTGATTGTGGTGAACTGTCATGTTAATGAATCTAATACAATAGAGAGTGAATGATGAATATTAAAGCATGTTAGCCGAACATCGCATGCTCTTCACAATTATTGCAGAGTGTAGGTTTTAAGCTGTAAATGTAAAAGCAGCCATTAGCTTGAGTTCAAGTTGTTTTGTTTTTTTGCTGGAAAGCAAAAAAAAAAAAAAACAACACACTTGAAATTTGCTCTGGAAACATAATGTGATCCAACACAGTGAACTGTTTGTTTGCATTCATGCTTTATGGAAGTTACAGCTGAATGCAGCTGTGAACAGAGGCTGTTTTTGGAGTTATGTTAATGCCTTTGTAACAAATGTTATCTGTGATGCATAGGAGGAATGTTGTGAAAAGATCCACTGAAAATGTTTCACGCAGTAAAAGAGCTGCTGTTAGGGAAGTTAATTTATTTAAAGGCACCAAGAGAGTCAAATCTTTACCAGTCGCTGATTAAAGCTACAGTGCAAAAAACTAATTATAATGTAAAGTTGTCCAAAAATGAAATGCATCTAAGTGTTCATTAAAAATAGATAAAACAAGATTCAAATCTTCTCAAGCTGATTTTTATATCATAGTGAAATGAACTGAACAGATAGCTGCCTGGAAAACAGGAAATCAACACTGCTGATGTATGCTTTGAAAAATGGATAAGAGAAAATTTAAGTTAAGGTTTCTGTTTTGTAGTTAATGAGTTAAACTGCAACATGCAGAATCTTAAATCTTCTTTAACACAAGTGATGCACGTGTGTGAACATCTGTCCCATTTTTGCCATATCTGATTTGTGATAAAGCGTTCTTATTTCACTTGCAGCCTCATACATGTGATTGAGATGCTATTGATGATTGAAAATAAGATCTGGGTGGAGCGATGTGATATGTGGCATTACTGTTAGAGTGCATGAGTAGAAAGTGAGACTGACCAGCGTGAAGCTGTCGTAGGTTCTCATCAGCTCCTCCATTCGATACTGTTCCAGCACCACTACTCCTGCCAGAGACGGGGTCTTAGCTCGGGCACAGTCCTCACAGTGCACCACGTAGGTCTTCTTACTGCTGTTCTCACTGGTCACAAACAGCAGGTCAAACACTTCCATCTGCACACACATACACACACACACAGTTTTGGTCCCGCAGATCAAGAGGTTTGTAAACACATCTACACCACATACACAACTACACAATTTACTGAATGCGAAAGACAACCAGGCCAGCAGGAAGAGGGGCTCACATCACACTCATTGCAGTAGTAGGCTGGCTCGTCCTTCACGCGACTCTGGTAACAGATCTTCTTCCCTGCAGCCACCAGCTGGTCTCTCAGAATCTGTATGTGCTTGATGGACTGCATCAGGCAGTGTCTGAGAGAGACAGAGGAGTGGAAAGTGAAGGATATAAACAAACAAAGACACACATGCACAGATACAAACAAAGAGACGTTTTACTTGATCATCTTGAAGGTATCCTGATCGGTGATCTTGATGGTGCGAGCCACATTCCAGGAAACGTGGATCATGGGAACGATTGACTTAACCTTCTTCACCTCATTCCACTCAAAGCGCTCCAGGGCGAGTTGATATTGGTACGCTGGGAGAGCAGACATCACAAACAGTAGTGAGGCTGAAAGTAGCCAGCATTTTAAACAGTATATTTAATTTGTAATCTGACACAAAGAACAACATCTGACTATCAGGTTTTAAGCTATTTTTCTCTTGGTCCTTGTTGTATCTTACAGTTGAGTGGCCCCACATTCCAGGCGATGTTGTTGCACCAGCCCACTGCCTGGACCCAGTGCACAGTTCCTGCGTTAATCCAAACCAGGTCACCCGGCCTCTGAATGAAGCGGTACACGGGAATGTTGGAGCTGTAGAGGTCTTCCAGGACCGGCCACCAGGACCCTGTAAGGTAGTCCACTCCATGCCTGAGGGAAACAGTTTGCAAAAAAAGCAGCTTAGCATGAACACATACTGAAGCTTGTTGCTAGATCCTTTGTTAAATCTAACAGCCTCTTCACTCACTTCTCACAGAATTTGTTGATATCTTCCCAGTAGTGCTCATGGACAGCAAACCACTCACAGTCACCGGGTCCGATATTGATGTTGACGGAGCAGAAATTGTTGTTCTCTTGGTGACCTGAGAAGAAGTGCAAAGATCTGAAACATTAAAACAGACCTATGTCTGAAATCACAGCATTACTGTGGTGTCATACACACACTCACCTGGCGTGCGGCTACCTGGCACCTTCATGTAGAGCTGGACAGTGTTCATGCCCAGGATGGTGTGACCGACATGACTGAGCATGTTGTTGCTGGATTCCACTCGCATGAAAGATGGCAGCTTCAGCAGCTCCTGCAGCTGAGGCTTCCACCTTATAAAGAAACACATGAGGTAATGTAAAAACAACAAGGACAACTCAGTGAGGTCAGTTTGAGGAAGCGGATTTTAATAACATAATCTCACCTTTTAGGGTCTGAGAGATCAATGTTGGTCCCGAATTTAATGATCTTTCCGACTGTTTTCTGCTCTGAGCTAGGGGACAGAACAGAGTCTGTTTAATGAGACACCCAGACTAACAGTATAAACAGTGAATTCAGTACAATTAGATCACAGTTTTGTGCTAACCTGGGTGTGCTGGTGCAATGAACTGAGTGGGCTTTACTGAAGACAGGAGCTTTAAAGGTAGCTGAGGCAGGACTGCCTTTACTGTTGGCTAATGTCAGACCAGCTTTGGTGATGGCTGATGGATCTGAGGTCTTGGTTTCCTCTCCTTCCTCTTCATTCTCACTCTCCTTCTCCTCCTATAACACATCTACATGAGCTCAGCTAAAAATGAATAGGTCATTACAAAGGTCCTTGACAAGTACCTGCAAAGTAAATCATTTCATTTACCTACCACATGTGGATGTCAGTAGTCAAATACACCTGAAACAGCTGAAGATGAATGGAAACACACATAAACCATGAACAGTGGCTTTATTTAGTTAAATGTACTGCTATTTTTACTGCACAATGTCCCTTTTACAAGAGCATTTATATATTCTTACCCTTGAGAATAAATTTCTCTAGAATAAATGTCCCCAGCTTGAGGGATCAATAAAGTAATAAACTTAAACTTAAACTTAAACTTTTGGTTATAACAAGTGGCCCAAGTTGGATTCACCAAAAGCTCTGGACAAACATGTTGTAAATCACTTATTTCAGCCTGATGATTGTGACCTGTTTTTGAGGAGGTGCACATCTGTGATGATCAGTCTACATTGCTAAAATTGTCATTTAAGGCTACCTGTCCTGGCTTTCATTTGTAAAAAATATTACCAAAGAATAAAAAGAAGACTTTCACACACACACACCCAAAAAAAACTGACTGAATTAAAGACAAAATGACATTAAATACTAAAAATGTTCTTGCTAAAGCAAACTGGTCCACCGCTTGTAAGTATTAGTTACATGTTTTAATTTTATTAAATATAAAATATAAACTACTGTGATTTTAAGTCAAATTTCAAGAAATATTGATGAAATGTCACATATTCACATATTCTCTTAAATCACTTGTATGTGCCACTTAAGAACAAATCAAAAAAGAAAAAAGCACAAACTTGGTGGGTGCCCCGTAAAGCACAAACATCTGGTTTTGAATAACAGCTGGAATAAAAACAGGTGTGAGTGAATTAATGTTGCCTTTAGTAACACCTACGTCAGCTAAACTCTATGTGCGTATGTGTGTGTGTGTGTGCCTTGAGGGAAAATGTCTACCTGCAGGCTCTCCTGGAAGCTGGAGGCCTGGTACTGGGCGTACTTGGCAATGGTGGTATGTGAGCGACTGCTTTCGCAGGGCCACGTCTGTGCCGAGCCACTGGGATCCCAGTTCTCATCAGCCGGCTGCTGAACCTGAGTCCTCACTTCCACTGCATGGTCCGCATTGGCCTCCACCAGAGATTTGGTGGAGAACAGACCAAGGTCTACCATAGAGAAAAAGCAAACATACCTTGTCAGATGATAATTTTCCAACCACCTCTGTATAGTAAAATACACACACTGAAATCTCGTAGGAGTAAAATACACACACTGAAATATGTAAACACATTCAAAGCAACAGTTGATACAGCATCACAGCACCCCAGCCATCACGTCGTAGTTGAGCATACATGTTCTGCATTCAAATAGGGATCATAAAGATGTGTGATATGTACCAAGTTTGTGACAGTGGAGCTCTGTATGCTGCCCAATTAGCAGATCGGTGACAAGGAGTTTTCAAGATCCAGCGCTTCTTAGAATCAGCTTATGATAATTTTTAAACTCTAATCTTCTAAAATCTTTACATGGTATTTGCTGACAGTGAAAAGATGTTGCAACCATGTAAAACTTGGTGGGGTGAAAGGGTTGTCCAAATAGCCCAGACAGATTTTTAATAAAGAAATTACTCAACATATCAAATGTCTACTACATTTAAAATGATCACAAGTTTATGACATAGTGCATTCACATATGAAGAATCAGTGCTGCCTTCTCTTTTCCGTTCTCTCTCCCTGCCTCCAGCGTGACACTTTTCACCAAAACAAAAATTAATGACAATGTTCCACTAATCAACAAAAACTCATTTAGAGTGAATGGGACTGGATAAATCCTGTTTGGCTAAACAGAGTAAATGGAGTGCAGCAACTTAGCTGAGATGAGTGTGATGGATAAACTTACTTAGGCGGAGGGAGCCAGCAAGGCCTCTGATGACAGTAACAGCATTTTTGGGATCAGTGCAGAACTGAAGCAGGACTGGAGAAAAGGCGTCCCTCTTGCTCTCCAACTGCAGAAGCATCACAGCGTAATTAGAAACATTTGAACACAGCAAAGGAATAAAAGTATTTGTCTTAAAAGCAAATGAAAAATACTGACAGTTGGTAGGGAAATGTGTAGATGTCTTGAAACAAGGTACGATAAGGCAGCTCTCTCTGCTGCTATTGAGAAAATGATTCAAGAAATATTTCAAGTGATTTTAAATCAGTAATCGTTATTATGGCCATTTACAGTTTTTTATTTTGTCTTTTTTTTTTTTCATTAATACACAATCAAGACTAAGAGTCTGCAGCCATGCTGGCAGCTGTGCGTGGCTGTGAATGCCGTAAATTTTGCGAGTATTTAGTCGCAAGCCCAAGTCACAAGCCAAACTAATTAAAATGTTGGCGCTAGATAAAGAGTTAAGATATAAGCAATTCATCCATAGGGAGGCATGAATGTCTGGACCAAATTTAATGGCAATTCATCAAAGTTAGTTAGACATGTCACTCTAAACCACAAATGTCAGCGGGACCAACGCTAGCATGGCTAAAAACAAGAATATAGGTTTCAATACTTGGCTGTGTTATTTTTTTAGGCTGGGTCATTTTGACTATGCTAATCTGTGTGGACTCACGTAGATACTTGGTGTAGGAGGGTTAAGCTTTTCTCGAGGAATGAGGGTCTTGATGATGTTAGGTTTAACAGAGAAAGTGGGAAGCAGGTACGACTCCTTGAATTTCCCCTTCACCCTTGTCCCCCTGGAGAAAGATGACAGAGCAATAAAAGACAAAATTCATCAAGAGGAACAACTGAGACGTTGAACCTACAATGAAATATATACAGATATAGTATATATGTATATATAATAACAATATTTGTCCGAGTACTCACTTGCAAGCTCTGATCACTTCAGTTGCCGTGTGTTCGATGTTGATCTTAGAAAGTGGGATTCTTGGCTCCTCCACCTCTGATATGTTGAATGTTTGTCTTCCAGCACTCTCCACTTTAATCAAGAGGATCTTCAGCTCCTTACACAAGCCCATGGACAATGCTTTCAGTTTCAGTGGATCGACTGGAGCTAATGAGCAGGGAGGTTTACTTGCTGGTGTGGAGACACACAGTTTGGATGCATTGACTGAGTTTGAAGTCTTGGTATCTGTGTTTCTAGCTGCTGAGGATATCTTAGTTTCTAACTCAGTGACCGCTTCCTTCTTCCCTGTTGCTACCTTTACCTCGGCGTTCCCAGTGTCCACCTTTTCTTTCTGGATGTCCTTGCCATGTGGGGTTTGATTTTCCTGAGAAATCTGGCCCTTCATACTATCTGTCAGAGGTCTGGGTGAACTTCTAGAGATGACTGGCTCTAAGCATGAAACATCCCTTTCTTCCAGCTCCTTTATTTCATTTACTTTGTTTTTAGGACAGATGACACTGCTTTCTTCTGTCTTTATCTTAATCTTGATCTCTCCATCTCTTCTGCCATCCTGATCCTTTTGTTTTCTTTTACTGTCTGCATGTCTGCTTTCTGTCTCTTTGCTGTGTTCACTCTCCTCCTTGGTGGAAACAGAGAGGAGGCCGGTGAAAGAAGATGTATTTGTGGTGGTCAGTCTCAGCTCTGCACTCAGTGATCCGTCCAAAAGCGATGACTCAGTTCTCTCAGGGCGGATTTCTGTATCCTTACCCTCTTGTTTCACTTTTATATCCTTCTCAGACTCTTCCTGTTTCTCCTGCACCAGGGCGTTTTCGACAGGCTCACTGAGATCTGCCGGACTGTGGGATTTCAAAAGTGTGTGTGAGGTAGTATGAGTTGGTGATTGATTACCGGGTTCGGAGGATGCTGTGGGGTCAGATTTGGGGGAGAAATCTTCATGCTCATGATGGTGAATCTCTGCCCCAAATGCAAGAGAAGAGGAGTACTTCACCCCTCTCGCAGTGCTAGCAGGAGGCCCGCCAAATGGCCCACCTCGACAAGGGACCCTCTGGCTTCCGAGAAAGGTGGCCAGGCTCTTGAAGACATCATCCAATCCTACTTTATGGTGGTGGAGCTCGTGAAGAAGCGAGCCAGAAGCTTCCCTGCTGTTATCCACGTCTTCTTCTTTTTCTTCCTCTGCATTTTGTTCAGTTGTACAAGGCAGGTCAGAGAATTCAGGCCTGTCACTGTGGGAATAATCAGCGAGTTTACTTTCACAAGGTTTCTTATTCGCATCATCAATGCTCTCATTGTCTACAGGGGGAGGAGAAAAGCACTGGGTGGGGCTGGGTTGGAGGACAGGTCTACTTATCACTCCCTTTTCTAGCTCTTCCTCATCCTCTCCCATAACAGATACTGGAGAGCCCTGCCAGCTCAGGACAGGAGGGGTGTTTGCAAGGTTGTCTCCCATTTCGCTCAAATTTCCCATCACAGCCACAGGCTGAAGATCTGGAGCGTTGAGAACACCTCCTTGCCCACCGTCTTTGCCCTGGACAGGCTGCTCTAAGTGCTCTAAGCTAACAGAACATGCTGTACTAAGTGGTGCTAAGGCTGTAAATAAAAGTGAAGGGAGGGTATCATCAGGTTTTTCTTTTGGTCCTTCTTCTGACTGGGATGAGACAATGTTGGGCTTCTTGCTGGTCTGGCTAGGGTTGGTGTTCCTGGGACGAGACTGCATTAGAGGATTCTTGACAGGGAGTTTCTGGGAACTGCTGTTCTTTTTGGACATTTTGTGATTTTCAGATTTTGAGGATGGCTGTGATGAAGAGCAGCTGGGATGAGAAGTATTTGTAGAAGGCCTGCGTGTCCCCTCTGATCGTTCAGTCCTCGCCCTGTGCTTGTGTTTGGGTGTTGACTGGCTTTGATTCTCTGGGGTCAGAGTTGTAGTCTCCATTTTATTCATTTTGATCTCTCCTGAAGAGTTGGAACCAGAGGTGGAGGAAAATGTTTCCTTTTTTGTGATTTTCAAGCCGAACTTTCTTTCTTTTTTAATTGCTTTATCTCTTTTCCTTTTTCTGTCGCCCAACCTTTTCTCCTCTTTTTTCTTCCGCCTTTTTCTTTCTTCAGCTTTTCTGTTTGTCTTTTGAACTTCTCCTTTTCTCTCCTTTTTCTCCATCTTATCTTTTTGTTTGCATTCAGATTTTTTGTGTTCTTCCATCTCCTTCTCGGGCTTGTTTGCTCTCGATCTGCTGTGGGGGAACTGTCGTGAGCAGAGGGGCTGTGAGGTCTTTCTGTACTTGACGTCTGAAAATCTAGATTTAGGACCATTGTGAGATGTAAGAGACATGGTGGATGTCAGGCTAGGTCTTGGGGTATGAATGGGGCTTCCCTGGAGTTTAGGTTGTCCACTGAGGCCAGGACTAGACTGATGAATAACTGATGGATCTTTTCTTCCACTGGCTACCGTGAATGAAGAGGGGCTGGAAGGAGCACGTGGACTGCTGGCAGTGGAACCTCCATCTTTCGTACTGCACAGGAGGGATGGATAGGGAGGAGAGTCTGCACCAGACGAATTGGAGAGGACTGGATCCCTTGAATTGCCTCTTTGATGAGTGCGTTGAGGTTCCTGCAGTTAATAACATATCTATTTAAACTTTTGTTCAGGGATTGAAACTCATTTAAGTTACAACCTATAGAGATGTACTATTGTACTGAGATCAATATAATTATTAATATAAAGTTAGGCCCGTTCACATGGCACAAAAATAGATTTTAAAAAGGAAACCTTTCATGTCTAATGTACTACTTTCATGTTCTTGATTAATCATCAAATATTGATATGGATATAGAATATAACTCATTCTAACCATTTAGTAAAAGCATGAAGAGTGTAATAGAAGACTTTGAGGAAATCACAGACAGGCTCTTTGTTTGTTTGTAATGTGTCATAGTTTATTCCTTACTGTGCTTTGTTTGTGGTGATGGCTCCGTGAGTCTTTGCCCTCTAGAGGATGTAGCAGTGGGTTGTGCTGTAGGGCTCTGAGGTGGCCTGTGTGCCGCTGATAGTGGTAATGATGGTTTTGGTGGCTGTAAGGCACACGGGTGTGGTCTGCTGGTGAAGATGAGATTTTCCGCTCGACCTTCCCTCTGCTTCCGTGATGTGGCGGTCTGCTGCCACAACTCTGGTTTAAAACTGCTAGGTTGGTGTTACTGAAGCCATGTCCTCCAGCTCGCAGTTTAGAGGTTTCCTGCAAATTTCAAAGCCAACAGTACAAATCAATAATGATCAACATTTTTGTTCAGTTTTAATTTTGAGTGATCATTCACTGATGATACTAGCTAACCTGTGGCTGTGTTGCTGAGGTCCTGTGGTCAGAGTGGTGGCAAGGACCCGCCCTGTCATTAAGAGGCCTCCAGTCATCTTGGTTGCCGCGGTGGTGGCGAGGTGGTGATGGGGCATGGGCAAGTAAAGGTAAATGCCTTGATCCAGGATGAGATGGCTAAACAAAAAAAGCATGAATATCCTGTCATACTAGAAGGGATTTTACCAATGGGTGGTGCTGTTGCGCAGTATTGAAATGTACAGATATATAAGACAGTCAGAGTTTGTTGCACTAAGTCCACAAACTTAACCTGATCAGGGCCAGAGTCCCTTCTCCTCTTAGCAGGACACTCTTCCCTGGGGGATAAAGGGTGCTGTGGGGGTGGACTGTGCTGGTGTAATTGGTCTCGCCGCTGATGGAGGGCTGGCCGTTTCCAGGGTCCTGGCCTGTTGTTTATCATTCTGCCTGGAAAGCTCCTGCGGCAGTCTGAGGGGGCCCATCTCTCCGGTGGGGACTGGAGCTCTCTGTTGTTGCGATGTAGGCGAGGACCATGCTAACAGTCAGAGAGAGGAAAAGTACAGCCATAATCCAAAGTGAAATGATGACACACTTTTAGCTCCAACAACAATATCATGTCTTTTGAATGTAATATCATTCCTGATTAGCATGGCTCACCACAGAGTTGCTGACACTGTTGTCCCAGGTTGTGTAGCGCTCTCCGGGTCCTGTCAGGTAACCATTGTTGGTGGCAGCTCGGTTGTGGAATGAGCGTGTGGAGTTGTGATGCCAGTTCTGGGCTTCAAACAGCTGCTCTTTACCATCCCAAAGACGCAGATGCTGTCTGTGCCCCTTTGAGATACCCTTGTCCTGAACATGGTTAACTGCTCTCTCCCCCCTAAGAAAAAGACCAAATGAACTGAGCAACAAGTATCACGTTGTATTCAAAACAAACATGGCACAGCACAACTAGGACTTATCAAGTGCATACTCATATCCATGATAGCATCAAGATTTGTCCTGTTCTGTTGCTCAAATGGCAAACACCAATGAGCCACAGTCTATCCATCCAAATGGTTTCAGTAACAAATACATTACAACAGAGAAAGAATATATGCACCATAATTAGCAAATCTACAAGATGCACAACACATTTTCAGAGGAGTGTATGAATGATAAATGCACTGTTTCACTCACCTATTATAAAGACGATTTGATAGTGGATGGTGTGATTGATTGCGCCCTCCTTGACATCTGTTGTAAAGAAAAAGAAAACACAGAAAATCTACTGTCCCAGCGTAATAATGCAGTTCATGTGATAGTATAACAAATCCGTGAGCTCTCATCCTTCATGCTGTTGGCTAAAAGTCAGACTGAAGCCAGACTTGCTTGTTGGTCATTTCTCTTTCAAAGTGTTTTCTGTGTATATATGGTCTTTCTCTGAACATCTTACTCAAGAGTACCTTAGTGGGGACAGAGACATTGGCAACACTCAAGCATGTGATGTTATTTTAGCAGAGTTTGGTGTTTATGTCTCTTTGAGAGTCATACCTCTTTATCAGAGTCACAATTGTTTCTCTTAGCAAACGCCACAACCAGATACACACAGTTGCAGTTACAATCACATTCATTAGAGCCACCCCCGACTGCTGCAGCTGAATAGTCAGATTGCAGCTGCAGTTAGACTCTCAGCTGCAAGCTGAAGAATTTATGGTTTCATTCACCACAGTCGTGCTTCTTTAAACTGTACAGATGGGTCCATGCTCACTGCTCTGTGGCTGAAGTAAGAACTTTTCATGAATATGCTCATCACATTTTAATCTGTCAGCCCCCTAAAGCGATGCTTATCTTAAATCAACCCAGACAACAAAGGCTGGAGTCCAACCTGCAGGAATGACCCTCGTTGCGGAAGTTCAAGTCTCAAGTTGTTCCACTATCCACTCCCACTGTGTTTAATTTCTTTTCAAGAAGGCTTTGGCCTTTTTTTTTTCCAAGTTAAGTTTACTGTAGACTTATTGACAGTTTTGGCTATCTTTACAACTAAAGATCATGATGCATGATTAGTACAGAAATCGAAAAAAATACATAAACAAGAGGTTATTGCCACTCCAGTCATCTTATAAGGTAACACTCTGAAGAAACAATAATAATTTCGTGTGTGTGTTGACAGTGCTGCTGACCTGTTTGTGTGGCTCCAGGGGCGACTGTTTACAGGAGCCCATTGTCCCCTGTTAGGTCCTCCAGCTGGATAGGAGTCCCATGCGTTACGGCCAGAGTACAGCTCTGCTGGGTGATACATGCAGCCTGAAACACAGATGTGGTTTGATGTGTATGGAGTCAAGATTTTCAATAAAGAAACATGCAAAGAAAGAAAGTTTGACGACAGAACGTGCAATATGGAAGTACCGCCACTTACAACCAGTCAGATCTTAGCATACACAGTGACGATCCCCACCACTTTGCATTCTACAATCACTTTAACTTGTGAGTAAATCTCACACTTAGACAATCTGTGACAAAATTAGGTGAAGTTTTAGTTCCTTAATTCGGATTCACAAAACTGTTCAACTCACTGACTTATTATCTGAAAAAGGCCTAAGGGAAGGACCTGCTAATCAGTTAAAGTAAAATCATTTACAGTAGCAGGTGAACTTTAACGAAACATCATGGAACAACTCACACATGGTTAAATTCGGGGTTTGATGACATTTCAGCAGTGCGAAACAATTATCAATGTACATTTCATTTTCTGTGATTCAATAAAGTACAGCAGCGGCGCACATAGTATATGTTTGCATTTAAATACGTATGTACTGTGGTTACCAGTCTTGGTCTGTATTTAGAAGGCCCTCCACTTCACACCTGAGAGCAAAAAAAACAGCCTGTGGAGAAGACACATGGTTGGGAGATATGTTCTGTAAACGACTACAGAGAGAGAAACATGCATTTCTAAACCATGTCTATGCCATAACTTTTTTTTTTTCCTCTGGCTTAATAACAAAATAAGCCTTATATCCCTGTGAGTCTGTGATTTACAACAGCACCAAACTGTCATTTTGTGTATCTCTGGAAGATTTTATTTCCTCATGCTGTATTTTCTGCTGCTCTGTATCTGTTCAGTGGTCATTGTGTCATTGTCTGCATTGTGCATCCAATCTCTCTCTAATCACTACTTCCCAGCAGCCACCACAGCCAGTGGCCATCCAGTGATGAAAAAACATGGCAGCAAGATGAAGGACTGTGGCAACCTCCCTTTAAGAACAAAGAAGAAAAAAGAAAATCATGGCTGTGCTGTTATAGTATTTTTTTTACCCTATAAACCCTGAATCCTTAATACTCAGAAAACTTTCACCATTATTCCAGGTCGGGCGTTTGGCTGACTGTGTCTCTGCAGAAATTCAAGTTCTTCTCTTATTGTCTGATCACAATTTCTAATCAAGCCTCCTGAGCCTGTTCTGCCTATTTTCATTTTTATTGATTTTTTTCTCTCTTTTGTTTAAAAAATAATTGTTTCATCCAGTCTCTGCTACCACAGACAGAGAAGATCTCTTACTGTCTGTGCTCTCTTGCTGCCGCCAAACTTCTGCTGAAGTGAGCTGACCTTGTAAAAGATCAACTTTGCTTGCTGAAGAGATCATTGGTGCACCAGTGACAGGTTGCACCTCTACATGCAATCATTTCACACAGTTGTTTATAAATAGTATGCTGTGAGACATTTTACCACTTCCCCAGTTCTATGATTTTTTTTTTTTTTTTTGTGTGTGTGTGTGTGTGTGTGTGTGTGTGTGTGTGTACTGCAAGTTTGTTCCATAAAGGTTTGTTTGTGGTAAGACTGTTGCAGTTGCGCCATAATAACCTTTCTGTGAGTGCTGAATGAGCTAAGTGAGCAGCCTTTGTGAGCGTCCATTTCCAACCAGTTGCTAGAGCAACTGAAGCCAGACAGTTCTCACTGCTGTGGGCCTTTAGGCCTTTTAGAGTCAGCTACATTTAGATTTATTTTTAGAGTTGGAAGAAGACATGAAAGGGCTTTATATGCATACAGTGTTCACTGCTACAAACTGTAAAGTAAGATTATAGGACTTTGTCCTAACATATAGCACTGAATACCATCAGTTGCCATATAAAGCTGCACAACAGACCAAAAAAAAGAATGTCTGGTTATATCAGCACTAATCCTCAAGCTCATGTTCCAGTAAAATCTGCTTTTTGAAAGGCGAGTTTTCTGAGCTTCTACATTTTTTTTTTGCTAATTCTTCAATAACCTTTTCATCATTGTAAAATACCTGGCTTTAAAGCTTTCTTTGCTCAGGATCTTAGTTGGATGACTTTATTCCTGCCTGTTTGGATTTGTGTCCCAAAATGGCAACCTGCATTAATGTCACGTCACTGTCACTTTCTCATTGTGATAAAGATGGTCACTGTGTGCTCAATTCACGCAAACAACTTGTAAAGTGTGTTTCACCATTTGTGCGGAGCTACGACGTTTTCATGCACAGGCAAGAAAAGACACCACGTTTTTACCCCTGAGCTTTATACAACTGAGCAGCATCACACACACAACAGAGAGACCATCTGATGCAGACCCTCCCTGTCGCACACTGGAACACACACTTTTGTTATAGTGTTGTAGGGGGGAGCTGTCAGTCAACAGCCACTTGTGTATGACTCTACACATCGACGGTTCTGTTCCTCCAATATTTAATTGGAATTCATCACAGAGGCCAAATGATGTCATGTGTCAAAGGGGTTACGTTTCTGTTGGATAAACTCTCTGCTTCACAGTGAGTTAACCTTAAAGACAAAAAAAAAAGTGCAATGCCAACAGTAGGGTATTGTGTTAAATACCATCTGTATAAAATTAGGGCAATGCTTTTAAAACATTTCATTTCAGCTCTGTTTCTGATTTGTGCAGTGATGTGTTTGTGCACAAATGAAGCTTCACACAATTAAAACACTGAATCAGTTATTCCAGTGACTGACTGTCACTTACTCGTAGGCTAAACCTGCTGTCTGCACCCCTCAGTCTGCTTCCTCTCTCCCTCTTGTCACCAAGGAAACCCTGGTCATCCCTCTGTCACCACACAGGGAGAACGGAGCGTGGGATAACCATGCATCCATTCATATCTCTGCTGAAACCCCATTTGGCTGTCTAACATCTGACAATTTCACCACATGAATCATGTTTGCTCAACGCAAAGACATATATTTGACACCTAATAGTGTGTGTGTGTGTGTGTGTCTGTGTTGATGTTCATACATATAACTAAACTTACCTAGCAATGAGCACTGAGAGAAAAGAGGGGAGACAGACTCTCGGGCCCAAATCAATGATGCCGTCAGTCAGGAATAGAAAGACAGCAGACCTGTGCAGTTTCAGATCCCTTTAAATAGACATGCTCATTCTCCGCTAGCTGGCAAACAACACACACAGACAGACACACACAGTAGAGAGAGTGAGGAAATTCTTGTCATTTGGTGCACATATGTACAAGACAGGAAGGTTTTATTGTTTCAAATGAAGGACAGTATCTCTCCTCCATCCCTCAGGTATTGCTGCCATTCTCCTCCCTTCTATTCTCATCTCTCATTTCCTACAGCACATGCTGTCACACACATCTGCACTGTTGCAATTCTGACCCTCTCTAGACAAAGAGAGAGACTGAAATGAGATGTTAGAGAGAAGGGAGAGGAAGGATGGGCCGGTAACCTCTGACAGGCTGCAGGGCTTTCTTTTCTTCTGTCTTTCCTCTTCATGGCTCTGCTCCATCGCCTTTGCTATCTTCACTACTTGTTTCAACAAGGCTCCTTTTCTTTCTTGATACCCAATATGCCAGCCTCCTTCCTTTCTCTTTCAGGCTATGTGCACGGCTCTGCCTATGCCTCACCCTCCCTTTTCTCTGCACGCTGTGTCCTTGTATCCCTGGCAACCGATGATATCATTTAGTCCAGAGCTGGGAGCAAGGCCTCAAGCAAGGAGGGGAGTGTTTGAGTGTGTGTGTGTGTGTGTGTGTGTGTGTGTGTGTGTGTGTGTGTGTGTGTGTGTGTGTGTGTGTGTGTGTGTGTGATTATAACATGGAGAGAGAGAGAGAGAGTGGTGGTGGGGGTCTAGGGAGTCCATAGGATTTATAGGATGTATACTTCTACATTTCTCTCTTCTTTTCTCTGCTCACTCTGCTCAGATATCTGCAGCATTTGTGCAGCAGCTCTGTCAGCTGAATAAAAATATTCATTAAGTAGTGAAGAACTGCCTCACATCTTCAAACACACTCCAATTTGTGTCTTCATTTGGACAAATCAACAGTTTGTCACATTTTGCACATCTCATACCATCTGGAGCTGCTTGCTAGCAGCAGTGAACCACTGCAGATGTGCATCTCTTGCTGAGACTTTATGAGTCTGTGTGTGTGTGTGTGTGTGTGTGTGTGTGTGTGTGTATGTATGTAGTAAGGAGACTGCTTCCTATACCATAGAAGGAAGGATGGACTGCACCAGACCAGGCCTGTCTCTGGTGGCCCCTAAGCTAGCTAACACAAGGAGAGACATGAAGAGAACAGATGGAAGGGAAGTGAGAAGCGACAACGTACAGACAGACAGACTGCACGGACAACCCACCCTGAACGCACGCACATGCATGATTTTATTGGATGCAGGCCTGAAATAGCCTCACGATCACGGAGAAAGAAAGTACAGTATGAGCCGAATATCAATCACATTTCTAAAAATAACATCCCCGCAGCCCCGCTTCACTCTGCTCTATCCCCTTCTCCCTTTCTATAATAGCGGCTTCTACCGGTGTATGCTCCATAAAGCACAGCCCTCTAAGGGGTACTGGAATGTACCAAGGCAAGGTCAAGAACAAGAAAGAGGGGTGTCTTTTGCAAACAATGCAAAATGTGCAGCTTTGTTAACAAAGACAATGAAGGAGGTTAATAGGTTCGGAGAAGGCACTAGAAGCACATGTGTGTGTGCATCAGGCACCTGGTTTGTGTGGGGAACGGTAACCTAGAACTGCACGTCTGGGTGCTTACCTAAGCTGACAATCATATCAACCGAAAGCATACATTGGGTTTATGTTGCATGTTAGTGTTTATTCTGACTCAGATGACTTAAAAATGTGTGAGTCAAACATTTGAGCCACTTATTTTATTAAAAAAAAAAAAAAAAAAAAAAAAAACCACACACACACACCCACACACAACAAAGTGAAAAGGTCTGTGCAGGATGTGTTCCACAAACTGAGCTGAACTTTCGGCGGAGCCAAGTACTACACAGAATGTGACACAGTTTAGACATGACTCTAAATGAAGATTAATCATTGCACTTGGTCACACTGAGGCTCCTTACTATTGTACACCTCCTAGAAACACACAGACACACACACACACACACATGCAGACATGTAATGCTCACGTGCAGACAATGCAGAGATGTGAAATGATGTAGTGAAGAGGAACTTGGTGGTTACACTTGTGGTTACATTTGAGCTCTGTGGAACTGTTGAATATTCGTCTGTGTGTGTGTGTGTGTGTGTGTGTGTGTGTGTCTGTTACTGTGTGAGCTTCATGCATGAATGTGCAGCACAGCCTACAGAAACACACTGCAGTATGTTCAGATCATTCAGAACAATGACACACAGAAAACACACAAGAATCAACAAATGTAAACAAACACAGCAGAGAAAAGAAACACAAACACACACACACACACACACACACACACACATCCACTGTCCTCCTACAATGCATGCAGTATATTTCCATTCAGCCCAGAGCAAAAATGCACATCAAGTTCCTCCTCTGCAGTTCTCCTTTACCTCTTTGTTTTTGTCTTCGTTCTCTTTGGTCCACACGCCCCTCTGCTCCCCTTTTCCTCCCTTTCACTCCTCGCCACCTTGTCTCACCCGATCCTCTCCTCTGACTCCTTTCTTCCCCTCTCCTCCTCTTCCTGTTTCCACACTCCACTCTCTGATGCTGGGGCTCTCATAGCAGACTGATCCATGTGCGGAGACCGACGGGGGCGGGCCAACGAGCTGCCAGTCACGAGAGAAGAACCAATGAGGGGGCAGAATTGCTTATCTCTCACATTTTGCAGTGAACAAGAGGAGGCAGGAGGAGGGGAAAAATAGCAGACAGAGAGGCATGGAGAGGCTCTTTATTTCTCTTCCTCTGTGTGTGTGTGTGTGGATACAGTATATGTGTATGTGTGTGAGAGAGAGAGAATAAGTGAGAGTTGGAACATGGCCAGTACAGTAGAGGAGATATTTTAAATCTCTCCACAGCTGTAAAAGAATCTCTTCAAGCTGATACAGACATGTTTTTCCCCAGCATCACTACGAGCTAACACACTTATCTGTGCAAAGAGATGCATACATGTCTCATGCACATTATCATGCTGCCGACACTTTTGAATCCGTTTGTTTCAAATCCTCAGAAAACAGCTCATTTAATGACTTGATGACAGAAGAAATCACAAATCACAAAACACATCCCAGTATCAGTGTGAACAACGCATATGTTTCTCCTGGTTTAGTGGAGCCGAACACACACACATACCTTTTTGGATGAACTGGGAAGTGAGGCACAGTGAAATGGTGACAGAGGGGCTGCAAGTGTTGGCTGAGCTCAAATGTCAAGTGACAGGATAACCAGGGGAGGTGGGGCTACAGCTTCTGGTTCATGAGGGAGGGCCTCCTCTTTGTGGCTCACAATGCAAAACCACCTCTCACTCCTCTGCTCATTTCACCCATCACCGACCAATAACAAGCAGGCAGAGCCGTCGGCCCCCGAGTGCACAGTAAGAGGTAGAGACAGAGGGAGAGCTGATGAGGAGCCAGAGGACTGTGAGAGGGAAATGGTGGAAGCAGACTGTTGACAGATTTTTTTTTTCTTTTCTTTTTTTTTTTTTTTTTTTTTTTACCTCTGAAATGCCTTAGCAACAGCCCCTGATCAGCTCAAACTCTATTGGTCAGTTCTCAAACCCATGTGAGTATTTGGGCCAATCAGGAGGCTTTGGTGCAGCACTAAGTGTGGAAAGCTTCACAAGCCAGAATCTTTGCTAAATTATGCCCCCTGGTGGCTGGGTGGAGGTCTAGAAACTTCTGTGGTTTATAAGCAAAGGGAGCATCTGCTCTGTGTGGACACTTCCTAGCTGAAAGCTGTCATGTTTGGCATCTGATGAAACACTTGTGATATAGGAAATGTTTTATCATGCTGCCCACAGACTTCTTCAGAAGTAATTATTAATATCATACAAATGTGGAACAAAGCAAAAGTTTTGGGACATTAATGTAATATATACTAATGTCCCAAAACTTATATATATCTATATATCTATATAGATATCTATATATCTACACACACACACACACACACACACATATATCAGCACTACAAAGACATGTGACATGTATGAAGCAGTGATGATGACCGTAAAAGGAAGAAAAGGGAAAAGAGTCAAGCCTAAAAACGAAGAAGAGATGTAGACTATTTTAAATACATTAATTTATATATCAATTGTGCAGCTCAACAACTGTCAGTATGGACAGATTCTAAAATTCTAAAATAAAAAATATCAAAATAATAAAATCAGTTGGATTAAAGCTTAAACCTCAACATGACAGTGACAATGTTTTTTTCAAGCTCTCAGATGCAGCCATCTTTTTTAAAAAAATTAATATTACTAATAAAATAAAAGTGTATAAAGTTATATTTCTATGCATTTATCATCATGAGGAAGCAGGAAATGGGAATAAACAAAAACCAAGCCTACACTGCCTCCAAGTGGGCAATATATATTATTGCATGGTGACATGCTTCGTATTGTGTCAACGTGCACAATACGAAGCATGTCTGTCAGGAATATTAAAATTTTAAAGCTGAGAAGAATGGACACTTAAAATACGGTAAAACATTAAATTATCACAGTGTATTTATTGTATTTTTTTTAAAATCATCTGATATGGTATGGGTCCCAGTATCAAAATCAATCATTAACTTATTTAATTTGTCGTTAAATCTCTCAACAGCCTGGCATACTTGCTTAGTGCCGTTCTTCTGGACATGTCTTTCATGACGTGTCTGTACTTTGACTGACCACATTTCTGAGCCAGTTCTTAAGTCACAGGACAACATGTTTGTAAAGCACTGAATGAGGAGTGCTTCAACTCACATAGATTCATTAATAATAATGAAATAATTTTGTCACATATCTGAAGATTGTAAAACCCTCCCCACAGCGTTGCTCCGTGAATCACATTGACAGCGACTGTTTGAACAAAACTAAAACATGTTGCACGGCCACTCATGACCAGTGCGTCACATTTTCCACTAAAGAACTGGTGAACATGGAGCTCAACATCAGTACAACGCTGTTGGAGTCGAAGCAGCAGAGGGCAGCTGAGCTGGGTCTGCACTTGGCCTGAATTTATAATTTTAATTGGCAAAAATGCTGACAGCTGAAAAATGTCTGTTCACATAACCGCATCATCAGCCCCAGCCACATAAGTTATGACTGTCATAACTCAAGATTAGATCAGAGAGGCAAGCTGGTCCCTCGATGAATAACAACACTCAGTCACTCAAATTGACTTATTAGGCCAGTGAAGGATTGTTGCTCCATTTGCATAAGACTGAATTGAGCAGAGGGCAGTATAGGACAGCAACAGAAACCCCAGCTACTTATGCAGCACAGTTTATTTCCTTTACATTTTGGACATTTACATCAGTGGTTCCCAATCTTTTCCTATCAGACGTACAACCACGGCCCCGTCTGACGAGCTCAAGAATGACCACCAGTCTGTTTCCAAATGTGTTCATCTGAATTCATTTTAAACAGGAGAAACTTACTTTTATATATCTATTTCAACTGTTTATTTATTACTTTTTGATCTTTATTTAATGGTTTATCCAGTACTTTTAGCTATTTCAACAATTCATTTATTACAGCTAACTATTTCAACAATTATCTACTGCTTTTACCTAAATGTTTATATTTCTCTGCTTGTTTTCAGGCACCTTTTTTAATCACAAGACCTGGTGTTCAGGTACAGCTGATGCATGTACGTGGATACATTTTTATCCACATATTGGGTTGGATGAAAATGTTTGGGAATCAGTAATTTAGATGATAATCTGCTTCAGTGTGTATAATGAGATCAAGGACATCATAATAATGGTGTTTAACATGTAAAAAAAAAAAGACATATAAAGAAACTGCATGAAGCTGCTATGAAGAACTAAAGACAAAATAAAACTTATAGGAATAGGGTTTTAATTGCTTGGTACACAGTGAGCTGCCAAAATAGGTCAAGCACCCATTTTGGCAGAACACTGAGTCATGAAATTCTTCTATTTCTCTGCAAATGAAGTTGATTTTCTATGAAGTACTTGCACTGGATTATTTTCTTATTTTGCTTCTTCGTGTTCATCATTATCTCCACAGTTGCTTCATCTACAATTGCTGCTCTTCATCAGCTTGTTGTTGCTTGTTAAATTAAAAAAAAACACCAACACTTTTCCAATGTGACCTTTTTTCCTCCTACTCCAAATAAACCCCCATCTGTACAAAATCTTATGAAACTCTTATCGCTGCTCTTCAGATACTGTAGACTTATTTTATTATATTTTCTTTCAACATTTTCAACATTCTGTTGCTAAATGCAATTTCCCCACTGAGGGACTAATAAAGGATTTCTTATTCTTATTATTCTTATTTCTAGTTGTCTTTTATGTAATGTAGTTGCGAGACACACGAGGAGACATTTATGCACAGACCTTGATGTGAAAACGTCTCTGTCACTATGTTGTAGTTAAACTTTCATGCTTTATCTTTGCCCATTGGCTTATCCACCATTCATGGTGAGTAGCATAGTGCCTGTGGACCTGTGGACACTGTGGACCTTTTGTTCATCACTGAGACAGATTAGACAGTTTTGCATTTTACCATTACATTGATAGTGCGTGTCCCATTTCAATGTCCTGTGTTCACTACACAGCAGAATTCGGGATGAGAGTGAATTGAGTGAATTGTAATTACAACAACAAAAAAAGATGTTGTGTCCTAAAGCAGAAACCTACTATGTTTATGTCAGTGGAGGAAAAAGATCTCAAGGTCAAAAGGTTTTTGAAGTGCCAGGTTATTTTGGCGGGTAGTTTGGGGCTTTGCATTTTGTGCCAGATGGTCGCTTTACAAGTGTAATGGTTACTAGTTTGTTATTATGAATTCTCTCTGGTACTAAAGTGAATATGTAGAATAATAACCTGGTAAAAGAAAAAATTCACAGACAGTACAGAACTGCACATCCACACCCATGTGTGTTAGGAGGCCTGTCATTTGGTCACACTCTCCTTGCTTTGCATATCTGCTCTGTGACATTTAAATTATAACTGCAAACATTTTCTGTCATTATTTTGTAGAGGAGGCCGCAGGAGGACACACCGAGGAGACGGTATTGACCATGAATATGTTAACGCCATCAGTTTTTGCTCTTTTGATCATCTGTTTCTTGCCTCTAATGTCGGCGACGGTTGTTCAAGATTTTAATCACGTAGAGAGATGCAAGGACTCCCTGTACATGGGGACGCCACCACGGGGGATCATTGAAACAAAACTGAAGAAGATCTGCCAACGCTACGCGGACAAACCTCGTTATGTGACCCTGTACGACCCTCACAAGCGGATCCCAGTTTACTCGGCTTATACCTTTAAGAAAACAGAGGGAGACAGACGTGTGGACTACCCTTGGATGTATGAGCCACAGGTCAGAGACATGTCTTTGAGATAATTACTCAAGTTTGTTTTTCAAAACTGGCGAAAACTATGTTCATACCAGCTATTTAATTCATTCATTAGTTCATTTTAACCATTGTTTAATGAGGTAGTTCACACTCAAGTTAAAAATGTTTTTCAAAGAAGGTCTGGCAGCAGCTAAAGCAATTGATCTACTCTAGAAGCGGGGGGGACACAGTATGGGGTCCTCAGAGGCCTCACAGACAACACTGGCTTTGTGTTATTTCTCAGTAGATCACAGACCTGCTGTAACTGCTCCTCTGTGTCTCCCCAGCTGGCAGAGATCGATGGAAATGGAAACATGCTGCCCTTCCCCACTGGTTACCTGCACATGAAGTTTGAGGACAGCCAAGCAGTCCTGGATGACTACTCTGACGTGGTTCTCTACGAGAGAGGTCACCTGAACCCCGACCAGCACCAGTCCACCCCTCATGACCGTGCTGCCACTTACACCCTGACCAATGTGGTCCCGGAGATACGAGAGTTCAACATCGGGCCTTGGCGTGAGTATGAGGAGCGGATCCGAGTCCGTCTCAACAACTTCTGCCGTGGCACCGCCTTCATCGTCACTGGAGTGACCACAAGGGGCAACATGATCCGTCGCAACAACCAGGACCGTGTGGCCATCCCTGAGGACGTGTGGTCCGCTTACTGCTGCACCGACTACGACCGCAACGCGCCCCACGACGTGCGCATCCGGTTCCCATCCCACGCAGCCTTGGCCAAAAACGCCAAAGAGGGCAACAGCGTTCATGAAATGCCGGTGCAGGAACTTGAGATCTTTCTGAAAAATAATATGGATGTTGACCAGAACCTTCAGCTGTTTTATGACAACTGCATCTCTCCCTCACCCCTTCCTCTTTACCTGCAACATACCATCTGAAAGTGAAAGCTCTCCAAGTCATACCTTCTGTGTACAGGTGGATTTTCATGAATAGTAGATAGTTGTGTTTGTTCGCAAAAGATTAGATCTGATACAGTTGGGGAGGCATTTTCTTTGGTGGTGATTTAAGAATGTTACTTGAAGCTCAATTGGTGTCTTAAAAAGTTCTTGATAGTCCTAGAAGAACTTAAATGTTCTTTGTCCTTTGAGATTTTCTTGATGAATGTTTTCTTTCATTTCATTTCATTTTTCATTCTGGAAAAGACAATGACACAAATTTGATAGGAGAGGTATGCTGTCAGAAGAAGAAATATAATCCAAATGTGTGGCAGGTTATGCAAATTGGATCATTTAATAAAATATCTTAATTCACTTCCCTGCATTGTGTTTGTTTTACTTAAACTGTATGTGAAGCACATAAAATATATATACAAGTTCATGTTTCGTTTTTATAGTGACAAAGGTAAAGAATCCCATGAGACAAAAGACAAAGGAAAACAAACAGACCTCTTTTACCAACACTGAGGTCACCTGTATTTATTCACCTGTTTGTAACATGTTCTGCAAAGACATAAGTTGCGGTACATTTAGAAATAACCCTCTTCCTTCAAATTCTTGAGCATGAGTGAGTTTGAATGTTTGGTCAGTTGTAAAAATTGGATTTGACTTTTATGGTTTTAATGTCTTTAATCATTTAGTTCATCTTCTAGTAATAAAAGTCTTTTGAATATTACAAAAAAAAAAAAAAAAGGGGGCATGCTGGAAAAAGTCTGACAGCTACAGAGTGATAAGCAGTCATCTTCTGATGCAGCAGACTGACCTTTTCTATACGTTATAGTTGCACACTGCCATCTAGTGAGGGAAGCAGAGTATTTTCTGATGATGACGTCTTCCGGGGAAACCAACAGAGGTAATTGAGTTGAGTGCAGAAGAAAAAATCCATGGCATTACAGTGTACATTTGTCATCTAAACAATAGTGCATCTAAAGCACTATGAATCTGCTAAAGTATGAAAACATGGATACATGATAAACTTTAAAATGTTGTATAGTCAGTTATGTTAATTAAAAAATAAAATAAAATAAATAAATTTAAAAATGACTGTTTAATACATTCTGTCTCTTAAGTTATAAAATAAAAAGCAACAGTTCATTAACTTTGAAAAAAAAAGGCTTATTTTAAGTGTCACTTTGCTTCATGGGTTGTATTTACTTCTTTTAACCTCAAAAATCAACATAACACATAATTTGCGCCGGGGAGCCCAAACTTCTGCTTAGGGCTCAAATTAATGGATAGCTGTACATTTGCATTTTACCCCAACAGGGCCAGAACAGCAGTCTGTTCCAGTGTACTTGCTGTAATACTGAGTTATTGTGAACAGCAATAGACACATGTCAGGGCATGGTTCCCCAAATAAGACTGGAGCTGCAAAGCTATTTTAGGCTTTGAAATGAAAATCCTTTAAATAACGTAAAGATCTTACTTTTTCTGTTGTACATTTTGTGATAATTCCCAGATTAGATGCTGGATGGCACCAACCTGAAAAACAAAGGAACAAACAAACGATTTGGGATGTCTATCTATACCAGACACACTAAAGAAACAAACACCATAGATGCTTACAACATTTAAATCAGTAATCAAGACTATACTACAGTCAGGGGTCACTACGTTTTTATTAAAGCAGTCTTACTTTACTGTATATGTCTTGTTCTTAGTGTTAGGTGTTCTCTGTTGACAGCTACACCAGCTGCTTCCTTCTGAAAAACAAACAAACAAACAAAACAAAACAAAACAAAAATGCAAAAACAAAACAACAATCATCATTTCCTTCAAACTAACATATTTTAATACTGACAAGTAATCTAATGACTATTGTGATATGAAAGCAGCCGCTTAGCAGCCATCTTAACAGACCCGCAAAGAAATGTGAAGCTAGCCTTACTTTCCTTTTAAACTTTTTCTTTTCTTTTTTAAACATATGCCTCACAGAGCAGCATTAGTTTAATAAAAAAAAAAAGAAGTTTAGCTATCCTGACTGTATGCTACCAAGTAGCAAATCCATAAAGTTAGCAACAAAGCTAGCTCGCTAAAAGTTGAACACAACAGCTGACTGTTTTGCTCAGGACTTGGTGGAGGCCCAATCCAGAGCAAAAAGGATTGTGAATACTAAATAGACTTGTGTTCAGCACGTGGCCAGAAACACAACTCAAAATTAGAGCTTGAGTTTTTCTACTCCATGTATCTGCTTGTTTCTTCAATAAATAACTGCCTGCTAACAAAGGTTAGCCAGTCTATGAATTAGCTATCTACTTTTCCTGCCCCACAAGTGGCCAAAATACAACTTTAATGGGAGATCTGATCATGTGACAAAACCGAAGAACAGTACTGGCAAATCATTTGTTTAAGAATGTCTTTTAATGTTTTCCAGTTCAGATACACAACATACAGTGTGTAATAGCCTCTATTTGAAATAGAAATATTAACTTTAATTCTTTCAACCCCTTCTGGTCATTTACTCTCTCTCACAGTATCTTGAGCTTCAAGCAGTTTACTGAATCAGACTAAATGAAACAGACAAACAGGTGCAAGCCTTCGCGTTACCATTCCAGCGTTTAACGTTGTAATAAGAAGATATCTGGATTCTTATGCTTTTTTTTTTGCCTTTTTTTCCTTACTCTAAGCCAACATCAAAACTGTAGTGTAAACATGTAAACTTGGTGAGTGTGCTTCCATTATCTGTTGGCTGTCCAAACCTTTATTTCCAGAAAATGAACCAAAAAAAAAGAAAATAGAAAATAAAAACAGTTTAAATGTAATGCTGCTTTTGGAAGCGTCCGCAACTCAAACTCACATCAAATAGCTGGGTCAACAACCTCATAAACAGAGTGTGCAGACATAATTGCAAAAGATAGCAAATCAACCACCTTGATTAAGAGTCTGAAGTAAGACAAAAAAAAAAGAGTACAAAAGATTTCACAACTTCCCAGTGGTGTGGGTTATACATTATGCCAATGGTCAAGACAATGTGAGACAATAGCAATTAAATCCCACAGCATCACAAGTAAAGTTTCTTGATTTGTGATTTGTTCAGAGCACATTTGTGTATCCAGTATATATCTTGTCTTTCTGCCTCATTTCTCACATCACCCCCATTTCCCCATCCTTCATCTGTTTTCTGCAGCTGTTCTTTGGCTTTTGAACCAATAAAAGGACTCGTCTCACTCAAAAGCTTCCCTCATGATTGAAGGGATAGTGTCAAGTGTGTATGGCACGCTTTAGACAGCCATATATGCAGTAAGAGCATTTTTTTAAAAATCACCACAATATCTAGGCTAACCTGAGCCGTAAGCATTCCTTTTCATGTTCATGTCGACCTCAACCATGCTGTGGGTTTTTTTTTTTTTTTTTAATTATTCATGTATGTTAACATGTGTATTCATGTGCCCATAACCTATTGGAATTTGCCCCTTGAGATCTAGGAAATAAAGAAGAACCAAACATACGCATGAGTGCTAAAATCATGTAAGTCATCTAAACTTGCACCTGTTGTCACAAAGAAAAGATCCGGCCAATCACTCAAACCAAACGACAAACATAATATTTACAAATTCCAGTTTGTTCTCTTACACTTAAAAAATGTACAGTTTGTTTCATGTGTTGGTTTTTGTTCTTTTGTCCTCGCAGCTCGCTCCAGTCCAGTGTGAGGGATGGCAGTCTGGCTCCAGAGTGTTGTTATCCTAAGCAGACAGGATACAGAGCGTTTCAAGGAGGGGGGGATTCATCCCGCTTGCCTTGCTTTTGTGGTATATGGTGTGTGAGTAATGTCTGTCATTAAAGATTTTTTTTTCTTTTAAATCAGGTTTTTAAGAATTCAGCCTCTGTGCATTGACAGATCGTACTGTAGCTGATGAGCTATTTCGTTGTCATCATTGAATAACCGTCGGCATTTGTCCAGTGTTGTCCTAAAGTCACCGGGGTTTTTTTTTTTTTCTCAGAATTGTCCAGAGTGTGACCCGTCTCTGTGTTCAGTTGTGCGAAACATGTGAAATGCGCATACAAGGCTTTCTCACCTTTTGACCGTCATAAATATATCTCATCCTTTCTCCCGCCTTGCAGAGGGGGGGAGGGGAGAAAATTATAAAACAACAAAACAGCAGACGAAAAGATAACTTGTCAGGCAGTCTTCAAACACTTGAAGCATGTGGTTTATGTCAGTCACAGACAAAAACCTTATTTAGACTATTCATGTAAAGTTTCTTTTTTCTTTTGTAACTTGTAAAAAGTGCTATCTTCAGGTGAGATCGAGAGACAGTGACTGTGCAAACTTGACAGAGAAGCAGAGCAAAAAAGAGGGGGGAAAAGAAAAAAGGCTTCCATCAGTCTTTCTGGTAGTTTTGCAGCACAGCCTCAGTGTTAGGAAATGAAAAAAATAAAGAGGAAATATTTACTCTCTTTGTTATAATCATAGTTTTACACAATATTCATCTCTTTATACTTTAATACCTTTTGAAGTGCCACAAAGTGCAGTTGATATTAAAATAGAAAATGAAAATGATTTTCAAAATAAAAGCAAAAATCAATGAAGAACAAGGCAAATCATCAAAATGACAAACAAACTTCTCTGTCCACACTCTTTAGGAAAAAAAAAAAACATCATGCAAATATCCCAGACAGCTAAGTAGTTAATAAAACTTTATATTCTTCTTTTTTTAAAAACGAGGATATATTTATTTGATCTGATTTCCCTTTAAAGAAGAGACCAGCCACAGTGCAACATTGAGTGTAATTTAAAAAAAAAAAATAAAAAAATTGTGTGGATCAAAAAGAAAGATGAAGAGGGTTGGCACTTTTTATGATGGTAATTCCTTTTTGTAAGATACAGTCAGGATGGACCTCTCCAGGCGGTCCACTGGACCCCAGTGAAAGAGGAACTTTATCACAGTACTTGGCACCAAGAATGCTGGTAAAAACGAGATATCAGAATATCTTTTTTTTTTCATTCATATCCTTACAATTTATTAATAATACATCATTTACATTTGTGTTTTTGTATAAAAGACTCCAAAAGGAAAAAAGAGTCTAGAAGTGATTGTGAGAAAGAGGAAAGAAGTGGAGATGAAAATGGATTATGTCAATGGTTTAATAAAAAGAGCTACAAGGGAGGATGCAGAGAGAGATATATAGAGAGAGAGAGGCAGCGAAAAGAGAGAAGCAGTTAAATGAGCTGAGATGGGGATACAGACAGAGAGATAATGAGTGAGAAACAAATAAAGTAATGGACATGATTAGAGCCTGTGTTGCGACGATGCAGCGAGTTCTAATGGGCAGCCTGGATTCCAGGTTGCATCCCACAGACTGACAGAGGATGAGTCAGTTATTTCCTTTACCGCCCCATCAGTTGAAGCCCCAATCTGGAAATGTTTTGAAAGCATCAGTTCTGAGCATATAGCTTTTTAAAAAGCGGAACTTTTGATGGTGTCTAGGTCGCATCATAACCGAAAACAGGTACATTTGTAAATAGAAGAAATCAAAAAAAAAAAACTCATCCTTAGCTGTCAAATACTGCTCATCCTTGCACTCCCAGCACTGCCAATACATTTCACACTAAAGAAAATTCTCTAAAATCAGAACAGAGAGACAGATGTTGGGACATAGATTTCAACACAGGGTGCCGAACTTCACTTCCAGATTGGGCCTTTAAAGCTGCAATTTGTAAGTTTCAAGAAATCACTGCTTTATGACAGACAGCTTGTTGGAGCATATGTTGCCTTATTTAAAAAAAAAAAAAAAAAAAGCTGCTCGCTACTGTAACATCTTTTCCCTAACTGAATGAAAATGAATATTTGTATTCTATGTTAAACTTAGTTTTACACTGACACAACAACACATGCGCAAAACAACCAAGCTAAACATAAGATGCCTGACTGATTGTGATTAGCTCGATACCTCTCTGAGAGAGAGAGCAATGAGCTTAAAGCTGCATTTTTGGTGGCTCACCTAAGCACCGGATGTTGAAAGAGATTTAACGGGGCAAAACACTATGTACCTATGATGACAGGCTTTTGGCAAAGGAGCTTTGTTTTGTTTTTTTAATCAGCTCCTTGATTTATGATTACAGTTTAGAGGTATTTCACTGCTTAAAATCTTACAAACTGCAGCTTTATTTGAGGGCTTCATGAGAAAAGACAAAGATATAGTAAAGAAGAAGAGAGGGCGGTGAGAGTGAAGTTTGTATGGAGCAGTTTGTGTGGTGTGTCTCTGTAAGCCCAGAGCAGGGTAGCAGAGGTTGTGCCTGGTCCTATACACGGGTGGTGGAGTGTTGGTGTGGCAGGGCATTGTTGCTGTGGCTGGGGACAGGTGTAGTGGACGGGGCCGGGACAGGGGGATAAGTGTTGAAGGGGTGGAGGGGCTGCATGCTGCTGATGGTGCTGGGGATCATGGTGATGGTATTGGCTGTCATCAGTGGCACGTCCTCCGGCGCTCGTCGCAGGGCCAACGTGTAGTCAGGCGGGCACACGGGAGGCCGCAGAGGCTCTAGGTCACCATGGACACCGCGAGATGGGAGGGGCGTGCCGTGTTCCAGCTCCACCCTTTGCTGCTTCATCTGCAGCGACATCAGCTCCTCCTCCTGGCTCAACGCCAGGTCGTTGTGCGGTGGGGCCCCTACCACTCCCATGCCAACACCCATGCCCATCGTCGTGCCTCGTTGTGGGGAGAGTCGGCGGTGGCGTCTCTGCATGAGTTCGTGGCGCTTATCCCGTTTGTAGTAAAGCGCAGCAAAGGCCAGCACATTCAGGAAAAGAAGCGAGGCGCCCACAGCTACCGTCACACTCAGCTCGGTGGAGTAGTCCCTAGTCTCACTGGGGAAGGGAGAATACCGGGGTCTCTCTGAACCATCAGGCTCAGGATCAGGAGGATAGGTGGAGATTACAGGGTGTCGCGTGGAGCGGGTACCGGGGTTGTGAGGGCCCTTCCAGCGGTTGGGGCCGCCGGGGGGCAGCCGAGTTGTGAAGGAGCTAATGATTTCCTCGTGGAGGCTGTGGAGATGTGGAACCAGCTCCAGCCAGAAGGCCACCTTGTTAGCCCGGTAGTTGTCTCTGACACGAGGCTTCAGGCCGATATGCAAGTACTGCTTGTCTTTGGAGCTGAACTTGGTCCAGATGACCTCCTCGAAGCGGTTGGGTTTGGTGTGGATGAAGGTGGTGTCCTGAGGAACTGGAAGGTTAGGATCCCTGGACGAGGTAAATAAGAGAATCAAAATATTTTTTTGTGTGAACGATTAATCACTGCTAAGTTAGTAACTTTTTGCCTGTTACTACAACAATCTACTGAACTAAAACACGGGAGCTGTGAGTTTGAGCTGAGCAACTGAGCAGAAATCTGCTGTGGGATTTAGAAAAGAGAATAATGAGAGAACAGGTGCCAGATGTTTAGACCCACAACATCTTTGTAATCTCTGGATCTCTGAGGGCTCTTTCTGCTCTTTGTTGGGCCCATTTTGCCTAAAACTCACCCAGCTTCTGACTTCCCCAGTGACAACGGACTCAGTTTTCCAGAAAGAAAAATTACCAAAGTGTTACATATGAGCTTATACATGAAGGTATACTGTGCATACTTGATATTTTAATAAGATAAACCCACACATCTGAAAGAAACTTTTAAATGTGGCATTTTACTAACCCCGTCTTGGCAAAGTTGGTCCAGTATGTCATGACTACAGCACTGAGCATTATGTCGTTCTTGGAGAAGTTACATGGAAAGAGGTCAGTGGCTCCCACCATGGGAATCCCAAACACATAGGGGATCTCGTCTCCATGGGCTGCGTCTGCCCAGTCTGGCCTCGCCTCGGTCTGACAGTGGTGGTGGAAGGTATAGAAGTAGACAGGCGACTGGAACTCAGCGTGCAGCTTGGCGGTGGCGACAGCCGGGGCCACCCACTGATGGTCCGTAAACAGAGCCAGGAGGGTCTTCCTACGCATGTCACTGTTGTCCCTGTCAGCCCAGTCTGTGTACATGAATTTTATGGTTTCCCTCAGGATATCTTTACCTGAGAAGAAACAAAAAGGAACGTGAGTATGTGCTGTCTGAAGTGATAGAGCGTGTGGTTATCTGAGCTATTATCTTCATGGTGATGTGTTGGATTTTTTTATACTTCCTGTCTCTGTACTGCTTTTCAGTCTAACTGCTCGGACTGCACCAATAAAGTCAGACCAGGGCCACGGCACAGGAAGCATCATAAACACGGTTTACTGTGAACACTGTTTGATACTGCAAAATCAATGTTATGCTATGCCCCTTTAGAGTGTGATTTCATAACAGTAAATAAATGATCAGAGAAGTTACCTGTTGCAGGAGCTGCCCTTCGCTCAGCCCATAATAACCATAATTGGTGTCTCAACCTCACAAGTAATCTCCACCCACCTTCTCACCTTTCACTGTGACAGTATTGGATACCATGTTACTGTAAGCTGTGACACAATTTTGCCCTCAAAATTGTGTAAAAATCAGATTTTTTTTTCCTTTACAGTGGTGGATTAAACGTGTGTGAATAGATACCGTTACCCAACACAAAGAAGAACAAAGGACAACGAGGAGAGCAGTTTGTACTGGACCTCTGGCCAGGAGCTGAGGAGGTAAAGAACTGTTCTCCCTGGACCTGTGCCCTTAAGCTGGTGTTCTACTTCTACTTCGACTTTGTGGGGGTCCACTAGGGTCAGAGTAAAATAAATTTCATCATCAGAGGGTGTATGCATGGCTCTGTGCGGACGTCCCTTTACCTGCTAATTTGCTGTGACCATGTGGACTTGTCCGCACGACCACCGTACTGCACATGGTCTGCACCAAGCAGAATCCAAATGTACTAGAAAGTTAACACAGCTGTCCCTAAAAATAAATCTATTCTACAGCAAAGGGTAAAACACAGCAAAGCTTATTAATCAACCTGCCACATTTCTTTATTCATTCACCTCTATCTACATATGATAGAGCAGTACTTGACTGCAATGAATGCAAGAAGTGTTCAGAAACAAACCAAAGACTTGCAGCAGGCCAACCTTGCTCCAAAACGTATAGCCTTCATGAATATGTATGCTAATGGGACGTTTTAATTAATCAGATTTTCAAAGCTTTTCTGTATTACAGTTCTGTTACAACAGAATTTTCCTTCATATTCTTTAATGAGTGGATCTGAGCAAAACACTTGAGATATGTTTGGCTGAAAAAGCATCAGACTATGATGAGGAAACAAGGCTTTTGTAGCTGAAAGACCAAAAAACCCTCCTGAAATAAGTCCTTTGTAACATAAAAATTTCATAAAATAGTAAAATAAAATTATTTCTCACTGCCAGAGGCTAAAAACGGGTGGGAAATTACAGATTTCAGCTTTAAATTAGTGAATAATTTTCAGGTAAAATGGGATCTGACCATCAGGGTATCCATAGAGATTGTCCACAAAGTTGGAGATGGTGTAGTCAAATGATGCTGCTGATATCCCATCTTCTCCTTCACTGTCATCCACGAACTTCAGGCCCTCACCCTGGTTGACACCCAGCAATATGTCGTAGTTGAGGAACTCGCCCTGGTGTCATGACAAACACACACAGCATGATGTGACAAAACAGAAGAAGCAGAATGTATTAGCCTCAATTAGCAATAGTTAGGTCAGTGCTGTAGTCACATAAATGCAAGGAAATGATTAATATAAAACAAAAAAACACAATTATTCACTGGATGATACCCAGTGAATCCAGCTCTGACCTGCTGCATGAGGATCTCAGGGTCGTCTGGCACCACGTCCCCGTCCACCACAGGTCCGAAGGCGATGTGATAGCGTGCAGGCTGGATGTCTTGGTCCACCAGCTCCCGGAAACTCTTTCTCCGCAGGCAGTCCACCAGCTCGGCCATGTCCCCCAGAGTGCAGCCAACCTTTCTTGCCAGGATCTTGGTGTACATCAGCGGTCGGTAGTTGACGGACCAGCTGGAGATGGCTGAGCCACTTTGAGCGATGGCCCTCTGGAACAGGCCTACACAGAGCAGGACCATATACAGCAGATATAGCTTTAACATACAGTCGCTTGTGGTCTCTCAATTTAGTTCTGCTGTCTTCTGTCTGACACACTTGTGCTAGCTGCTGATGGGGCCTTCAAGGCCTTACAGTGTGAGTGCTATCCACAATGCATATGTTAGAGGAGGAGCAGTTGTAAAGAGTATTACATACGAAGCAAGATGAAGCAGATATCCTGCTGCTTTTCATAGCTGGAGAAAATCTTTATGAACATTAGTGTAGGAAAATGAAGTGCTTCCATTAGACACGAGAAACAGCAGCAGGAAAAATGGTGACAACACTGCGCAGAGTGGTGGGCTTGATGGCCGTGTTGGGTAAAGCCGGAAAGACAGAAAGAGAGACAGAGAGTGAAAGAAAACTGCTCGCACTGTTGCACTGCTGCACTGTTATGTAAAGTGGCTTGCTGTCCCTCTGTTTTATCTGCAGATTCTGTCATTAATAATTAAGCCCCCCCATATTCTGCATGTGCCCCACCCCCACTCGTCTCCCTGTGAAATCAATTAAGAAGCCTCTCAGCTGCAACTCCAGCTCCACTGCTCATCTCATTTCTCCTCCGCGCGCACGCGCACGCACGCACGCACACACACACACACACACACACACACACACACACACACACACACACACACACACACAC